>JAMXDD010000004.1:28547540-29147540 GCA_024733475.1 Syzygium grande | reverse complement strand
ATCCCTCGCCGACCGCCACTCACGGCAGCGTGGGGCCAAGAGACGGAAGGGAGGGAGGAGGTGGGAAGAGACGCGGACCCAGGGCCGGCGGTCGAGCTCGCCGTCGCCCAGATCTGGGCGACCGCGAGCTCAACCGCCGCCCACAGCGGGGCCGCTCGGCCTCCCCCAGAGCTCGCCGTCGCCCAGATCTGGGCGACCGCGAGCTCAACTGCCGCCCACAGCGGGGCCGCTCGGCCTCCCCCAGAGCTCGCCGTCGCCCAGATCTGGGCGACGGCGAGCTCGACCGCCGGCCTTAGGCGAGGCCGCTCGGTCTGAGGGAGGCCGAGCGGCCTCGCCCAGGGCCGGCGGTCGACCTCGCCATCGCCCAGATCTGGGCGACGGCCAGG
Source organism: Syzygium grande (assembly GCA_024733475.1). Classification (NCBI taxonomy): domain Eukaryota; kingdom Viridiplantae; phylum Streptophyta; class Magnoliopsida; order Myrtales; family Myrtaceae; genus Syzygium; species Syzygium grande. Next base: position 29,147,154 of record JAMXDD010000004.1, on the reverse strand, counting down.
TCGACCGCCGGCCATGGCAAGGCCGAACCTGACCCCCCGACGAAGGCGACTGGAAAATCCAAAAAAGAGAGAGATGAGAGGAGATCGGAGCTTACGGAGGAGCAGGAGCGAGCGAGCGAGCGGCCGTGGCTTCCTCTTGGTCGGAGCGTCGCTGGCTTCCTCTTGGTCGGAGCGTCGCAGACGAGGGGCTGGTTTGAGAGCTCGGAGACGAGAGACAGCGGGTGAGACGAGAGACGGGTGAGTTCTGTTCCAGAACGAGTTCAAGAGAAATGGTTCTGAGTTTTGTTCAAGAACGAGAAAACCTACTTTTTTTAGGTTCTAATTTCTGGTTCAAAACCGGTTTTGGGACAAAAATTTGTCCCGGAAATAGAAAAATAAATTTGCGTTACCAAACGGGTTTTTGGTCCAAAACTGATTCCGGGAGCAAAAAACCAATTCTGGACTGAATGAGAATGGTTTTCATGCACTACCTAAGTTGTCTTAGAAATTTAATCGATAACACAACTCCAAAGTACGTTAGAATTTAATCAATGACGAACTTGAATGAATACGGCTAGAATCTAATCAACAGCTATACTCCAAACACAAATACGAATTCAATCGACGACATTGAGTTAGTGACTCAACATTGGAATTTAATCAACAATGCTAATCCCGATAAAAACCCTCGTTGAAATTGAATCTACGACCGTAGTCTCAAGATTATGACTAACACTACTCATAATATGCTTAAAGATAAAGGCTGAGTAAAGGATGTATTGTGTTGTTGAAGAAAGGGGTCCCTTCTATGTTGGAAGTCCTTAAGTATTTATAGAGCAGCTTGATAATCATTCCTTGAAAGTCATTTTCCACTTTCTTACGTTTCGTGTTTTAAGTGTTTCCTGACTTGTCGATATTGCTTACGCTCCTTGGATATCACGTAGTAGCTAATTTTCTTCCACGTGTCACTTTATTTCTTTTCATCCTTGACGCTCACGGTCGTGTCTTTACCTTTTGACACGTGTAAATGAGTTTTTCACCACGTATTACCATGATTTTACAAAACCCGCGATTCTGAACTTTATCGATATCACGTGCAAAGCTCGTGATCTGGGGGTTCGTCGACGTCATCTACAAGGCTTAGATTTGTCGACATCATGTGCAAAGCTCGTGATTTTAAACTTGTCAACACCTTTATGACGTGTCCTACCCGACTTACGACCTTTCTCACGTTTTTGCCATATGGGCGTCTTTTATATCTTCTGTAAATTTGGGATGGCCCATTCCCACCAGGGATAATTTTGGGTGTCAACAAAGACTAAATTAATCTAATTGAAATGTTGAGGACTAAATTGATATAAATGCAAAAGGTTTATGACTTCTTCTTTTTTTGTACTTTTCCCTCTCTAAGAACCCCCCGATTACCGAAGAGTCCACTCAGAAATTAACTATTATTGAGGAAGCACTTGGGCTTTGGCTTGGGCCTTTCTCTGTTGTTTACCACACTGCAAGAGAGTCTAGCCATAGGCCTGATTGTGTAAACGACTTTTGAGGATCCAAATCTTTGCCAATGCTCCTTTTGCCTGTCCAAGAAAAGGCATCCACAGGTAGAGTGAAATTTACATTTCAATTTTAGACACCATTTATTTTGCGAAAAATTAATGATTTAGAAAATATTTTTTTAAAAATAATCACCCAAATCACATGAAATAATTAGTCAATGAGATAGGTTTATGCAAATCATGTGAGACATGGAGGGGCAAAAAGAAGCTGCCATCTTCAAACTTCGATTTGCCAAATTCAGCAAAGTACATAGAACAATTCAATCGGAAACCTATCAGATATTGATCATTCATATAAAGGCAAGCGTTTTCAGGCTGTTGTATAAACTCCAGGGCATATCTCTGCTTTTTCCCAGCAAAAATGAAGGAATCGAGTGAATGAATTGCCCCATAAAGCAATGAAATCCTTTTTCATCCCCCTCTGTTCTATAAATCTGACATAATTTACAAGTATTCTCAGTATAAAGTCGACTCAGCCGTTAATGCTAGGCCAACGGCGACCGAACGTTCAAGAGATGGTAAGTGCAATGAGGTCTTAGCAAATCCGATGCAGGTCCCATCCTGCACTAAACAATTTGAAAGCAAATCAAATTCAAATATCTTTGGCAGGAGTATAATTTCTTTGCTAGGACAAAAACAATAGCATTGCTGTAACTTTGTCATTCACATAAAGAATTTTCTTGCCGGTGCCGCCTATAAATAAATCGTAAGCTGCCACTTCCGATCCTAAAAGCTAAACAGTGCTGAGTTGTTCTCCAACTCGGTAATTGCACGAGCAACTAATCACGGCAGCTGACATTTCCCCTGGCTCCGGCGATCCAAGTTTCACTGCAGCAGTCCTGCCAGAGCGCTAGGTTCTTTCTGGACCCACGAGCCATGACAAAATATGATTCTCGTGAAGCCAAATTAAGCACTGCGCCAACTTTCGGGGCCATCGGCAAAATTTTACACTAGCAAAGTAAAACCTAGTAACAAGAATTTCTGTCATGCAAAATTCTTTGCAGCTGAATCCTCCAAACGGATCCGACCTCCTTTCTTCTTTTCTTACCAGCACTTTCCTTGAATAGAGTTTTCTCTATCCAATACTTTGGAGTCCCAGAGATCAACTAATTTGTTAGGAATTCTCAACCGAGCCACTGGCTAACTTTGCTTCGGCTGTCAGAAATAAATTGCAAAAAGAAATGTGGGAGGGATCAGGCCTCCTAATTCCTTCGCGTTTTCTTCTTCTGTTTGTCTTGCACCCGATATCGCTCCCGCCTTTGCTCTCTCTGACGCTTTCTTGATATCTGTTCATCTTTGGCCCTCTCTGCTTCTAGCTCTTTTCTCTTCTGTTCATCCTTGAGCTTTCGTTTCTTCATCTGTTGAAAAGAAAAAAGAAGTCCATCTAGAAACTGAACACACTTGATAATCCGAAACAAAACAATGAACTTTGCATTATCGATTTCTGTCAAAACAAAATGGAGAAAATGTTTTGGCATCTTTTGACCATGTAGACAAGCAAAGGTAGGCAGATTATCAAGATGATACTGATACATGCAAAATCCGGTCATCCATGCCAAGAAAACATTCATCAAATACCAAGGAGCTCAGATAAACTGTGAATTTGCAGATTTTGGTGAGAGGAGAAACCAGTATGAGGGATCTCTTTTTAAAAGCTAAAAGGTATTAGCATTGTCAACCACATCATATGTCCTCTAATGCAAACTAAAGTCTCACAAAGTATACCTTCTCATGCCTAATCAGTTGCAGGTGTTGAACAAGAGCATGAACTTTTTTCTCGTGGGGTTCCATCACTACTGCTCTTCTGTTCTCAAGGAGTGGTCGCCCCCTACTAGGAATATCTTTTGGTTTTGAAGCAAATGGAAGAGCTGCCTGTAATGACTTTGGAATCACCAATGGATTGAACTTTCTTGCCTTCCTTTCAATTGGCTGTTGGAGATAAATCAATGTCAGAGTGACAAATAAGAAAAAGAACAAAAACAAAACAAGAACAAGCAGTGAACACAGCATTTCCAGTTTGCATTAGTCCCTTTTTTTGGGTGAAAGGATTGATTTCCTAGATGGGCTCTGACCATGCACTATAAGTTACCTTGTACAGCGAATCCTTATTAACAGGAACTGGCAGATTATTCTCCCTCCTCAGTTCAGCTACAGTTTTCATTCCTTGCCACGTCTGGTCACGAGGCTGCAATGCAGTGGTCAATGGGTTGTAAAAGCGAGGAACTTCAACTTGGGTCCACGACGCAAGAAAACAATGTCGCTCATCAGTATTTTGTCCTCAAAGGTGCATCTGGCTATCCCTTCTCTAAGCAGTCCTCCTTTCTTTTTTGGTTCATTCCCTATTTCTTCTTTCGCAGCCTGCAAGACACACGTCAAACATTATCCCCATGTGATAGTGCACTCAGCATCTTGACTCTATGCACATGATAACTGTTTTCAACACCCCCCTCGTGGCATTGGGAGTATGAAATCTTTCTCATGCTAGGAGAATGGTCTATTTCACAGAATCAGCCTTTAACAGCAATTTGTCACCGCATTTTAAGGCTGCAGTTATATATCTAAGTCTGCATTCAACCTGAAAAAATGCCACTAGCCTCATTGTCCTTGTTATTCAATCTATCACGTATCAGCCACTCAGAATGAACATTATGCACATGGCTGAAGTCTATATTTTAAAGGATGTTCACAGAAAATTTTTGGGTAATTCCTTATTGCACAGTTCGGCATATTTAAGAAAGAACAATGAGACTATGAAGAGAGAGGTTTCCTCCACAGGAAAAGCATGAATTCTTGATCGATGCAGGTAATCATTCGATGAGAGCAGGTGTCACTAGGATTTTCAGACTAGCACTATATGCAAGAAGAAAACCCTCAACTTTATGCTTCTCAGCATTCTTTAGCTGGTTTAGATTGGATGAAAATCAAAAACACAAAGATGGCTACGAAAGAATCCCAACCAATGGTCATATTGAAATTTCTTTTAACTATTTCATTTCTGTCAGGGAAAATATTCATGAATTTGCCAACATCTAAGAATTAATTAATCCTGTTTCTACAAGTTCTCCTAGAGCTCTCATGCACACTTCTTTTAAAAGTAGGAGAAAGAAAAATCAGGTTGAACCAAACTTCCAACAATAATAATTTGCAAGAGTTGAACTTCAAGCCATATTACAGCTCACTTAACAAAATTTATTGGGCTTTATTTTAATGAAGTTGCAAAATTCACAAAAATGCGAACCCAGAAAAGGTTCAGTTACTTTGACTCAGTTCCTGACCTTGCAATCTTTGCATGCCCCAAGTAGTATGACGGGCCTCTACATACATGCAATTATACAGGAGACTTTGACTTCCTTTTTCTTTCTTGCAATAAGTCCATATAATTCACTAAACAACCATGCTTCCTCACTTTTGGAAAAACAAAAAAAATACCTTCTTCACTTGACCTCGAATCCCACTGACAGTTTGAACAGCTGCACCTTCAAACCGAGCTATTTCAAGATCTGAAGTAAACATATCCTTTATGAGTGCCGTCTTCTTGAAGATTTTGCAAGGGTAACCGACCAGCTTAATTTTCTTCACTATGCGTGCTGCATGGTTGAACTCAAGAACTACAGCAGTTGCTGTTACCCTGAATGATGCCTGGATAAGCAAAATATTAAGCAAAGATCCAGGTAAAATTTAAGAATGCCGTGCAAAAAAGAAAATCATATCTAGAATAGGTCCAGCTGAAACAATTACAACAAAGGAAAAAGAAAATCCAGTTTCTCAAAATCTAAAAATTGACCAAAATGTAGCCAATAGTTACTTCGATTTAATATTTTCCATCACTATCCACATTAACTATGTCAAGACAAAGATTGCATTACAAGCAAATTATTCACCAAAATGGATGCGCCAGAAAGACTGAGAAGTGAAAGCAACTGAATCCTATTTTAAAGATATATGTTGAACATTAGCTATGAGATGCATAATCTTGTGGATTGTGGACCTAACAGCTAAGTACAATACACCATTATGCATAACTTTTGCATGATTCTGACTTCATGCATTATCCATCGAGTTAAAAATGTTAGTGTCTCACCAGCATGCGGACAATTACACCAATTGAGTATCCAATGCCAAATGATCAAAGCAATTCACTAAACAAAAATGAAGCCAACTAAGAGGGAACAGTTACCTGATTGTTTGATAAGTGCTGGACAGCAACTACCCCAGTGTTTGGAGGAGCTAGAGGACCCCAGAACATGGCAAGGCAGTGCATGTGTTCGGGGTGTACTTTAACATTCGATGCCTTCCGTTACTATCCTCTATTGCATAAATAGGTATGGTTTGGTAGCGCCTCCACCCAATAGAAACAATGATGGGGTCTCTAGTCTTCAGCACTTTCTTGTGCCACCTATGCCTCTTCAACCTTGCCTGAAAATGAAAATACAGTGCATGAGAATTGCTCAACCAAAGTTTCAAGAAATAAAAATGATCCATAAGCGGTTAAAATGTCCACATTTAAGCTGGTGGGCTCAGTTGGCAATCCCTATCACTTCCCCTGGTATCTTCTTTTATCTATTCCTTTATCTGCTTATCACATGTCTAAAAGAGTATCAATTAATGGCCTATGGAATGATGATACTCTATGTTTTTTTTTTTTTTGGTGGAATGATGATACTCTATGTTGACACTGAGGCAATCGTGTTATTTGATAGTTAAAGGGAATTTTGGCAAATAAATGTAGGAAAATTTTCCCTTTCTCGCAAGAAGTTTGCAGGTCATGCCAATGAATCAACTTCACAAGACCCAGAAGGAATTGAATAGCGATACATATAAACATATGGACTCATATCTGATAAAAACCTGCAGTAATACTGTTTTCTTGCTTATAAAATCCCCAAAATTAAAAGAACATTGAATTTGAACCTATTAGCCACCAGGTGGCTATAATAAGACTTAATTATCTAGCAGAAGAAACTATATGTCCAGTAAAGCAGCACTTCATTAGACCTGTCATCGATGCTAACCTGCATGTATCCTGTGTTCTCCTCACCAAGACCAACTCCACCAACCAATATAGGATGACAGGGATCAAAATGTTCAACCATCTCAAAAGGAACACCGTGGACCTCCAATCTTAAGTATGTACCAGTTCGGAAACCCTCAATCTCTAATCGAGTAGACTCATCCAGGTCATTGAGTTCAGCAATATTCAGCTGCTTCCGAAGTTCGATCTCCTCCTTCAACTGATAAATTCAAAGCAACAACCATTAAAAAAAACCAGCAGTAAAAGCAATGAAGAAAAATGATCCCAATGATTTACCTTGTCAAAATATCCACCTTCATTTGCTTGACTGCGGTCAATCTTTCCCCTATGCTCTTTATCCGTCTCCTCCTCTGGTGATTCAGATCCATTATATGTAGGGACACTAGTTAAGGCCACCAAAATAAAAAAAACTTACCGTAACTTAGCTCATAGAAAGACAGAGTGTTCCGTAAGACTGTCCCAGAAAGTAATGACCCAAATGTTAACATGCTAGTATATGCATAACTTCTGCTGATAATAACAGGAAAAAAAGCTCAACCGGAAGTACTATATCATGTATAAAAGGATATTCAGAATCAAATTTTGCACGGAGAGCAAGCTTCTTCAGCCTCCTCTCTTCAGTCACTGAATCATCTTCCTTCTGCATTGCAGTTTTGCCAGCTTCTCTTGTCGGATGACTTTCATATTTCTCTCCTGTTTCCAGATCTTCAAAGTCTGCATACACAGCGTCATCTTCATCACCGTTCGCTTCTGATATCTGGTTTCTGCTAGCCGCTTTTGACCAGTCCCCAGTCACAAAGCGGTCACGGATGCTTTCAACAACTTCTACCTCTTTCCAGCTTTTTATTGCCCCATAATTGGTGAATTTAGAACAATCTTCAGCATCGAGATCTCCATCATCTGGTCCTTCTCTCGATTTCTGCAATCCAGGAAGTTGTGTGTGTGGGAAAGATGCATGGCACCAAGGGATAACTCTTAAAATGGACAGAAAACATGGACAATATGGGGGTGGAAAAAAAAAAAAACGAATACACATCAAAGATTTACCTTCTTTCCTTCTTGTTTTGGAGTAAAGAAATTGTCTTCCTCACTCTCTTCACCTTCACTATTTTCCTGTGTTTGACTCACAGGAGTTGACACTGAAGTGGATTTACCATATACAACTTGCATAAGGTTAGTGTGTTGCCTTGAGACAGCCCTTTCCAACAAGGATTCTTTCCACTTTGAAACGTTGCCCATGTCGTCTTCTAGAGGGACAAAGAATGAGGTTCAGAACTGAATAAAGTCCCAAAACTAACATGCAGAATAAAGTCCTAATACTAACACGCATCTATAAATGACATTTGCTTCTTCTTTTTTTCCTTTGACTAACTATAAATGAGATATCGATTCATCAATTTTAGCACTTCACTTGTTACTCCTTCAGGTATCTTTAAGAGCTTCAAGTATCAACTTGCTCTCTTGTTTCAACAGGCCCTATAAAATGGCTATAGTAATCCCAGAGTGAGAAGATTGTACCATCATCTGTTTCATGATCTTCTCCACCTTCATCTGAATAATCGGAATCAGAAGGTGAATCATTGTTTATATCATCGTCATTGTTGGCATCTTCATCTTCGTCATAGGAATCCTGAGGATTTACAGGTACAAAAATTGGGCATCATGCACTGAGATTACAACCAGTACACAATTCACTACCCGATTAACACCCCTAAGTATCTGTATGCAAAACCCACGCAAAGAAAAATATATAAAAAAAACCATATCTACTTGATGCACAAAAGCACTGAAATTAATGTTCAAAGACATTATATCACAAAATTATTGCTGCTTTACTAGACAAGAATGGCTAGCTTTTGAGGTAAAGAAGCGACGTCAACTGGGTTAAAATTTGGGTTTCAAGGGTTAAGCTTCAGGAGTAAGGGCTGGATGTTATTGGTTTCTGGGATTTACGAATTTGAAGTTTGGAAGTTGGTACCTGGTAGTCGGTAATTGGACTTTTGGGAATTTAAGGTCTCAGGAATTGGACTTGGATTTTGAGATTGCAAGTTACCTCCTTAAATCTTTTTTTCTAGAAAAGAAATGCCATATATGTGTTTAGAACATCATAGAGCCAGAAAAGAAGATAGCTTGACCAGCTAATAACTACACCAACAAAAAAAGCACATGCCATCCATAAATGCACTCAAAATTGAGAAGTCTTAAGATGAACCTGTCACGATAAGTGAATTATTAAGTTCCAGCAATGGCGTTGCAACATTATGTATGATGAGCCAGTGTATTATGTATACTTAAATCGTGGTGTCAAAAGGATATAGCTGTTTGCTCTAAGATGCATAATTCCCATGATACATTGTCAAGATCAATTTCTAAGATATAGAAATTGTGTCTAGTGGCGGTGGCATTAATAACTGCACATGGTATAAGTAAAAGTTTCACCAATTTGCCACATCATGCAATGACAATAAATATCATCAAACAACAATGAAATTTAATTACAATTGATTATAAGCACTTACAGCATCTATATAATCAGCTTCATTTCCAAATATGGCTTTTCTCCTCATCCTTCCACCATGAAACTCTACATGTTCCTTCAAACTCTCTTTAAGAGAAGCGTGTCTTTCTGATGGATCACCATCTTCTTCATCAAAATCACTTCCATCATTCACAATTCTTGCGTTGTTCTGAACGGCTTCATCCTCATCAGTCGGTTCTGAGTCATCAACGTCCTCACTGTCGCTGTCATCAGATACAGCATCGTCTCCATCGGCAGGCTCTCTTTCAAAATGATGTTCCAAATTGTGTTGAGCTTCCGGCAAGATATTGGGTTTCCGACTAAAAAGGTTGATGAAGCTTTGCTCTAGCTTTTCGTCGATTGAGTACTTCGTATTCTGGAGCGACCTCACCAAAGCCTCACCAACATCTTGGTCCCTTCCTATTTGAATTAGGAAATAAGCACTTAATGTCCATGTGATTAGCTAAAGGGAGATGCAATACTTTCTCTACTAACTTTATGCATTATACCAAAGTCAACAAACATCCAAACAAAGAAGAAGAATCTCCACGAATTGCAAATACCATACCCCCTCAACCACCATCACTTTTAATCTCTCATGCCCCTCAATTTGCAATTACCATCTGATCTTTAACTTTGCAAAAATAGGTGCCTGATGATCCATAAATATGAAAATCTGATATAACCAAATATGTTTGTAAAAACAGTGAAGGTTTGCCTTCATTTCCATCAGATTGAGTTTGGAGGCCGTCAAATAGGATAACTTTACTCCACGTCAACACCTGTCTAGCAGTCACTTACTACCAGAAACGTATTCCATCTTCAACCATAATAACATCTCATATTAGTACAAAATATGAAAGTGAAATATCACCCAACTACAACACATGGAAAATGTATTGTCATTATCCTTCTATATAATTTGCTTAAATTTTTCGTGGGTCCATGGAACTTTCACCTGCATAAAGATTGCATGGTGGCACTTCCTCTTTAAATATAATGAAACACTTTGAGGGCTCGATGTAGCTGACATGTCACTTTTATAGTAACCTTAGTTGTAGTCTTCAGACTCAATTTTACACAAGTGAAGACTAAGAAAAGAAGTTTTCCTTGTTTAATGAAGCTCTAAGGTACTTTTGCACTTTCGAAACTTTTTCTATTATGGGATGCCAATTGTGAATACATTCAAGGATCCTGCCATGGGGGGAGTAGGTAATTGCAAACTATAGGATTTTAGCATACTTGGAATCTATCAAAATCTCCTCTATCAGCAAAAATTTTATTTCTGAAAGGCATATTGGAAACTAAGACTAAACTGGTTCAAATTCTATTTTTACTTGTGCACATGCACATTTCTATAACCAAGATAAAACTGCCAGGGAAGTGAAAAAGCTCCAAACCTTTGCGCTTGAGTTCCCCATTTTCATTATCATCTTTTGAGAACTGAACAAAGTGATCGTTTATGTTTATGTAGACCGCATCCTTGTCATAGAGGAGGTCCCCAAGTCCAGACATAGGAGCATGAAACAGTTTTTCCTTATCACGGAGTCCCTTCTTCTTAGCAGCTGATGGTAAGGGACAAGGATCAGCTAAGCTGGTCACGCCAGCTAAACTGTAATCTCCAACACCAGCAATATGCACCTGAGGTGTAGTAACAAATCGCATATGAGAAATAAGAATGCGAGAAAATTTATGTCTACACTATTGCGTGAACCCGTGCTTTGCGCAAGAATAAAATCATATTTGATAAATAAATGAAAAACTACGGTGATTTCTGTTTAGTTTATAAAAAACATTCTTCCCGATTTATATATTGGTATTCTAGTGTCACATTCCACTAAATGAATTGGATAATGACATTTCTTGTTACACCATGATTAGAAATTTATATAATAAGGAATTATTTTATTCTTGGAAACAAACATTATTCAGTAACCCATTATGTTAATGAATTCTTTTTATAAGCATAAATATGGCTCTATTCACCTATAATTATCTAAATCATTAGAGGGAAATCAATGCCAAACTTAACTTTTCTAGATAGTCCTATATCTAATGGCACTTTTTAAGTGATACTTTTTTGTCGGCAAAGCTTTTATGCAAGTGATTCGCTCCTTTTAAGTTTGCAAAAAATATTTGATGAATCGATCATTCCTGGATTCTATCTTATCTTGTAGGTGTTTTTTCTTTCATAAGATTGAAAAATTATCTTAAAGGACAAATAAAATGTGAATGGCAAAAGATTTCTTGCATAATTACAATATTAATTCATTCAATTTTTTTCATATAATTTCTTTGTTGAATTTTCCTAAACTTGTCTAATTTTAGCAATAAACTTTTTACTTTTTTTTTTGTTGTTTTCACATTATTAATGGGCACCTACATGAAATTTTACTGAATTTTTTTTCTTTTTTTTTCTCTGGCTGGTCTTACCACCTGAGACCTCTCTCTCTCTCTCTCTCTCTCTCTCTCTCTCTCTCTCTCTCTCTAACATCCATCAACCTTCCCTTCGCTTCTGTATTTGGTCAATAGAAAGTAAATGCACCAGAACTCACGTATTTGATATCTCTATAAAAGCTGCCATGCAACGATCGCTTATAAAGTTTTTCACACATATATGGAAAATAACAAGCGAAACTGGGAGATAAGGAAAGGAAGGAGCCCACAATCACTGCTGTAACGGTCAAATCAAAATAAATTCATCCAATTATTCGAACTATGAGCCATATCATATAGGCACAACTATATAAAGTAAAATTCAAACGAAATCCTTGGGATTGCCGCTGCTTAACATATCTCCCTCAAGTCAAGGCAAGAGATGATGGTATGTCTTACGATGATATAGCCAGAGGAAAATACACTAATTCATAATGAGGTTATCCAAGTGTCTGCCATGCAAGTCCCTACATTTAAGGTTGAAACCTAACTAAAAATTATTGAAAAATGATACAATTCAACTTGTTGTTAGTTCATAACTTACTTGCAATAACATCTTCCTAGATTCAACCAACAACTAAGATCTAGCAATTTTTTTGTCGGGTGGGACAGACAAAGAAAGGATGGGGGCAACCACACATATTAAATTCCAAAGTCTCTCCATACATTGTCAAAATGGATCCTCAATGTGCAAAAAAGAAAGAAAATATGACCATATTCTATAACCTAAGTAGCCAAGTGAGAAAGCTGTAGAAGACTAAATTTCTGAATATCTTCACACACAAGCTCCAAAAAATATAACAAAAGAATGAGACATCAAAATTCATCTCATAAGTTACTAAGACTTGTTTTTTGGTTGGTTTAGTTGGTTCCTGCCTATTACACATCACCAATTACCAGTCCAAGATCTTCGTAGCAATTAAAGACAAATAATCATCAATTGCTCCTTAGAAATATCTTCACTGACCAATATATTCCATAATATCTAATATCCTTCCTGCATAAGTTATAAATGCAGGAAGTAAATAGCGTGAAATAAATTACCTTGGTTCCCTTCTTCAGGTTGCAGCCTCGCAAATAGCCATAAACTGTAATGTTTCTGTCACACTTATTATCGATGCGTATTCTTTCAGGAGGAGTAACATCTTCAAAACGATCAACCAATACATATGGATGAGTAGTTCTCCAAGATAAAGGGTGAAACTTCATAACAGAGATGAACCTTGCAAGATTGTGAATCTCTCGTTTAGGATACCTAACCAGATGAGCGGAAGAGCAAACGATCAGTCAACATAGCAGAATAAGGGTAGATAAACAAAGCATGACTTGAATAGGCACTCACTTTCCATGAAGAAGACCTGATAAGTAAAATAACTTTGCTCCATCATATATTTCAGTCCAGAAACGATGCTTGAGCCGTTGTTTTGTTTTCTTAAGCTTCTTCACATCCTTGAACTTATCAAGGTGTGTCAAGACTCCCATAACCTTTGGGAACCCGTGTACTTGCAAAATATTAAGGAATTCAAAGGTTTCCTGAACAACATCAACAATGAAAAAGAGTATCAGCAATCATTGACATGGTATATTAATAGCAAATTTTAGGAAAACAAGCAGTTCCGAATTTTTTTAACTCAAGACACCTTAAACTTTCACAACATACACATGTCGATGCATGCACACATAGTTTTCTTCAAAATATTTTCTGAAATTATTATATAGCAATTCAAAGTTAACTCGCTAATAGAACCAGAAACTATCATCGAGACAAGTTCTAGGCTGGGGCCGAGCATCAGAAAGAAAAGAGCAACAGATAAAAGGCCTAGGGCACAGTATGACTTCTAAGAGAAATCCACTCTGATGCATGCAAAGTGACAGTATATATAATATATTTGGAGCTGGCTTTTTTGTTAGCTTTGCCCTTTTGCTCATGATGAGAGTTTGCTCCAAGCACTAAAATATGCTGAATAGCGCACTCACTTAAGGTCATTTTATAAAACATGCCATGAAATACTATATAAGGAATTCTGGCTTTCTTGAGTTGATCACTTGAATTGTTAAAGAGATTCATCTTCCATGATTCATCTCTGCTCACCATTGTTCCTAATTTACATACAGTACCAAAATATTCCTCGCAGCAAAAGTAAAAGTACAACAGCATAAAAGCAAGAACTATCGACACCCTAAGAAAAATATTCAGACATCACATGATAGGCATCTTCATTGGCAGCTACTTCACGCTTTCACTTTAAACATTAAATCATGCCAATCCACTTTTCACCACCTACCCAGCTTATAATTCTGCTGGGATCCTAATCCTAGAAACAAGTTGAATTTTACCGATGTAGACATTACCACCTTCCCATAAAAATTGACCAATTGATACTTAAATGGCACTATGCCTGCACTCGCTCGCTCACTCACTCTCCCTCTCCCTCTCCTCCCTCCCCCCCCCCCCCCCCTCTCCAGCACGAGAATGAATGCACAAGTTCGGGTAGGCAGGTCTGAATATGAATGTGTGAGCATGCCTAGATGTGATCGTGTGTTTCTGTGAGTTTGTATAATCACATCAACAAAGGTTATTCCAAAGGCAACAAAAAGAGACCACCTGGGTAGGAACCTCAACTGTTCAAGTTTGAACCGTGAAAAGTATTCATCATCATGACCTCCGACTTATGAATCGTTTACTTACTCAACAGGATCCCATTGTAGTACACCATTAAATAATTCTATCAAATTGCACCAAAAATGTCCTTATCAATTCAAATGCAAGGCGATCGGGGTTTCATGTCTTAAAAGGCCTCCACCACACCAATACCACATAAGACCTAACAGGTCTATCAATTTGCCAATCCTACCGTTACATTAGCAAATGAAGCTTCTGAGATGGACAAGAAAAAGGATCTTCCTTTGCGACAAAGAAGAATTAAACTGAAAATGCCAAAATGTTTTGTAAACTAGACCATTATCTACTTGTATCATCCACACAACAGACTTTTTCATCAGCAAAAAGAATAAAGAAATCTTCAAGCAAGCATGTGTAGCTCCAATATCTCACCATTTCGAAACCGTAGCTTCCGTCTATGAGAAGCAATGCCAGATCAGCAAATTTTGCAGCATCAATCATGCCATTGATATCATTTGGGCACTCCACGAACTGCAGCCTCCTTTGCTTGCCTGATGTAGCAAACATATGGAACAAGAAGTTAGATCAAAAACAGAAAGAAAGGATATTATTACATGAAAAGGATAATGCATGAATGGAGCAAAATGCAACTTTACAGAACCAATCTTTGAAGCGTATGCACCAAAGCATACAAATCATATATAGTAGCTGAAAAGGTTGAAAAGCCCCTATTCGAGCCAAAAAGAGCGTAATTCACTAGCTCAAAAGCAAAAGATGACCTGACACAATCGTAATCGGACCGCGAACATCGGGCAAATTATGCTTAGTATAATGCTTCACTAGCGACTTGATCAAAAGAGACTTCCCAACCTGCAACAAACAGATCCAATAAACCAGCATCAAACCTCTAAAACCACCTCCCCAGCCAAACTTTCAACCACCGAACTCCAATTCCAACTAATCACCACCCGACGTCAATCCAACGAACGCCAATTACCTTCGGAGGCCCGTGAACTAGAACCACGTAAGGAGGCGGCTCGCCGTAGGAGCGGTCGATCGTGGGGACGTGGAGCCGCCGCTGCTCCTTCTCGACGGCGCGCGACTGCAGCCGCTTGGCCTTGACGGAGGAGTTGAAGGCGAAGGCCTTGGGGTTCTGCCTCTGCGGTTCGCCGTCGCCGCCGCCGCCGCCGCCCTTGCCCTTCTTCCGCTTGTCGGCCTTGGATTTCTTCTTCGCGGAGGGCCCCGCCTGGCGAGAGCGATGGGATTTGTGCGATTGGTCGTGGCTCGCGCTCTCCGCGGCCATGGCTGCAGTCGCTCTTCGCCTGGCTTTGAACTTGCAGGAGTTGCAGTAGACGAAGAAGAAGAAGAAGAAGCTCTTAAAACCCTTCTTGCTGAAGAAGACGAACTGAGCAGTTCGTAGGTTTAAGCCGTAGTCGGCGCGTGAAGAAAATTTGGAAAAATGGCGGTGAAAAAAAAAAAAAAAGAGGTGATGGGCCTGGTGGCTGGTTGGTTGGGCCTGGGCCGGGCCTAATACCGGGCTTGAATCGTTGTCCGAAGCCCGCTCATGACCCGAAAGATATGTTGAACTATTTGGGCCGGATTCGGGGTCGGGCCAAGCATGGGCATGCCGGGCTTTATAAGGCTCTTTCCCAAGCCCGTCTATTTTCCCATTCGGGCCTCGGTGGACTAAGCTGGTTGGCTCGACTCTAGACCGATTATGTTTAATTGGGTCTACCGAAGAGGTAGTTTATGTGACGGTTATACCACGCGGCAATGGCGCGTGATGTAATGAACCAATTAAAAAGTGAGATGCACGACCTTTCTGTGGCGTGGAGTAGGATGAGATTGTGGTACGTAGGCAACGGAGTTTTATCGGTTATATTGGCATCATTGTTTAAATGACACATAAAATTGCCTGTTTGTCATTCAAATAGTGAGATTCTTAAATTGCACGTTTCAACACAGTATTAGGACTTCATTGTGTTTTCTCTTATAAAAGTTTAGGGTTTAATCGAACCAATCGAAAGATTTAGGAGTTAATTGCACCCGTAACTCAACCACATTTCCATACAATAGATTTAGGACTTATAATGTAACTTTTCCTACATATTTGAATATACTTGAGTTACGAAAAACCTATAGGAGATTTCAATTATTATCTTACTCTTACCAAGTATTTTTTTTATCAATTAAATGGGTTTGAATAGGTTGCGATTCATATGCTACTATGATATCTGGTTAAGGTGCCACTGAACACCAACTGTTCACTAGGCGAGCCGTTGTCACGAACCATCAAGAACGAGTAAGTAAACTAATAAGGATAGCACACCAAAGCATTCTATACATAAAATTAGATTTACAATACAATTTTCCCTACACATTCATATATATCTGAATTACGAAAAGCCTAAGATATTACCTAATTTTTTCCAAGTCATCCTTTCTTTTTTTTTTTTTGCTTAATTGAACGAATTTGGTTTAAGTTGCCAATGAAACACCACCTGTCAATGAGGTGAGCTTGCCACCATGGTACTGTCGACCCCGAGTGAGGAAGCTAATACCGAAAACACACCTGAGCCTAGGCCGTCCTTAGATTAATTGATGTTTTTTTGAAACGGAAAATAAGTCAGAGAATCGAATCCTTCACCTTTAACTTACAAATTAAGCAATTTCAAAAGGTCAATATATTTCTCCTTTGCTCCTATGAACTTTCAAGTCTTGAATAGTTCACTTCGTTTTGGTTTCAATTATTTGTGTAGAACATGCGTGTCCGAAAGATAAGGATGATTGATTTCAGAGCTGGTAGTTTTCCGCCCTGAAATTTGGATCCAAACTGCACAGGATCGGTTTCCCATTTGTGGAACTAGGAACCGCCCACGTGGTCTGGATCGATCCCAGATCGATAATTTCTTTATTCTTTGGGGGCCTCCTAATATTAAAAAACTAATTTATTAATTACGATTTGCTTCAAAATATAAAATAAATAAGAAACTTGACCGCGAGTCCGGTTTGATCGGTCCAGTTTCACAGTTTCTTATGTGAAAATAAGTACCAAATCGATTTCCCGGAACTACCCAGAACCAGTTGGTTCGGTTTGGTCCGGCCGGTTCTCCGGTTGGACCGGGACCTATGCCACTCCTGGTGAGTGAGAAGGCGAGGAAAATGATAGGAGAGAAGAGCGCAGATTAGCATATAGCATGGTCGTCTTCTCGGGAGAGGAGGCAAACAGAGCAGCAGCAAACATGAGGAGCAACAGCACGAACAGCAGCAGCAACCACCACCACCTCCGGGAAGACAAGACAGAGAGCCCCGATTCCAGATTCAACCAGACCCTCCGCAGCGTCCAAGGGTACGGCAACTCTCTCCTCCTCCTCCTCCTCCTCCATCGCAATCCCGCATCGTTTGCATTCAGCGGCTCTCGCCGATCCTGGATACGCGAGTGGCCGCGTTTGTAGCTCGAGCGATTTTCGATCCTCGCGTGTGTTCGGCTTCCGTTTCGCAGTAGAGCTCCGGATCTCCGGAATTGAAGCGGGTAATCGCCGTGATCTGGCTGTGTGCATCTGGTTCGAGTGCTCTGGAGCTCGCTCGGGATTTTCGAGATTTCGAGAGCTTTGGTCCGGGTGGGGGGTTTAGCTGCACGATCACGGGAAATGAATGGGGGTGATGCGGGGGAATTGAAGTGCGCTTCTTCGAAGGCTGTGTGTCTGTGTGGATCTGTTTGATTTTAATGCCTTGACATTGAAGTAAATGAAAGCAGGAGCTTCGATAGCTAATTTTTAGACCAAGGGAATGGATCAGATAGTCTTTTGTTCTGCCTCAGTGAGATATGGTGCCCGGTTCTAGAGTTCCGTTTGCGTTGACAGACTTGAGCGAGACAAGCTGCGTGCTCTGCTATTGCTTGATGCTGGATATAGGACCAGAGCTTCTGCTGATTTTTCTTTTAATACTCAGTTACCTCAGTAACGGCGGATGTGGAATTTCAAATTTGTGGATCGGTAACAAGTTCCTGATTCTGTGTACTTCATTTGATTGGGTGATTTGTGACTTTGCCGGCTATGCTCACCTTTGAGTGTGACATCTACTGGTGTCAAGAAGCGTACATCAGAATTTTCTTTTTCACTTAACCAAAATTTTGGCTCAAAACATCTGGCCTCGGTACTTGACTCACCCAAGCGCCTCTTCTCACCCTCCTTCTCCTTCCATCAGTTACCATGTGTCTGTGTGCACTGTGCACGAGCAAGCGTGTGTGCTTCTGCATGCCTATGGACGATATCTGCATTCGGTGCATGTGTCTTTACCTACCTTCTCCTTGGGAGCCCGTTGCAATCTCAAGGAGTCTGGCCCACAGTAATGTGATGCCGGGTGGTTGTATCGTATTTATTTGACATATATCTTTGTGGTATTTCCTTTATCCACCTTCTGTTGCTATTTGCTCAACCCTTTTGTTAATTTTGTCTACAAGAGCGGCTGCATACCCTGGCCGTGGTAGGGTCTTACCTATATGACTGCTTTGCGTTAGTCACTATGTGAACTTTAACATCTCAGATGCTATTGGTAGGTTGCTTAAAGGTCGCAGTATACCTGGAAAAGTGTTGCTGACCAGGAGATCGGACCCGTTGGATGATGCAAGCTGGCAAGACCGCTCTCCTAAGTATGAACGAAGTCTCTCAGAAAATGATACTGGCCCAAGTGATCAAATGGACAAGTCAATGGAGGTAGTTCGGATGATGTTAGTTGGTCTTCTGTCATTGCTACTATAGATGGTCAATTTTATGAAAGTTTAATAATTGGGAATCAATTGAGAGATTTTGCTTCTGATCTAGGAAGACGACAAAGGTCCTTTTAAGCCAAGTACACACGAGAATCTCAACAAGTCTAAATCCTCAACATCAGATGTTCATAGTACTCCCAAAGAAGTGCAGAAGTCCACCATTGGTGCGAGAGCTACAGATTCTGCAAGGGTCATGAAATTCACAAAGGAGCTCTCAGGAACAACCGTCATATTAGGTACGATGAGGATTTCCTTGTATAACTTTTTCATCCTGATGAAAGCATGAAAGTGGAAAATGAATTTTCCTTCTCTTTTTTCCCCAATTTTTTTAATAATGATGAACTGGGGAATGAACGCACATTAGCAGTTATTCTTGCTCAGATTGGTTGGATTTGGTTAATGTTGCTTGTTAAGATGTTTGGACTGGTTGGCAGAGAAGAGATGGATCTGTATATGTGGATGATGCTTCAACTTTGTGCACACTTCCTATTTCTTCTAGTGACCTTTAGAACAATATATAGTCTTGATTTCATAAATGATTAAATGGGCTTTTCTTGTTAGTAAATTACAGGTGGGTAGTTATGTGTTAGACTACCGAACTAACTTTGTGGTAATTCTTTTTTTGTTTTCAAGTCACTCTTATCGCTTTTGCTTAGTCCAAGATTCTTCAGGTGAATAGGCTAAACATACTCATGCCATCTGGTTTCCTGATATTACAGTTTTTTATGCACTCGTGTCCAACTTTTGACCTTTTAGGGGGCTTCCTTGGTTGTACACAGAATTTACATTCTATTTTCCTAGGCGTTGTCTTGTATTTCAGTTGCTGTTGCTGAATTAGTAGTACCAGTAAGTTTGATTTAACAAGGGTAAAAGTGATAAGGCTTGTTCTCACTTATACAGGGTTCATGAAAGATTATAAGCATTGGTTTGATGGAGCTTCATGATTTTTTTCTTGATCTTTTCATGGATAGAGGTCCTTTTGTTATTGCATACTGAGTGCAGCAAAGGCTCTTTATGATTAAACTTGGTCCTTTAATCTTATTAATGTGATGATGACATTATGTAGAAAGGTTGCGAGAGTTGGCATGGAGTGGAATACCACCGTATATGCGCCCTACAGTTTGGAAACTCCTCTTGGTAAGCTAAAGCTGTTACTTTGGGAAGTAGAGTTAGCACATTTATATCCCCAACTGGGCCTTCAAAAGTTAGCAATAACTTCACTGTTGACGTACAAAGTTGGAAAAATAAAAAGGAGCTGCATTTAGTTGTTGAAAGAATTTCTAACTGGAACTTGCATACTTTTCAATTAAGGTTTTGTTGGTGGCTACCACATTAGATTTTGATTCCTTAGCTATATAGGTGTACTTATAATCATTCTAAGTGTGCGTAGTGCTATGTAAGGCATAATTCCTTTATAGTAGTCAGTTTGTGGTCTGAAATCTATAAATATAGAGAAGCATCTGGTGGTACTATGCGGTTCACTAGAAGCACAAATATTTTGTCCTCCGAGTCTTACGTTTTTGCCATACACTCTTTTACCATCTCAAACTGAAGCTTTTCGAGTGTAATTTATGTGGAATTGATTTTGACCTTCAACTTCTCATAATGTGATTGTCCTACCTGCCTGGCATGTTACCGTGATAACTTTTCCTTCGGCGGGCTTATTGGGTTTCATGTAAGAGTTATTCTTTTGGGGTGCCTCGTTTGTACATCCATCGGTTACAGTTGATAGACTGTTACCATGTAATGGTAATTTGGTGGAGGCACAGAGCCACTGAAACCCTCCTTCTCTTTCTTTTCTTGCCCAAAGAATAAAAAAAGCCTGCTAATACAATCTTCACGAGTTAGGATTCTTTTGGTAGTCAATCTCCCTTTTTCTCATGCCAGTACAATTTAAGCTCACAATCGGACTTAGCTAAACAATACTAGTAGGTTACTACTAATGGGGATGAACCGTGAGATTTAATTTTGCCCAATACTATTGTAGATGTAACTGTCTACAGGCTGAGGGCAAATAGCAACATTGTTATATTCTTTTCTGATAACTGAGGATTTCACTAATGGCTACCTAAGGGGTTACATCTACTGTACAAAATTAATTACAATAAGATCTTGAAATTTCAGAGAAGTTTGAGTACGAGAAAGGGTGCTAACTGAAAAACTCAAAAAGAGCTCAACAGCCATTCCTCCTTTAGAACCATCATAGGAGTTTCAATGTTTTCAAAAGTCCTTTGGTTCATTTCCTTTAAAATCTTTCAAAGAAAAGAAGAATGAACTGGACAGCCATATCTGTTTATCTAAATGCAGACCAAGTGCTGGAACATGCATAAAAACCTGGGGAATGAGGACGGATAGCAACAATTTTTAACCAAATGCTCTTTCCATGTCGGTTCATGTTGTAGACCATGCATAAAGATCCATAAATCTGGTTTAACAGTTCATTGGCTTGAAATTCATTAGTATGATTTGGTTTGACTAAGTTTATTCATAGCTTGAAAATTAAATATGGACTGACCACAGGGATATGCACCAACTAATTCAGATAGAAGGGAGGGAGTCCTGAGAAGGAAACGCCTCGAGTATCTTGACTGTGTTGCTCAGTTCTATGACATTCCGGATACTGAACGCACGGATGAAGAAATCAGCATGCTTCGCCAGGTATCTTTTGTTCTATCTGGCCATGTCTATGATTGAACTAATTTTCTCAGTCCTATATTCTGCTTCTGACAACTCTTGTGAACTTTGATTAGATTGCTGTGGATTGTCCAAGAACTGTACCTGATGTTTCTTTCTTTCAGCAAGCCCAAGTACAGAAGTCCATGGAGCGCATCCTGTATACATGGTCAGATTATCTTCTTTGTACATGGCGATTGATGCTTTGATCACAATAAATGAAAACTGAAAACCTTGCTTACCTAAAGCACAGACTGGGGTGAATTGGAATTTAGAGTAGTCTGAAGCTACCATTTGACAGAGTGTCTGAATGTGTGACTTAAAAGCTTAATCCAATAGGTGGGGGGAGAGTAGAATGTGCAATGATGACACCATGGGTTATTCTATTGTGTTATCCTCATGCTTATTGTGTTCCTCTATTTTACTACTATGGCACAAGATATCTTCTGCTTCAAAGAGGAGGCTAGTATTTTTGGAGTCTAGGATCCACAACTGAATGGCCGTTTGACTTCTTAGATAGGGCAAAAAGGCAGTGTTTTTGTTGGTGGTAGTGACTTCTACTCATTACATTTTTTCATACTACACTGAAGACAAAAGGTATAGGAAAAATGGAGCAACTTTTTTAATTTGGAAAGATTTAGGATATGTCGCTATTCTTCCTTCTTTAATATTGATCAAAGGGGCCTTCTACGTATAAGCTCTGCTGCTTTTTCTTGCTTGGAACGTTTTCTTTTTATTGATTAACCAAAAGATTCATTGGTAGGGCACTAAGGGCTGCCAATTTTTTGTCTTAATATGATTGCAGTATTTTCTCTATTCAATTAGTTTGTCATACCTTCATGTGCTGCCGCTATAAAGTGTTTAATTTTACAGTTAAAGTATTAATGGAACCAGTCTGTAATATCTTCTTGTCACAGGCTAAGCTGTCTGATACCGACCTGAATTGACAGTGTCATGCATTATCTCATAGGGTCTCGTGAGAATCTATAATAGCACCAAGCCATACATTTCAGAATTAGTCACAAAATAAAATGATCTTCATTAGACAATTTCCTGTCGTATGACCTTTTCCTTCTCTGGGCTAATGAAACTGTGGCCACTATGAAGTGTAAGAACTAAAATCGAGAGCTTTTCATTAGACATTTTCAGAATTAGTCATACATTTCAGAATTAGTCACAAACTAAAATGATCTTCATTAGACATTTTCCTGTCGTATGACCTTTTCCTTCTCTGGGCTAATGAAACTGTGGCCACTATGAAGTGTAAGAACTAAAATCGAGAGCTCTTTGGTTCATCAAGTAGATTTTGTGATGGGATGTAAATGATGGTTTTTATGTGGTGGGTTTTAAATATGGTTCTTAGCAATAACCATTGAACCATGAGGTAGTTGTGCAGTTTGTTAAATTCTTTAGGACCAAGTTGAACTGTTGAAGCTGCTCAACTGGGGTCCCGTCTTCACTTTCTTTGTTCCATGTCTTCCCTAAGGACATGTTGATGTTATGACACTTTTCAAAGGAACACTACTAGATGCCTTCTCCTGGTCAACTTAATCTCTCTCTAGGGATTTCACTGGTAGATTAGTAAATTCATGAAATTTCTGGCCTTTTTTGAATTCCTAATTTCTGCAAGCTATGTCTGTGCTAATCCATTTTTATAGATTTGTAATGCTCTGGTATCTGAAGAGTCTAGATGGGTATTGCTTTGTGCTTGTTGATCTTTCTTTTAATGCTTAGCTGATTTAATCCAGGGCTATCCGTCATCCAGCTAGTGGGTATGTTCAAGGCATAAATGATCTAGTCACGCCATTTCTAGTCGTCTTTTTGTCAGAATACTTAGAAGGAAGTGTGGATAATTGGTCCCTATCTGATTTGTCTCCTGAGAAGATCTCTTACTTAGAGGCAGACTGTTATTGGTGTCTGACAAAGTTGTTAGATGGTATGCAAGACCATTATACATTTGCTCAACCTGGAATCCAACGACTTGTCTTTAAGCTGAAGGAATTGGTCAGGCGCATTGATGGTAAGCCTTAGTCACGAATTTTTGAGTTGATAATGGACATGTATCCAAAATTGCAGTACCGTGATATTACTGATTATGGTTTATTAGAAACAGAAGGATGCGTCTGGTGCGGTCTACTTGTGGTTTGATTGAATTTGCTGGGAGTGCGTTGAGCAGTGCCCTGACAGATGCCTTAATCTTTTTAAAAATAATGTTTAGCAGCTTTACACAGTTCTACATGAATGTTGATTAGGGTGCTGTCAATTGGTAAATTTTGTAGCAGACAAACTGCAGACACACAACAATTCCTTCTAAGCATACCTTGGTTTCACTTCATGTACACAATGTAAACTCTAACGACAAAGTTGTCCTTTAAGAAACATGCATTTTTTTGAGAACAAGAATGTCTCAGCTTCCTAAGCACCTGTGACTTTGACCACCATATGTGATATTTGAAAGCAAGATATACGGCACCATTTTCATTTTTCTGTACTTATGACATGCATAAATTGCTGCGTACTTTATTTCATATCAAATGAGACAGCATGGAGTGCCTTCTGAAATTTTATTTCAGTTCAATATGGCCATATTGACTGGGCTGGATTTCTGGATGTGCATTTCTTACATGCTGTTGGTAATTAACATAGTTGTTTGCATATGAAAATAATGGTGCATTTAACTACTTTGCAAGTTTTGGAATATGTCACTTTTTTTATTGATGCTTGTCAGTCATATGGGTTTTAGTTTCATTGCAATTTTGGAATTATTTGCTGTAATTTAAACTTCTCTTTCTTTAAATTGGACCAGAACCTGTGTCAAGACACATGGAGGAGCAAGGCCTTGAATTTCTGCAATTCGCTTTCCGCTGGTTTAATTGTCTCTTAATACGTGAGGTCTGTCGTTACCCGAGCTTCTCTCTAGTCTTCACTTCTTTAGTTCTCTTGAATTAAAGATGCCTGTATAAATTGTGATTTTTCAATTGTACTCCTATAGATTCAATAATTCAGGCATGAAACTTATAACCTAATTCCTCTTATTAGATCCCTTTCCATCTCGTCACTCGCTTGTGGGACACATATCTTGCAGAAGGAGATGCATTGCCAGACTTTCTCGTTTACATATTTGCTAGTTTTTTGTTGACGGTACGAGAGACTACCACTCCAACTACTTTACAGTACAAAGCAATAAACTTTTCTACATGTTTGAATTGTTTTGAGGAAAGCAGTTATAAATTTGATTCCTTTATACGTCTTTGGCCCGTGAATATAAGCGTTTTTGTCCGTAAGCTGATATTTGGTTAACTTGCTAGTATGTTTACTGATTTTCCTTTGCATTGAGGACACCACCTGTCATGTGGTATCTCAGAACAGAACAAAACCTCAAAGATGTTGCTTCTCAGTAACATCTTGATCTGTTATGTATTTAAATTTTGACAATTGTTCCAGCCCATTTTATTGTGACTTGCCACAGTATCTAGTTCAAGCCTTCTCACATGAACATGGTCTAACATGATGTGGGAACCAAGAGCTACTTCAGAAACCTTTCTGAGGGTGATCTCACTCCCATGAGCTTTAGGTTGGAAACTGATTGAGTTCTCCATTTGTTATGTCAATGCCCTCGTACAGCTGATTCAGATGATGGATAACTTCATGACTCGTAGGATTAATATGTGTGAAGGGTAATGATTTAGAAATATCTTCAGGTCTAATCAGGCTATATCACCAGAACTTGATGACATAGAATTAATGCAGTTCTAGATAGTGCTTAATACCAGAAAGTTAAAGTGGATCTTTCTTTATGAATTCCTCAATTTGCATGTGATCAACCAACATCCGACTCATTTTGGAATTAATGTTTGTGGTGGTTGCTCATATTCTATGAGCGAAGCTGTCTAGGAGTTTTCTAAGATCTTTCGAAGCTTTTCTATTTGTTGAGTGAGATACATCTTCAATTTCTTGGTGCAGTTACTGCATGATGTGCAACTTCTGTTTTCCTATCTTTTAACAGTGTTGTAAACTTTTTTATTTCCAATATTTTCCATCAAGCGAGCGTAAAGTGTAACTGGAAAAGTTCATACTTTGTGGCTCTCAAACTTGTGTACTGGTGGATCTCTGCGTAACAATTTTCTTCAGATATCTTTTGTTGTTGAAGTCATAACACTTGGAATGATCACTATTTGTTTGTTCCCCTGTGCTGTGTTCAGTGGTCGGATAAACTTCAGAAGCTTGAATTCCAAGAAATGGTGATGTTTCTTCAACACCTTCCTACGGAAAACTGGACTCACTTAGAGTTGGAGATGGTGCTTTCTAGAGCATTCATGTGGCATAGTATGTTCAATAGCTCACCCAGTCACTTGGCTAGCTGAAGAGAGTACAGTTGCATTCATGCTCTTTGAAGGGATGTTGATTTTTTTTTCCTCGACTTCTTTTCCTATTTCATGTGCTTTTTTACCCCCTCCAAATCCTCGCAGTGTTTAATTATCTTACAAAGTAGTACTTTTTGCTAGCTTCTCTGTCAAATTTCGATGTTCTTGTTCTGTATTGGTCATACAGTTCCTTCCTATATTTGTAGACTTGTAGATATACTGTTCATGGGTGCCACAAGAAAGTAATGCATATGTGAAGATAAATTTGTTTGCCCGTGCCTGCTTTTGTTCATGAGTTCATGTTATTTTACTGTGATACAAAGTGGGTTCTTGATTCCTTCGTCGCATTTGTTGTATGCAGAGTAATTTCTTAAGGTCCTGTTAATGAGTATCTCTCTTTCCCCCTGGTTAAGCATACTAAATGTGCAATAATTCACTTTCAAAAATAGTGATTACACATAACACGAGACAGTAAGTACATTCAAACTATAAAGTTTCCTTAAATGGTAATTAAATGATGTGCCTTGAACACTTGTCAAGATTCATTTCTCAATATGACTAGTAATTTTATGTAGGAAATAAAGCACGACTTAAGTAACAACAATATTTATCCTCGAATTATTACCACGCAAAAAGTAACTATCGATACATCTGTAGCAATTTTTTATGTAAATACTCTACTGAGGTAGTAACTACCTACAAAGCCAGTAACTGGGCCATGGATCGTATCAGTTTTTTAGCACATTACTTGCAGAAACGCCATGTTCCACATCATCCATCACATCTCATCCGGGAAAAAAGAAAGAGCTTTTGAAGAAAACATATGCGAAAAGATTTTCTTTTGCCACAACCCGAATTCAACAGAACATACAATTTTCCTGCCTTTCCTTGCACTTATAGTTAGCCCATTACGTGAGAGGAAAAGGTAATACCATCAGCAAACAATTTAATACAGAGGATCAAATGCATTGAGGCGTCCTTAAAGGACAATAAAATTCCTGATAACAGATAGACAAGTAAAGGTATACTCAGGGTTATCAACAGTAGTGTCTATTGACTGATCTATGAAGGAAGAACTCGACTAGAAGCAACTTGTGACAATAACAATGAGGTCCATCCACAAACAAATAGAACATCTACAAAAAAACCTGTTCCATATAACCTAAGCAACAGTGACTCTGCAACACTGGCATGAGAAAAGAAGCCAACAGCACCTGCTATAAACATCCATAATCTGCTTCATCTGGCCTAAGCTCCTCAGGATTATAGGCCTACCTACGCACGGATGGGCATAACAGTTTGACAGCAATTACCCGTGTTTCTATTTCAATAAATAATTCAAGATCTTGCTGCAAACCGTGTGCAATGATTTTGATAGAAGTCGGCAAAAGTGGTGCATCTTTTCATTGCTGGAGTAGAACTTCTAGCTGCCCATGCTTGCATAGCTGTAAGTCCTCAAACAAGATCAACCGATCTCCTCTTCGGCTAGAAAAGAATAAGAACAGAAGTTAAGAACTTCATCTTCAAGATGCCGAGTTTCACATGACCAAATGTCACAAAGTATAGTTCAAGCATCAAGAAGAATAATAAAAGCTTAAAGCCATCAACGAAACATTGGCATGGAAGCAAAAAACAGGATTAGGTCATAAATCCCAATAATTTATTATAAGCAGCTATCAATGAAAAGAAGGAATACATTCTAGTATAAATGTAGAACATGCATGGAAGCAAAATAACTCAAAAAGAAAGCGAAGCTACTACTCCTACTTGAACAAGCCAAGAGTATAAAACTCTACTTCATGTTGCATCAAACATTTTTTTTTTTTAGCAATGATGACTGGCGCTAAAGGAAATTCATCTCCAGGTAACATCCAAGAGACATGAGCATTTATATCAAAAGATAATCCCAAAGCTGCTAAAGACAGGAAGGATCAGAGAGAAGCCCATGTAGAAAGATAGGCATATAGAGAACGTAATGCTAGAATGAGTATGGAAGAGCGAGTTCCCACATATTTTCTGTCAACTTCTTCCAGGAACTTTTTAGGAGAATCCAAATATTCAACACAGTCTCTCTTCACGAACTCTACCAGATCCTTTTCTCCAGCCTTCTCTAGATTTCTTATGAGAATCATCAGGGTAAATTCATTGGGGGTACGACCAGCCGCTTTCATCTTCTCATAAGTCTGCATTGCCTCTTCAATCATGTCCGCTCTTAGATATGCTCCAATCATCTCCGCATAAGCCCTTGTGTCAGGTTCAATCCCTTCTTTCAGAAGTCCGGAGAAAACAACTTCGGCAAGAGCAACCAATTTGTTCTTTCCCAATAGTTGGATCATGTCGCAACGCAATGCAAGTTCAGTGTCGTACCATTCCTCCTCGCACACGTACTTGAAGACCTATAGCTGGAATCTTTTTAGATAGAATGAGAATAGTAAACAGGAAATATTGAAATAGTGCATCCAGAATTCACACCACCCTTGTGCATACAGCGAGGGTATTACTTTGTTTCTCTTTTTCCTCAAAATACTAATGAGAACAGTAGTTTGAATATGCCCAATGTTGTTTCGCTTGATGAAACATGGAAAACCTGCATTTCTGCCCAATGTTATCATTATTATCTTTAAATTTAATATCTTCACAGTGATTCTCCTTTCTTTGTGAATGCCTAATGTAGAAGATTAAAAAGAGTACCCAAACCCAAGCTCGGAAATCCTAAACATGGATAAAATCCATAAGGCCAAACAAGCCTACAAGAGTCATTGTTGCAAGGTAAGCCAATCTTATCAGTCAACACTCAACCCGTTTTCTAAAAATCACCCATGCCACTCACTAGCTTGATCCACCGGCTGAATCACCGATAACCAATACAAAAAACGAATTCACCAAACTTCAGAGCAGTACTGAATTGCCAGATCACTTGCTCTGCTCATACCATTTAGAGCATCCATTACAATTAAAGAATGTAACTTACACAGACACCCAAAATGGCCTCCTAAACTTCCAATTCCTATCTACACGGGCAGAGGTTTTTCACATCATACGCCAAAGTTACAATGAGAGAATTCGAAAACCAACAAGAAAAGCAAAGAAAAAAAAGACCCAGAACCACAACCAACAAGGGAAGACCCCGGGCGCGAAAAAGGAGATACCTTGAGGGCCAAATCGACCTCGTTCTGTCTCTTGAGCTCGGCGAAGGCGTTCAAGAGATCGGACTTCAAGAGCCGAGCAAGGGTCGTGCTGAGGACGTGGTTCAACCGGGGCGTGGATTTGGCCAGCTTGAGGGACTGGACGGCTTGAATGGCCTCCGTGGACAGCACGTCCGACCTCCACAGTGGCCTCCTCGTACTGTTGCGAAGCCCGCAGGTGACGAAGCTGGTGGCCGGAGCTCGGTGGAGACGCGGTCGGACAGAGCGAAACGGGAGAGACGGAGGAGCCTCCATGCCTCCTCCACTTCTGGGTTTTGGGCTCTGTCTGTCCTGAGTGTTGAACCAGGCTGAAAAAATTTAAATTAATTCTACAATCAAATGATTCAAATGCAAAAAATAGTTAGAGAAGATTATAGTGGCTTTTGTTTTACTTAATAAAAAGCAAAAGCAATCTCAATTTTGTCGATATTTGCATTTCTTGAACGGTTTTGTGAGTATTGCCTAATTGGAAGTCAAGACATATGCATTGCAAAATATGAAAATAAGTTAAAAAAAATGAAAATAAAAGTCATCTCAACGCATTAAACACGAGATCAATCCTAGATATACAACACTTTGAAGATTTGTATTACTACGAATAGTATGAATTCTGAGATTTCCACAATAATAACTAGAGATAGTATATTAGGAATTTAGGGTTGATCAAGAAATTGTGAATGTAATAAAATTTGGGATGACTCCAAGTGTACGGTAATAAAAAAAAATACATACTGAAAAAGTACAAAAATATTTGGACCATTTTTCGATTTGTGCGTGTCATCCTTGCGCAGGGGCCATGCTAATCTTCTCTGTATCGTTCCAATTTTATCGGATGTCTCCAAAGAGACAGGCTCCCTTATCTCGCTTGAAAATTATAAACTGAGGCGCATGTGTGTCCATGGTCGATGTGGGACTCTTTCTAAATTCGTACTTATTTTAAGACTGGTCATCAGAGTTCTCATTTCTTAACTTTTTTTTACTCATGTGAGGCCCACATTTACATCAAAGTTGGGTCATGTGGTCCAAGCAACTTCCCCATTTGAAAAAGAATTCTCTCTCTGTCATGCTTACCGCTTCTAAAGTTGTTTCATCTAAAGTAATCTATATTATAAGCCACTTTCTTTTAGTATGAAATGCAAGACTTGAAGTGTTCTGCTTTTGTGACCCTTTTCCTTTCAGTGTATTGTGAATAATGTAGTGTCTTATGTACCTTGTTGTCTTTAGGGCTCATCTTGACAGAATCATGTTCTGCCATGAACTCCCACCTGAGTGTGCAGTATCTGCACTGTGATACACTGGATGAGCGGATGAGATCAAGTTGTCCTGCCATATCTTTGCTTTCCTGCCTTGTCCTACTCTCTCATGCTTTATGTTTCCAAAGTTGCTTTATCTATAGTAATCTACTTTGTAAACCACTTTTCTTTGAGTATTATTTTTACATATAGTTAAAGTCATACCTTCACCAGTTCCTAACAAGGCGAATATTCGTACGACAGCATATAACAAAAGCTGCCAAACAAACAATAAGCAGTGATGACTTAGGACACACTCGGAGGCCGATCTCTGCAAACTTAGAGGCTGGAATGAATAGCGACGATCTGTTTGGAGGCAAAACTGGGCGTTTTTGAGTTTTAGAGGATTGGAGTCTCGCCATGGATTCACTGATTGCCTCCACCATGGCTTGGTGGATGTCGGGTTCAGCGTTTTTAGAAACGACGATGAACTCCAAGTTGGCAAACAAATGAAAGAAGAGTTTCCTGTGCAATAGAGAACTTCATCATCTACATAGCTTCCAGTCATTGGTGCCTCTGCGAGCTCATAGTCATGGTACAACTAACTTCTAAATCGGAGGGGAAGAAAGAGATTCTTCCCATTTTGTTCGATGTTGAACCTGAGAATGTCCCGCTTAAAACTCCATCCTACCGTGATGCCATATTGAAGATGGAGCAAGAGCAGAAGTTGATCACTGTTGCGGTTGAGGCTTCTCGAAAGGCTCTTCAAGAAGTCGATGAAATAAATAGATGGAACCTGATGAAGGATGACGCGTAAGCTCTTCTCGATTTTTTCTTTTTCATAGAACATGTTCTTGATAAGCTCCACCTAACCGTCGGAAAAACCTTGTAGTGATCAAGATTACTATTGTTTAGTATCAGTGAAGTTTTTGCGTTTGCATCGTGTCTGCTGTTTTACCATTTTTTATCCCTGGTCTTTTACTTGGAAACGGAACACTAACAAAGTGGGTACAAACATGAACGAATGTATTATGATCTTTCCCACTAAAACTGGTTTGCAATTAATTGTGACAGCCGAGGAGGACTAATCAAACTGGTTGTTGGGGTGGTTTTGAATAAGCTGAAGACAATACATAAGTCCGTGACTGAACATTTAGTCGGAATGGACGGCGGAGTGGCAGATCTGAGAAAGTTATTAGATATCGAAGCAAGTGGTTTCTGGCTGGCTGTAGCTCATGGAATGAGAGGCATAGGAAAAACGACTCTTGCCAAGGTCGTCTTCAATCAACTATCGCCTCACTGTGGAATGTGCAGCAGTTTCCTTGAAGACATCCGAGAAAAAGTCATCAAGAGATGGACAGTCAAGTTGCAAAAAAGGTTATCATCAGATATTGTGAATTCTTCCACGGCGAACAACATTGATGATGTTAATTATGGTGAGCAGAGGATTGGAGAAACACTCCACAAAAAGAAAGTCCTCATTATTCTCGATGACGTAGACAAGAGTGAACAAGTCCAGAAATTAGTCAGCAAGTGTACCATGTGGTTCAGATTCTAGAGTTATTATTACAACTAGAAATAAAAATGTTTTGCATTATAAAGAATTAATGTATGGCGTTCTAAATTATGAAAATGAGGAAATGAGTTTTGATCATGGACTGCGGCTTTTCAGCAGGCATGCCTTCAAGAGAGACACTCCTTTAGATGACTACCACATCCTTTCAAGAGACATCATCTCCATAACTGGACTACTTCCTTTGGCTCTTGAAGTGTTAGGTTCGTTCCTTTATCGAGAAGGAGATAGGAAAAGACGCAAGACAAATCAAGTTCCACAAGATGCAAGTTGAAGAAGAGTTATGATGCCTTAAGTACTGATGTTGCTTGCTTTTTCATTAATGAGAACAAGAATAATGCAATTCACGTGTGGAAGGATTGTGGATAGTCTCCAGAATGGGGTATTGATGTCCTCAATGAAGGTTCGAAATGACAAGGTGTCCTGGATGCATGACCAACTACGAGATCTTGGAAGGGAAATCGTCCATCAAAATGCTGTAACAGATCCTGGAAATAAAGCAAAGCGACAACTATCGATAAATATTCTCTATTTTACCAGGTACCTTTCTTTTGAGGGGTTTCTTCTTCTCTGTGAAATGTGGTTGCTGAACACAGAAGAGGAACTTCAACTCGCTGATTAGTTTTTACTGTAACAGAGAAAAAAAAATGTTCAAGTACTCCATCTAGCATGGCATAGTTTTCCAAGATTCCATATTACTATTGGAAAGATGGAAGAATTTGGACAACTAAGGTTCCTTAAATTGGACAGAGGAACTTTTGTTGGGGACTTCACCAATTGACTTTCAAACTCAAGATGGATTTCTTGGGCTTAACCTCAACCGGATTTTAGGGTGGCCAGTATGCATTAAAGAATGGAGTCATTTTCGAACTTTGTTACAATGACTACACAAATGACGTATGGAGCATACTCAAGGTAAGTTATGTGTTTACTTAAAGCCAAATTGTCTGATCTTATGGTACTTTTTTTTAGTAAAGTCCATCTTCTAGTCTGTTTTTATCTTTCTCCTTTAGTTGTATGATCCTCTAAACTAGATATTTCACTTCTGCAATACGTAGTTCTCTATTTGCAGATGGCAAGTTCTGACGCTGAAAAACTGTTCTGCCATAACTAAAACTCCAGACTTTTCTAGTTGCTCCCAAGTTCGATGGAAATTTACTGCTCCACTGGAAAACTGAAGTGCTTGGCTGACTTGAGTATTGAAAGTTGCAGGCGTCTTAAAGAGTTGCCTGAAGAAATTGGAGGGCTGGTGAATCTTAAGCATTTCTCTTTAAAGGGATGTTTTATGGAGAAGAAACTCCTCGACTGATTTGGTAAGTTAGCATCATCGAACAAAGTTTTCTGTATGGAACACGGCGATCCGTTGCTTACCGGATTCTATTAGTGGACTAAACTGTTTTGTCAACTCTTGGCATATCACACACGCCAATCACCGAACTTCTGAACTCTATTGAAGGGCTGGTGAAGCTTGAGAACTCGTCTTTCTTTCGCTAACTTTAGGATACTTTCTAGTTCCATCAGAAAGTTAAAATCATTCCGCGTGTTGGAACTATCACATCTTAATCAATTGGTACATGGAAACCGATGGGAGTTTCCTAGTAATATTGGAATGTTGGAGAATTTGGAAGAGCTACATGTCTAGAGTTCTCCAGTGTTAGAGGTTGAAATCCCTGCCGAACTCGGGACATGGTCCTTGTTGAGAATCCTAAATTTATCACGTACAGGAACTGTCAGTTTGCCAGGACAAAGATCTGCTTCCTCGCATTGAAAAAATGAACTTTGTATAGTGTGAGATTGAAGAGTTGCCAGAGCTTCCCATGAGTTTGACGTGTTTACAATTCGAATCCAGTACGTTGCACTTGGTTCCTAATCTCTCGAATCCGACAAATTTGGTGGAATAGATTCGACATTTTGGCACTGGTTATAAAGAAGGGTTAAAGTTAGTGCAGACTTGTGACCTACGGTGGATTGGGAGATTGTCTAAACTGAAAGAAATTGAGTTGTGCCTTAGGAATATCAACGTGACCCCCAGTTAGGCTCGCTTTCTCTTCTAAACACTTACTTTGTCTGTACTAGACCCCTGCAATCCTGCACACAACTTCCACCTTTTCTGGTGGATTCAAACCTTGATGAAGTCCAGCTTGAAAATTTTTGAAAACATGTCGGCTTTAGATCTCTCTCCTTCTGTAATGAAAGCGATACAACTTGAGGGACTTCCAAGTTGGAGAAGTTTCTCAAGTGTCGTGAACTGAAGAGATCACCCATTTGATCAAAGCCTAAAGAAACTGGAAGTAATAGACGTGAGCTGGTGCTCGAAGCCGGTTGAGATTCAATTTACTGGCGGCGTGCTGGAATCACTGAAGAGATTAGCTATCTAAGGCGGCGAGTCTTTAGAAAGGTTAGGTTCTCTCTTGGAACTACAGCCATCGAAGATATCTAAATATCTCTAACAGAGGGAGTCAACTGCTCGTGGGCTGAGAGTATTCCTTCTATGGAGCGTCTTAAAGAATCCAGAAGAGAAGTTTTCCGAGGGCCAAAAGCTACCCGACATCCAAGTCGTCCGCTAGTTGGAATCACTGGAAGAGTTCCCTCTTTATAGGCCCCACTCTTATGGAGCGATTAGTTGATATGTCAAAATTGAAGAGCCTGAGGCCTATCAAAATCAACCAGTGCTACGGGCTACGGGCTGTGGAGGGCCTTTGATCAGTCAAGAGGTTTCGGACAGGATGGAATTTGATGAGTCTAGATCATTTGAAAGGTTGATGGATATCCCAAGCGCGAGAGTACCAGATGGGCGCCTAATACGTATTTTTGGGTCATATTTGGGTCGGGTATCCGTTCTGGTCAGAACAAGCCAAATCCTTCGTGTTTCGGTTCGGGTTCGGTATCATGGAAACCTGACTCGACTTGAACTGAACTGTTGACACCTCAGTGCGTGCAAAGCAAACCTATTCTGCAGAGAGAGATGTAGAGAGAGAATGGCGAGGGCAGTGAGAGGAGTGATACTCAGGCGAGTCGAGGACGACGCGTGACCTGAGAAGGTAGTTTAGTCATGCCTCTTTGTCATTTTAGATCCGAATCACTTGGGAAAAATGAAATAGGGAAGCTAATCATATTCACTATGGCCTCGATGTGAATCTCGGTTCCTGATGGATTTTTCATGCAGCTTACGGGAGTAATCTGATTTGGTTCATTGTACTGCGTCTGGGAAGGTGCATGTTTGGAAGCGCACGGAAATTCACTGCAGCAAAGTAATTTAGGGCCTGAATGAATTTTTAACTTCTGCTACCTTTTGCTTTACCGCCTGTGCAACCCTTGTCTAGATTGAAGAGCTATTTTTCTGATTGTCCGTGCTTGTCTTTGCATTCATGTTGTATAAGTGCGACGTTGCAAGGATAAACAAAAATATATTTTCTTTAAATTTCGGCGCGGTATTTTTCATCTCGAGCTACTGCATAACCTTTTCGATTTCGACCGCGTATCTTTGTGATAAATTGAGCAACTTTCTCGAGGGCATGAATATAATCATGTAACTCACTAATAAAAGAAGCTTTGACCTTACACCCTTAAGAATAATTAATTAACCGGTTGTTTGATAAAAATTTAATGAATCTAGTTGTCGATAAAAACAAGATAATCGGAGAGGAAAGTAAAAGCTACCCTATCGTCAAATTGCAAGGAATCTGTAATGATGCAAATTGACTGAATTAGAATCAATTTGGAGAGTTTGTGTTTCGACAAAACTGCAAGAAATCCGTAATGATACGAATTGATTCAATAATAATCTACTTGAAGAGTTGTGTTTCGACTGTTCTATCATCTTCTTCTTCTTGATTTTTATTGTTGTATCTATTATGATCTTTCTTTTTTTTTTCTATCTTGTTCTGACCGGACACCGCTTCTTCGCCTCGCTTTAATATTTTTGATGCAATCTTCATCCATCGTGTACTTTTTCACTATATTCATGCAGCACAGGCCATCTGCTATTTTATTAGCACAGGGATTACATATAAACAAAAAAAATCACAGAGAAAATTGCACGTCGTAGGAAATCGTGCATTAAATTATTCTGTAGCTATCAAGAGAGATAGCTTCCCATCACGAAATACAAATAAAAAAAAATCAAACACACCAGTTATTATTTGCGAGTTCACAAAGAAATACGAGTAGATCAAATCGATAGTACCGTACCGAGATTGTTAATTCACTAGCGAAGGCTTTGGGATTTAGAAAATCGTTTGATTCACCATCACGGTCCCAGTGACTCCTCCGTTTCCCTGAAGATATAAGATGGGGGCCATTCAGGTCTGTAGAACAAACCGAAATGAATCATCAAGAGCCAAACGAAGGCGAGAAGCTCTCCACCTCTGCTCAGCACCTGCGCATGCGCCTCTCCCTTGATATGACCTGCTGCATACGTCAGCATCTCCACCCACACCCCGCTCATCACCCTCCACTTCCAGTCCCCGAGCTCCTCTATTCTTCGGGCCAATCTGATCGCCCCGTTGACCAAGGGAGTCGCCGCATCGAAGGTCCTGTCCGCCGCTTCTACATTTCGGGCAAAAATTGCCTCGCATAAGCTCTTCACATCCTTGCTATCGATGTGGTCCCGTAGCCACCCCGACACAGTCGCCGATCTCATTTGGGCAATGCCGGCCACAGCGGACACCACATTAGGCTGATTAAGTAAGAGATACATCATGTAGTCGGACAGAATCTTGCTAAATTCCCTCTCGTCATTTCCGGCTGTGGGATCCTCTCTGTTATACCAGATTTCAGTAGCAAAATGCCAGGTTATAACACACTCATCGTAATTAGCTCCGATGAGTGGCGCCATCAGCATGTCCCGTACGTTATACCCCACAATAGCCTGGGGAATCTCATCATCTGTAGCCTCGCATATACTCTCCGTGTCAGAATCACTGAGTTTACGGTGATAGGCCTCATGCGGGAGAGTAGCGAGAAACCAATCACCTCTAGCGTTATATATCCTCCTCGTCCTTTCTATCTCCGGTAAACCTCCCGAAAGAGTTGTGTAGTTGGATTTACGTCTTACCTCCTTAAAGATAAAGATCCATAACTTCATAATAAATGGATTTGTCGACACGTACCTTGTATTCGCAATCATCGATCTTTTTCCATTCGTGTTCCTCATACCACAACCTCTGGTGATTGTATGAACAGCTTGATGGGAATAAGAGATGGTCTTCTCAGCCATATAAAATGGAAAACCGCAAATATTAGAAAAAGCGATGTTTCCCCAATGCCAATTGCGCTTATACATCTTTCTCGGACTCTTCTCCAAACTCTCGGATAAGAGGTTGCACGCTGAAATGGATTCTGACCACCTTCGAAATATGAATGGTGTATCTAAGACCGCACAAGTAACCTTTGTGTTAAGCTCTGCTTCACATGTGGGGATTCGGGGCTTCATTAGGTAATCTGCGGCGGATACCAGGTTGTGGAGAAATGAATCTAGTTTAGATGATCTTGTTTTGTACCACTGGATTTCGGCAACAGTCCAGTCGGAGAAAACGAGCATGAGCACAGCTATCACATCAAGAGCAATCCCTCCGAAAAGAAGTAAATACGTAATTTTCACATCGAGTTCTGGGAGCTGATGCTTCTTCAAGCGATTGAACACGATGAAAGCCATCGCAACGTCAATGAAGGCTATGAAGCGGAAAACGTAGCTCCACTTGGAACGTATTGCCAATGTTTTTGTGTGGAGCACCTCGTAAATGTAATGGAGTTCGACTGATAATACCCTCAGTGCATCCATGGCAGACACTCTGCGGAAATACTCTCGGCTTATTCCACGTTGTCTTTGTGTGAAGATGAGATCTGTGAGGAATAGCTTAGAGATTTGAAAGAAGTAGTAAGCATGCTTCACCACAATGCTCTCGGCAAGCTTTGATTCTTCTTCATCATGAGAATTTTCATCCAGTGGGTCAATGAGTTCGACATTAAGCCAATCAGCTTTATCATCAAGAGACTCCTGCTGTGAGAGCACCCATTCCCTAAGCCTCGGGAGGCTTGAGAGATTAAGTGCTAGTGTCCTCTCCACATTTTTTATGACCCCGGCAAGAAAAACTAGCATTGTTGGGAACACTGGGGATTTGTCGCTGGGAAATATCTGTACAAAGACATAGATGACGGCACCGACTTGGAAGATGAGATTGAGCAGGTGCCGTCGCCAAAGCGAGCTATCCTCCAGAGAAAAGGCAGTGATGGTGTCCGGACCGCCAAGATGTAACAAGAGAAATGAGGCCCAAAATACTCGAAGTGCCTTATCTACATCAGCTGTATGAGCGGACGAGCTGCCTTGGTTGTGAGAGATAAGCCCGATCCCAAATGCAGCTACCCAATCAGCCATCAAATAGGCTAGCCACAAGAGGAAAACAATACGATTGTTCGTTGTTTTCTTTCTAAGGGGTGCAAATAGAATGAGAAAGACTTGGAGCAAGAGGCTTAGTATGACGAAGCCTCGGATATTCCATTTGTTCCACAGATACAAGATGGAGCTAAATGCCATAATTTTGTTTAGGTTGAATTTTGTTGGTCCTCTCTAATATAACTTCGAGTACAGCATGTTTAGGACGAATAATGACAAAGACATTGAGATGGTCCCTTGCTTGTTTGTTAGAAATAAGTATATATTCAAAATCCCAATGAGGAAAAAGAATCGTGAACCGACCATTCGGCGAATGAACAAGAGCAATGTATCTTATGCATTAAATAAATGAAAGAAGAAAAGCATCTCCTGTATAAATGATGATGCTGGTTGCTTTTGTGTTGGGTTGATGTTCTATTGTCAAAACGGTCCTATCTTAATTTTATTTGAACATCCACTTGTAACTACCTAGGTTTGGAACTATGAAACTTCCATAGAAAAAAAATTACCAAAAAAGTCCTAAATTAATTGCAATTATGCCAATTTAGTCCTAAACAATTTTTGTTTTCTGATTGAGTCTTCAACCATTTGTATTTGTTCTAATTTAGTGGCGTTGACATGATTAATATTTAATTATATTTTAACATTTTTCGAATTTATTTATTTTTCTTATTTTTCTTTTCTTTTCCTTTCTTTCATTTTTTTCTTCCCTTCTTCCTCTAGCGATCGTTGAACCGACCAAAGGCGAGGGCTGGCGAGGTTGACCCTCCCCTAGCGCGGGGGCATGGCAACCTTGCCCTCTCCAGAACACATCTAGAGAGAGAGAGAGAGAGAGAGAGATTCGAATTGGTTTGATCATGGAG
The DNA here is from genome assembly GCA_024733475.1 of Syzygium grande. Classification (NCBI taxonomy): domain Eukaryota; kingdom Viridiplantae; phylum Streptophyta; class Magnoliopsida; order Myrtales; family Myrtaceae; genus Syzygium; species Syzygium grande. The sequence continues at coordinate 29,107,949 of JAMXDD010000004.1, read as the reverse complement.
ATGAAGATGGAATCGCTCTCGTACATCGAAGAAGAACTCGACTTCGGTTTCTTCCACGTAGAGTCAGAAGTTGAAGATGCCATTTCCACTCAGTGGGAGCTCGTTAATGCCTCCAATGCCGACTTGGATCACTCTGATTTCGATGCTCACGATAGCCCTATCTTCGATGGGTCTATTTGTGCTCTTAGTCTTCAGAACGGGATTGCTCGTATCGATGATCTTGATGGCGAGGTTCGAGCCAAAATGGCGACTCTCGCATTTCCTATCCGATTGACCTTCCTGAGACCCTAGAATTTCTTTCAATCTATCGACATCGCCCTTGCCCTCACACTCGCCCTCGTCCAGCCATGGCAAGGCTCTACCTCACCATTGCCATCATTGGGTGAGGCTCGCCCTCGCCCTCGCCAGGGGCAAGCAGGGACAAGCCTTGCCAAGGGCCGGTGGGGGCCTTTGGTCGGTCCGGGAACGATGACTGGTTACAGGAAGAAGGGAAGAAACAAAAAGGAAAGAAAGAAAAGAAAAAAGGAAAAAAAAACAAAGAATAAATAAATAAATTAGAAAAAAATTAAAATATTATCAAAATTTGTTCACGTTAGTGCTGGCCAACTAAAATTGGCCAGATGGACTTAATTGACACAAATACAAAAGGATTATGACTCATTTGCAAAAAAAGAAGAATAAGAGTTTATGACTTAATTGACACAATTGCAATAGATTAAAGACTTTTTGGGTAATTTTCCCAACTTCGGTATGCTAATTTATTGGATTCTTTAGTGATACTGCTTTTAACAAGACAATTGATATTATTGATCAGTAAGATACTATCTAACAAGTCATATGAGTATGCTTGTATAAGATGAGCAGGATATCCTCCATATTAGGAAAATAAAATCCTCTTAAACCAACATAAAATTGAGAATCTATCCGGCCGAATTTATAATTTTGTGTGGGTTACCTTCAATGGAGGTAATCATGCTAATTGTACCTCACCCTTTCGTGTCTCAAAAGCTTAACGAATGGGATGGTTCAAATTTGTAGTATCATACATGTTACTCTCTGCCACACGTCCAGTAATCAAGAACTAACAAAATCACACCGCACCCAACAAATTGGCTGAATAGTTATACGTTTAATTAAGATACGATAGAGTCATATTCGGTAATGATTGTAATTTCACAATTTAAAAAATTTGAATACGTGTACATGATATTTTCCCAATATTTGGAAGCATGAAGGGGGAGGAAAATACAGAGGAAATATCCACTAATTTTAATTTTAAAGTTTTAAAAAGTATCACCTTTTTTCCTCTACGTTTTCCTCATCTCTCAAAGATAGAACTAATCAGTTTCACGGTCTATATGTCAATAAAAAATTCAAGATCCTGCTGCAAACCATGTGCAATGATTTTGATAGAAGTAGGCAAAACTGGTGCCTCGTTTCATGGCTGGATCAGAACTTCTGGCTGCCCATGCTTGCATAGCCGAAAGTCCTCAAACAAGATCAACCGTTCACCTCTTAGGCTGGAAAAGAATAAGTTCAGAACTTCAGAACTTCATCTTCAAGATGCCAAGCTTCACGTGAACATCTGTCAAAAGTAAAGTTCAAGCATCAACAAAGGGAAAGGACATTGAAAGCCAGAGCTGTTACAACAATACTTCTCTGCGCCTCCAAAAGTTTTCATGACAAGCAACTAGTAATGAAAAGAAGCAATACATTCTTAGTATAAACGCAGAAATTGCATGGAATCAAAACAACTGTCAAAAGAAAGCGAAGAACAAACTGGACCCCTGACAGAACGTGCTGCGGTTAGGGGTAGCATTCTGGAACAATCCGAGAATATAAAGCTCTAGTTCACGTCGCGTCGAACATTCATTTTTGATCAATGATGACTGGTTTTAAAGGAAAACTCATCTCCAGATAACATTCAAGAGACATGAGCAATTCATATCTGATCATAAAGCTGCTAAAGACAGGAAGGGTCAGAGAGAGGGCCATGCAGAAAGATTGGTATAAGAGAAACTAACACTAGAATGAGTGGAGTATTTCAATCGTAATATTTAAACTTAAGTGAAACTTCTTTGTGTTAAGTGAAATTTGTTCATTCAATCGAGTAAGCTCTATTACAAATTATAAATGATCTACTTATAAATTGGATCTCATATTATTGTTTATATTTTCCATCTCATTTAAATTGTAAATCAAATAGATGTCCTTGAGTTTATTGACATAATTTGTTTTCAATATAAGTTACGTAAGTGTTTGGAAAAGAAGTTATATAATTTAGGAATTCTTTTAAAAATATTTTCCTGCGTACCCATTAAACTCCATAAGAGATAATAGTTTGTGGATGAATAAATAAGCTAAAGCTTATTGTTGAATCTGTACACATGATGGCATGTGTGAGGTCAATTGGGACGTGGCAAGGACAAACAAAAATATTTTCCAAATTTCGACTTTAACTACATAACTTTGTGGTAAATTGATCGATTTTGGTTGTTTTGGCTTGATCACCATGGTCAACTGAGCAACTTTCTTGAGGGTCATAAATCATGTGACTCCTAAATAGAAGAAGCTTCAACATTGCACCCTTAAGAATAATTAATTAACTGGCTGTCCAACAGAAATCAATGAATCTGGTAGCTGATGAAACCAAGATACTTGGAAGGAGAGGGAAGCCAGCCATTTTCGCAAAACTGAAAGAAATCTGCAATGATTGAAATTTATTCATTTGTAATCAATTTTAAGAGTCTCGATCATTTTTTATATCTTGTTTTGCTTCGGTTGAATATCTTAACGCAATCTTCTTCCCTCTTGTAATTCAGCACCGTATTCTCACAGCCATCCATTATATTATTAGCACAAGAATTACACAAAAGCATAAATTACAGATTAAAATAGCATATTGTATGATTAATTATTCTATTGTTAACGATGCAACGTTCGCTGTTTTCATTTTAAGGGTTGCAAACTGAAGAAGAAAGACCTAAAGTGTGAGACTCGGTATGACAAAGTCATGGATGTTCCTTTTGTTCCCCAGATCCAAATTAGAGCTAAATGCCATTTTTTTGCTTAGTTTAAATTTTATCAATCATCTCTAATGTAATTTCTAGTATAATAGAATGTATAGGACGAATAATGGGACAAATACACATATAGTGAGATTGTTTCTTGCTTGATTTTTAGAAAAACATATCTATTCCAAAAACCAATTGGGAAAAAGAACCGGGAACCAACTATTATATATGTGTTGAGATTGTTCCTTGCTTGATTTTTTGAAGCCAGTATCTATTCCAAAACCCAATTGGGAAAAAGAATCATGAACCAACTATTATATGTGTGTACGTGTTGAGATTGTTCTTTGCTTGATTTTTGGAAAATAGTATCTATTCCAAAACCCAACTGGGAAAAAGAATCGTGAACCAACTATTCTATGTGCATGTGTTGAGATTGTTCATTGCTTGATTTTTAGAAAATAGTATCTATTGCAAAACCCAACTAGGAAAAAGCATCGTGAACCAACTATTATATGTGTGTGTGTTGAAATTGTTCATTGCTTGATTCTTAGAAAATAGTATCTATTCCAAAACCTAATTGGGAAAAAGAATCGTGAACCAACTATTATATATTTGTGCGCATGTGTTGAGATTGTTCCTTGTTTGATTTTTAGAAAAAAAGCATTTATTCCAAACCCCAAATTGGAAAATGAATCGTGAACCAACTATTATATATGTGTGTGCGTGTGTTGAGATTGTTTCTTGCTTGATTTTTAGAAAATAGTATCTATTCCAAACCCCAACTAGGAAAAAGAATTGGGAACCAACTATTCAGTGAATGAGCATAAACAAGGTATCTCATGCATTAAATTGCAGAAGAAAAGTATCTCATGCATCGATGATACTTCTTGCTTTGTGTTGGGTTGATGTTTTATTGTCAAATCGATCATAACTAAATTCGACTTGCACATTCACCTGTAGCAACTTGAGTTTCCAACTATGAAACTGCAGTATGCATGATTAGTTTATTGAAGTGTTTAGCAATATATACCACATCTAACAAGACACTAGATATTATTGATCAATAAGATACCATCTAACAAGTCATATGAGTGTGCTTGTATAGGATGAGTAGGTTATCCTCCATGCTAGGAAATTAAGATCCTTTTAAACCACTTTAAATTAAGAACATGACCGGTCATATTTACATTCATGCATGGGTTAGTGCAAAGGAGGTAATCGCGCTAGTTATCTCTCTTCACCCTTTCGCGTATTAAAAGCTTAACAAATAAGATGGTTCAATTTGTAATATCATACAGGTTGCTCTCTTCAACATATCTAGTGATTATACGTCAATCTAAGAAAAATCAACCTAGTCAAAAAACTCAATAAATCTGCAAAATACTAGATATACATTCAAATCAAGAATTAACAAAATCACATGGCACCCAACCAATTGGTTGAATAGTTACACGTTAAGTTAAGATAGGACAGAATTATATCTAGTAATGGTTATACTTTCACTATTTAAATAATTTGAATACGTATCTATATCACAATAAAAGAAAAATTCAAGATCCTGCTGTAAAACCATGTGCAACGGAAGTAGGCAAAAGTGGCGCGTGTTTTCACTGCTGGAGCATGACTTCTAGCTGCCCATGCTTGCAAAGCTCTAAGTCCTCAAATAGATCTGTCGAACGGGTTAGTCAAACGGGTTCATTGGGTCGGGTCGAAATTGATCTGATCCAAATAGACCTATTTAATCCGTTTTGACCCATTTCAATGTAATGCAAATCCAATAACCCATATCCGACTCGACCTATATTACTAAAGCATTTCCATATTTAACTCAATTTAGGAAAACTCAAACCCAAATTGAGATGAGAGTGCAGAGTGAGGGCAAGAGAGATAAATTGATTTTAAATAAGTTGTGAACCCATTTACGACCGATTTAACACTCATATTATGTTTACGAATTTATGACCCATTTAGTGAACATAACTAACCCATTTTGACCCATTTACTGATATATGGATTAAGAAATATGTTTATGATTTATTTTGACATATCTACCCTCAAACAAGATCAACCGATCTCCTCTTCGGCCGTAAGAGAACAAGAAGAGAAGTTAAGAACCTCATCTTCAACCTTTCTCCTCTTCGGCTCTAAAATCATTGCACATGTTGAAACCGTCACATCTTAATTGATCCTTACCTGGAAACCAATGGTAGTTACCTAGTGTTATTACAATGTTGGAGAATTTGGACAAGCTACATGTCTATCTATAGTTGTCCAGAGTTGGCGGTTGAAGTCCCTGTGCAAATCGGAACATCGTCGTCGTTGAGAATCTTAAATTTATTGTGTACACAAACTTTCAATTTGCCAAGCAATATGAATCTGCTTCCCCGCCTTGGAAAAACTAGGCTTAGAATATTGTGAGATCCAAGAGTTTGCCAGAGCTTCTCACGAGCTTGATGTGTTTACGAGTCTAGTCTACTTCGTTGCGGTCGGTTCCTAATCTCTCCGATCTGAGAAATTTGGTCGAATTGATTCTACATGATGGCACTGGTTATACAGAAGGACCAAAGGTACTGCAGACTTGAGACCAATGGTGGATTGGGAGGTTGTTTAAACTGAAAGAAATTGACTTGTGCCTATGGCATATCACTGTGCCCCCAAAAAATGTGAGGCTTGCTTTCTCTTCTAAACATACTTTGTCTGTAGTGGCCCTGCCATCCTGCGCACACCTTCCATCTTCTCTGATGCAGTTAAACCTTCATAAAGTCAACCCGCTACGATCACTCTTGTCCAGCTTGAAAATTTTGGAAAATATGTCGGCTTTAGAGCTCTCTCCTTCTTGAATGATTTAACTCGAGGGACATTCACAATTAGAAAAGTCGAAGGCCATGTGGTGTGAACTGGAGAGATTATCCATTCCATCGAGCTTCAAGAAATTGGAAAATATGTTTTGGTGCTAATGCTGGCTGATTGGGGTCTTCGGCTTTGGTTTTGCTGCCTTGCTGCTAATCCTGGAGGTCTCGGCTTTCCACCTATGCTCCCGGATCGGTCTTTTCTTTGTATTTCGGTTGTATTTGTTCTTGCTCTAGCTAGGCCTTTGCCTTTTGTATAGTTCCGCTGAACCTTACTTGACCTTAGGTGGACAATTTGTCCTTATAGGGTCAGGTGTTGGTTTAGGCTCTAGTTTGTATTTGGTGTTTTGACAAGTAAATATACACTTACCTTTACCAAAAAAAAAAAAAAGAAATTGGAAAGTATTAGAGGTGAGCTGATGCACGAAGCATGCAGAACCCGCGCTTCTACCCAATGTTATTATTATTATCTTCTAATTTAAAATTAATCTACAGAGTTATTCTCCTTTCTTTGTGAATGCCTAATGCAGAAGATTAAAAAGAGTACCCAAACCCAAACTCAGAAAATCCTAAACATGGTTAAAATCCATAAGGCCGAACAAGCCTACAAGAGTCATTGTTGCAAGGTAAGCCAATCTCATCAGTCAACACTCAACCCGTTTTCTAAAAATCACCCATGCCACTCACTAGCTCGATGCGCCGGCTGAATCACTGATAACAAATACGAAAAACAAATTCACCAAACTTCAGAGCAGCACTCAATTGCCAGATCACTTGCTCTGCTCATACCAGTTAGAGCATCCGCTACAATCAAAGAATGTAACTTACACAGACACCGAAAATGGCCTTCTAAACTTCCAATTCCTACTTAGAAGGGAAGAGATTTTTCACACCATACGCCAAATTTACAAAGAGAGAACTCGAAAACCACCAAGAAAAGCAAAGAAAGACACAAACCCAGAACCAGGGGCTCGAAAAAGGCGATACCTTAAGGGCCAAATCGACCTCGTCCTGTCTCTTGAGCTCAGCGAAGACGTTCAACAGATCGGATTTTAAGAGCCGAGCGAGGGTCGTGCCGAGGACGCGGTTCAGCCGGGGCGTGGATTTGGCCAGCTTGAGGGACTGGACGGCTTGCACGGCCTCCGTGGACAGCACGTCCGACCTCCACAGTGGCCTCCTCGTACTGTTGCGAAGCCCACAGGTGACGAGGCTTGTGGCCGGAGCTTGGCGGAGACGCGGTTGCGCAGAGCGAGACGGCAGAGACAGAGAAGCCTCCATGCCGCACCTCCAATTCTGGGTTTTGGGCCCTGTCTGTCCTGAGTGGCTGAGAAGATTAGTGGCTTTTGTTTTACTTAATAAAAAGCAAAAGCAATCTCAATTTTGTCAGTGTTTGCATATCTTGAAAGGTTTTGTGAGTATTGCCTAATTTGAAGACATAAGTATTGCAAAATACGAAAATAAGTAAAAGATAAAAAATAAAATTGAAGTCATCTCAATGCATTAAACACGAGATCAATCCATGATATACAACACTATGAAAATTTGTATTATTACGAATAGTATGAATTTAGAGATTTCCACAATAATAATGAGAGAAAGTATGTTAGGAATTTAGGATTGATCAAGAAAAGGTGAATGCAATAAAAGTTGGGATTACTCCAAGCATACAGAAAAAAAAAAACATACCAAAAAGGTACAAAAAAATTTGGACCATTTCTCGATTTGTGTGTGTCATCCTTGCGCAGGGGCCATGCTAATCTTCTCTGTATCGTTCCAATTTTATCGGCTGTCTTCGAAGAGACAAGCTCCTTTATCTCACTTGGACAATATAAACTGAGGCTCATGTGTGTCCACGGTCGATGTGGGACTCTTCCTAAATTCCTACTTATTTTAAGACTGGCCATCGAAATTCTCATTCCTTAACTTTTTTTTTTTTTTTCATGTGAGGCCCACATTTACATCAAAGTTGGGTCATGTGGTCCAAGCAACTTCACCATTTGAAAAAGAATTCTCTCTCTTAAGCTTACCGCTTCAAAAGTCGTTTTATCTGAAGTAACCTATATTATAAGCCACTTTCTTTTAGTACAGAATGCAAGACTAAGTGTTCTGCTTTTGTGACCCTTTCCTTTCAGTGCATTGTGAATAATGAAGTGCCTTATGTACCTTGCTGTCTTTAGGGTTCATCTTGACAGAATCATGTCCTGCTCTTATCTTCCAACTTAGTGTGCAGTATCTGCACTGCGATACACTGGACGAGTGGATGAGATCAAGTTGTCCTGCCATATCTTTGCTTTCATGTCTGTCCTACTCTCTTATGCTTTACTTTCCTAAAGTTGCTTTATCTAAAATAAATCTACTTTATAACATAAGCAGCCAAACTATATTTTTTACATATAGTTAAGGTCATATCTTAACAAGTTCCTGACATGGCGGATATTCGTATGACAGTATATAACATAAGCTGCCAAACAATCAATAAGTAGTGATGACTTAGGACGCACTTGGAGGCCGATCTCTGCAAACTTAGAGGCTGCAATGAGTAGCGACGATGTGTTTGGCGGCAAGTACTGGGTGTTTTTGAGCATTAGAGGACCGGACTCTCGCCATGCATTCACCGACTGCCTCTACCATGGAGTGGTGGTTGTCGGGTTCCATTTTTTAGAGACGACAATGGACTCCAAGTTGGCAAAAAAAATGAAAGAAAAGCTTCCGTGTACAATAGAGAACTCCATCATCTACATGTGGAAGAAAGAGATTTTTCCCATTTTCTGCGATGTGGAACCTGAGGATGTCAAGCTTAAAACTCCATTCTACCGTGATGCCATATTGAAGTTGGAGCAAGAGCAGAAGTTGAGTATTGTTGAGGTTGGCTTGTTGAAAGGCTCTCGAAGAAGTCGATGAAATGAGGGGATGGAACCTGAAAAAGGATGACGGTTAAGCTCCTCTCTTTTTTCTTTTTCACATAACATATTCTTGATAAGCTCTACCTAACTGTCGGAAAAAATTTGTAGTAATCAAGATTTCTATTGTTTAGTATCAGTGAAGTTTTCGTGTTTTGCATATTTTCTGCTATTTTACCATTTTTCTCCCTGTTCTTTTACTTGGAAAAGGAATAGTAAATAAAGTGAGTACAAACATGAACGGATGTATTATGATCTTTTCCCACTAAAACTGGTTTGCAATTAATTGTGACAGGGACTAATCAAACTGGTGGTTGGGGTGGTTTTGCATAAGCTGAAGACAATACATAAGTCTGTGACTGAACATTTGGTCGGAATGAACAACGGAGTGGCAGATCTGAGAAAGTTATTAGCTAACGAAGCAAGTGGTTTTTGGCTAGCTGTAGCTCATGGAATGGCAGGCATAGAAAAAACAACTCTAGCCAAGGTCGTCTTCAATCAACTGCCGTCTCACTTTGAAATGTGCAGCAGTTTCTTTGAAGATATCCAAGAAAAAGTCATCAAGAGGTGAAGGAATAGTCAAGTTGTCGAAACAGTTATCATCGGATATGGTCAATTCTTCCACGTCGAACAACATTAATGACATTGATTAGGGAGAGCAGAGGATTGAAGAAACACTCCACAAATAGAAGGTCCTCAATGTTCCCGATGATCTAGACATGAGTGAACGAGTCCACAAGTTCACCAAGTGTACCTTGTGGTTCAGGTTCTAGAGTTAGTATTACAACTAGGAATAAAAATGTTTTGCATAATAAAGAAATAATGTATGACGTTCTAGATTATGAAATGGAGGAAATGAGTTCTGATCAGGGACTGCGGCTTTTCAGCAGGCATACCTTCGAGAGAGACTCCTTTAGATGACTACCACAAAGAGACGTCTCCATGACTGGAAAACTTCCTTTGGCTCTTGAAGTGTTAGGTGTGTTCCTTTATCTGAAAAGGAAGGAAAATTTGAAAAGAGACGAAACAAATTAAGTAGATTTCCTCACGAGGATGTCGTAGGAAATTTGAAGATCAGTTATGATGCCTTAAGTACTGACTGATGACAAATTTTTCTAGATATTGCTTGTTTTTTCATTGATGAGAACCACAATAAGGCAATTCACATGCGGAAGGATTGTGCATTTTCACCATGAATGGGTTATCGACGTCCTTGATAAAGGTTGCAGGATCAACTAATGGAACTTGGAAGGGAAATCGTCCGTCAAAAAGCTCTAATAGATCCTGGAAATAAAGCAAAACTTCAACTATCAATAAATATTGTCTTTTTTACCAAGTACCTTTCTCTTGAGGCGTTTCTTCTGTCCTGTGAAATGTGATTGCTGAACAGAGAAGTGATGGTTTTCTACGGAACATGCATTGTTAAAAATATATATAAACGCAGCGGAAAAATATAACCACACATGTATCTCCAAAGGCGTTGTTCGTGCGTTTCAATCAAAATCGGAAACCATAGGGGGTTAAACGGATTACCTTTCGCAAAGTGCCCAGAATAATTTCGGTTCGGATGTTCTTCAGTTCGAGCCCCACAACCGTCGGACCTCTAGTTCAGACACACCACCAATCGCACAACAAACGGAAGGAAGAACTTGTGGATAATCACCAATAGAATTGTGCTAGCAATCTTGTGGCGACAATTCCCCGCACTCTTGATATTTCAGTCACGGCGTCGGAAGAGTGAAAACGTATGTTTTTTTTTTTCATTCTTAATTGTTGCTGATCACGCTCATTATTTAGTGATCAGCAACGTTGCTGATCGCATGCACGATCAGCAACGGTTGCTGATCGTGCATATGCACCCACGATCAGCAACCGTTGCTGATCGTGCATGTATGCACATGTGCACATGATCAGCAACGGTTGCTGATCGTGTGCATGCACACGGTCAGCAACAGTTTGTTGACCGTGTGCACCCTTTTTTTTAATAAAATTAAAAGGCACACGGACAGCAACTATTGCTGTCTGTATGCACGTTTAAAGTTATATATATAAAAATACAAATATATATACAAACATAGAAATGCATGATCAGCATATGTATATTTTGTGAGCATCATATGCACACACGCCCATGACTGAAAATAAATGAAATTAAATCACATTTAATTTAATTACAATCTCACTAATCAATTGTTATAATTGCAAACATATTTGCAATATTGCATCCTCCGTACAACGTCATTCTAAATTGGTTATGGTGTGTGACATCCCTAGGTTCATCACTAATCTAGTAGTAGGACTTGCACTAACACGTTAGTACTCCCAAGAGAATTGATTGTCCCGATCAACCTCTAGGTCCTACAAGCCATGATTGACATCTAGCAATATGTCATGGCTACCCAGACAGTGTGAATGTTTTAAGAACATAATGAACCTGTCAGCTTTGGTCACAGCGTGATTCAATCCCTCTGCCTTACTATGTCCCGATCGAACAAAGACCATGGAATATTTGTCAAGTCACCAATTCGATCATATGCACAAATCTAATTGATATGCACTTTATATGAGATATGAACAGTTCATTCTCAGTTACAACCCCGGCCGAGGATTTTAATGCAATGTCAATATTAGATTGCATAGGACATCATTATAGTACCTTGCGATAACAAGGAGACAGATTCCATTTTGCGCACACGTATAACCTCGTATGTGAACGAACTATGGCCATCAAGTACAGAGACGGATCAACGAACCAGCAATATGTGCACATGTGAACCATAGCCATCCAACACACAAGTCAACACTGTGCCTCGGGTCTAAGGATTATTTACACAAGACCAGAGCATAAACGATTAAACATTGACCACGCTAAAAGCTTCCATGTTGCTAATCGATACATGCGTGTCACGTTCAGTGAACTTGTCTAATACAAACACCTGTGTTCTAGCTCGGGTATCATAATACCCAATGACTCGTGACTCGTCATTCCCTTAAATATCCAATACTTAATGATGAAGCTAAGAACACACCGATCTCAACAGGATTATTGATATCCACTCAATAATCCATCGATCGAGAACAATTTAAAGATTCAATCTAACTGTGAACCTGTCACACATATTCTTAACGTCTCAAGAATAGGTCCAGTCACAACTGATCTTATGGAATCATTCATATATTTAAATAATTGGACAAATGAATGAATACGTCATTGCCATTAAATAAATAATGAATTTGAAAATACAACTTAAATCCCTAACATGTAACTATTACATGACAACTTTAGGGCATACATCTAACAATCTCCCACTTGCACTAAAGCCAATTTGTTTGGTACCTCAAACCCATCTTGTCAATGTGTCTTTCAAAAGAAGACTGAGGTAAGGCCTTAGTGAAGGGATCTGCCACGTTTTCCGCTGAGGCAATTTTCTGCAAGGTAATATCACCTCTCCCAACAATTTCTCTAATGAGATGGAAGCGTCTCTCAATGTGCTTAGACTTCTGGTGAGACCTTGGTTCCTTCGCTTGAGCTATTGCCCCATTGTTATCACAAAACAATGTTATTGGTTGTTCAATGGAAGGAATGACTCCAAGTTCATAAATGAACTTCTTCATCCAAGCGGCTTCCTTTGCTGCTTCTGAAGCGGCTACATACTCTGCCTCAGTGGTGGAATCAGCAGTTATGCTTTGTTTGGAACTCTTCCAACTAACTGCACCACCATTAAGTGTAAAGACAAACCCAGATGTAGACTTATAATCATTAGGATCCGATTGAAAATTGGAATCAGTATAAGCTTCAACTTTAAACTCCCCTTCTCCATATATCAAGAATAAATCCTTAGTCCTTCGCAAGTACTTAAGGATATTCTTGATCGCTATCCAAAGCTCTTCTCCCGGATCGATTGATATCTGCTAGTAATGCTTACAGCATGTGCAATATCGGGTCTCGTACATAACATAGCATACATTATGCTTCCAATAGCAGATCTTGCAAGGTATCTTTGCCATCCGCTCTCTTTCTTCAGGGAGTGTTGGGACACATCTCCTTGGAAAGATGGATTCCATGCCTAAAAGGCAATAATCCTCTTTTGGAACATTGCATGTTAAAACGTGTTAACACTTTGTCTATGTACGTAGACTGTGAGAGGCCAATTAATCGTCTCGATCTATCTCTATAGATCTTGATACCTAAAATATAGGTTGCCTCTCCTAAATCTTTCATGGAGAATTTCTGTGACAAGAATAGTTTGATCGATGATATCATCGGTACATCGTTCCCGATCAAAAGTATATCATCGACGTACAAAACTAGAAATGCAATTGCACTCCCACTGACCTTCTTGTATACACAAGGTTCATCCGGGTTTTTGATGAAACCAAACGATTTGACGACTTCATCAAAACGGATGTTCCAACTTCTAGAGGCTTGTTTGAGTCCATAAATGGATCTCTTAAGCTTACACACCTTCTGACGTTCACCATTGGATTCAAAACCCCGTGGTTGTTCCATATAAATGTCCTCTTCAAGAAAACCATTTAGAAAAGCCGTTTTGACATCCATTTGGAATATCTCATAATCTAGGTGTGTAGCTATAGCCAACATAATCCGAATGGATTTTAGCATGGCTATAGGTGAGAAAGTTTCGTCATAATCGATTCCTTCTTTTTGACGATATCCTTTCGCCACGAGCCGTGCTTTGTAAGTTCCAACTTGACCCTCAGCATTTATCTTCCTCTTGAAGATCCATTTACAGCCAATCGGTACAATACCATCAGGCAGGTCAACTAAGGTCCAAACTTCGTTGGAATACATTGAATCCATTTCGGATTTCATGGCTTCTAGCCATTTACCTGAATCGATGTCTGACATCGCCTCTTCATAAGTGTTGGGATCACCAGGTTGATCGCCATCATTCACAATGAATAATGGTTCAATATGTTCAACCAAGTGTCTATAACGAGCAGGTGGACGAGATGTTCTCGCACTCCTCCTAAGAGGTTGTGTATTAGAAGCTCCCACTGAATCAGAGATTGGTGTTTGAACTTGGTTATTTGGTACTTCATTGTTATCTTCTTGTAAGACTATTTTCCGCCCAGCACCACCTTCCTAGACGAACTGATTCTCCAGAAAAGAAGCATGCCTGCTGACCGAAATTCTTAGGTCGGAGTGAAAATAGAAATAGTATCCAAGAGACTCCTTTGGATATCCAATGAAGCGACCTTGTTCAGACCTAGCCTCCAATTTTTCCATTTTCAGCTTCTTGACGAAAGCTGGACAACCCCAAATCTTAATATGATTAAGACTTGGTTTCCTACTATGCCATATCTCATAAGGCGTAGTTGGAACAGATTTGGATGGCACTCTATTCAGTACATATGCGGCTGTCTCGAGGGCATACCCCCAAAGGGATATAGGCAAATCAGTGTAACTCATCATAGATCGCACCATATCTAATAAAGTACGATTTCTTCTTTCAGATACACCATTGTGTTCTGGAGTTCCAGGAGGTGTCCATTGTGATACAATGCCATTATCCTTAAGATAGTCCAGGAATTCAGTACTAAGGTATTCACCTTCTCGATCAGATCGAAGAGCCTTAATACATTTTCTGTTTGTTTCTCAACTTCAGCCCCAAATTCCTTGAACTTTTCAAAAGATTCGGATTTATACTTCATTAAGTACAAATAACCATACCGTGGATGATCATCGATGAATGTAATGAAGTAAGAATAGCCACCTCTAGCATTTTCATTTATTGGTCCACATACATCTGTATGTATCAATCCTAGTATGTCATCGCTCGCACTATGTCCTACAAAGGGCGCTTTTGTCATTTTTCCTAGAAGACATGCCTCACAAGCCGAGTATGGCTTAAACATTGATGGATCAATGTATCCATCATTACTCAACTTGTTGATTCTATCTTCTCCAATATGACCTAATCGAAGATGCCAAACATACTTTGGGTTTGGACTATCTCTAAAGCGTTTATTAGTTATGGCATTTATATCATTATTTTGTTGCTTATTGGCATTGGTAATCGCATTACCGGACATTGTAATGGTATAAAGATTATTGGTTAATAAGCTAGAACCAACACATATCCTATTATGATAAATAGAACATACATCATCAGCAAAAGAAAATTCATAATTCTCTTTACTCAAACGAGGTATAGAGATGATGTTCCTAACAGCATTCTCATAATGCAAGCAATTTTTCAATACTAATATATGTCCAGAAGGCAAACATAAACGAAAAGTCCCTACAGCTAATGCAGCAACTCTTGCTCCATTTGCAAATGTTAGGACAATTTCATTTTACCCCAACATCCTGCTTATTTCCAGATTCTGCAAAGACATACAAATATGTGAGGTTGCAGCAGAATCTAGAACCCATAAGTTGGATTCAGCACTAACCATAAGATTAGTTTCAATAAGCATAGACACCATACCTTCGCAAGGTTGGTCCTTAGGCTTGACCTTCAAGCTCGCGAGGTACTTCTTGCAGTTCCTCCTCCAGTGCCCTTTGACACCACAGTAGTGACAATTCCCTTTTTCAACCTTGGGCTTTGATTGCACAGCACGTTTCATAGGCCTCTTCCATTTCTTTTTCTTCAAAACAGTCTTACTCTTTGAAGAAGAAGCCTTAGCCATAGCCACCACATTGGGCCTCGTGTTGTGCATTTCCTTCTCATAAACTACTGGCATGCTATGTAACTCAGCAAGAGTTTTCTCCATCTTATGCATGTGGAAGTTTTGGACAAAGCCAGAGAAGGAATCGGGCAGAGATTGAAGGATCAAATCCACAGCTAACTCATTATCCATAACAAGATTGAGCCTAGCCAACTCTTCGATGTGCCATATCATTTTCAAAGCATGATCATTAACCGATGATCCTTCAGCCATTCTCATATGATACAATGCTTTAGATATCTCATATCTAGAGGTTCGACCATTCTCATCAAAATATTCTTTTAAGTGCAAGATGATCGACCTAGCATCTTCCATAGTTTCATACTTCTTCTGCAATTCATTGTTCATTGAAGCAAGCATGTATGACCTAACTTTTAGGTCATTATCACGCCACTTATCATAAGTAACGCGCTCCTCTTGGGTCCCACCCTCGGGGAAGGAGTTTGGCATCTTTTGATCAAGCACATATCCGATTTTCTCCGAATTGAGAACAATTCTCAAATTCCTCACCCAATCGGTGAAATTGGGTCCAGTCAAACAATTCTTGTCAAGTATAGAAGCGAGTGGGTTTGTGGTCACCATTTTAGAGTAATAATATATCTGTGCAGAAAATAAATTGTTAGCCGTTGTCTTTCAAAATAACCATTTCATTTTGGCCTTTAAATGAAATAGTGCCTCCCACTAAATTTTTCGAATCCCATACTCCTTAAAATGGGAAAACGGTAATCTTTGTTGGGTAAAAATTACTAGTGGGGATTGGAGTCTCACTAGCCCATAGCCCGCCTCACCTGACAGTTATTGGTGTTCTATGAACTTAGTGAGTGAACCAACTTGTTCAACGCATCATATGCGAGTCCCAATCATAACCTCGGCCTCTAGACCATGAAAGTCTCACCTAACAGTTATCGACATCATGATCATAGTTAAGTCTAACCCATCATCTCATGCAAGTATTGAAAACACAAACGATCCCCTCACCTGACAGTTATTGGAAATCGTTCGGCTTCAACCCCACAACATCATATGCATAATGGAGTGATCCAATATTATAAATGGCAATTGACCCCTATGTATTCATAGCCGGTCAATCAACTACTATAAAGTTGGACCAAACCACGACGATGGAAGGCCACGAGTCCGAAACCCGTTTCGACTTAATATAATTAATCAGGAGGTTTGGGTCATTATTAATGGTCTCACTTTGCACATTAACCGGTTTAACATGCATAACAAATGAATAAATAAATAGATGTCATATGCATAAAAATCTATCCTACGTGGTGATCATGGAATTATGGTTCAATGGGTCTCGAGCCAATGAGCCCCATTTAGCCATTTTAATGTTTTAATAATAGAGTCCCGCTCTTCACTTCTTCTTGGATCCTTGAACTCTTCACGGACCGGGCCCATAGAGCTCTCCGGCTTAATGGTTTCTCCTCGTGTAATGTTTACATCAACAATTGATAATACTAAACTATACTAAAAAAATATATATTACATGGAAATAAAAAGAAGGACGCAGCCTCCATTTAATAATTACAATCCCAAAAATACCTGTAATCATCATACATTCATCCATACATCAATCATATTGATTAGGGGTTTTTCCATGATCACCACCCTTCCTTGCAAGCCATAAATTCTAAATTTAAAGCTTTGGAAGGCACAAATAAAATTCTGCACTGAATCAAATTCATGGCCGAGCAACGTAAGCCACTTTAAAAAATCAAAACCGGTGAAACAAATTTCACGTGCGTGATTCCAAGTGACGGTAGCGTTGTCGCCTCTAGATTCATAGTTGCGAATCATTTTGCAGAAGACAAAAATAAAAGAAAATAAGGTACAGATTTTTGGTTCAAAATTGATTTAGTTCCGATTTTTGCTTAGTTGATCAAATTTATCATATAAATTAATCAACTTCTATAGGCCACTTAAGAGCAAGCAATTCTCTCAACAAAGTAAATTGGCCATTGAATCGCAAAAATATATACGAACCAAAATCAATTAAACGCATGAGAACGCCTAAGGATTGGCTCTGATACCACTGATGGTTTTCTACGGAACATGCATTGTTAAAAATATATATAAACGCAGCGGAAAAATATAACCACACATGTATCTCCAAAGGCGTTGTTCGTGCGTTTCAATCAAAATCGGAAACCATAGGGGGTTAAACGGATTATCTTTCGCAAAGTGCCCAGAATAATTTCGGTTCGGATGTTCTTCAGTTCGAGCCCCACAACCGTCGGACCTCTAGTTCAGACACACCACCAATCGCACAACAAACGGAAGGAAGAACTTGCGGATAATCACCAATAGAATTGTGCTAGCAATCTTGTGGCGACAATTCCCCGCACTCTTGATATTTCAGTCACGGCGTCGGAAGAGTGAAAACGTATGTTTTTTTTTCATTCTTAATTGTTGCTGATCACGCTCATTATTTAGTGATCAGCAACGGTTGCTGATCGTGCATATGCACACACGATCAGCAACCGTTGCTGATCGTGCATATGCACATGTGCACATGATCAGCAACGGTTGCTGATCATGTGCATGCACACGGTCAGCAACAGTTTGTTGACCGTGTGCACCCTTTTTTTTTAATAAAATTAAAAGGCACACGGACAGCAACTATTGCTGTCTGTATGCACGTTTAAAGTTATATATATAAAAATACAAATATATATACAAACATAGAAATGCATGATCAGCATATGTATATTTTGTGAGCATCATATGCACACACGCCCATGACTGAAAATAAATGAAATTAAATCACATTTAATTTAATTACAATCTCACTAATCAATTGTTATAATTGCAAACATATTTGCAATATTGCATCCTCCGTACAACGTCATTCTAAATTGGTTATGGTGTGTGACATCCCTAGGTTCATCACTAATCTAGTAGTAGGACTTGCACTAACACGTTAGTACTCCCAAGAGAATTGATTGTCCCGATCAACCTCTAGGTCCTATAAGCCATGATTGACATATAGCAATATGTCATGGCTACCCAGACATAAATGAATGTTTTAAGAACATAATGAACCTGTCGACTTTGGTCACAAATATGATTCAATCCCTCTGCCTTACTATGTCCCGATCGAACAAAGACCATGGAATATTTGTCAAGTCACCAATTCGATCATATGCACAAATCTAATTGATATGCACTTTATATGAGATATGAACAGTTCATTCTCAGTTACAACCCCGGCCGAGGATTTTAATGCAATGTCAAGATTAGATTGCATAGGACATCATTATAGTACCTTGCGTATAACAAGGAGACAGATTCCATTTTGCGCACACGTATAACCTCGTATGTGAACGAACTATGGCCATCAAGTACAGAGACGGATCAACGAACCAGCAATATGTGCACATGTGAACCATAGCCATCCAACACACAAGTCAACACTGTGCCTCAGGTCTAAGGATTATTTACACAAGACCAGAGCATAAACGATTAAACATTGACCACGCTAAAAGCTTCCATGTTGCTAATCGATACATGCGTGTCACGCTCAAAGAACTTGTCTAATACAAACAAACACTGTGTTCTAGCTCGGGTATCATAATACCCAATGACTCGTGACTCGTCATTCCCTTAAATATCCAATACTTAATGATGAAGCTAAGAACACACCGATCTCAACAGGATTATTGATATCCACTCAATAATCCATCGATCGAGAACAATTTAAAGATTCAATCTAACTGTGAAACCTGTCACACATATTCTTAACGTCTCAAGAATAGGTCCAAATCACAATCGATCTTATGGAATCATTCATATATTTAAATAATTGGACAAATGAATGAATACGTCATTGCCATTAAATAAATAATGAATTTGAAAATACAACTTAAATCCCTAACATGTAACTATTACATGACAACTTTAGGGCATACATCTAACAAGAAGAGGAACTCTAACTCACTGACGAGTTTTTACTGTCACAGAGGAAACGAAATATTCAAGCACTCCATCTAGCCTGGCATAGTTTTCCACGATTCCATATTATTATTGAAGAGATGGAAAGGTTTGGACCTCTAAAGGTTCCTTAAATTGGACGGAGGAACTTTTGCTGGGGACTTCACCAAATGTCTTTCGAACTTATGATGGATTTCTCGGGCTTTTCCTCAACCAGATTTTAGGGTGGCCAGTATGCATTAAAGTGGGCTATTAAGATGCACTTGCATCAGAAGAAAGCAAAGCCTGCTTACTGACTTGTGAACCTTGCAATTGATCTATCAAGGCTCTTTCTTATGGAACTTCTGCAAATACAGAAGGCAAGTGAACTTCAGGTTCTGTTTCCAATAAGATTGTCTTTGAAGATACAAAGATTAAAAATCTTAATTGTAATATGTAAAAGGCAAATTAAAGTTATAAACTGACACAGTTGCCCATGGGTACAACATTTAAAAAAAAAAAACACCCGAAGATATTTGAGGAACAAAGGAAAGAAAAAAGATTTGAGGTCCCTAAAATTACAAATTATTGTTCGTAGTATATTATCTGATGTTACAAAAACATGCAAAAAAGACCAATGAATTATACTGTCATGCTTTTATATTGTTGTCTTCAACAATTCAATTTAGCATGTACCTTAGTTTAAACTAAAACAAGTAAATTATGTTAACTTGGATAACTCGGCGTCTCGATCTTTTAAAAGAAAAGATTATGGTCCTCGATTTTAATCTTAACAAATTAAAAAAAAAACAAATAGTAAAAACTTCCTCTAACATATTAATTTGATTACCGTAAGCTATTACCTCTTAAATTTATGATTGCATGGAAGTAACTCTATTGATAATGATCTTTCTCGTGTTTAACTATTAATAAAAATATTATTTTTTTAACAAAAGGAAAACCTACATATAGTCTAGAGGCGCTTTAGTGAAAATAGTCGGACCTTTTTCAACCGGCTGAAAAAGGAATCGCAATAAAGCTTTTATTGATTATTTTTTTCTATGCTCGCCACGTGGACTCTACTGCTCAGATTTAATCTCGTACCTGATATCCTTTCTCCTACTTTTCCAAGAGTGACACATTCAATCTAAACTGAACTAAGTTTTTTTCCTGCAAGAAAAATATAAAAAGAGTCCAGGTGGATTGCTTCCCGACCTCCATTTAGAAAGTTGATCAAGAAAGCCACTACTTAATAGAACCTAGTCCGGGAGAGGGGTCGTCCTTAAGTGCGAATCAAAAATGTCTCGTGAGGCTATAATTGGAGATACCATTGTTTTTTTATACAGAAGTTTCAAATGGAAAATGCCCCACCTTTTAGTGCAGTTTCAATAATTGATTTACCTAATTGTATATAATCAATTAGGTTTATGTCAAAACCTAGAAATCAAAAAAAAAATTTCACCTTAAAAGCGCATAGGATGATTATCATGAACATAATTTAGATAGACTGGAAAGTGAAAAACCAATTATAATCAAGCTTCGCAAAATTAAATAGAAAACAAAAGGGCAAAACAAGCCCTCCTCTCCTCCAGTTGCCGACCTCCGTCGCATCACTTCCTTCGCACCAGTCGCAACTTCTTCGTGTGTCTGCTCTGGTATGGCGCTCTCTCTCTCTCTCTCTCTCTCTCTCTCTCTCTCTCTCTCTGGCGTGTTCTTGCGGGTGTGAATCTTATGTCGGCGATGACCCCAATTCGAGTTCTTGATAGGTGAAAGATGATAATTCTCGAGGACGTCTTCAAGGTCGAGAGGCTCGACCCCGACGGCAAGAAGTTCGACAAAGGTATGCCCATGCCTTCTCGATTGCGCGTTTGCTTCTTCTCCGCTAGTTTTCTCGTTTTGGGTTCGTCAAAAAAACTGTTCTTTTTCCCGATATTTGTTCATCTCTCAAGCAGACGCCAATCTACTGTTGAGCCTGTTAATGGGGTTTAGCAAACAAGAGAGCCCTTGTATTGGTTGTTTGTATCGTTTGAGTTTGTGCTTGTTGAGAGATTCGGTGTGCGGAACTTTTCTTTTCCTTTTTGTGTAATCGGGCTTCTGGTTTCTTGCTGTTTCCCAGTTATTGAGCTAACTGTGGCATGAATTTTGCACCTATTGCGACTCCTTAATCTTGGGTTTTCGTTGCCCCAGGCCTTTGTTGGCGGTCGTCGTGTTAAATGTTGCTCTTGTTATGCGAAATGTGATGCCAGTAGGGATAAAAATTAGGAAGGATGTGATGGTTGTATGCTGGCCTAACTTAAGTTGAGCTCGTTGCTGCTTTTAAAGATTTGATTGGGGTTGTGATAAGCGGAGAATGAGCTATATGACACATGACATGCCCTATTGAATTTATTTATTGCTGCGGAAGAAGTTACTAGTTGTTTGAAATAGTTTGAGTATTAATTTAACAATTCGGTAAAACAATGGAAGCGTATCGGAATTAGGGACCAGTGAATGGAAGAGGAATTTGACTTCTTCCCTTACATAGGCAATGGTGAAATTGGGCGGATATCCTTGTTGCAGCTTGGATTCTCATTCTGTGAGGTGCCCTAAAATAAGAATTATCTTTTGACGTGCAAATGAATCTTTTAATTTGTTGTTTGTGAACTCATGGATTATGGTGTCTGTTGTGCCCCAGTGAAGTTAAGTAGTCAAATTATGTGGTTCATGCCGTCCTCAGCTACATTATTTCGTGGAAATTTTGTTACTCACAGTTTGCTCTCTTTCTTTAGTATCTCGGATTGAAGCACGGAGCGAAAGATTCGACATGTTCATGCATCTAGATGTGAATACTGAAATATACCCAATAAAAGAAGGACAAAAGTTCACCATGGCGTTAGCTACTACGTTAAATTCGGATGGAACATACTGATACAGGATATTATACCCCGGTATGATCTTCCTCCAGCTTTTGTTCACAATCTCTTGCCTATTATAATGGCAGTGGATTGTTGCTTCTTTTTCTCTCCATAACTTGATGCTTGTCTATCTCATTTGTCATCTTTTCTCTAAGCTCTCTCAATTGTAAGCCTGAGCTGTTTTGAGTAGAATCGGCAATCCGCTTGGAGGTCTGGATGCTCCAAAATTGTTTTAAATAACAAAGAGGAAAATTTTTCTTTTCTGAACCCATCAAGTTGGTTTTGCCGTAACCAGTGATTAGCATTTTGAACTATAGAGACATATATCTGTTGGTGTCTTTGCATTCTCCAATCTAGTTTTGACAGTTGTTAAATGTCATTTGCTACAAAGCCAGCAATTTACTCTTTTAAACCTCGGGTCTTTCCTGGAGGACTAATTTTTAGCTAGATGATATGCTTTGAACTCAGAATTCTCTCTTTTTTTCTAGGATTTCATACCTTTTTTGGCATTTCATACTCTTATAAGAGCTTTGAGTCTCTGACTAGTGATAACCATTCTCAGGGTAATAGGAAATCCATTGCTGACAAGTACGAATACATTATGCATGGGAAGCTATACAAGATATCCGAGGATGATCCTGGAAGGGCTTCTAAAAGTTCAGTAAAAGGAGTCAAAGCGTAAGTTCTACTTAATTTGACCTGTATTTTTTGAGTCATGCTTGTTACGTCTCTCTTGCAATCTTTGGTAAGCCACAGTTAACATCTAACGTTTAGCTTCGTATAAAAGAATCTTTGAAGTTTCATCTTTTCTTTTTCTAAACCTTAGAACTTCTATGGAACATTTATGTTGGCTTTCTCTTTTTAACTCTATAAAGAACTCCATTGACATAGTGTCATGGTTTTTCTTATCGATGTCGTGTCTTCAAGGAGCAAGATTTCTATCTACTTTATGTCTGTGTCATTTGCTTCCAACAGGACCTGGAGCCTATTTCTTACCACCTTAGAGCTCGGGGAGTAAATTAGCATGTGAAAGCATGTTTTTTTATGACGACCTCCAGTTTCATTTGTACCTCGTATCTTTATCTGTTACTTCTGCTTTCTTTCTACATGCCAATGTCACTTATTCATGTACAGACCGCTCTCCGGTGTCTCGGCTCTTGAGAGTGATTTCACCCTCGCCTCAAGTTACTCATAATCTTCAAATGAAGGCAATACTTTTTTATGCTTTAACAGGTTAATTTAACAACCAGTAACTATAGGGCCATCTATTCATACACGAGAGCTAAGCTTTTGAAACTACTGATGCAGTGGATATTTTAATATACTACTACATTGGGACCTTGTGTGTACCTGTCTAGTCTTGTGGTTTTCTGCTGACTATGTGGGATGCTGATGCATGAGAATGTGCATTTAGGAATCTTCAATTAACTTGGTTAGCAAATGACTTGGTGTTTTTGGATTATTTTGACTGATGCTAAAGATTTTTTTGGCTTCAGGGAGATATATGTTTCGTATGGAGGGCTTCTCATGATGCTGAGAGGGGACCCATCTAATCTCAATCAGTTCGACCTCGACCAAAGGCTGTTCCTTTGCATCAGGAAGCTCTGAGATTTTGGCTGCCTGTATCATCTGATTTCTCTTGTTAACTCTATTGAGTCGTAACTGATTTAGCAGACCCTGAAATTAGCAGACCCTGAAAGGATGACGTTATCCTCTGTATGTTGGGCCAACTGTCGCTTGGTATTTTCTGGGCCAAATGCACTTGATCCTCTTGGGTACTCTTGTGGATGGACCGTAAACTCCAAAATATTTATTAGCATATAATTTGGTGCAATCTTTTGTCCCAAGAGTTTACTTTGATCTTGATGAAATACAATGTTGGAATTTCCTTCATGAACTTGCTACTTTATTTATATTTTCTCCTTGAAGTCCTCATCTTCTTTGCACTTTTACCTCCAAACTATGTTGGAAAGTTGCATGATTGAAGGGATAAGCTGGTGAAATATGAACAGCGTTACCACTACATTTAGCAATTATGATTCGCGATATTTCAATCTGAAAGTCACAATTCTCTACTTTTTTTCTCTGTTGTGTGTATTATTGAATATTTGATGTAATGACTCCACCTGCAAACAAACTCATTGGCGTTCTACGCGCACAACTTTATTTCACGTGTAGTCTATTCCGGCTAGCATGTGAGATTATCTCCAGGACGGACCCCAAGTTGGTTACAATATTTGGTGTAATACTGAACCCGAGCCTGAACAGAGGCCGAGTTCTTACCATCGCACTCGAGTGCGCCGATCACTGCTCTGATGGTGGCTCCGAACTCTTGGTCTGTGACTGGGTGGACAAAGTTCATCCAGCACCATGAAGCTGTCTCGAAGGAAATCAACGGGTCCGTGGTGGCCACGGTCTCGGGGGAGTTGAGCTCGTTGAAATGCTCTCTCCGGCCGGGCCATAGTTAAAGTTCCAAGAGAGTTAAATAGGACCGCAACCGTAGGTACCCCTTGTGCGGGTTGCCTAGGTATTGGAGTTTAGTTTATGTAGCAAAAATCTGCACGACCACAAGCAGCAAGTTTTCCCCTATAGCTTATTCGCAAATCAATTAGCATTCAATCTTCTGATCACGTCCTTTTCCTAATTTAATTCATTAAGTGATTGAGAGAGGCAACTTCCGTCCAGTTTCATGAGTGACATGAGCGAAAAATGCGGCAATCTCCCGTTTGGAATCGTTGACACTCCCGACTCTGCCGAAACCGAGGATAACTCCCCACCACCTCAAGGAACGTTCCTCTTGAGTAGAAGCCCTTCCCTTTGCAAGCCTCGGCGGCCTCCCCGATTATCCCATCGAAGAATGCCTCAGTCACCACTTTTGCCACCGACACGTGGTTCGGCAGCGGCAGTTTGCTACACGGGCCCGCCTGGCACCCAATCCCACAGTAGGCGTCCCCCGTGCCACAGTAGCCCCACCGGCTGCAGCACTGGTCCGATGCGCACCCGCAGTGTTGGGCCGAGGCGACGTCGGGCAGAGCGGAGACGATGATTCCAGTAACTGCGACGGCGGTCAGGCGGAGCTTATTGAGTTTGAGGGTTGCCATCTTTGTTGAAGGGAGGAATGACAGATTTGAGTTGTAGCTTTTACGAGGTGAGGCTTGGACATTTATAGTGATGAACGACGGGAATGACGTTCCTAGAATATTGCATGAGGCTTCAAAGTCGGTAAATTTGGAACATGCCGAAAGGAAAGAGGACGAAAATCTAGACAAGTTTGTTCTTCAAGCTCTGCCATGTCTGACTGTAAGTCCGGACTTGAATGAGCCAAGACTGATGGTTTTGTTCTTCAAAACTTAGTTTAACCTATCATACCCTCCAATTAGCCAAAGAGGGTTACGTTGCTTTTTTTGGCAGAGTTCGATATCTGAGCAAAGTGCGTTTCACCAATCACAACCTCGTGGAATTACTACTTGATTCTTTGCTCTTGAGTTGGGCATGAAGTGATCAAGTCACCCAGGGACTCATCGAATGGGATTTCCGGTTTCTATTCTGTCGCTGCGGGGTGAATTAGAACTTCAGAATTGAACGTTCGTGCCTCTTTGTATTAAATCATGTCTTGGATTTGAGCTCGTGCACGCTTTCCTTACCTTAATTGGATTAGGATTAATTTGATGGAATAGTTTTCTAGACTTGTTTGCACGATTAAAAAGAAGGTTTTTACTTTTGTGTCGTTGTGGGCTGCACGTACGGGGAAAAAACAAGAGAAGACTTTGTGAAGGAGCCGCACAAGGATCAGCCGCACGGTAAGCAATAGGACACCGCGAAAAGAAAACAAAAAGGAACGTGCCAGCGTTCTTGAATTCCATCCAATCGAAGTTGTTTATTTGTGAATTCTTTGGATTTTGGCGTAATCTAGGTGTGGGAAATCCTTAAGCGTATGAGCAATTGTAACTCCGATTCTCTGATTATAGAGGATTATTTGCTGTCTGCCCTTCCCATAGGTACCAACACTCAGACCGAATCACGAACTGCGTAAATTTTCGATGTTATTTATTATTCCTTATTATTTCTCTTGTGATTTGGCATTACTTGATTTGCAAGATCCCATCGATTCCGTGTTAATATTCTACAACACTTTATAAGGTTGCTCCGAAGTGACGGACCTATGATGGCAAGTGGTAATCGCCGCCCCTCTATGTCCAATAATTTTTCCATATGTAGGTAAAAAAAATGTTTACATTATAAGCCGGCTCCCTCTAATCTCACCGGAAGCAATGTGATGCACTTGAGAGTTGTGTCTCGTTGTGCACCAGATTTCTTTGTTTTGCTCGACATGGGTATCTGAGCTTTGTTCCTCTTGGCTCGTAACCAACCATCAATTTTTTCACCATATTTGTCCTTGTATTCTGGATTTGATTCTTTGCTCCCAGTTGGATTTTGTCCTCTCATGTAGATCTTGTAAGTGTAGCATCAATTGCATCGACCGCTAATATATACTTGAAGAACGTGAAATGTATGCAAGTGACATTTCATGTTACTAGTCAAGTTAAAAGTAGTTGTAGTCTATTTAATGGTAATAATCGCTTAGGCAAGCATGTAATGAGATGTCGGTTTTGATTCCATTGACAATTTCAGAGTTGCAAAATGCATTATAAGTTAAAGCCCTCTTGCTCCAAAGGAGATTTTTACTTGGACCCGGGTACATATGAACCGTATTCATCACAATCATGGATTGTGTGGGTACTACTTGATCAAAAGGTGAAGTGGGTCCGACCACTCTATGCGTACCCATACGAGTCTTTTCCACCAAAACATAAGGAGCATTTTCATAAATGAAAGAAAAGACTGTAGAGTATTAGGCTCAAACCCGTTGCAAGACTTGTAATTATGGGTATATTTCAAATAAAGGCCCTGAAATGGGATAATATTCTCAAAAGAAGACATATAGTAGATCTTGTCTTGAATAAGACATCGAAATGGCTAATTTATTAATCTTAGATAAGGCTCTGAACTCATCAAACGAGACCCCAACTCGAGCTCACCGGACAAAATCATAGGAAGAAAAAAAATGAACTTTTACCAATTTCAAGATTTTAATATTTAATAGGCTTTTCTGGAGTTTTATTTTATCAATGAGTCTTCCCTATTTTAATTTTGGGATAATTACACAAATGGCCTCTAAACTTTAGCCCATTATGCAATATCATTCATAAACTTTTAATTTGTTCAATATGGTTCTTGAACTTTAGCCTAACGTGCAATGTCATCTCCGAACTTTTAAATTGTTCGGTATGATCCATGGACTTCTGATACATGTTCAATCTAGTCCTTAAACTATATGAAAATATCCAATATTATCCTTTCATTAATTAAAGTGATAAGAATTCGCTAATCTGGCTTTTAATTCGGGAAGTCTGAACCTTGGACAACATGTGAATTATTCACGCAAGATATTAAACTCAAATCATGACGATGATGCTTATCGTTGTATGTGATTGTTGTTACTTCTCCACCTTAATGGCTCTCTCTCTCTCTCTCTCTAGATGAAGATAAAAGGGAGCGACAAAGACTAAGGAGAGGTTCGGGCTGGGCACAGCGGAATCGGAGGTGGATTCCAATCTGGCACTTCCTCATTTAAAGGATGATTCCAATCTCACATACTCAATAATATATCAGTAGTTACTATCAACCTATGAAGCATTGCAAATCTCGTTTAGTCCATTGTTGGACCAAAACGAATTAAGATCATGGCCCGCAATGGCCTGCGACGAGGTGTTGGCGGACATTGATACACCAGTTCACACAGCTAGTTAATGTCGGCATGTGTAGAATGAAAATTTCAATTCAATGATCATCGCCATTTCAGGAAACCGACCTCTGGTTAAACCCAAGTAATCCCATGAAAAGGATTGCACTCGTACAAAGAAGCCGCGACGACAAGGATTGCCACCACTAGTTTGTCATCCTTGGTTTCGGAAGAACTTGCATGATTGAGTGAGAGCGAGCCAAGCGCATGACCGGCAGTAATGTTACAAATAGCAAAGTAACCCCAAATCTTCACTAGTTTGTCATCCTTGGTAATGTTACAAACTAACACGAACGAATGTATTATGATCTTTCCCACTAAAACTGGTTTGCAATTAATTGTGACAGCCGAGGAGGACTAATCAAACTGGTTGTTGGGGTGGTTTTGAATAAGCTGAAGACAATACATAAGTCCGTGACTGAAGATTTAGTCGGAATGGAAGGCGGAGTGGCAGATCTGAGAAAGTTATCAGATATCGAAGCAAGTGGTTTCTGGCTGGCTGTAGCTCATGGAATGAGAGGCATAGGAAAAACGACTCTTGCCAAGGTCGTCTTCAATCAACTATTGCCTCACTGTGGAATGTGCAGCAGTTTCCTTGAAGACATCCGAGAAAAAGTCATCAAGAGATGAAGGATAGTCAAGTTGCAAAAAAGGTTATCATTGGATATTGTGAATTCTTCCGCGGCGAACAACATTGATGATGTTGATTATGGTGAGCAGAGGATTGGAGAAACACTCCACAAAAAGAAAGTCCTCATTGTTCTCGATGACGTAGACAAGAGTGAACAAGTCCAGAAATTAGTCAGCAAGTGTACCATGTGGTTTAGATTCTAGAGTTTTTATTACAACTAGGAATAAAAATGTTTTGCATTATGAAGAATTAATGTATGGCGTTCTAAATTATAAAACGGAGGAAATGAGTTTTGATCATGGACTGCGGCTTTTCAGCAGGCATGCCTTCAAGAGAGACACTCCTTTAGATGACTACCACATCCTTTCAAGAGACGTCGTCTCCATAACTGGACTACTTCTTTTGGCTCTTGAAGTGTTAGGTTCGTTCCTTTATTAGAAGGAGATAGGAAAAGACGCAAGACAAATCAAGTTCCACAAGATGCAAGTTGAAGAAGAGTTATGATGCCTTAAGTACTGATGTTGCTTGCTTTTTCATTAATGAGAACAAGAATAATGCAATTCACGTGTGGAAGGATTGTGGATAGTCTCCAGAATGGGGTATTGATGTCCTCAATGAAGGTTCGAAATGACAAGGTGCCCTGGATGCATGACCAACTACGAGATCTTGGAAGGGAAATCGTCCATCAAAATGCTGTAACAGATCCTGGAAATAAAGCAAAGCGACAACTATCGATAAATATTCCCTATTTTACCAAGTACCTTTCTTTTGAGGGGTTTCTTCTTCTCTGTGAAATGTGGTTGCTGAACAGAGAAGAGGAACTTCAACCTGCTGATTAGTTTTTACTGTAACAGAGGAAAAAAAATGTTCAAGCACTCCATCTAGCATGGCATAGTTTTCCAAGATTCCATATTACTATTGGAAAGATGGAAGAATTTGGACAACTAAGGTTCCTTAAATTGGACAGAGGAACTTTTGTTGGGGACTTCACCAATTGACTTTCAAACTCAAGATGGATTTCTTGGGCTTAACCTCAACCGGATTTTAGGGTGGCCAGCATGCATTAAAGAATGGAGTCGTTTTCGAACTTTGTTACAATGACTACACAAATGAAGTATGGAGCATACTCGAGGTAAGTTATGTGTTTGCTTAAAGCCAAATTGTCTGATCTTATGGTACTTTTTTTTAGTAAAGTCCGTCTTCCAGTCTGTTTTTATCTTTCTCCTTTAGTTGTATGATCCTCTAAACTAGATATTTCACTTCTGCAATACGTAGTACTCTATTTGCAGATGGCAAGTTCTGACGCTGAAAAACTGTTCTGCCATAACTAAAATTCCAGACTTTTCTAGTTGCTCCCAAGTTCGATGGAAATTTACTGCTCCACTGGAAAACTGAAGTGCTTGGCTGACTTGAGTATTGAAAGTTGCAGGCGTCTTAAAGAGTTGCCTGAAGAAATTGGCGGGCTGGTGAATCTTAAGCATTTCTCTTTAAAGGGATGTTTTATGGAGAAGAAACTCCTCGACTAATTTGGTAAGTTAGCATCATCGAACAAAGTTTTCTGTATGGAACACGGCGATCCGTTGCTTACTGGATTCTATTAGTGGACTAAACTGTTTTGTCAACTCTTGGCATATCACACACGCCAATCACTGAACTTCTGAACTCTATTGAAGGGCTGGTGAAGCTGGAGAACTCGTCTTTCTTTCACTAACTTTAGGATACTTTCTAGTTCCATCAGAAAGTTAAAATCATTCCGCATGTTGGAACTGTCACATCTTAATTAAATGGTACATGGAAACCGATGGGAGTTTCCTAGTAATATTGGAATGTTGGAGATTTTGGAAGAGCTACATGTCTAGAGTTCTCCAGTGTTAGAGGTTGAAATCCCTGCCGAACTCGGGACATGGTCCTTGTTGAGAATCCTAAATTTATCGCGTGCAGGAACTGTCAGTTTGCCAGGACAAAGGTCTGCTTCCTCGCATTGAAAAAATGAACTTTGTATAGTGTGAGATTGAAGAGTTGCCAGAGTTTCCCATGAGTTTGATGTGTTTACAATTCGAATCTAGGACGTTGCACTTGGTTCCTAATCTCTCGAATCCAACAAATTTGGTGGAATAGATTCAACATGTTGGCACTGGTTATAAAGAAGGGTTAAAGTTAGTGCAGACTTGCGACCTACGGTGGATTGGGAGATTGTCTAAACTGAAAGAAATTGAGTTGTGCCTTAGGAATATCACCGTGACCCCCAGTTAGGCTCGCTTTCTCTTCTAAACGCTTACTTTGTCCGTACTAGACCCCGCATTCCTGCACACAACTTCCACCTTTTCTGGTGGATTCAAACCTTGATGAAGTCCAGCTTGAAAATTTTTGAAAACATGTCGGCTTTAGATCTCTCTCCTTCTGGAATGAAAGCGATACAACTTGAGGGACTTCGAAGTTGGAGAAGTTTGGTCAAGTGTTGTGAACTGAAGAGATCACCCATTTGATCAAAGCTTAAAGAAACTGGAAGTAATAGACGTGAGCTGGTGCTCGAAGCCAGTTGAGATGGCAGCGTGCTGGAATCACTGAAGAGATTAGCTATCTAAGGCGGCGAGTCTTTAGAAAGGTTAGGTTCTCTCTTGGAACTACACCCATCGAAGATATCTAAATATCTCTAACAGAGGGAGTCAACTGCTCGTGGGCTGAGAGTATTCCTTCTATGGAGCGTCTTAAAGAATCCAGAAGAGAAGTTTTCCGAGGGCCAAAAGCTACCCGACATCCAAGTCGTCCGCTAGTTGGAATCACTGGAAGAGTTCCCTCTTTATAGGCGCCACTCTTATGGAACGATTAGTTGATTTGTCAAAATTGAAGAGCCTGAGGCGTATTCAACCAGTGCTACGGGCTACGGGCTGTTGAGGGCCTTTGATCAGTCAAGAGGTTTCGGACAGGATGGAATTTGATGAGTCTAGATCATTTGAAAGGTTGATGGATATCCCAAGCGCGAGAGTACCGGATGGGCGCCTAAGACGTATTTTTGGGTCATATTCGGGTCGGGTATCTGTTCTGGTCAGAACAAGCCAAATCCTTCATGTTTCGGTTCTGGTTTGGTATCATGGAAACCCGACTCGACTTGAACTGAACTGTTGACACCTCAGTGCGTGCAAAGCAAAACCTATTCTGCAGAGAGAGATGTAGAGAGAGAATGGCGAGGGCAGTGAGAGGAGTGATACTCAGGCGAGTCGAGGACGACGCGTGACCTGAGAAGGTAGTTTTGTCGTGCCTCTTTGTCATTTTAGATCCGAATCACTTGGGAAAAATGAAATAGGGAAGCTAATCATATTCACTATTGGCCTCGATGTGAATCTCGGTTCCTGATGGATTTTTCATGCAGCTTACGGGAGTAATCTGATTTGGTTCATTGTACTGCGTCTGGGAAGCTAGGTGCATGTTTGGAAGCGCACGGAAATTCACTGCAGCAAAGTAATTCAGGGCCCGAATGAATTTTTAACTTCTGCTACCTTTTGCTTTACCGCCTATGCATCCCTCATCTGGATTGAAGAGCTATTTTTCTGATTGTCCGTGCTTGTCTTTGCATTCATGTTGTATAAGTGCGACGTTGCAAGGATAAACAAAAATATTTTTTCTTTTAATTTCGACCGTATTTTTCATCTCGAACTACCGCATAACTTTTTCGATTTCAACCGCGTATCTTTGTGGTAAATTGAGCAACTTTCTCGAGGGCGTGAATGTAATCATGTAACTCACTAATAAAAGATGCTTTGACCTTACACCCTTAAGAATAATTAATTAACCGGTTGTTTGATAAAAATTTAATGAATCTAGTTGTCGATAAAAACAAGATGATCGGAGAGGAAAGTAAAAGCTACCCTATCGTCAAACTGCAAGGAATCTGTAATGATGCAAATTGATCGAATTATAATCAATTCGGAGAGTTTGTGTTTCGACAAAAGTGCAAGAAATCCGTAATGATACGAATTGATTCAATAATAATCTACTTGAAGAGTTGTGTTTCGACTGTTCTATCATCTTCTTCTTCTTGATTTTTATTGTTGTACCTATTATGATCTTTTTTTTTTCCTTATCTTGTTCTGACCGGACACTGCTTCTTCACCTCGCTTTAATATTTTTGACGCAATCTTCATCCATCGTGTACTTTCTCACTATATTCACGCGGCACAGGCCATCCGCTATTTTATTAGCACAAGGATTACATATAAACAAAAAAAATCACAGAGAAAATTGCACGTCGTAGGAAATCGTGCATCAAATTATTCTGTAGCTATCAAGAGATAGCTTCCCATCACGAAATACAAATAAAAAAAAACACACACACACCAGTTTTTATTCGCAAGTTCATAAAAGAAAATACGAATAGATCGAATCGATAGTATCGTACCGAGATTGTTAATTCGCTAGCGAAGGCTTTGGGATTTAGAAAATCGTTTGATTCACCATCACGGTCCCAGTGACTCCTCCTCCGTTACCCTGTAGATGTAATGTGGGGCCCATTCATCTCTGTAGACAAGACCGAAATGAATCATCAACAGCCAAACGAAGGCGAGAAGCTCTCCACCTCTGCTCAGCACCTTCGCATGCGCCTCTCCCTTGACATGGCCTGCTGCATACGTCAGCATCTCCACCCACACCCCGCCCATCACCTCCCACTTCCATTCCCCGAGCCTTTCTATTCTTCGTGCCAAAATGATCGCCCGGTCGAGCAAGGGAATCTCGCGGATGGGCCTGTCCAGCGCTTCTAAATTTCGGGCAAACATTGCCTCGCATAAGCTCTTCACATCCTTGGCAGCGGCGCGGTCCCGTATCCTCCGCAAGGTCCGCAACTTAGCCACCACACTCGCCGATCTCATTTGGGCAATGCCGGCCACAGCGGACACCACGTTAGGCTGATTAAGTAAAAGATACATCACGTAGTCGGACAGAATCTTGCTAAATTCCCTTTCGTCATTTCCGGCCGTGGGATCCTCTCTGTTATACCACATTTCAGTAGCAAGATGCAACGATATGACACTCTCATCGTAATTAAATCCGCGGACTAACTCCATCAGCATGTGCCGTACGTTATTCCACCCAATAGTCTGGGGGATCTCATCATCTCTAGCCTCACATATACTCTCCGTGTCAGGATCACCACGGCTACTGCGATGGCCCTCACGCTGGAGAGTCTCAAGAAACCAATCCCCTCTAGCGTCATGTATCTCCCTTGTCCTTTCTATCCTCGATAAACCTTCCCAAGAAGTTGTGTGGTTGAATTTACGTCTCACCTCCTTAAAGATAAATATCCATAGCTTCATAATAAATGGATTCGTTGACACGTACCTCGTATTCGCAATCACCAATCTTTTTCCATCCATGTTCCTCATACCAAAGCCTCCGGCAATTGTATCAACAACTTTACGGAAACAAGAGATGGTCTTCTCAGCCATATAAAATGGAAAATCGCAAGTATTAGAAAAGGCAATGTTTCCCCAGCACCAATCGCGCTTATACATCTTTCTTGGACTCTTCTCCAAACTCTCGGATAAAAGGTTGCACGCGGAAATGGATTCTGACCACCTTCGAAATATTAATGGTGTATCTAAGACCACATAAGTAACTTCAGTGTCAAGCTCTACTTCACATGTGGGGATTCGGGGCTTCATTACGTAATCTGTGGCGGATACCAGGTTGTGGAGAAATGAATCCAGTTTAGATGATCTTGTTTGGTACCACTGGACTTTGGCAACAGTCCAGTCAGAGAAAACGAGCATGAACACAGCTATCACATCAAGAGCAATCCCTCCGAAAAGAAGTAAATACGTAATTTTCACATCGAGTTCACGGAGCTGATGCTTTTTCAAGCGATTGAACACGACGAAAGCCATGGCAACTCCAATGAAGGCTATGAAGCGGAAAATGTAGCTCCACTTGGAACGTATTGCCAATGCTTTTGTATGGAGCACCTCGTAAATGAAATGGAGTTCGACTGATATTACCCTCAGCGCATCCATGGTAGACACTCTGCGGAAATACTCTTGGCTTATTCCACATTGTCTTTGTGTGAAGATGAGATCTGTGAGAAATAGCTTAGAGATTTGAAAGAAGTAGTAAGCATGTTTCACCACAATGCTCTCGGCAAGCTTTGCTTCTTCATCATCATGAGAATATCCATCCGGTAGATTAATTTCAACCAATGTGCTCTTCTTCACCACGTCGTCAAGGAATTCGTCACGAGACTTGTCGACTTTATCATCAAGAGACTCCTGCTGTGACAACACCCATTCCCTAAGCCTCGAGAGGCTTGAGAGATTAAGTGCTAGTGTCCTCTCCACATTTTTTATGACCCCGGCAAGAAAAACTAGCATTGTTGGGAACACTGGGACTTGTCGCTGGGAAATATCTGTACAAAGACATAGATGACGGCACCGACTTGAAAGATGAGATTGAGCAGGTGCCGTCGCCAAAGCGAGCTGTCCTCCAGAGAAAAGGCAGTGATGGTGTCCGGACCGCCAAGATGTAACAAGAGAAATGAGGCCCAAAATACTCGGAGTTCCTTATCTACATCAGCTGTATGAGCGGACGAGCTGCCTTGGTTGTGAGAGATAAGCCCGATCCCAAATGCAGCTACCCAATCAGCCATCAAATAGGCCAGCCACAAGAGGAAAACAATGCGTTTGTCTGTTGTTTTCTTTCTGAGGGGTGCAAATAGAATGAGAATGACCTGAAGCGAAAGGCTTAGTATGACAAAACCTCGGATGTTCCATTTGTTCCACAGATACAAGATGGAGCTAAACGCCATAATTTTGTTTAGGTTGAATTTTATCAGTCCTCTCTAATATAACTCTAAGCACAGCATGTTTAGGACGAATAATGACAAAGACATTGAGATGGTCCCTTGCTTGTTTGATAGAAATAAGTATGTATTCAAAAACCCAACAAGAAAAAAGAATTGTGAATCGGCCATTTGGTGAATGAAGACAAGCAAAGCATCTCATGCATTAAATAAAAGAAGAGAAGCATCTCCTACATGATTGATGTTGCTTGCGGCTTTGTGTTGGGTTGATGTTTTATCATCAAAATAGTCTATCGATTTTATTTGCATATCCACTTGTAACTACCTAGGTTTCAAACCATAAAACTTCAATAGAGAAAATTATCAAAAAAGTCATAAACCTATTGCAATAATTGTTTCAATTCAATCCTAAACATTTTTTTTTGTCAATTGAGTCTTAAATCTTTTATATTTGTGCCAATTCAGTCCATCCGGTCAATTTTGATCGGCTAAGCACCGATGTGGACAATATTTAATAATACTATAATATTTTTTTCAAATTTAATTTTTTTTATTTTTTCCTTTGATTTTTCATTTTTTATTTTTCTTTCCTTCTTCCTCTATCCAGTCATTGAACCGGCCAAAGGCGAGGGCTGGTAGGGTCGAGCCTCCCCTAGCCATGGTGGGGCCAACCTTGCCCAATAATGGTAAGGACGAGCCATATAATGGCTGGGTGAGGTTCGACTGGTGAGGGCATGGGACCTCGCCCTCTATGGAACACTTCTAGAGAGAGAGAGAGAGAGAGAGAGAGAGAGAGAGAGAGAGAGAGAGAGAGAGAGAGAGAGAGAGAGAGAGAGAGAGAGAGAGAGAGAGAGAGAGAGAGAGAGGAATTTGAATTGGTTTGATCACGGAGATGAAGATGGAATTGCTCTCGTACGTTGAAGAAGAACACGACTTCTAGAACAGTGAAAACAAAAACGATTAAAAAAAAACTAGCTGTCTCCTATGCTCTCAATGTTATCCTATTTATCCTTTTTATAGGATTCCAAGACTCTTAACACAAGACAATTCTTCTTTTTCGCATAAAATTAGGAAATAAATCGCAGGATTCCCGATTTGGTATCTACATTCTAACTTTTCTCTAGGTAGCATTTCTTTTCCTTCTTTTTTCCCATTTTTTCCTTATTTTCTCCATGTCTCGTTATTCTACATAAACAAGGAAAATTTGATTAAATAGAAGGAAGTCGAAATATTTTCTAAAATATATTGCATTATTTGTTGCCTAAAATAGGTAAAATAACACTATTTTTATAATTATCCCATGCTAGTTGCATCTCCTCACCCTTTCAAGTATCAAAAGCTTAACGAATAAGATGGTTCAAATTTATACTATCATACATATTACTCTCTTCCACTAGTCCAGTAATCAAGAACTAACAAAATCATATTGCTCCCAACAAATTGGCTGAATAGTTATACATTTAATTAAGATACGATAGAGAGTTGTATCCTGTAATGATTTTAATTTCACAATTTAAAAAATTTGAATACGTGTACGTGATATTTTCCCTATATTTTGAAGCGTGACTGGGGAGGAAAATACAAAGGAAATATCCACTAATTTAAATTTTAAAGTTTTAAAAGTTTCACCTTTTTTCCCCTCCGTTTTCTTAATCTCTCAAATATAAAACTAATCAGTTTCACTGTCTATATTTCAGTAAAAAATAATGGGTTAATACCACGAAAAACCCTAAACTGGTACACTTGTGACACATTTACCCCAAACTTTTGTTTTGACCATAAAAAACCCAAAACTGGTACACTTGTGACAATTTTACCCCGAACATATCACAAAAAACCCCAAACTGGTACACATGTGACAATTTTACCCCGAACTAATTTTTAATATTATTTTTTTTTATTTTTTTTATTTTTTCTTTTATTTTATTTTTTTTTCATTTTCAAACTCCGGGGTCGTCGATCCGGGCGACCGCCGAGGCGGAAGCCGGGCAAGGGCCGCCCTCGCCGCTTGCAGGGGCGACTGCCTGACCAGCAGGGCCGCCTCACCTAACGCGAGCGAGGGTCGCCCGCCGACGCCCCGCCACCACCGCCGCGACGCCTCGAGGGTCGCCCACGCCCACCCCGCCCCCCACCCGCTCAAGCCGGTGAGGGTCGCCTTGTCGACGCCGTGAGGGCAACATTGTTCATCTTTGGCGGACCCCGATCGGCCAAAGTTTGAAAATGAAAAAGAAAAGAAAAGAATAAAAATAAATAAAAATTCGAAAAAAATAAAAAATAATATTAAATTTTAAATTCAGGGTAAAATTGTCACATGTGTACCAGTTTAGGGTTTTTTGTGGTAAGTTCAGGGTAAAATTGTCACAGTGTACCGGTTTTGGGTTTTTGATGGTCAAAAAAATAGTTCAGGGTAAAATTGTCACAGGTGTACCAGTTTGGGGTTTTTTATGGTAAAAAAAAAAAGTTTGGGGTAAATGTGTCACAAGTGTACCAGTTTAGGGTTTTTCGTGGTATTAACCCAAAAATAATTAAGATCCTGCTGCAAACCATGTCCAATGATTTTGACAGAAGTAGGCAAAAGTTGCGCGTCTTTTCATGGCTGGAGCAGAACTTCCAGCCGCCCATGCTTTGCATTGCATAGCTGAAAGTCCTCAAACAGGATCGCCCGATCTCCTCTTCGGCTGGGAAAAAACCAAGTTCAGAAGTTAAGTTCAAGATGACACGTTTCATGTGAAGATATGTCAAAAGTAAAGTCCAAGCATCAACAAAGGGAAAGGACAATAAAAGCTAGAGCTGTTACAACAATACTTCTCTCAGCCCCGTAAGCTTTCATGATAAGCAACTTGTAATGAAAAGAAGGAATTCATTCTCAGGATAAACGCAGAACACGCATGGAAGCAAGACAACTCTCAAAAGAAAGCGAAGAACAAACTGGACCAATGACAGAACGTGCTACGGTTGGAGAAACTCGGACTCAGAACAATCCAAGAGTATAAAGCTCTAGTTCACGTTGCGTCGAACATTCATTTTTGAGCAATGACAACTGGTTTTAAAGGGAAATTCATTTCCAGATAACATCCAAGAGACATGAGCAATTCATATCTGGTCATAAAGCTGCCAAAGACAGGAAGGATCAGAGAGAGGGCCATAGGTATAAGAGAAAATGACACTAGAATGAGTAATGCTTAAACTTAAGTGAAACTTCTTTGTGTTAAGTGAAAATTGTTCATTCAATCAAGTAAGCTCTATTACAAATTATAAATGATCTACTTATAAATTGGATGTCATATTATTGTTTTTATTTTCCATCTTATTTTAATTGTAAATCAAATAGATGTCCTTGTGTTTATTAACATAATTTGTTTTCAATATAAGTTACGTTAAGTGTTTGGAAAAGAAGTTATATAGTTTAGGAATACTTTTAAAAATACTTTTTTTTGTACCCGTTAAACTTTATGAGAGATAATAATTTGTGGATGATAAAGAAGCTAAAGCTCATTGTTGAATCTATACCCGCCGGTCGATGATCGGCGGTGATACCTCCTAGTCCCTGAAGATGTAATGTGGGCCCCATTCAGGTCTGTAGACAAGACCGAAATGAATCATCAACAGCCAAACGAAGGCGAGAAGCTCTCCGCCTCTGCTCAGCACCTGCGCATGCGCCTCTCCCTTGATATGACCTGCTGCATACGTCAGCATCTCCACCCACACCCCGCTCATCACCCTCCACTTCCTTTCCCCGAGACTCTCTATTCTTCGTGCCGTAATGATCGCCCGGTCGAGCAAGGGAATCGCGCGGAAGGGCCTGTCCACCGCTTCTACATTTCGGGCAAAAATTGCCTCGCATAAGGTCTTCACATCCTTGCTATCGATGTGGTCCCGTAGCTCCCGCAACGTAGTCGCCGATCTCATTTGGGCAATGCCGGCCACAGCGGACACCACATTAGGCTGATTAAGTAAAAGATACATCACGTAGTCGGACAGAATCTTGCTAAATTCCCTTTCGTCATTTCCGGCTGTGGGATCCTCTCTGTTATACCACATTTCAGTAGCAAGATGCCACGATATCACACTCTCATCGTAATTAACTCCGCGGACTAACTCCATCAGCATGTGCCGTACGTTATACCCCCCAATAGTCTGGGGGATCTCATCATCTCTAGCCTCACATATACTCTCCGTGTCAGGATCACTGAGTTTACGGTGATAGGCCTCATGCGGGAGAGACATGAGAAACCAATCACCTCTAGCCACATATATCCTCCTCGTCCTTTCTAATATGTCCCCAAAATTTTCCAAAAGAGTTGTGTTGTTGAATTTACTTCTCACCTCCTTAAAGATAAAGATCCATAACTTCATAATAAATGGATTTGTGGACACGTACCTCGTATTCGCAATCATCGATCTTTTTCCATTCATGTTCCTCATACCACAACCTCTGGTGATTGTATCAACAGCTTGATGGGAATAAGAGATGGTCTTCTCAGCCATATAAAATGGAAAACCGCAAATATTAGAAAAAGCGATGTTTCCCCGGCGCCAATCGCGCTTATACATCTTTCTCGGACTCTTCTCCAAACTCTCGGATAAGAGGTTGCAAGCAGAAATGGATTTTGACCACCTTCAAAATATTAATGGTGTATCTAAGACCGCATAAGTAACCTTTGTGTTAAGCTCTGCCTCACATGTGGGGATAAGTGTGCTTCATCACAATGCTCTCGGCAAGCTTTGCTTCTTCTTCATCATGAGAATTTTCATCCAAAGGCCAATGAGTTCGACATCAAGCCAATCAGCTTTATCATCAAGCGCCTCTCTGCTGTGAGAGCACCCATTCCCTAAGCCTCGGGAGGCTTGAGAGATTAAGTGCTAGTGTCCTCTCCACATTTTTTATGACCCCGGCAAGAAAAACTAGCATTGTTGGGAACACTGGGGATTTGTCGCTGGGAAATATCTGTACAAAGACATAGATGACGGCACCGACTTGGAAGATGAGACTAAGCAGGTGCCGTCGCCAAAGCGAGCTATCTTCCAGAGAAAAGGCAGTGATGGTGTCCGGACCGCCAAGATGTAACAAGAGAAATGAGGCCCAAAATACTCGAAGTGCCTTATCTACATCAGCTGTATGAGCGGACGAGCTGCCTTGGTTGTGAGAGATAAGCCCGATCCCAAATGCAGCTACCCAATCAGCCATCAAATAGGCTAGCCACAAGAGGAGAACAATACGATTGTTCGTTGTTTTCTTTCTAAGGGGTGCAAATAGAATGAGAAAGACTTGGAGCAAGAGGCTTAGTATGACGAAGCCTCGGATATTCCATTTGTTCCACAGATACAAAATGGAGCTAAATGCCATAATTTTGTTTAGGTTGAATTTTGTTGGTCCTCTCTAATACAACTCTAAGTACAACATGTTTAGGACGAATAATGACAAAGACATTTGAGATGGTCCCTTGCTTGTTTGTTAGAAATAGGTATATATTCAAAATCCCAATGAGGAAAAAGAATCGTGAACCGACCATTCGGCGAATGAACAAGAGCAATGTATCTTATGCATTAAATAAATGAAAGAAGAAAAGCATCTCCTGTATGAATGATGATGCTGGTTTGCTTTTGTGTTGGGTTGATGTTCTATCGTCAAAACGGTCCTATCTTAATTTTATTTGAACATCCACTTGTAACTATGAAACTTCCATAGAAAAAAATTACCAAAAAAGTCCTAAATTAATTGCAATTGTGCCAATTTAGTCCTAAACAATTTTTGTTTTCCGATTGAGTCTTCAACCATCTGTATTTGTTCTAATTTAGTGGCGTTGACATAATTAATATTTAATTATATTTTAATATTTTTCGAATTTATTTATTTTTCTTTTTTTTTTTTTTTTTTTCTTTCATATTTTTCTTCCCTTCTTCCCTCTAGCACCAATTGAACCAACCAAAGGCCGTGGCGGCAAGGTCGACCCTCCCAGCGCTGGGGGCATGGCAACCTTGCCCTCCCAAACACATCTAGAGAGAGAGAGAGAGAGAGAGAGAGAGAGAGAGAGAGAGAGAGAGAGATTGAATTGGTTTGATCATGGAGATGAAGACGGAATCGCCTCGTACATCGAAGAAGAACTCGACTTCGGTTTCTTCCACGAGTCAGAAGTTGCAGATGCCATTTCCACTCGGTGGGAGCTCGTTAATGCCTCCAATGCTGACTTGGATCACTCTAATTTCGATGCTCACGATAGCCCTATCTTCGATGGGTCTATTTGTGCTCTTAGTCTTCAGAACGGGATTGCTCGTGATCTATGATATTGATGGAGAGGTTCGAGCCAAAATGGCGACTCTCGCATTTCCTATCCGATTGACCTTCCTGAGACCCTAGAATTTCTTTCAATCTATCGACATTGCCCTTGCCCTCACACTGGCCCTCGTCCAGCCATGGCAAGGCTCGACGTCACCATTGCCATCATTGGCTGGGGCTCGCCCTCGCCCTCGCCAGGGGCAAGCAGGGACAAGCCTTGCCAAGGGCTGGTGGGGGCCTTTGGTCGGTCCGGGAATCGGTGACTGGTTAGAGGAAGAAGGGAAGAAACAAAAAAGAAAGAAAAGAAAAAAAAAAAGGAAAAAAAAACAAAGAATAAATAAATAAATTTAAAAAGTATTAAAATATTATTAAAATTTGTTCACGTTAATGCTAGCCAACTAAAATTGGCCAGATGGACTTAATTGACACAAATACAAAAGGACTATAACTCATTTGGCAAAAAAAGAAGAAGAAGAGTTTATGACTTAATTGACACAATTGCAATAGATTAAAGGCTTTTTGGGTAATTTTCCCAACTTCAGTATGCTAATTTATTGGATTCTTTAGTGATACTGCTTTTAACAAGACAATTGATATTATTGATCAGTAAGATACTATCTAACAAGTCATATGAGTATGCTTGTATAAGATGAGCAGGATATCCTCCATATTAGGAAAATAAAATCCTCTTAAACCAACGTAAAATTGAGAATCTATCCGGCCGAATTTATAATTTTGTGTGGGTTACCTTCAATGGAGGTAATCATGCTAGTTGTACCTCCTCACCCTTTCGAGTCTCAAAAGCTTAACGAATGGGATGGTTCAAATTTATAGTATCATACATGTTACTCTCTGCCACATGTCCAGTAATCAAGAACTAACAAAATCACACCGCACCCAACAAATTGGCTGAATAGTTATACGTTTAATTAAGATACGATAGAGTCATATCCGGTAATGATTGTAATTTCACAATTTAAAAAATTTGAATACGTGTACATGATATTTT
The DNA here is from genome assembly GCA_024733475.1 of Syzygium grande. Classification (NCBI taxonomy): domain Eukaryota; kingdom Viridiplantae; phylum Streptophyta; class Magnoliopsida; order Myrtales; family Myrtaceae; genus Syzygium; species Syzygium grande. The sequence goes on along the minus strand of JAMXDD010000004.1, from coordinate 29,065,168 downwards.
CCCAATATTTGGAAGCATGAAGGGGGAGGAAAATACAGAGGAAATATCCACTAATTTTAATTTTAAAGTTTTAAAAGTATCACCTTTTTTCCTCTACGTTTTCCTCATCTCTCAAAGATAGAACTAATTAGTTTCACGGTCTATATGTCAATAAAAAATTCAAGATCCTGCTGCAAACCATGTGCAGTAGAAGTAGGCAAAAGTGGTGCCTCGTTTCATGGCTGGATCAGAACTTCTGGCTGCCCATGCTTGCATAGCCGAAAGTCCTCAAACAAGATCAACCGTTCACCTCTTAGGCTGGAAAAGAATAAGTTCAGAACTTCAGAACTTCATCTTCAAGATGCCAAGCTTCACGTGAACATCTGTCAAAAGTAAAGTTCAAGAATCAACAAAGGGAAAGGACATTGAAAGCCAGAGCTGTTACAACAATACTTCTCTGCGCCTCCATAAGTTTTCATGACAAGCAACTAGTAATGAAAAGAAGCAATACATTCTTAGTATAAACGCAGAAACTACATGGAATCAAAACAACTTTCAAAAGAAAGCGAAGAACAAACTGGACCCCTGACAGAACGTGCTGCGGTTAGGGGTAGCATACTGGAACAATCCGAGAATATAAAGCTCTAGTTCACGTCGCGTCGAACATTCATTTTTGATCAATGATGACTGGTTTTAAAGGAAAATTCATCTCCAGATAACATTCAAGAGACATGAGCAATTCATATCTGATCATAAAGCTGCTAAAGACAGGAAGGATCAGAGAGAGGGCCATGCAGAAAGATTGGTATAAGAGAAAATAACACTAGAATGAGTGGAGTATTTCAATCGTAATATTTAAACTTAAGTGAAACTTCTTTGTGTTAAGTGAAATTTGTTCATTCAATCGAGTAAGCTCTATTACAAATTATAAATGATCTACTTATAAATTGGATCTCATATTATTGTTTATATTTTCCATCTCATTTGAATTGTAAATCAAATAGATGTCCTTGAGTTTATTGACATAATTTGTTTTCAATATAAGTTACGTAAGTGTTTGGAAAAGAAGTTATATAATTTAGGAATTCTTTTAAAAATATTTTCCTGCGTACCCATTAAACTCCATAAGAAATAATAGTTTGTGGATGAATAAATAAGCTAAAGCTTATTGTTGAATCTGTACACATGATGACATGTGTGAGGTCAATTGGGACTTGGCAAGGACAAACAAAAATATTTTCCAAATTTCGACTTTAACTACATAACTTTGTGGTAAATTGATCGATTTTGGTTGTTTTGGCTTGATCACCATGGTCAACTGAGCAACTTTCTTGAGGGTCATAAATCATGTGACTCCTAAATAGAAGAAGCTTTAACATCTATCGCACCCTTAAGAATAATTAATTAACTGGCTGTCCAACAGAAATCAACGAATCTGGTAGCTGATGAAACCAAGATACTTGGAAGGAGAGGGAAGCCAGCCTTTTTGGCAAAACTGAAAGAAATCTGTAATGATTGAAATTGATTCAGTTGTAATCAATTTTAAGAGTCGTGATCATTTTTACTATCTTGTTTTGCTTCGGTTGAATATCTTAACGCAATCTTCTTCCCTCTTGTAATTCAGCACCGTATTCTCACAGCCATCCATTATATTATTAGCACAAGAATTACACGAAAGCATAAATTACAGATTAAAATAGCATATTGTATGATTAATTATTCTATTGTTAACGATGCAACGTTCACCGTTTTCATTTTAAGGGTTGCAAACTGAAGAAGAAAGACCTAAAGTGTGAGACTCAGTATGACAAAGTCATGGATGTTCCATTTGTTTCCCAGATCCAAATTAGAGCTAAATGCCATTTTTTTGCTTAGTTTAAATTTTATCAATCCTCTCTAATGTAATTTCTAGTATAATAGAATGTATAGGACGAATAATGGGACACACACACACATATAGTGAGATTGTTCCTTGCTTGATTTTTAGAAAAACATATCTATTCCAAAAACCAATTGGGAAAAAGAACCGGGAACCAACTATTATATATGTGTTGAGATTGTTCCTTGCTTGATTTTTTGAAGCCAGTATCTATTCCAAAACCCAATTGGGAAAAAGAATCATGAACCAACTATTATATGTGTGTACGTGTTGAGATTGTTCTTTGCTTGATTTTTGGAAAATAGTATCTATTCCAAAACCCAACTGGGAAAAAGAATCGTGAACCAACTATTATATGTGCATGTGTTGTAACATCCCGAATTTTTAATCCAATTTTGGGGTTTATAAAATGCATAATTTGTCGATGTGCTTATAGTAAAATCTACTTGAGAACCGATCACTCTCGGTTATTATTTTCAACCGTAGATTTCGCTAGAATCGCACTCCGATCGAATTTTCGCCGTAATTTGGACCCCGAACTTGGCGATCGATTTTCGGTGTTTCGGGACGCAATAAATTGAGACGGTGTCGATATTAAGGTTGCCGTATCGAGATTGTCAGGAATAATGAAAAAGTTTGGGTTTTCGGACTAAGTGCGAATTTGGACTAGTAGACCCCCTCGTTAAATTTTGGTCAAATTAATTTGGCCTTTGTCCCTTTTTAGTTGCGAGGTTCACTCGGGATTAGTAGGCAATTTTCGGTTTCGAAATTGGACCCCCGGTTTGCGTGTAATAATTTAATTAGTATAAATTTTTCAAATTTCTCTCTCTCTCTCTCTCTCTCTCTCTCTCTCTCTCTCTCTCAGGAACCCATAGCGTCCCACCCCCACACACCCCCTCCTGGTCGGCCGAACCTCTCTCTCTCCCTCTCTTCTCTTCTCTCTCTCTCTCTCTTCCCTTCTTCTTCTTCTTTTCTTCCAGTCGTAGGGAGCTTAGCCTACGCCCACTTTTGCTTTCGCCCGACCCGTCCGTCCAGCTCCGCCCGCGCCGCCTCCCCCGTCGCCCTTGCGTGCACAGCGCCCCTGTTGCCGACCGCCTCCGGCTACCCTCTCCCTCCTCCCTCCTTCCCTTGGCCTCCTCGGGCGCCCATACAGTTTACCTTCCGGCTTGAGTCACGCCCGGGCGGGCTTTCCGTTGCTGCCTCAGCCACCCGTCGCGTGCCACAACGACCTCACCGCCGCGCCCGTCCGTCTCCCGCCTCGGCGCTTCTCCTCTCTCTTCCCTCGGCCTCCTTCGTCCCGTCTTGCGGCGAGCCAAGCCCGGCAAGGTCGCCCAGCGTCTGCCGTTCGCGGTGCCTGCTCAGCTTCCTCATGCGACGGCCCGCGCCCGTCTATCACGACCGTCGACCCGCCAGCGCCCGTCGACCCCTCATATAGCCCGACCACCCGTGCCGCCCGTCAGCCCCCCTCTCTCTCCCATTTTTTGGCCGAGGAGGGCCCTCGCCGAGCCGCCCGCCCGCCACCGGGTCGGCTGTCCAGCCCGCCGCCCCGCCCGTCCGCCTGCCCCGAGCTCGCCTTTGTCGCCGCCCGTTCCGCCACACAAAGGCATTTTCCGGTGGGGTACTGCTTCACGCCGAGTCTTGTTCATTTCCGGCCAAACACACTGTTCCAGCGAGCACTATTCTGGCGGGTAATGTTCACCCGAGCCCGAATCGGTCCGTTCGGCCCGTTTTAAGCGTAGGACACCCGGTGAGTACAACCCTAAACCCTAATTAGGATAATTTGCATTTCTAGACCGGTTTAGGGGTTAATTAGGGTTATTTAGGGGTTAATTTAGGGGTTATTTGTGGAATTAATTAGGGGTTTTGATTGTGGCCAATTTGATGGATTAGTTTGATAAATTAATGGAGGATTAGCGGCCCGAGAGGCGCGATAAATGGGTTAGTCAGTTCGGATTAATTTGGCTCAAGTTCGGGTTTTATTTGTGGATTATTTTGCGCTACCGTATATTAATTTTTGGTGGTGGTCAATTAGACTGATATTTGGGGAGTATAATAGAATATTTTGGTGATAATTATTGGCCCAGAAATTACGGTTTGATGGTGGCCACCATGGATTAAATTTGGGCGCGACGCGATTAATTTGAGGACTAGGCGTGTGAATACCGGGATTAGTTGATTTGTGCAACCGACCAATTGAGCCTCAATTCTGATTAATTTGAGGGTGCCTAGTTGCATATCCAAAGGAGACCAAGAATAGATTAGCTTGGCGGGCTTGGTGCATAAATTTCATGTTGATCCAATTGGGTGTTTTATATGCATAATTTATGTGTCGAAATTGTGCCATGACCGTGTGGGGTGATTTGATTTACTTGGGTTCGTGATTCATTGAACTAAATGCCATTGTGAAATTTATGAGTGCCCAAGTGTGGTTATTGCAGTCATGAATGTGTATCATGAACATTGGCACGACATATGCATATACGAGTATGCCCGAGTGACATGTGCATTGTGATCACCTAAATTGCCCCGATCGTCTAACGCGGGTTCGGGGCATAAAATTGAGGTTTGTGAATGTGTGATCACAATAAACCCCGATGCGTGTTACGCTGGGTAGTGAATGCCGCCCCGATGCGTGTTACGGCGGGGCGATGCCCGGTCTGGCCGGAAGACGACCAACCCGATGCGCTTTTACGCGGGCTCGTTCGTGAGGAGATCGGTGTTGCGCCTGATGCGTTTTGACGCGGGCTAGAGACACTGGGCCAGTTGAGGCGTTTTAACGCGGGCCACGAAGTGTTGTGATTAAAGAAATAGACCCGATCGTGTTACGCTGGTCGGACTGCGCTTAACGCGGGTCGGAGGAGAAATTGAGAAATGGCTGAGTGCTAGTGTGCAAGTATGCGGTAATGCATTGATGAGGCATGAGCATGAGTACGAAAGCACTGCATATGCATAACATGCATTGTGACATGGGAATGCGGTACATACACCGTGATCAAGTTCCGCTATGCGTGTTTGTTATTATTCCCGGCACGCCTAACCCGCAGGGTCATATGATTTCTAGATTCGGGCCGAGGGCCCCGAGTCATGTCTTTATTTAGTTTGTGTGTCTGTCTAGTACTTGTCGAGGGTGCATGTTAGCCTAGTTTAGGTTTAGGGAATTACTCGCTGAGATTTATTCTCACGGTTGTTGTAAAACCGATATTTTCGGATCCCCGGCCTTGAGGATGACAAAGTCCCGATACATTTTTGAGAAGAGCCCCGACCAATTGTAGTACTGAACCCCGAGCCACTTACCCCTTTTTGTCGTGAGTGGCCTTGACCCGCTTTTGATTTTTGGTATTCGGGCTGTACTTGGATATTGTAAATGAATTCCAGTATTAGTACAAGTGTTGATTTTGGGGATACCCTTGGTCATGTATTGATATATGTATACGGGTGGTTTTAATTGCTTCCGCATGTGCTGTTTATCTCGTTTGGGTGTTGGGTCGGACGACGTCACCCCGGGACGTCGCACACAAATCGACCTCTGCGAGGGATGTGGCGCACCGAGAAGTGCGGGCGTGACATGTGTTGAGATTGTTCATTGCTTGATTTTTAGAAAATAGTATCTATTGCAAAACCCAACTAGGAAAAAGCATCGTGAACCAACTATTATATGTGTGTGTGTTGAAATTGTTCATTGCTTGATTCTTAGAAAATAGTATCTATTCCAAAACCTAACTGGGAAAAAGAATCGTGAACCAACTATTATATATGTGTGCGCATGTGTTGAGATTGTTCCTTGTTTGATTTTTAGAAAAAAGTATCTATTCCAAACCCCAAATGGGAAAATGAATCGTGAACCAACTATTATATATGTGTGTGCGTGTGTTGAGATTGTTTCTTGCTTGATTTTTAGAAAATAGTATCTATTCCAAACCCCAACTAGGAAAAAAGATTGGGAACCAACTATTCAGTGAATGAGCATAAACAAGGTATCTCATGCATTAAATTGCAGAAGAAAAGTATCTCATGCATCGATGATACTTCTTGCTTTGTGTTGGGTTGATGTTTTATTGTCAAATCGATCATAACTAAATTCGACTTGCACATTCACCTGTAGAAACTTGAGTTTCCAACTATGAAATTGCAGTATGCATGATTAGTTTATTGAAGTGTTTAGCAATACCACATCTAACAAGACACTAGATATTATTGATCAATAAGATACCATCTAACAAGTCATATGAGTGTGCTTGTATAGGATGAGTAGGTTATCCTCCATGTTAGGAAATTAAGATCCTTTTAAACCACTTTAAATTAAGAACATGACCGGTCATATGGGTTAGTGCAAAGGAGGTAATCGCTAGTTATCTCTCGTCACCCTTTCGCGTATTAAAAGCTTAACAAATAAGATGGTTCGAATTTGTAATATCATACAGGTTGCTCTCTTCAACATATCTAGTGATTATACGTCAATCTAAGAAAAATCAACCTAGTCGAAAAACTCAATAAATCTGCAAAATACCAGATATACATTCAAATCAAGAATTAACAAAATCACATGGCACCCAACCAATTGGTTGAATAGTTACACGTTAAGTTAAGATAGGACAGAATTATATCTAGTAATGGTTATACTTTCACTATTTAAATAATTTGAATACGTATCTATATCACAATAAAAGAAAAATTCAAGATCCTGCTGTAAAACCATGTGCAACGGAAGTCGGCAAAAGTGGCGCGTGTTTTCATTGCTGGAGCAGGACTTCTAGCTACCCATGCTTGCATAGCTCTAAGTCCTCAAATAGATTTGTCGAACGGGTTAGTCAAATGGGTTCGTTGGGTCGGGTCGAAATTGATCCGATCCAAATAGACCCATTTAACCCGTTTTGACCCATTTCAATGTAATGCAAATCTAATAACCCATACCCGACTCGACCTATATTACTAAAGCACTTCCATATTTAACTCAATTTAGGAAAACTCGAACCCAAACTGAGATGAGAGTGCAGAGTGAGGACAAGAGAGATAAATTGATTTTAAATAAGTTGTGAATCCATTTACGACAGATTTAACACTCATATTATGTTTACGAATTTATGACCCATTTAGTGAACATAACTAACCCATTTATGACCCATTTACTGATATATGGATTAAGAAATGTGTTTATGATCCATTTTGACATATCTACCCTCAAACAAGATCAACCGATCTCCTCTTCGGCTGTAAGAGAACAAGAAGAGAAGTTAAGAACCTCATCTTCAACCTTTCTCCTCTTCGGCTCTAAAATCATTGCACATGTTGAAACTGTCACATCTTAATTGATCCTTACCTGGAAACCAATGGGAGTTACCTAGTGTTATTACAATGTTGGAGAATTTGGACAAGCTACATGTCTATCTATAGTTGTCCAGAGTTGGCGGTTGAAGTCCCTGTGCAAATCGGAACATCGTCGTCGTTGAGAATCTTAAATTTATTGCGTACACAAACTTTCAATTTGCCAAGCAATATGAATCTGCTTCCCCGCCTTGGAAAAACTAGGCTTAGAATATTGTGAGATCCAAGAGTTTGCCAGAGCTTCTCACGAGCTTGATGTGTTTACGAGTCTAGTCTACTTCTTGCGGTCGGTTCCTAATCTCTCCGATCTGAGAAATTTGGTCAAATTGATTCTACATGCTGGCACTGGTTATACAGAACGACCAAAGGTACTGCAGACTTGAGACCAATGGTGGATTGGGAGGTTGTTTAAACTGAAAGAAATTGACTTGTGCCCATGGCGTATCACTGTGCCCCCAAAAATGTGAGGCTTGCTTTCTCTTCTAAACATACTTTGTCTGTAGTGGCCCTGCCATCGTGCGCACACCTTCCATCTTCTCTGATGCAGTTAAAACTTCATAAAGTCAACCCGCAGCTTGAAAAATTTGGAAAATTTGTCGGCTTTAGAGCTCTCTCCTTCTGGAATGATACAACTCGAGGGACTTTCACAATTAGAAAAGTTGAAGGCCATGTGGTGTGAACCGGAGAGATTATCCATTCCATCGAGCTTCAAGAAATTGGAAAGTATTAGAGGTGAGCTGATGCACGAAGCATGCAGAACCCGCACTTCTGCCCAATGTTATTATTATTATCTTCTAATTTAAAATTAATCTGCAGAGTTACTGTCCTTTCTTTGTGAATGCCTAATGCAGAAGATTAAAAAAGAGTACCCCCACCCAAACTCGGAAAATCCTAAACATGGTTAAAATCCATAAGGCCGAACAAGCCCACAAGAGTCATTGTTGCAAGGTAAGCCAATCTCATCGGTCAACACTCAACCCGTTTTCTAAAAATCACCCATGCCACTCACTAGCTCGATGCGCCGGCCGAATCACCGATAACAAATACGAAAAACAAATTCACCAAACTTCAGAGCAGCACTCAATTGCCAGATCACTTGCTCTGCTCATACCAGTTAGAGCATCCGCTACAATCATAGAATGTAACTTACACAGACACCGAAAATGGCCTTCTAAACTTCCAATTCCTACTTAGAAGGGAAGAGATTTTTCACATCATACGCCAAATTTACAAAGAGAGAACTCGAAAACCACCAAGAAAAGCAAAGAAAGACAGAGACCCAGAACCAGGGCCTCGAAAAAGGCGATGCCTTGAGGGCCAAATCGACCTCGTCCTGTCTCTTGAGCTCGGCGAAGACGTTCAAGAGATCGGATTTCAAGAGCCGAGCGAGGGTCGTGCCGAGGACGCGGTTCAGCCGGGGCGTGGATTTGGCCAGCTTGAGGGACTGGACGGCTTGAATGGCCTCCGTGGACAGCACGTCCGACCTCCACAGTGGCCTCCTCGTACTGTTGCGAAGCCCACAGGTGACGAGGCTCGTGGCCGGAGCCTGGCGGAGACGCGGTCGGGCAGAGCGAAACGGAAGAGACAGAGAAGCCTCCATGCCGCACCTCCAATTCTGGGTTTTGGGCCCTGTCTGTCCTGAGTGGCTGAGAAGATTAGTGGCTTTTGTTTTTCTTAATAAAAAGCAAAAGCAATCTCAATTTTGTCAGTGTTTGTATATCTTGAAAGGTTTTGTGAGTATTGCCTAATTTGAAGTCAAGACATAAGTATTGCAAAATACGAAAATAAGTAAAAAATAAAAAATAAAATTGAAGTCATCTCAATGCATTAAACACGAGATCAATCCATGATATACAACACTATGAAAATTTGTATTATTACGAATAGTATGAATTTAGAGATTTCCACAATAATAATGAGAGAAAGTATGTTAGGAATTTAGGATTGATCAAGAAAAGGTGAATGCAATAAAAGTTGGGATTACTCAAGCATACAGAAAAAAAATACCAAAAAGTACAAAAAATTTGGATCATTTCTCGATTTGTGCGTGTCATCCTTTGCGCAGGGGCCGTGCTAATCTTCTCTGTATCGTTCCAATTTTATCAGATGTCTCCGAAAAGACAAGCTCCTTTATCTCACTTGGACAATATAAACTGAGGCTCATGTGTGTCCACGGTCGATGTGGGACTCTTCCTAAATTCCTACTTATTTAAGACTGGCCATATGAATTCTCATTCCTTAACTTTTTTTTTTATTCATGTGAGGCCCACATTTACATCAAAGTTGGGTCATGTGGTCCAAGCAACTTCACCATTTGAAAAAGAATTCTCTCTCTTAAGCTTACCGCTTCAAAAGTCGTTTTATCTAAAGTAACCTATATTATAAGCCACTTTCTTTTAGTACAGAATGCAAGACTAAGTGTTCTGCTTTTGTGACCCTTTTCCTTTCAGTGTATTGTGAATAATGAAGTGCCTTATGTACCTTGCTGTCTTTAGGGTTCATCTTGACAGAATCATGTCCTGCTGTTATCTTCCACCTTAGTGTGCAGTATCTGCACTGCAATACACTGGACGAGTGGATGAGATCAAGTTGTCCTGCCATATCTTTGCTTTCATGTCTGTCCTACTCTCTTATGCTTTACTTTCCTAAAGTTGCTTTATCTAAAATAAATCTACTTTATAACACAAGCAGCCAAACTATATTTGTTACATATAGTTAAGGTCATATCTTAACAAGTTCCTGACATGGCGGATATTCGTATGACAGTATATAACATAAGCTGCCAAACAATCAATAAGTAGTGATGACTTAGGACGCACTTGGAGGCCGATCTCTGCAAACTTAGAGGCCGCAATGAGTAGCAACGATGTGTTTGGCGGCAAGTACTGGGTGTTTTTGAGCATTAGAGGACCGGACTCTCGCCATGCATTCACCGACTGCCTCTACCATGGAGTGGTGGTTGTCAGGTTCCATTTTTAGAGATGACAATGGACTCCAAGTTGGCAAAAAAAATGAAAGAAAAGCTTCCGTGTACAATAGAAAACTCCATCATCTACATGTGGAAGAAAGAGATTTTTCCCATTTTCTGCGATGTGGAACCTGAGGATGTCAAGCTTAAAACTCCATTCTACCGTGATGCCATATTGAAGTTGGAGCAAGAGCAGAAGTTGAGTATTGTTGAGGTTGGCTTGTTGAAAGGCTCTCGAAGAAGTCGATGAAATGAGGGGATGGAACCTGAAAAGGATGACGGTTAAGCTCCTCTCTTTTTCTTTTCACAGAACATATTCTTGATAAGCTCTACCTAACTGTCGGAAAAAAATTTGCAGTAGGCAAGATTTCTATTGTTTAGTATCAGTGAAGTTTTCGTGTTTTGCATAGTTTCTGCTGTTTTACCATTTTTCTCCCTGTTCTTTTTCTTGGAAAAGGAATAGTAAATAAAAGTGAGTACAAACATGAACGGATGTATTATGATCTTTTCCCACTAAACCTGGTTTGCAATTAATTGTGACAGGGACTAATCAAACTGGTGGTTGGGGTGGTTTTGCATAAGCTGAAGACAATACGTAAGTCTGTGACTGAACATTTAGTCGGAATGAACAACGGAGTGGCAGATCTGAGAAAGTTATTAGCTAACGAAGCAAGTGGTTTTTGGCTGGCTGTAGCTCATGGAATGGCAGGCATAGAAAAAAACAACTCTAGCCAAGGTCGTCTTCAATCAACTGCCGTCTCACTTTGAAATGTGCAGCAGTTGCTTTGAAGATATCCAAGAAAAAGTCATCAAGAGGTGAAGGAATAGTCAAGTTGTCGAAACGGTTATCATCGGATATGGTCAATTCTTCCACGTCGAACAACATTAATGACGTTGATTAGGGAGAGCAGAGGATTGAAGAAACACTCCACAAATAGAAGGTCCTCAATGTTCCCGATGATCTAGACATGAGTGAACGAGTCCACAAGTTCACCAAGTGTACCTTGTGGTTCAGGTTCTAGAGTTAGTATTACAACTAGGAATAAAAATGTTTTGCATAATAAAGAATTAATGTATGACGTTCTAGATTATGAAATGGAGGAAATGAGTTCTGATCAGGGACTGCGGCTTTTCAGCGGGCATACCTTCGAGAGAGACTCCTTTAGATGACTACCACAAAGAGACGTCTCCATAACTGGAAGACTTCCTTTGGCTCTTGAAGTGTTAGGTGTGTTCCTTTATCTGAAAAGGAAGGAAAATTTGAAAAGAGACGAAACAAACTAAGTAGATTTCCTCACGAGGATGTCGTAGGAAAGTTGAAGATCAGTTATGATGCCTTAAGTACTGACTGATGACAAATTTTTCTAGATATTGCTTGTTTTTTCATTGATGAGAACCACAATAAGGCAATTCACATGCGGAAGGATTGTGCATTTTCGCCATGAATGGGTTATCGACGTCCTTGATAAAGGTTGCAGGATCAACTAATGGAACTTGGAAGGGAAATCGTCCATCAAAAAGCTCTAATAGATCCTGGAAATAAAGCAAAACTTCAACTATCAATAAATATTGTCTTTTTTGACCAAGTACCTTTCTCTTGAGGCGTTTCTTCTCTCCTGTGAAATGTGATTGTTGAACAGAGAAGAGGAACTCTAACTCACTGACGAGTTTTTACTGTCACAGAGGAAACGAAATATTCAAGCACTCCATCTAGCCTGGCATAGTTTTCCACGATTCCATATTATTATTGAAGAGATGGAAAGGTTTGGACCTCTAAGGTTCCTTAAATTGAACGGAGGAACTTTTGCTGGGGACTTCACCGAATGTCTTTCGAACTTATGATGGATTTCTTGGGCTTTTCCTCAACCAGATTTTAGGGTGGCCAGTATTCATTAAAGAACGTAGTCGTTTTCAAATTTTGTTACAATGACTTCACAGAGGAAGTATGGAACATGCTAAAGGTATGTTATGTGCTTACTTGTAGCCTAATTGTCCCATCTTGCAATACTTTTTTTTTTTAGTTATGTCTCATCTTCTACTACGTTTTTATTTTATTCCTTTAGTTATATGATCCTCTAATATATTTCACTTCTGCAATACGTTGTTCTCTATTTGCAGATGGCAAGTTCTGACGCTGAAAAACTGTTCTGCCATAACTAAAACTCCAGACTTTTCCCCTCCTTGGAAAAACTGGGCTTAGAATTGTGAGATTCAAGAGTTTTCCAGAGCTACTCGCAAGCTTCATGTGTTTACGATTCTAGCCTATTTCGTTGTGGTCGGTTCCTAATCTCACCGATCTGAGATATTTGGTTGAATTGAATCTACATGATGGCACTGGTTATACAGAAGGACGGAAGGTAGTGCAGACTCGTGACCAATGGTGGATTGGGAGGTTGTCTAAACCGAAAGAAATTGACTTGTGCCTTTGGCATATCACTGTGCCCCCAGTGGAGTGAGGCTCGCTTTCTCTTCTAAACGTACTCACTTTGTCTGTACTAACCCTGCTATCCTGCGCACATCTTCCATCTTCTCTGGTGCAGTTAAACCTTGATAAAGTCAACCGACCAAGATCACTCTTGTCCAGCTTGAAAATTTTGGAAAATTGGTCGGCTTTAGAGCTCTCTCCTTCTTGAATGATACAACTTGAGGGACTCTCACAATTAGAAAAGTAGAAGGTCATGATGGTGTGAACCGGAGAGATTGAGCTTCAAGAAACTGGAAAGTATTAGTGGGGAGCTGATGCTCGAAGCTGGTTGAGGTTCAATTTACTGGCGGAGTGCTGCAACCACCAAGAGATTAGCTATCTACCGCAGCCTTTTGAATCTCTCTTATAACTAGAGTTGTTGAATGTTGACTGCTCGTGGGACGAATAGTAATCCTTCTATTGAACCCCTTAAAGAATCTAGAAGACGAGTGCCCAAAGCTACCCGGCATCCAAGTCGTCAGCAAGCTGGAATCATTGGAAGAGTTCTCTCTTTATAGGTGCCACTTTGTGGAACAACTAGTTGATTTGTCAAAATTGAGGAGCCTGAGGCATATCAAAATCAACCAGAGCTATGGACTATGGTTTGTTGAGGGCCTTGATCAGTTAGAATTTTTGGACGGGATGTAATTTGATGGATGCCTAATACATGTTTTCGATTGTGGGGAGCCGTTCGACCATAATGTCCCAAGGACCCTAGTTCGAGTTTTGTTCAAAGTTCTGATAAATCTTCAGTTAAAAGAGGAAAGTTGCATTTCAAGTAAGCAACTGGTCGTTTTTATTTTTGCAAGTTAAGATCTTGTATGTTTGAGAAACAAATTCCTGAGCCTTAGACGTCGTTGGACAGGTTTCCAGAGTTCATTTTGAGAAGTCTTAGACCGCCGAGACACAGAATCCACAAGCTTAAGAAGAAAAGTGATGGCAATCTATTTGAGACTGAAAGAAGCTGCATTTTTTAAGTCCTATGACCATACGGTTGGTGTTTGCAGTCATACAAGTGGAAATCCAAAAGCGTGCTTGATACTGGAATGCTTGTCGGCATTTGAATCTACTATTCTCTATGAACATCTTTGAAAATAGCAGATTGTTTTCCCTGTGTGAATGCTTATTATTGCGACTAAGTTATGATACTTTGTTTTCATTAGTTGAAGTTGCTCAGTACATACATGCAGTGTGACATATTGAAAACAACATCCCACTAGTTGCGTATTCCCTGAAGGCGGGCGGCACAAAGTTTATTTCGACCTTCCTTTGTCAAGGCACGAGGCAAAGAGCTTCTTAGTTCACATGCATCTTGCCCACAGGAAAGCAAAGCCTACTCGTGAGCAATGATCTTTTCTGTCAAGGCATGGAGCAGTTGTTTCTAGAGCGATGCACAAAGCTATACCGAGGCTTTTCACACGTAATCATATAAACGGGTAAAAGAAAACGAAGAGATAATTCATGTTTGCTTGGATCGGCGGCATGTGTAGGCACTGGTGGGAATGTGAAAAGCAGATCGAAATTTTGTTTGTGAAGCTTAGAATAGGCGGCATACTGATAGATCATTTGTTACAACTTCTCACAATTGTAAAACTGCAGTTGAACTAGACCTCCAAATTGACAGCTGACATCTTTGAACATCATTGTAAGTAGTAGATTGCTTTCCCTACTGGAATATGAATGCTTCCCACAGCTCGCAGCGTAACCAGTATTGTCGATTGGACCAAGTTCTTGATTCGATGCGGCCCCACATCCCGTGTTGTGCAATTTGTGGCGGGCGAAAAAGTGGGCTATTAAGATGCACTTGCATCAGAGGAAAGCAAAGCCTGCTTACTGACTTGTGAACCTTGCAATTGATCTATCAAGGCTCTTTCTTATGGAACTTCTGCAAATACAGAAGGCAAGTGAACTTCAGGTTCTGTTTCCAATAAGATTGTCTTTGAAGATACAAAGATTAAAAATCTTAATTCTAATATGTAAGAGGCAAATTAAAGTTATAAACTGACACAGTTGCCCATGGGTACAACATTTAAAAAAATAAAACACCCGAAGATATTTGAGGAACAAAGGAAAGAAAAAAAAGATTTGAGGTCCCTAAAATCACAAAGTATTGTTCGTAGTATATTATCTGATGTTACAAAAACATGCAAAAAGACCAATGAATTATATTGTCATGCTTTTATATTGTTGTCTTCAACAATTCAATTTAGCATGTACCTTAGTTTAAACTAAAACAAGTAAATTATGTTAACTTGGATAACTCGGGTCCTCGATCTTTTAAAAAGAAAAGATTATGGTCCTCGATTTTAATCTTAACAAATTAAAAAAAAAAACAAATAGTAAAAACTTCCTCTAACATATTAATTTGATTACCGTAAGCTATTACCTCTTAAATTTATGATTGCATGGAAGTAACTCTATTGATAATGATCTTTCTCGTGTTTAACTATTAATAAAAATATTATTTTTTTAACAAAAGGAAAACCTACATATAGTCTAGAGGCGCTATAGTGAAAATAGTCGGACCTTTTTCAACTCGGCTGAAGAAGCAATCGCAATAAAGCTTTTATTGATTATTTTTCTATGCTCGCTACATAGACTCCATTGCTCAGATTTAATCTCGTACCCGACATCCTTTCTCCTCCTTTTCCAAGAGTGACGAATTCAATCTAAATTGAACTAAGTTTTTTCCTGCAAGAAAAATAGAAAAAGAGTCCGGGTGGATCGCCTTCCGACCTCCATTTAGAAAGTTGATCGAGAAAGCCTCTACTCAATAGAACCTAGTTCGGGAGAGGGGTCATCCTTCGGTGTGGATCAAAAATGTCTCGTGGGGCTACAATTGGAGATACCATTGTTTTTTGTATAGAAGTTCCAAATGAAAAATGCCCCACCTTTGAGTGCAGTTTCAATAATTGATTTACCTAATTGTATGTAATCAATTAGGTTTATGTCAAAACCTAGAAATCAAAAAAAAAAAAAATTCACCTTAAAAGCGCACAAAATGATTACCATGAACATAATTTAGATAGGCTGGAAAGTGAAAAACTAACTATAATCAAGATTCGCAAAATTAAATAGAAAACAAAAGGGCAAAACAAGCCCTCCTCTCCTCCAGTTGCCGACCTCCTCCGCATCACTTCCTTCGCACCAGTCGCAACTTCTTCGTGTGTCTGCTCTGGTATGGCTCTCTCTCTCTCTCTCTCTCTCTCTGGCGTGTTCTTGCGGGTGTGAATCTTATGTCGGCGATGACCCCAATTCGAGTTCTTGATAGGTGAAAGATGATAATTCTCGAGGACGTCTTCAAGGTCGAGAGGCTCGACCCCGACGGCAAGAAGTTCGACAAAGGTATGCCCATGCCTTCTCGATTGCGCGTTTGCTTCTTCTCCGGTAGTTTTCTCGTTTTGGGTTCGTCAAAAAACTGTTCTTTTTCCCGATATTTGTTCATCTCTCAAGCAGACGCCAATCTACTGTTGAGCCTGTTAATGGGGTTTAGCAAACAAGAGAGCCCTTGTATTGGTTGTTTGTATCGTTTGAGTTTGTGCTTGTTGAGAGATTCGGTGTGTGGAACTTTTCTTTTCCTTTTTGTGTAATCGGGCTTCTGGTTTCTTGCTGTTTCCCAGTTATTGAGCTAACTGTGGCATGAATTTTGCACCTATTGCGACTCCTTAATCTTGGGTTTTCGTTGCCCCAGGCCTTTGTTGGCGGTCGTCGTGTTAAATGTTGCTCTTGTTATGCGAAATGTGATGCCAGTAGGGATAAAAATTAGGAAGGATGTGATGGTTGTATGCTGGCCTAACTTAAGTTGAGCTCGTTGCTGCTTTTAAAGATTTGATTGGGGTTGTGATAAGCCGGAGAATGAGCTATATGACACATGACATGCGCCTATTGAATTTATTTATTGCTGCGGAAGAAGTTACTAGTTGTTTGAAATAGTTTGAGTATTAATTTAACAATTCGGTAAAACAATGGAAGCGTATCGGAATTAGGGACCAGTGAATGGAAGAGGAATTTGACTTCTTCCCTTACATAGGCAATGGTGAAATTGGGCGGATATCCTTGTTGCAGCTTGGATTCTCATTCTGTGAGGTGCCCTAAAATAAGAATTATCTTTTGATGTGCAAATGAATCTTTTAATTTGTTGTTTGTGAACTCATGGATTATGGTGTCTGTTGTGCCCCAGTGAAGTTAAGTAGTCAAATTATGTGGTTCATGCCGTCCTCAGCTACATTATTTCGTGGAAATTTTGTTACTCACAGTTTGCTCTCTTTCTTTAGTATCTCGGATTGAAGCACGGAGCGAAAGATTCGACATGTTCATGCATCTAGATGTGAATACTGAAATATACCCAATAAAAGAAGGACAAAAGTTCACCATGGCGTTAGCTACTACGTTAAATTCGGATGGAACACCTGATACAGGATATTATACCCCGGTATGATCTTCCTCCTGCTTATAATGGCAGTGGATTGTTGCTTCTTTTTCTCTCCATAACTTGATGCTTGTCTATCTCATTTGTCATCTTTTCTCTAAGCTCTCTCAATTGTAAGCCTGAGCTGTTTTGAGTAGAATCGGCAATCCGCTTGGAGGTCTGGATGCTCCAAAATTGTTTTAAATAACAAAGAGGAAAATTTTCTGTTTTCTGAACCCATCAAGTTGGTTTTGCCGTAACCAGTGATTAGCATTTTGAACTATAGAGACATATATCTGTTGGTGTCTTTGCATTCTCCAATCTAGTTTTGACAGTTGTTAAATGTCATTTGCTACAAAGCCAGCAATTTACTCTTTTAAACCTCGGGTCTTTCCTGGAGGACTAATTTTTAGCTAGATGATATGCTTTGAACTCAGAATTCTCTCTTTTTTTCTAGGATTTCATACCTTTTTTGGCATTTCATACTCTTATAAGAGCTTTGAGTCTCTGACTAGTGATAACCATTCTCAGGGTAATAGGAAATCCATTGCTGACAAGTACGAATACATTATGCATGGGAAGCTATACAAGATATCCGAGGATGATCCTGGAAGGGCTTCTAAAAGTTCAGTAAAAGGAGTCAAAGCGTAAGTTCTACTTAATTTGACCTGCATTTTTTGAGTCATGCTTGTTACGTCTCTCTTGCAATCTTTGGTAAGCCACAGTTAACATCTAACGTTTAGCTTCAGTATAAAAAAGAATCTTTGAAGTTTCATCTTTTCTTTTTCTAAACCTTAGAACTTCTATGGAACATTTATGTTGGCTTTCTCTTTTTAACTCTATAAAGAACTCCATTGACATAGTGTCATGGTTTTTCTTATCGATGTCGTGTCTTCAAGGAGCAAGATTTCTATCTACTTTATGTCTGTGTCATTTGCTTCCAACAGGACCTGGAGCCTATTTCTTACCACCTTAGAGCTCGGGGAGTAAATTAGCATGTGAAAGCATGTTTTTTTATGACGACCTCCAGTTTCATTTGTATCTCGTATCTTTATCTGTTACTTCTGCTTTCTTTCTACATGCCAATGTCACTTATTCATGTACAGACCGCTCTCCGGTGTCTCGGCTCTTGAGAGTGATTTCACCCTCGCCTCAAGTTACTCATAATCTTCAAATGAAGGCAATACTTTTTATGCTTTAACAGGTTAATTTAACAACCAGTAACTATAGGGCCATCTATTCATACACGAGAGCTAAGCTTTTGAAACTACTGATGCAGTGGATATTTTAATATACTACTACATTGGGACCTTGTGTGTACCTGTCTAGTCTTGTGGTTTTCTGCTGACTATGTGGGATGCTGATGCATGAGAATGTGCATTTAGGAATCTTCAATTAACTTGGTTAGCAAATGACTTGGTGTTTTTGGATTATTTTGACTGATGCTAAAGATTTTTTTGGCTTCAGGGAGATATATGTTTCGTATGGAGGGCTTCTCATGATGCTGAGAGGGGACCCATCTAATCTCAATCAGTTCGACCTCGACCAAAGGCTGTTCCTTTGCATCAGGAAGCTCTGAGATTTTGGCTGCCTGTATCATCTGATTTCTCTTGTTAACTCTATTGAGTCGTAACTGATTTAGTAGACCCTGAAAGGATGACGTTCTCCTCTGTATGTTGGGCCAACTGTCGCTTGGTATTTTCTGGGGCAAATGCACTTGATCCTGTTGGGTAATCTTGTGGATAGACTGTAAACTCCAAAATATTTATTAGCATATAATTTGGTGCAATCTTTTGGCCCAAGGGTTTACTTTGATCTTGATGAAATACAATGTTGGAATTTCCTTCATGAACTTGCTACTTTATTTATATTTTCTCCTTGAAGTCCTCATCTTCTTTGCACTTTTACCTCCAAAATATGTTGGAAAGTTGCATAATTGAAGGGATAAGCTGGTGAAATATGAACAGCGTTACCGCTACATTTAGCAATTATGATTCGCGATATTTCAATCTGAAAGTCACAATTCTCTACTTTTTTTCTCTGTTGTGTGTATTATTGAATATTTGATGTAATGACTCCACCTGCAAACAAACTCGTTGGCGTTCTACACGCACAACTTTATTTCACGTGTAGTCTATTCCGGCTAGCAAGTGAGATTATCTCCAGGACGGACCCCAAGTTGGTTACAATATTTGGTGTAATACTGAACCCGAGCCTGAAAAGAGGCCGAGTTCTTACCATCGCACTCGAAAGTCGCCGCTCATTGCTCTGATGGTGGCTCCGAACCCTTGGTCTGTGACTGGGTGGACAAAGTTCATCCAGCAACACGAAGCTGTCTCAAGGAAATCGACGGGTCGGGTGGTGGCCACAGTCTCGGGGAGTTGAGCTCGTTGAAATGCTCTCTCCGGCCGGGCCATAGTTAAAGTTCCAAGAGAGTTGGATAGGACCGCGACCGTAGGTACCCCTTGTGCGGGTTGCCTAGGCATTGGGAGTTTAGTTTATGTAGCAAAAATCTGCACGACCACAAGCAGCAAGTTTTCCCTTTAGCTTATTCGCAAATCAATTAGCATTCAATCTTCTGATCACGTCCTTTTCCTAATTTAATTCATTAAGTGATTGAGAGAGGCAACTTACGTCCAGTTTCATGAGTGACATGAGCGAAAAATGCGGCAATCTCCCGTTTGGAATCGTCGACACTCCCGACTCTGCCGAACCGAGGATAACTCCCCACCACCTCAAGGAACGTTCCTCTCGAGTAGAAGCCCTTCCCTTTGCAAGCCTCCGCGGCCTCCCCGATTATCCCATCGAAGAATGCCTCAGTCACCACTTTTGCCACCGACACGTGGTTCGGCAGCAGCGGTTTGCTACACGGCCCGGCTGGTACCCAATCCTGCAGTAGGCGTCCCCGTGCCACAGTAGCCCCACCGGCTGCAGCACTGGTCGGATGCGCACCCACAGTGTTGGGCCGAGGCAACGTTGGGCAGAGCGGAGACAACGATTCCAGCGACCGCGACAGCGGTCAGGCGGAGCTTATGGAGTTTGAGGGTTGCCATCTTTGTTGAAGGAAGGAATGACAGATTTGAGTTGTAGCTTCTACGAGGTGAGGCTTGGACATTTATAGTGATGAACGACGGGAACGATGTTCCTAGAATATTGCATGAGGCTTCAAAGTCGGTAAATTTGGAACATGCCGAAAGGAAAGAGGACGAAAATCTAGACAAGTTTGTTCTTCAAGCTCTGCCATATCTGACTGTAAGTCCGGACTTGAATGAGCCAAGACTGATGGTTTTGTTCTTCAAAACTTAGTTTAACCTATCATACCCTCCAATTAGCCAAAGAGGGTTACGTTGCTTTTTTGTCAGAGTTCGATATCTGAGCAAATTGCGTTTCACCAATCACAACCTCGTGGAATTACTACTTGGTTCTTTGCTCTTGAGTTGGGCATGAAGTGATCAAGTCACCCGCGGACTCATCGAATGGGATTTCCGGTTTCTATTCTGTCCCTGCGGGTGAATTAGAACTTCAGAGTTGAACGCTCGTGCCTCTTTTTGTATTAAATTATGTCTTGGATTTGAGCTCGTGCACGCTTTCCTTACTTTAATTGGATTAGGATTAATTTGATGGAATAGTTTTCTAGACTTGTTTGCAGGATTAAAAAGAAGGTTTTTACTTTTGTGTGGTTGTGGCCTGCACGTACGGGGAAAAACAAAGGAAGACTTTGTGAAGGAGCCGCGCAAGGATCAGCCGCACGGTAAGCAATAGGGCACCGCGAAAAGAAAACAAAAAGGAACGTGCCAGCGTTCTTGAATTCCATCCAATCGAAGTTGTTTATTTGTGAATTCTTTGGATTTTGGTGTAATCTAGGTGTGGGAAATCCTTAAACGTCACGAGCAATTGTAACTCCGATTCTCTGATTATAGAGGATTATTTGCTGCCTGCCCTCTCCATAGGTGACAACACTCAGACCGAACCACAAACCACGTAAATTTTTCGTGTCCTTTATTATTCCTCATTATTTCTCTTGTGATTTTGCATTACTTGATTTGCAAGATCTCATCGATTCAGCGTTAATATTCTACAACAACTTTATAAGTTTGCTCAAGTGATGGACCTATGATAGCAGGTGGTGATAGCCGCCCCTCTATGTCCAATAATTCTTCCATATATAGGTAAAAAAATATTTACATTATAAGCCGGCTCCCTCTAATCTCACCGGAAGCAATGTGATGCACTTGAGAGTTGTGTCTCGTTGTGCACCAGATTTCTTTGTTTTGCTCTTGACATGGGTATCTGAGCTTTGTTCCCCTGGCTTGTAACCAACCATCAATTTTTTTCACCATATTTGTCCTTGTATTCTGGATTTGATTCTTTGCTCCCAGTTGGATTTGTCCTCTCATGTAGATCTTGTAAGTGTAGCATCAATTGCATCGACCGCTAATATATACTCAAAGAACGTGAAATGTATGCAAGTGACATTTCACGTTACTAGTCAAGCTTAAAAGTAGTTGTAGTCTATTTAATGGTAATAATCACTTAGGCAAGCATGTAATGAGATGTCGGTTTTGATTCCATTGACAATTTCAGAGTTGCAAAATGCATTATAAGTTAAAGCCCTCTTGCTCCAAAGGAG
Organism: Syzygium grande; assembly: GCA_024733475.1. Classification (NCBI taxonomy): domain Eukaryota; kingdom Viridiplantae; phylum Streptophyta; class Magnoliopsida; order Myrtales; family Myrtaceae; genus Syzygium; species Syzygium grande. The sequence goes on along the minus strand of JAMXDD010000004.1, from coordinate 29,043,518 downwards.
ATTTTTACTTGGACCCGGGTACATATGATCCGTATTCATCACAATCATCGATTGTGTGGGTACTACTTGATCAAAAGATGAAGTGGGTCCGACCACTCTATGCGTACCCATACGAGTCTTTTCCACCAAAACATAAGGAGCATTTTCATAAATGAAAGAAAAGATTGTAGAGTATTAGGCTCAAACCCAGCTGAGACTTGTAATTATGGGTTTATTTCAAATAAAGGCCCTGAAATGGGATAATATTCTCAAAAGAAGACATATAGTAGATCTTGTCTTGAATAAGACATCGAAATGGCTAATTTATTAATCTCAAATAAGGCTCTGAACTCATCAAACCAGGCCCCAACTCGAGCTCACCGGACAAAATCATAGGAAGAAAAAAAAATGAACTTCTACCAATTTCAAGATTTTAATATTTAATAGGCTTTTCTAGAGTTTTATTTGATCAATGAGTCTTCACTATTTTAATTTTGGGATAATTACACAAATGGCCTCTAAACTTTAGCCCATTATGTAGTATCATTCATAAACTTTTAATTTGTTCAATATGATTTCTGAACTTTAGCCTAACGTGCAATGTCATCTCCAAACTTTTAAATTGTTCGATATAGTCTATGAACTTCTGATACATGTTCAATTTAGTCCTTACACTATATGAAAATATCTAATATTATCCTTTCATTAATTAAAGTAATCAGAATTTACTGATTTGGCTTTCAATTTGGGAAGTCTGAACCTTGGACAAAAAAAAAAACATTACATGTGAATTATTTGCGCAAGATATTAAACTCAAATCATGGCGATGATGCTTATCGTTGTATGTGATTGTTGTTACTTCTCCACCGTAATGGCTCTCTCTCTCTCTCTCTCTCTCTCTAGATGAAGATAAAAGGGAGCGACAAAGACTAAGGAGAGGTTCGGGCTGGGCACAGCGGAGGTGGATTCCAATCTGGCACTTCCTCATTTAAAGGATGATTCCAATCTCACATACTCAATAATATATCAGTAGTTACTATCAACCTATGAAGCATTGCAAATCTCGTTTAGTCCATTGTTGGACCATAACGAATTAAGATCATGGCCCGCAATGGCCTGCGACGAGGTGTTGGAGGACATTCATACACCAGTTCACACAGCTAGTTAATGTCGGCATGTGTAGAATGAAAATTTCAATTCAATGATCATCGCCATTTCAGGAAACCGACCTCTGGTTAAACCCAAGTAATCCCATCAAAAGGATTGTACTCGTACAAAGAAGCTGCAACGACAAGGATTGCCACCACTAGTTTGTCATCCTTGGTTTCGGAAGAACTTGCATGATTGAGCGAGAGCGAGCCAAGCGCATGACCGGCGGTAATGTTACAAATAGCAAAGTAACCCCAAACTTCACTAGTTTGTCATCCTTGGTAATGTTACAAACTAACATGAACGAATGTATTATGATCTTTCCCACTAAAAACGGTTTGCAATTAATTGTGACAGCTGAGGAGGACTAATCAAACTGGTTGTTGGGGTGGTTTTGAATAAGCTGAAGACAATACATAAGTCCGTGACTGAAGATTTAGTCGGAATGGACGGGCGGAGTGGCAGATCTGAGAAAGTTATTAGATATCGAAGGAAGTGGTTTCTGGCTGGCTGTAGCTCATGGAATGAGAGGCATAGGAAAAACGACTCTTGCCAAGGTCGTCTTCAATCAACTATCGCCTCACTGTGGAATGTGCAGCAGTTTCCTTGAAGACATCCGAGAAAAAGTCATCAAGAGATGAAGGATAGTCAAGTTGCAAAAAAGGTTATCATCGGATATTGTGAATTCTTCCGCGGCGAACAACATTGATGATGTTGATTATGGTGAGTAGAGGATTGGAGAAACACTCCACAAAAAGAAAGTCCTCATTGTTCTCGATGACGTAGACAAGAGTGAACAAGTCTAGAAATTAGTCAGCAAGTGTACCATGTGGTTCAGATTCTAGAGTTTTTATTACAACTAGGAATAAAAATGTTTTCCATTATAAAGAATTAATGTAGCGTTCTAAATTATGAAACGGAGGAAATGAGTTTTGATCATGGACTGCGGCTTTTCAGCAGGCATGCCTTCAAGAGAGACACTCCTTTAGATGACTACCACATCCTTTCAAGAGACGTCGTCTCCATAACTGGACTACTTCCTTTGGCTCTTGAAGTGTTAGGTTCCTTCCTTTATCGAGAAGGAGATAGGAAAAGAGGCAAGACAAATCAAGTTCCACAAGATATCGCAGGCAAGTTGAAGAAGAGTTATGATGCCTTAAGTACTGATGTTGCTTGCTTTTTCATTAATGAGAACAAGAATGATGCAATTCACGTGTGGAAGGATTGTGGATAGTCTCCAGAATGGGGTATTGATGTCCTCAATGAAGGTTCGAAATGACAAGGTGTCCTGGATGCATGACCAACTACGAGATCTTGGAAGGAAATTGTCCATCAAAATGCTGTAACAGATCCTGGAAATAAAGCAAAGCGACAACTATCGATAAATATTCTCTATTTTATCAAGTACCTTTCTTTTGAGGGCTTTCTTCTTCTCTGTGAAATGTGGTTGCTGAACAGAGAAGAGGAACTTCAACTCGCTGATTAGTTTTTACTGTAACAGAGAAAAAAAAATGTTCAAGCACTCCATCTAGCATGGCATAGTTTTCCAAGATTCCATATTACTATTGGAAAGATGGAAGAATTTGGACAACTAAGGTTCCTTAAATTGGACAGAGGAACTTTTGTTGGGGACTTCACCAATTGACTTTCAAACTCAAGATGGATTTCTTGGGCTTAACCTCAACCGGATTTTAGGGTGGCCAGTATGCATTAAAGAATGGAGTCGTTTTCGAACTTTGTTACAATGACTACACAAATGAAGTATGGAGCATACTCGAGGTAAGTTATGTGTTTACTTAAAGCCAAATTGTCTGATCTTATGGTTCTTTTTTTTAGTAAAGTCCGTCTTCTAGTCTGTTTTTATCTTTCTCCTTTAGTTGTATGATCCTCTAAACTAGATATTTCACTTCTGCAATACGTAGTTCTCTATTTGCAGATGGCAAGTTCTGACGCTGAAAAACTGTTCTGCCATAACTAAAACTCCAGACTTTTCTAGTTGCTCCCAAGTTCGATGGAAATTTACTGCTCCACTGGAAAACTGAAGTGCTTGGCTGACTTGAGTATTGAAAGTTGCAGGCGTCTTAAAGAGTTGCCTGAAGAAATTGGAGGGCTGGTGAATCTTAAGCATTTCTCTTTAAAGGGATGTTTTATGGAGAAGAAACTCCTCGACTAATTTGGTAAGTTAGCATCATCGAACAAAGTTTTCTGTATGGAACACGGCGATCCGTTGCTTACCGGATTCTATTAGTGGACTAAACTGTTTTGTCAACTCTTGGCATATCACACACGCCAATCACCGAACTTCTGAACTCTATTGAAGGGCTGGTGAAGCTGGAGAACTCGTCTTTCTTTCACTAACTTTAGGATACTTTCTAGTTCCATCAGAAAATTAAAATCATTCTGCGTGTTGGAACTGTCACATCTTAATCAATTGGTACATGGAAACCGATGGGAGTTTCCTAGTAATATTGGAATGTTGGAGATTTTGGAAGAGCTACATGTCTAGAGTTCTCCAGTGTTAGAGGTTGAAATCCCTGCCGAACTCGGGACATGGTCCTTGTTGAGAATCCTAAATTTATCGCGTACAGGAACTGTCAGTTTGCCAGGACAAAGATCTGCTTCCTCGCATTGAAAAAATGAACTTTGTATAGCGTGAGATTGAAGAGTTGCCAGAGCTCCCCACGAGTTCGATGTGTTTACAATTCGAATCTAGTACGTTGCACTTGGTTCCTAATCTCTCGAATCCGACAAATTTGGTGGAATAGATTCAACATGTTGGCACTGGTTATAAAGAAGTGTTAAAGTTAGCGCAGACTTGCGACCTACGGTGGATTGGGAGATTGTCTAATCTGAAAGAAATTGAGTTGTGCCTTAGGAATATCACCGTGACCCCCAATTAGGCTCGCTTTTTCTTCTAAACACTTGCTTTGTCCGTACTAGACCCCGCAATCCTGCACACAACTTCCACCTTTTCTGGTGGATTCAAACCTTGATGAAGTTCAGCTTGAAAATTTTTGAAAACATGTCGGCTTTAGATCTCTCTCCTTCTGGAATGAAAGCGATACGACTTGAGGGACTTCCAAGTAGGAGAAGTTTGGTCAAGTGTTGTGAACTGAAGAGATCACCCATTTGATCAAAGCTTAAAGAAACTGGAAGCGATAGACGTGAGCTGGTGCTCGAAGCCGGTTGAGATTCAATTTACTGGCGGCGTGCTGGAATCACTGAAGAGATTAGCTATCTAAGGCGGCGAGTCTTTAGAAAGGTTAGGTTCTCTCTTGGAACTACACCCATCGAAGATATCTAAATATCTCTAACAGAGGGAGTCAACTGCTCGTGGGCTGGGAGTATTCCTTCTATGGAGCGTCTTAAAGAATCTAGAAGAGAAGTTTTCCGAGTGCCAAAAGCTACCCGACATCCAAGTCGTCCGCAAGTTGGAACCACTGGAAGAGTTCCCTCTTTATAGGCGCCACTCTTATGGAACGATTAATTGATTTGTCAAAATTGAAGAGCCTGAGGCGTATCAAGATCAACCAGTGCTACGGGCTACGGGCTGTGGAGGGCCTTTGATCAGTCAAGAGGTTTCGGACAGGATGGAATTTGATGAGTCTAGATCATTTGAAAGGTTGATGGATATCCCGAGCGCGAGAGTACCGGATGGGCGCCTAATATGTAATTTTGGGTCATATTCGGTCGGGTATCTGTTCTGGTCAGAACAAGCCAAATCCTTTGTGTTTCGGTTCGGGTTTGGTATCATGGAAACCCGACTCGACTTGAACTGAACTGTTGACACCTCAGTGCGTGCAAAGCAAACCTATTCTGCAGAGAGAGATGTAGAGAGAGAATGGCGAGGGTGGTGAGAGGAGTGATACTCAGGCGAGTCGAGGATGACGGGTGACCTGAGAAGGTAGTTTTGTCGCACCTCTTTGTGTTTTTAGACCCGAATCACCGGGGAAAATTGAAATAGGGAAGCTAATCTTTTTCACTTTGGCCTCGATGTGAATCTCGGTTTCAGATAGATTTTTCATGCAGCTTACGGAGTAATCTGATTTTGTTCATTGCACTGCGTCTGGGAAGGTGTATGTTTGGAAGCGCACGGAAATTCACTGCAGCAAAGTAATTTAGGGCCTGAATGAATTTTTAACTTCTGCTACCTTTTGCTTTACCGCCTGTGCATCGCTTATCTGGATTGAAGAGCTATTTTTCTGATTGTCCGTGCTTGTCTTTGCATTCATGTTGTATAAGTGCGACGTTGCAAGGATAAACAAGAATATTTTTTCTTTTAATTTCCACAACATTTTTCATCTCAAACTACTGCATAACTTTTTCGATTTCAACCGCATATCTTTGTGGTAAATTGAGCAACTTTCTCAAGGGCATGAATATAATCACGTAACTCACTAATAAAAAAGAAGCTTTGACCTTACACCCTTAAGAATAATTAATAAACTGGTTGTCTGATAAAAATTTAATGAATCTAGTTGTTGATAAAAACAAGATAATCGGAGAGGAAAGTAAAAGCTACCCTATCGTCAAACTGTAAGGAATCTGTAATGATGCAAATTGATTGAATTATAATCAATTCGGAGAGTTTGTGTTTCGACAAAACTACAAGAAATCTGTAATGATATTGAATTGATTCAATAATAATCTACTTGAAGAGCTGTGTCTCGACTGTTCTATCACCTTCTTCTTCTTGATTTTTATTGTTGTACCTATTATGATCTTTTTTTTTTCTTATCTTGTTCTGACCGGACACCGCTTCTTCGCCTCGCTTTAATATTTTTGACGCAATCTTCATCCATCGTGTACTTTTTCACTATATTCACGCAGCACAGGCCATCCGCTATTTTATTAGCACAGGGATTACATATAAACAAAAAAAATCACAGAGATAATTGTAAGTCGTAGGAAATCGTGCATCAAATTATTCTGTAGCTATCAAGAGATAGCTTCCCATCACGAAATACAAATAAAAAAAAAAACACACACACACACCAGTTTTTATTTGCAAGTTCATAAAGAAATACGAATAGATCGAATCGATAGTATCGTACCGAGATTGTTAATTCGCTAGGGAAGGCTTGGGATTTAGAAATGTGGATGATGGATGATGATGATGATGATGATGATGATGATGATTTGGAGGGGTGGTGGGTATGGGATTTACTGTCGTACTATGGTTATCCGGCGATCCACCGCCGGCCTGAAGATGTAATGTGGGCCCCATTCAGGCCTGAAAACAATACCGAGATGAATCATCAAGAGCCAAACGAAGGCGAGAAGCTCTCCACCTCTGCTCAGCACCTGCGCATGCGCCTCTCCCTTGATATGACCTGCTGCATACGTCAGCATCTCCACCCACACCCCGCTCATCACCCACCACTTGTCTTCCCCGAGCTTCCCTATTTCTCGGGCCAGAATGTTCGCCCGGTCCAGCAAGCGAGTCGCCTCATCGAAGGGCCAGTCCACCGCTTCCACATTTCGGGCAAAAATTGCCTCGCATAAGCTCTTCACATCCTCGGTATGGAAGCGGACCCGTAGCCTCCATAGCGTAGTCACCGCACTCGCCGATCTCATTTGGGCAATGCCGCCACAGCGGACACCACATTAGGCTGATTAAGTAAAAGATACATCATGTAGTCCGACAGAATCTTGCTGAATTCCCTATCGCCGTTTCCGGCCGTGGGAACGTCCATGTTATACCACATTTCCGTAGCAAGATGCCACATTATAGCGCTCTCGTCGTAACTAACCCGGCGGACAGAATCCCTCATTATTTTCCATTCGGTATCCTGCGGGATGGCCTGTAGATTCTTATCATCTCTAGCCTCATATATTACGCTCTTAGTGTCAGAATCACCACGGCTACGGCGATGGGCCTCACACGCGGGAGAGACATGAGAAACCAATCACCTCTAGCCTCATATATCCTCCTCGTCCTTTCTATCTCCACAGCATCATATGTCCTCCCCGTCCTTTCCATCACCAAATCAGTTTCGTAGTTGGATTTACGTCTCACCTCCTTAAAGATAAATATCCATAACTTCATAATAAATGGATTTGTTGACACGCACCCTCGTATTCGCAATCATCAATCTTTCTCCATCCATGTTCCTCGTACCAAAGCCTCTGGCGATTGCATCAACAGCTCGATGGAAACAAGAGATGGTCTTCTCAGCCATATAAAATGGAAAACCGCAAATATTAGAAAAAGCGATGTTTCCCCAGCACCAATCACGCTTATACATCTTTCTTGGACTCTTCTCGAAACTCTCGGATAAAAGGTTGCATGCGAAATGGATTCTGACCACCTTCAAATATTAATAGTGTATCTAAGACCGCATAAGTAACTTCAGTGTTAAGCTCTACTTCACATGTGGGGATTCGAGGCTTCATTACGTAATCTGTGGCGGATAACAGGTTGTGGAGAAATGAATCTACTAGTTTAGATGATCTTGTTTGGTACCACTGGACTTTGGCAACAGTCCAGTAAGAGAGAAAACGCGCATGAGCACAGCTATCACATCAAGAGCAATCCCTCCGAAAAGAAGTAAATACGTAATTTTCACATCGAGTTCGGGGAGCTGATGCTTTTTCAAGCGATTGAACAGGACGAAAGCCATGGCAACGTCAATGAAGGCTATGAAGCGGAATATGTAGCTCCACTTGGAACGTATTACCAATGCTTTTGTGTGGAGCACCTCGTAAAAGAAATGGAGTTCCACTGATATTACCCTCAGTGCATCCATTGCAGACACTCCGCGGAAATATTCTCGGCTTATTTGACGTTGTCCTCGTGTGAAGATGAGATCTGTGAGGAATATCATAGAGATTTGAAAGAAGTAGTAAGCATGTTTCACCACAATGCTCTCGGCAAACTTTGATTCTTCATCATGATGAGAATATCCATCCGGTAGATTAATTTTAACCAATTTGCTCTTCTCCACCACGTCGTCAAGGAATTCGTCACGAGACTTGTCAACTTTATCATCAAGAGACTCCTGCTGTGAGAGCACCCATTCCCTAAGCCTCGAGAGGCTTGAGAGATTAAGTGCTAGTGTCCTCTCCACATTTTTATGACCCCGCAAGAAAAACTAGCATTGTTGGGAACACTGGGGACTTGTCGCTGGGAAATATCTGTACAAAGACATAGATGACGGCACCGACTTGAAAGATGAGATTGAGCAGGTGCCGCCGCCAAAGCGAGCTATCCTCCGTAGAAAAAAGGCAAAGATGGTGTCCGGACCGCCAAGATGTAACAAGAGAAATGAGGCCCAAAATACTCAAGTTCCTTATCTACATCAGCAATATGAGCGGACGAGCTGCCTTGGTTGTGAGAGATAAGCCCGATCCCAAATGCAGCTACCCAATCAGCCATCAAATAGGCCAACCACAAGAGGAAAACAATGCGTTTGTCTGTTGTTTTCTTTCTGAGGGGTGCAAATAGAATGAGAATGACCTGAAGCGAAAGGCTTAGTATGACAAAACCTTGGATGTTCCATTTGTTCCACAGATACAAGATGGAGCTAAACGCCATAATTTTGTTTAGGTTGAATTTTATCGGTCCTCTCTAATATAACTCTAAGTACAACATGTTTAATTAGGACGAATAATGACAAAGACATTGAGATGGTCCCTTGCTTGTTTGATAGAAATAAGTATACATTCAAAAACCCAACAAGAAAAAAAAGAATTGTGAATCGGCCATTTGGTGAATGAAGACAAGCAATGCATCTCATGCATTAAATAAAATAAGAGAAGCATCTCCTACATGATTGATGTTGCTTGCAGCTTTGTGTTGGGTTGATGTTTTATCATCAAAATAGTCTATCAATTTTATTTGCATATCCACTTGTAACTACCTGGGTTTCAAACCATAAAACTTCAATAGAGAAAATTACCAAAAAAGTCATAAACCTATTGCAATAATTATTTCAATTCAATCCTAAATATTTTTTTTTTTTGTCAATTGAGTCTTAAATCTTTTATATTTGTGCCAATTCAGTCCATCCGGTCAATTTGGACCGGGTTAGGGAATCGACGTGGACAATATTTAATAATACTTTAATATTTTTTTCAAATTTAATTTTGTTTTTATTTTTTTCCTTTGATTTTTCATTTTTCATTTTTGTTTCCTTCTTTCTCTAGTCGGTCATTGAACCGGTCAAAGGCAAGGGCTGGTAGGTTCGAGCCTCCCCAGCCATGGCGAGGCCAACCTTGCCCAATAATGTTAAGGCACTTAGCCTTATAATGGCTAGGTGAGGCTCGACCGGTGAGGGCATGGCGACCTCGCCCTCTATGGAACACTTCTAGAGAGAGAGAGAGGAATTTGAATTGGTTTGATCACGGAGATGAAGATGGAATTGCTCTCGTATGTCGAAGAAGAACACGACTTCTAGAACAGTGAAAATAAAAAAACGATTAAAAAAAAAACTAGCCGTCTCCTATGCTCTCAATGTTATCCTATTTATCCTTTTTTATAGGATTCCAAGACTCTTAACACAAGACAATTCTTCTTTTTTCGCATAAAATTAGGAAATAAATCACAGAATTCCCAATTTGGTATCTACCTTCTAACTTTTCTCTAGGTAGCATTTCTTTTCCTTCTTTTTTCCCATTATTTCCTTATTTTCTCCATGTCTCGTTTTTTCTACATAAACAAGGAAAATTTGATTAAATAGAAGGAAGTCCAAATATTTTCTAAAAAATATTGCATTATTTGTTGCCTAAAATAGGTAAAATAACACTATTTGTATAATTATCCCATGCTAGTTGCATCTCCTCACCCTTTCAAGTATCAAAAGCTTAACGAATAAGATGGTTCAAATTTATACTATCATACATCTCTTCCACTAGTTCAGTAATCAAGAACTAACAAAATCATATCGCTCCCAACAAATTGGCTGAATAGTTATACATTTAATTAAGATACAATAGAGAGTTGTATCCTATAATGATTTTAATTTCACAATTTAAAAATTTGAATATGTGTACGTGATATTTTCCCTATATTTTGAAGCATGACTGGGGAGGAAAATACAAAGGAAATATCCACTAATTTAAATTTTAAAGTTTTAAAAGTTTCACCTTTTTTCCCCTCCGTTTTCCTAATCTCTCAAATATAAAACTAATCAGTTTCACTGTCTATATTTCAATAAAAATAATTAAGATCCTGCTGCAAACCATGTCCAATGATTTTGACAGAAGTGGGCAAAAGTTGTGCGTCGTTTCATGGCTGGAGCAGAACTTCCAGCCGCCCATGCTTTGCATTGCATTGCTGAAAGTCCACAAACAGGATCGCCCGATCTCCTCTTCGGCTGGGAAAGAATAAGTTCAGAAGTTAAGTTCAAGATGAAACGTTTCACGTGAAAATATGTCAAAAGTAAAGTCCAAGCATCAACAAAGGGAAAGGACAATAAAAGTTGGAGCTGTTACAACAATACTTCTCTCAGCCCCGTAAGCTTTCATGATAAGCAACTTGTAATGAAAAGAAGGAATACATTCTCAGGATAAATGCAGAACACGCATGGAAGCAAGACAACTCTTAAAAGAAAGCGAAGAACAAACTGGACCAATGACAGAACGTGCTGCGGTTAGAGAAACTGTGACTTAGAACAATCCAAGAGTATAAAGCTCTAGTTCGCGTCGCGTCGAACATTCATTTTTGAGCAATGACGACTGGTTTTAAAGGAAAATTCATTTCCAGATAACATCCAAGAGACGAGCAATTCATATCTGATCATAAAGCTGCCAAAGACAGGAATGATCAGAGGGAGGGCCGTGCATAAAGATAGGTACAAGAGAAAATGACACAAGAATGAGTAATGTTTAAACTTAAGTGAAACTTCTTGTGTTAAGTGAAAATTGTTCATTCAATCAAGTAATTAAGCTCTATTACAAATTATAAATGATCTGCTTATAAATTGGATGTCATATTATTGTTTTTATTTTCCATCTTATTTTAATTGTAAATCAAATCGATGTCCTTGTGTTTATTAACATAATTTGTTTTCAATATAAGTTGCATAAGTGTTTGGAAAAGAAGTTATATAGTTTAGGAATACTTTTAAAAATATTTTCTTTTGTACCCAATAAACTTTATAAGAGATACTAATTTGTGGATGATAAAGAAGCTAAAGCTTATTGTTGAATGTATACACGCGATGACATGTGTGAGGTCAACTAGGACGTAGCCAGGACAAACAAAAATTTTCTCTAAATTTCGACTTTAGATTTCGTCTTTAACATCGTTACTTTGTGGTAAATTGATCAATTCTGGTTGTTTTGGCTTGATCACCATGGTTAATTGAGCAACTTTCTTGAGGGTCATAAATCATGTGACTCCTAAATAGAAGAAGCTTTAATATCGCACCCTTAAGAATAATTAATTAACTGGCTGTCCAATAGAAATCAACGAATCTGGTAGGTGATGAAACCAAGATACTTGGAAAGGAGAGGGAAGCTAGCCTTTTTGGCAAAACTGAAAGAAATCTGTAATGATTGAAATTGATTCAGTTGTAATCAATTTTAAGAGTCGCAATCATTTTTTCTATCTTGTTTTGCTTCGGTTGGATATCTTAACGCAATCTTCTTCCCTCATGTAATTCAGCACCGCATTCTCACAGCCATCCATTATATTATTAGCACAAGAATTACACGAAAGCATAAATTACAGATTAAAATAGCATGTTGTACGATTAATTATTCTATTGTTAACGATGCAACGTTTGCCATTTTCAATTTAAGGGGTGCAAACAGAACAAGAAAGACCTAAAGTGTGAGACTCGGTATGACGAAGTCATGGATGTTCCATTTGTTCCCTAGATCCAAAATAGAGCTAAATGCCATGTTTTTGCTTGGTTTAAATTTTATCGATCCTCTATACTGTAATTTCTGGTATGATAGAATGTATAGGACGAAAAATGGGACACACACACACACACATATATTGAGTTTATTCCTTGCTTGATTTTTAGAAAAAACATATCTATTCCATAAATCAACTGGGAAAAAGAATTGGGAACCAACTATTATATATGTGTTGAGATTGTTCCTTGCTTGATTTTTCAAAACCAGTATCTATTCCAAACCCCAACTGGGAAAAAGAATCATGAACCAACTATTATATATGTATGCGCATGTGTTGAGATTGTTCCTTGTTTGATTTTTAGAAAAAAAGTATCTATTCCAAACCCCAAATGGGAAAATGAATCGTGAACCAACTATTATATATGTCTGTGCCTATGTTGAGATTGTTTCTTGCTTGATTTTTAGAAAATAGTATCTATTCCAAACCCCAACTGGAAAAAATAATTGGGAACCAACTATTCAGTGAATGAACGTAAACAAGGTATCTCATGCATTCAATAGCAGAAGAAAAGTATCTCATGCATGGATGATACTTCTTGCTTTGTGTTGGGTTGATGTTTTATTGTCAAATCGATCATAACTAAATTTGACTTGCACATTCACCTATAGCAACTTGAGTTTCGAACTATGAAACTGCAGTATGCATGATTAGTTAATTGAAGTGTTTAGCAATACCACATCTAACAAGACACTAGATATTATTGATCAATAAGAAACCATCTAACAAGTCATATGAGTCTTTCCGACCAAAAAAAAAAAATAATAACGTCATATGAGTGTGCTTGTATAGGATGAGTAGGTTATCCTCCATGTTAGGAAATTAAGATCCTTTTAAACCACTTTAAATTTAAGAACATGACCGGTCATATTTACATTCATGCGTGGGTTAGTGCAAAGGAGGTAATCGCGCTAGTTATCTCCCCTCACCTTTTCACGTATTAAAAGCTTAATGAATAAGATGGTTCAAATTTATAATATCACACAGGTTGCTCTCTTCAACATATCTAGTAATTATACGTTAATCTAAGAAAATTCAACCTAGTCGAAAAACTCAATAAATCTGCAAAATACCAGACAAACATTCAAATCAAGAATTAACAAAATCACATGGCACCCAACCAATTGGTTGAATAGTTACACGTTAGGTTAAAAGAGGACAGAATTATATCTAGTAATGGCTATACTTTCACTATTTAAATAATTTGAAGATGTATCTATATCTCAATAAAAGAAAAATTCAAGATCCTACTGTAAAACCATGTGCAACATAAGTCGGCAAAAGTGGCATTTGTTTTCATTGTTGGAGCAGGACTTCTAGTTGCCCATTCTTGCATAGCTCAAGTCCTCAAATAGATCTGTCAAATGGGTTGGTCAAACAGGTTGGTTGGGTCGGTTGAAAATGGTCCGACCCAAATAGACCCATTTAACCCGTTTTGACCTATTTCCATGTAATGCAAATCTAATGACCCATACCCGACCCGACCCATATTACTAAAGTAAAGTACTTTCATCTTTAACTAAATTTAGGAAAATTTGAACCCAAACTGATATAAGAGTGCGGAGTGAGGGCAAGAGAGATGAATTGATTTTAAATAAGTTGTAAACCCATTTACGACTGATTTAACACTCATATTATGCTTACTTATTTATGACCCATTTAATAAATATAACTAACCCATTTATGACCCATTTACTTATCTTAGTTATATATTGGTTAAGCAACAAATTTATGACCTATTTTGACATATCTACCCTCAAACAAGATCAACCAATCTCCTCTTCGGCTGAAAGAGAACAAGAAGAGAAGTTAAGAACCTCATCTTCAACCTTTCTCCTCTCTGGCTCTCAAATCATCGCACATGTTGAAACTGTCGATCTTAATCGATCCGTGCCTGGAAACCAATGGGAGTTACCTAGTGTTATTAGAATGTTGGAGAATTTGGAAAGGCTACATGTCTATCTATAGTCGCCCAGAGTTGGCGGTTGAAGTCCCTGTGCAAATCGGAACATTGTCGCCGTTGAGAATCTTAAATTTATTATGCGTACACAAACTTTCAATTTGCCAAGTAATATGAATCTGCTTCACGCCTTGGAAAAACTAGGCTTAGAATATTGTGAGATCCAAGAGTTTGCCGGAGCTTTTCACGAGCTTGATGTGTTTACGAGTCTAGTCTACTTCGTTGCGGTCGGTTCCTAATCTCTCCAATCTGAGAAATTTGGTCGAATTGATTCTACATGCTGGCACTGGTTATACAGAAGGACCAAAGGTACTGCAGACTTGAGACCAATGGTGGATTGGGAGGTTGTTTAAACTGAAAGAAATTAACTTGTGCCCATGGCATATCACTGTGCCCCCAAAAATGTGAGGCTTGCTTTCTCTTCTAAACATACTTTGTCTGTAGTGGCCCTGCTGTCCTGCGCACACCTTCCATCTTCTCTGATGCAGTTAAACCTTCCTAATGTCAACCCGCTACGATCACTCTTGTCCAGCTTGAAAAATTTGGAAAATATGTCGGCTTTAGAGCTCTCTCCTTCTTGAATGATACAACTTGAGGGACTTTCACAATTAGAAAACTTGAAGGCCATGTGGTGTGAACCGGAGAGATTATCCATTCCATGAGCTTCAAGAAATTGGAAAGTATTAGAGGTGAGCTGATGCACGAAGCATGCAGAACCCGCACTTCTGCCCAATGTTATTATTATTATCTTCTAATTTAAAATTAATCTGCAGAGTTATTCTCCTTTCTTTGTGAATGCCTAATGCAGAAGATTAAAAAAGAGTACCCAAACCCAAACTCAGAAAATCGTAAACATGGTTAAAATCCATAAGGCCGAACAAGCCTACAACAGTCATTGTTGCAAGGTAAGCCAATCTCATCGGTCAACACTCAACCCGTTTTCTAAAAATCACCCATGCCACTCACTAGCTTGATGCACCGGCTGAATCACCGATAACAAATACGAAAAACAAATTCACCAAACTTCAGAGCAGCACTCAATTGCCAGATCACTTGCTCTGCTCATACCAGTTAGAGCATCCGCTACAATCAAAGGATGTAACTTACACAGACACCGACAATGGCCTTCAATACTTCCAATTCCTACATACAAGGGCAGAGATTTTTCACATCATACGCCAAATTTACAAAGAGAGAACTCGAAAACCACCAAGAAAAGCAAAGAAAGACGGAGACCCAGAACCAGGGGCTCGAAAAAGGAGACACCTCGAGGGCCAAATCGACCTCGTTCTGTCTCTTGAGCTCGGCGAAGGTGTTCAACAGATCGGATTTCAAGAGCCGAGCGAGGGTCGTGCCGAGGACGCGGTTCAACCGGGGCGTGGATTTGGCCAGCTTGAGGGACTGGACGGCTTGTATGGCCCCCGTCGACGGCACGTCCGACCTCCACAGTGGTCTCCTCGTACTGTTGCGAAGCCCGCAGGTGACGAGGATCGTGGCCGGAGCCTAGCGGAGAAGCGGTCGGGCAGAGCGAAACGGGAGAGACAGAGAAGCCTCCATGCCGCGCCTCCACTTCTGGGATCTCTCTGTCCTGAGTGGCTGAGAAGATTAGTGGCTTTTGTTTTTCTTAATAAAAAGCAAAAGCAATCTCATTCTGTCAGTATTTGTATATCTTGAAAGGTTTTGTGAGTATTGCCTAATTTGAAGTCAAGACATAAGTATTGCAAAATACGAAAACAAGTAAAAAAATAAAATATAAAATTGAAGCCATCTCAACGCAGTACACACGAGATCAATCCTAGATATACAAAACTAAGAAGATTTGTATTATTACGAATAGTATGAATTTTGATATTTCCACAATAATAATTAGAGAAAGTATGTTAGGAATTTAGTGTTGATCAAGAAAAGGTGAATGTAATAAAAGTTGGGATGACTCCAAGCATATGGAAAAAAAAAATACATACCGAAAAAGTGCAAAAAAAATTTGGACCATTTCTCGATTTGTGCGTGTCATCCTTGCGCAGGGGCCATGCTAATCTTCTCTGTATCGTTCCAATTTTATCGGATGTCTCCGAAGAGACAAGCTCTGTTATCTCACTTGGACAATATAAACTAAGGCTCATGTGTGTCCATGGTCGATGTGGGACTCTTCCGAAATTCCTACTTAGTTTAAGACTGGCTATCGAAATTCTCATTCCTTGACTTTTGTTTTTTTTATTCATGTGAGGCCCACATTTACATCAAAGTTGGGTCATGTGGTCCAAGCAACTTCACCATTTGAAAAAGAATTCTCTCTCTTAAGCTTACCCCTTCAAAAGTCGTTTTTATCTAAAGTAATCTATATTATAAGCCACTTTCTTTTAGTACAAAATGCAAGACTAAAGTGGTCTGCTTTTGTGACCCTTTTCCTTTCAGTGTATTGTGAATGATGTAGTGTCTTATGTACCTTGTTGTCTTTAGGGTTCATCTTGACAGAATCATGTTCTGCTGTTACCTTCCACCTTAGTGTGCAGTATCTGCACTGTGATCCTCTGGATGAGTGGATGAGATCAAGTTGTCCTGCCATATCTTTGCTTTCCTGTCTGTCCTACTCTCTTATGCTTTACTTTTCTAAGTTGCTTTATCTAAACTAAATCTACTTTATAACATAAGCAGCCAAACTATATTTTTTACATATAGTTAAGGTGATAACTTCACCAGTTCCTGACATGGCGAATATTCGTATGACGGTACATAACATAAGCTGCCAAACAATCAATAAGCAGTGATGACTTAGGACGCACTTGGAGGCCGATCTCTGCAAACTTAGAGGCTGCAATGAGTAGCGACGATGTGTTTGGCGGCAAGTACCGGGTGTTTTTGAGCATTAGAGGACCGGACTCTCGCCATGCATTCACCGACTGCTTCTACCGTGGAGTGGTGGATGTCGGGATCCATATTTTAGAGACGGCAATGGACTCCAAGTTGGCAAAAAAATGAAAGAAAAGCTTCCCTGTACGATAGAGAACTCCATCATCTACATGCGGAAGAAAGAGATTTTTCCCATTTTCTTCGATGTGGAACCTGAGGATGTCAAGCTTAAAACTTCATTCTACCGTGATGTCATATTGAAGGTGGAGCAAGAGCAGAAGTTGAGTATTGTTGAGGTTGAGGCTTGTCGAAAGGCTCTTGAAGAAGTCGATGAAATGAAGGGATGGAACCTGAAAAAGGTTGACGGGTAAGCACCTCTCTTTTTTCTATTTCATAGAACATGTTCTTGATAAGCTCTACCTAACTGTCGGAAAAATTTGTACTAACCAAGATTTCTATTGTTTAGTATCGGTGAAGTTTTCGTGTTTTGCATAGTTTCTGCTGTTTTACCATTTTTCTCCCTGGTCTTTTACTTGGAAAAGGAATAGTAAATAAAGTGAGTACAAACATGAACGGATGTATATCTTACCAAAAAAAAAAAAACATGAACGGATGTATTATGATCTTTTCCCACTAAAACTGGTTTGCAATTAATTGTGACAGGGACTAATCAAACTGGTGGTTGGGGTGGTTTTGCATAAGCTGAAGACAATACGTAAGTCCGTGACTGAACATTTAGTCGGAATGCAAAACGGAGTGGCAGATCTGAGAAAGTTAATAGCTATCAAAGCAAGTGGTTTTTGGCTGGCTGTAGCTCATGGAATGGGAGGCATAGGAAAAACAACTCTAGCCAAGGTTGTCTTCAATCAACTATCACCTCACTCTGAAATGTGCAGCAGTTTCCTTGAAGATATCCGCGAAAAAGTCATCAAGAGGTGAAGGAATGGTCAAGTTGCAAAAAGGTTATCATCGAATATGGTCAATTCTTCCGCGTCGAACAACATTGATGACATTGATTACGGAGAGTGTCACGCCCCAAACCCCAATGGGCACGCAACACCCCTTACCTGATCGATAAGTGCGATGTCCCAAGAATGTCGCCGACCTCAAATAACCATCAAGAGATTTACAACCACAACGGATACTAACAAATAATCCCGGACAATTAAAACTGGGGTATCAATAAGGGAGAATGAACATATTCGTTCTCATTGTCAAACTTACACCATAATATTTATAATATCCATTATTATTATAAGCACACCGAATTAGTAATTATTAACTTCCAAAATACAAAAGGATCAGCATCCTAGATCAGCATTATCCAACAATGGGGCCCTCTCAATTTATTGCCTCGCTCCCACAACTAGTCCCTACGCCCTCTCGGAGGCGTCTACACAAACTCACTGTCCTCGGCATCACCACATGAATCCTCCTCAGCTGTCTGTTCACCCGACGGCTCCGAGTCGGCCTCAATATGATCATGGCTCAGGCGGGGGCTTTGAAATTGTTTGGTTGAAATAACCGTGAGACACTTCTCAGTAAGTTCACCCCTAAACCCCACCTAGGCTATCACGTATCTCCAAACAATTACAAAGCACATTCACATGCGTCAAATCTTCAAACAACATGCATATTACACACAATCACACACATATATAATTTTCCACGTTGTGCGTTCCTTTCGTTCTCATCATCACTTTCCACATTCCTCGCCAGTGACCCACGTAAACGTACACGCCTCAGTTACACTGCAACCACTAATCACTTTCCACATTACTCGCCAGTGAACCGCGTTGAAGTACATGCCTCAGGCACACTGCGATCATTCACCACATTTGGCCTGCGTACCCGTTCACGCCTTAGGCCCCAATTGCAACCTAAGCATCATACGCCCCAGACCCGATCCCAACTCAGCCCGCGCCAAATGCAACAGGCCTACATGATTGGAACCCGAGCTTATGATGTCTCGGTCCAATCCCGATCTCACCCGAGCTGATTGTGCCTCGGACCGATTCTCATTCTTGCTTTTTCAAGCCTCAGCCTGTGCCAAATACAACAGACCTACGTGATCGCGGCCCGAGTTTATGATACTCGGCCCGATCCCAAACTTGCACTTTCGCACTTTCGCACTTTCGCACACTTTCCCACAATCACTTGCCACACCACAACTTCTCCTTACTCATGCACATACTCAACATGCATGTACCATACACAACTGGCCAATCACACGTGCCCGTGCATGCATCAATTACACACAATCCATGCTCACTCAGCATTCAACATGGCCAATGATAATAATTAAAATAATCTGGCCATGCGTGCACCCAACAGGCATAATTAAATCAACCAATTGCACAATCACACATTCAATTCCACTATCCCAACTCAATTATATTCCAAACGCACAATAAACACAAAAATGTCTATTTTCTCTAACCAAACGACGTCAAATCGATTCCGGTCCTTCACAGGACTTTCTCACCATAATTTCTCTGTTTTAAAAATCCAACTTGCGTCCCGATCGGCCTATCACAGCCCGTGAACAGTAAATCACAGCTTGTGAACAGTAATTCGCAGCTTATAAACACACATATAACCATCACAATCGCGAGTAATTTCAATCACAAGGACCCTCACAATTCAGCCACGACATCACACAACAATCCGACACATATACACCACAAATCAAGCCATAAACACATTATTCCGAACCACAAATTCCAGCATATATACTTCTCGTAGGCAGCCCTTATTTACTCTCTAAATAACCCCCAAACCATCATAATTCCAGCCATAATTTCACCCAAGGTGAACTCGATAAATTCGTCCATGAAACAAACCCCAAAATTTGCCGATCACTAGTCCGTTAATACCGAAATCATTATTTTTCTTCCACCAAACGACGTCAAATCGATCTCGGTCCTTCACGGGACTTTTTCACCATAATTTCTTGGTTCTAAAAATCCAACTTGCGTCCCGATCGGCCCATCACAGCCCCATAAACAACAAATCACAGCCACTATTATTTTCTAATTTTCAATAATTAATGCCCGAATTAAATCTAAGGCCCGTCATAAAATTTCCACTACCAATTTATACAATTCCGCACCTAACTTTATATAGATTTCGCCCAAAATCGCTCATCGATACCCGAAGTCCTAAATTGGGTTTAGAGCGTGACTTACCCGCGTTCTAGACTATCGCGGCTAGAATGAAAAGCGGCGGCACTCTACGGAGACGGCGTATGGCTCACGGCGGCGTCCGGCTTGAGCCGCGACGGTCCGGCCTCTTGATTTGGGGCTCATGGCCACTTGAGAAAGAGAGGGAAAGGGAGAGAAATATGGCGGTGAGGTTGATGGTGGTGGTGTACGGAGGCGTGGTCGGTAGCTTGGAGGCGGTCCAGCGTGCGGCGGCGCCGGCGTGGCTTCACGGTGGAAGAGGAAGAAGTTCACGGCAAAGAAAAAAAAGGGGGGGGGGGGCGGGGCTCATCGTGAAGATGAAGGAGAGAAGGGGGAGGAAGACCACATTCTTGACTCAAATAATATATTTTGACCAATTACGAAAATGACCAAAACGCCCTCTACTCATATTTTTAATCCGACGGTCCCGATTCAATCTTATCTTGATCCGACGGCTGAGATCGATTCTTGCACAAAAATATCCAAGGGCATACTTCTAATTTCCAAAATATCCAAGGGTAAAATTGTCCAATCAAAATTTGAGGGCAAAATTACCAAAATGCCCTTTACCCTTAAAACATACCCTTTAATAAATCCTAGGGGTATTTTGGTCACTTTCTCCGTTTCTTGTCTAAATCGAATTTTTCCGAAGGAATTAAGCGCACCAAAAATTGACACGTGTCACGTGCAACGTCGTCCTAACGTTCCGGCGTGACTTCCTAATTTTCTGGTGTCCAATTTGGGAAAAAATTCCATAATTAAATTCTATTAAACGCAACTCGAGCTTTTCTCGAGCTAACGGGCGGATTGCTGGGGTAATTCGCAGAATCGACTCATGACTGATACTGAATCGAGTCACGTGCAAGTCCGTTCAGTACGTGACGACCTTGGTTGTCATTAAAATCGCAAAGATCAATCACTTGATTCGAGGGGTACGATCGTTCGGTATAATTTCAAAATCATTCGTCAAGTCGTTTCGTGGTCTAACGGAATCACCCGCGATCCACTACTAGGATAGTGATGAACTAACCCCTAACTATCCTTGGATCGGCCAACAGTGGCTCAAAATATCACTTCCGCGATTTAATGGTCGAAATTCACTCATGATCGAATTTTCTTTAGTCGCGCAAATTTAATTCCCCTATCAGCCTTTCCCTCATGGTTAGCATTCATAGGAATGATCGGTTCCGAGCGAGAATTTACTGCGAGCACATTTCATAAAACTCAATTATTCAATAAATTCCAATTGGTAGACTTTCAGAATGTCACAGAGAGCAGAGGATTGAAGAAACATTCCACAAATAGAAGGTCCTCATTGTTCTCGATGATCTAGACATGAGTGAACGAGTCCACAAGTTAGTCACCAAGTGTACCTTGTGGTTCAGGTTCTAGAGTTAGTATTACAACTAGGAATAAAAATGTTTTGCATAATAAAGAATTAATTTATGACGTTCTAGATTATGAAATGGAGGAAATGAGTTCTGATCGTGGACTGCGGCTTTTCAGCAGGCATGCCTTCGAGAGAGACACTCCTTTAGATGACTACTCTACAAAGAGACGTCTCCATGACTGGAAGACTTCCTCTGGCTCTTGAAGTGTTAGGTGTGTTCCTTTATCTGAAAAGGAAGGAAAATTTGAAAAGAGACGAAACAAATTAAGTAGAGTTCCTCGCAAGGATGTCGTAGGAAAGTTGAAGATCAGTTATGATGCCTTAAGTACTGACTGATGACAAATTTTTCTAGATATTGCTTGTTTTTTCATTGATGAGAACCACAATAAGGCAATTCACATGTGAAAGGATTGTACATTTTCGCCACGAATGGGTTATCGACGTCCTTGATAAAGGTTGCAGGATCAACTAATAGAACTTGGAAGGGAAATCGTCCATCAAAAAGCTCTAATAGATCCTGGAAAAAAAGCAAAGCTCTAATATTGCTCTAATCGTCCATCAAAGGTTGCAGGATCAATAAATATTCTCTTTTTTTCCGAGTACCTCTCTCTTGAGGCGTTTCTTCTCTTCTGTGAAATGTGATTGTTGAACCGAGAAGAGGAACTCTAACTCACTGGCTAGTTTTTACTGTCACAGAGGAAACGTAATATTCAAGCACTCCATCTAGCCTGGCATAGTTTTCCAAGATTCCATATTACTATTGAAGAGATGGGAAGGTTTGGACCTCTAAGGTTCCTTAAATTGGACGGAGGAACTTTTGCTGGGAACTTCACCAAATGTCTTTCGAACTTGACGGATTTCTTGGTCTTTTCCTCAACCAGATTTTAGGGTGGCCAGTATGCATTGAAGAATGTAGTCATTTTCAAATTTTGTTACAATGACTTCACAGAGGTAGTCATGGAGCATACTAAAGGTATGTTATGTGCTTACTTGTAGCCTAATTGTCTCATCTTGCAATACTTTTTTTTAGTTATGTCTCATCTTCTACTACGTTTTTATTTTTTTCCTTTAGTCATATGATCCTCTAATATATTTCACCTCTGCAATACGTTGTTCTCTATTTGCAGATGGCAAGTTCTGACGCTGAAAAACTGTTCTGCCATAACTAAAACTCCAGACTTTTCTAGTTGCTCCCAAGTTCGACGGAAATTGACTGCTCCACTGGAAAACTGAAGTGCTTGACTGACTTGAGTATTTAAAGTTGCAGGCGTCTTAAAGAGTTGCCTGAAGAAATTGGAGAGCTGGTGAATCTTAAGCATTTCTCTTTGAAGGGATGTTTTATGGAGAAGAAACTCCTCGACTAATTTGGTAAGTTAGCATCATGGAACAAAGTTTTCTGTATGGCACACAGGGATCCATTGCTTACCGGATTCTATTAGTGGACTAACCTGTTTTGTCAACTCTTGGCATATCACACACGCCAATCACCGAACTTCTGAACTCTATTGAAGGGCTGGTGAAGCTGGAGCACTCGTCTTTCTTTCACTAACTTTAGGACACTTTCTAGTTTTATCAGAAAGTTAAAATCATTCCGCGTGTTGGAACTGTCACATCTTAATCAATTGGTACTTGGAAACCGGCCGGAGTTTCCTAGTAATATTGGAATGCTGGAGAATTTGGAAGAGCTGCACGTCTACAGTTGTCCAGTGTTGGAGGTTGTAGTCCCTGCCGAACTCGGGGCATGGTCCTCGATGAGAATCCTAAATTCATCGCGTACAGGAACTGTCAGTTTGCCAGGACCAAGATCTGCTTCCTCGCATTGAAAAAATGAATGTTGTATAGCGTGAGATTGAAGAGTTGCCAGAGCTTCCCATGAGTTTGACGTGTTTACAATTCGAATCTAGTTTGTTGCACTTGGTTCCTAATCTCTCGAATCTGACAAATTTGACGGAATAGATTCAACATGTTGGCACTGGTTATAAAGAAGGGTTAAAATTAGTGTAGACTTGTGACCTACGGTGGATTGGGAGACTGTCTAAACTGAAAGAAATCACTGTGACCCCCAGTTAGGCTCGATTTCTCTTCTAAACACTTACTTTGTCTGTACTAGACCCCGCAATCCTGCACACAACTTCCACCTTTTCTGGTGGATTCAAACCTTGATGAAGTCCAGCTTGAAAATTTTTGAAAACATGTCGGCTTTAGATCTCTCTCCTTCTGGAATGAAAGCGATACAACTTGAGGGACTTCCAAGTTGGAGAAGTTTGGTCAAGTGTTGTGAACTGAAGAGATCACCCATTTGATCAAAGCTTAAAGAAACTGGAAGCAATAGACGTGAGCTGGTGCTCGAAGCCAGTTGAGATGGCAGCGTGCTGGAATCACTGAAGAGATTAGCTATCTAAGGCGGCGAGTCTTTAGAAAGGTTAGGTTCTCTCTTGGAATTACACCCATCGAAGATATCTAAATATCTCTAACAGAGGGAGTCAACTGCTCGTGGGCTGAGAGTATTCCTTCTATCGAGCGTCTTGAAGAATCCAGAAGAGAAGTTTTCCGAGGGCCAAAAGCTACCCGACATCCAAGTCGTCCGCAAGTTGGAATCACTGGAAGAGTTCCCTCTTTATAGGCGCGCCTCTTGTGGAACGATTAGTCGATTTGTCAAAATTGAAGAGCCTGAGGCGTATCAAAATCAACCAGTGCTACGGGCTACGGGCTGTGGAGGGCCTTTGATCAGTCAAGAGGTTTCGGACAGGATGGAATTTGATGAGTCTAGATCATTTGAAAGGTTGATGGATATCCCAAGCGCGAGAGTACCAGATGGGCGCCTAATACGTACTTTTGGGTCATATTCGGGTCGGGTATCTGTTCTGGTCAGAACAAGCCAAATCCTTCGTGTTTCGGTTCCGGTTCGGTATCATGGAAACCCGACTCGACTTGAACTGAACTGTTGACACCTCAGTGTGTGCAAAGCAAACATATTCTGCAGAGAGAGACGTAGAGAGAGAATGGCGAGGGCAGTGAGAGGAGTGCTACTCAGGCGAGTCGAGGACGACGCGTGACCTGAGAAGGTAGTTTTGTCGTGCCTCTTTGTCATTTTAGATCTGAATCACTTAAGAAAAATGAAATAGGGAAGCTAATCATATTCACTATGGCCTCGATGTGAATCTCGGTTCCTGATGGATTTTTCATGCAGCTTACGGGAGTAATCTGATTTTGTTCTTTGTACAGCGTCTGGGAAGGTGCATGTTTGGAAGCGCACGGAAATTCACTGCAGCAAGTAATTTAGGGCCTGAATGAATTTTTAACTTCTGCCACCTTTTGCTTTACCGCCTGTGCATCCCTTATCTGGATTGAAGAGCTATTTTTCTGATTGTCCGTGCTTGTCTTTGCATTCATGTTGTAAATGCGACGTTGCAAGGATAAACAAAAATGTTTTTTCTTTTAATTTCGACAGCATTTTTCATCTCGAACTGCTGCATAACCTTTCGTATTTCGACAGCGTATCTTTGTGGTAAAATGAGCAACTTTCTCGAGGGCATGAATATAATCACGTAAATCACTAATAAAAGAAGCTTTGACCTTACACCCTTAAGAATAATTAATTAACTGGTTGTCTGATAAAAATTTAATGAATCTAGTTGTCGATAAAAACAAGATAATCGGAGAGGAAAGTAAAAGCTACCCTATCGTCAAACTGTAAGGAATCTGTAATGATGCAAATTGATTGAATTATAATCAATTCGGAGAGTTTGTGTTTCAACAAAACTACAAGAAATCTGTAATGATACAAATTGATTCAATAATAATCTACTTGAAGAGTTGTGTCTCGACTGTTCTATCACCTTCTTCTTCTTGATTTTTATTGTTGTACCTATTATGATCTTTTTTTTTTCTTATCTTGTTCTGACCGGACACCGCTTCTTCGCCTCGCTTTAATATTTTTGACGCAATCTTCATCCATCGTGTACTTTTTCACTATATTCACGCAGCACAGGCCATCCGCTATTTTATTAGCACAGGGATTACATATAAACAAAAAAAATCACAGAGATAATTGCAAGTCGTAGGAAATCGTGCATCAAATTATTCTGTAGCTATCAAGAGATAGCTTCCCATCACGAAATACAAATAAAAAAAAAACACACACACACACACAGATCAGTTTTTATTCGCAAGTTCATAAAAAAAATACGAATAGACTGAATCGGTAGTATCGTACTGAGATTGTTAATTCGCTAGCGAAGGCTTTGGGATTTAGAAAATCGTTTGATTCACCATCACGGTCCCGGTGACTCCTCCGTTACCCTGAAGATGTAATGTGGGGCCCATTCATCTCTGTGGACGAGACCGAAATGAATCATCAAGAGCCAAACGAAGGCGAGAAGCTCTCCACCTCTGCTCAGCACCTGCGCATGCGCCTCTCCCTTGACATGACCTGCTGCTAGACCTGTCAAATGGGTGGGTCGGGTCGGGTTTGGGTCGGGTCATAAATAGTCCGACCCAAATTGACCCATTAACCCGTTTATGACCCATTTATGCGCAATGCAATTTTGTTGACCCATACCCAACCCGACCCATACCCAACCCATACCCGATTAGACCCATATTGCTAAAATACTTTCATATTTAATTAAATATAGGAAAATTCATACCCAAGCTGAAATGAGAGTGCAAAATAAGTGAGTGCAAGATTGAGTGAGGGTGAGAGAAATGCATTGAGTTTAAATCAGTTGTAAACTCATTTATGATCCATTTGCGACCCATTTATGACCCATTTAACACTAATATAAGACTTCTGCCCATTTATGACCCATTTACTAAATATAACTAACCCATTTATGACCCATTTATTAATAAATGGGTTAAGAAATGGGTTTATGACCCATTTTGACAGGTCTACCTGCTGCGTACGTCAGCATCTCCACCCACACCCCGCCCATCACCTCCCACTTCCATTCCCCGAGCCTTTCTATTCTTCGTGCCAAAATGATCGCCCGGTCGAGCAAGGGAATCTCGCGGATGGGCCTATCCACCGCTTCCACATTTCGGGCAAAAATTGCCTCGCATAAGCTCTTCACATCCTTGCTATCAATGTGGTCCCGTATCCTCCGCAAGGTCCGCAACTTAGCCACCACGCTCGCCGATCTCATTTGGGCAATGCCGGCCACAGCGGACACCACGTTAGGCTGATTAAGTAAGAGATACATCACGTAGTCGGACAGAATCTTGCTAAATTCCCTCTCGTCGTTTCCGGCCGTGGGATCCTCTCTGTTATACCACATTTCCGTAGCAAGATGCCACATTATAATGCTCTCATCGTAATTAACATTGAGGACTAAATACCTCAGCTTGTCCCGTACGTTATTTCCCCCGATAGTCCGGGGAATCTCATCATCTCTAGCCTCATATATTACGCTCTCCATGTCAGAATCACCACGGCTACGGCGATGGGCCTCACGCGGGAGAGACATGAGAAACCAATCACCTCTAGCCTCATATATCCTCCTCGTCCTTTCCATCTCCATAGCCTCATATATCCTCCCCGTCCTTTCCATCCCCAAATCAGTTTCGTAGTTGAATTTACGTCTCACCTCCTTAAAGATAAAGATCCATAACTTCATAATAAATGGATTTGTCGACACGTACCTCGTATTCGCAATCATCAATCTTTTTCCATTCGTGTTCTTCATACCAAAGCCTCTGGTGGTTGTATCAACAGCTCGATGGAAATAAGAGATGGTCTTCTCAGCCATATAAAATGGAAAATCACAAATATTAGAAAAAGAGATGTTTCCCCAGCACCAATCGCGCTTATACATCTTTCTCGGACTCTTCTCGAAACTCTCGGATAAAAGGTTGCAAGCAGAAATGGATTCTGACCACCTTTGAAATATTAATGGTGTATCTAAGACCGCATAAGTAACCTTTGTGTTAAGCTCTGCTTCACATGTGGAGAATTGGGGCTTCATTACGTAATCTGCGACGGATACCAGGTTGTGGAGAAATGAATCTAGTTTAGATGATCTTGTTTTGTACCACTGGATTTCAGCAACAGTCTAGTTGGAGGAAACGAGCATGAGCACAGCTATCACATCAAGAGCAATCCCTCCGAAAAGAAGTAAATACGTAATTTTCACATCGAGTTCACAGAGGTGATGCTTTTTCAAGCGATTGAACACGACGAAAGCCATCGCAACGCCAATGAAGGCTATGAAGCGGAAAATGTAGCTCCACTTGGAACGTATTGCCAATGCTTTTGTATGGAGCACCTCGTAAATGAAATGGAGTTCGACTGATAATACCCTTAGCGCATCCATGGCAGACACTCTACGGAAATACTCTTGGCTTATTTGACGTTGTCTTTGTGTGAAGATGAGATCTGTGAGGAATAGCTTAGAGATTTGAAAGAAGTAATAAGCGTGCTTCATCACAATGCTCTCAGCAAGCTTTGCTTCTTCTTCATCATGAGAATTTTCATCTAGTAGATTAATTTCAACCAATGTGCTCTTCTTCACCACGTCGTCAAGGAATTCGTCACGAGACTTGTCAACTTTATCATCAAGAGACTCCTGCTGTGAGAGCACCCATTCCCTAAGCCTCGAGAGGCTTGAGAGATTAAGTGCTAGTGTCCTCTCCACATTTTTTATGACCCCGGCAAGAAAAACTAGCATTGTTGGGAACACTGGGGACTTGTCGCTGGGAAATATCTGTACAAAGACATAGATGACGGCACCGACTTGAAAGATGAGATTGAGCAGGTGCCGTCGCCAAAGTGAGCTGTCCTCCAAAGAAAAGGTAGTGATGGTGTCCGGACCGCCAAGATGTAGCAAGAGAAATGAGGCCCAAAATACTCGAAGTTCCTTATCTACATCAGCAATATGAGCAAACGAGCTGCCTTGGTTGTGAGAGATAAGCCCGATCCCAAATGCAGCTACCCAATCAGCCATCAAATAGGCCAGCCACAAGAGGAAAACAATGCGTTTGTCTCTTGTTTTCTTTTTGAGGGGTGCAAATAGAATGAGAATGACCTGAAGCGAAAGGCTTAGTATGACAAAACCTCGGATGTTCCATTTGTTCCACAGATACAAGATGGAGCTAAACGCCATAATTTTGTTTAGGTTGAATTTTATCGGTCCTCTCTAATATAACTCTAAGTACAACATGTTTAGGACGAATAATAACAAAGACATTGAGATGGTCCCTTGCTTGTTTGATAGAAATAAGTATATATTCAAAAACCCAACAAGAAAAAAGAATTGTGAATCTGCCATTTGGTGAATGAAGACAAGCAATGCATCTCATGCATTAAATAAAAGAAGAGAAGCATCTCCTACATGATTGACGTTGCTTGCGGCTTTGTGTTGGGTTGATATTTTTTCATCAAAATAGTCTATCAATTTTATTTGCATATCCACTTGTAACTACCTGGGTTTCAAACCATAAAACTTCAATAGAGAAAATTACCAAAAAAGTCATAAACCTATTGCAATAATTGTTTCAATTCAATCCTAAACATTTTTTTTGGTCAATTGAGTCTTAAATCTTTTATATTTGTGCCAATTCAGTCCATTCGGTCATTTTTGACCGGCTAGGCACCGACGTGGACAATATTTAATAATACTTTAATATTTTTTTCAAATTAAATTTTGTTTTTATTTTTTCCTTTGATTTTTCATTTTTCATTTTTCTTTCCTTCTTCCTCTAGGTAGTCATTGAACCGGCCAAAGGTGAGGGCTAGTAGGGTCGAGCCTCCCCTAGCCATGGCGAGGCCAACCTTGCCCAATAATGGTAAGGACGAGCCTTATAATGGCTGGGTGAGGCTCGACTGGTGAGGGCATGGCGACCTCGCCCTCTATGGAACACTTCTAGAGAGAGAGAGAGAGAGAGAGAGAGAGAGAGAGAGAGAGAGAGAGAGAGAGAGGGAGGGAGGGAGGAATTTGAATTGGTTTGATCACGGAGATGAAGATGGAATTGTTCTCGTAAGTCGAAGAAGAACACAACTTCTAGAACAGTAAAAACAAAAATGATTAAAAAAAAACTAACCGTCTCCTATGCTCTCAATGTTATCGGCAAAAGTACACCACAAGTGCCATAACTTGTGTACGGCGATCACTTTGGTGCCATAACTTTTTTTCGGATCACTTTGATGCCAAAATCGGAGAAAAAAGATCACTTTAATGCCAATTTGGCCGGAAATCCGGCGTGGCATTTTTTATTAATTTTTCTGTTGGCGTGGCTCGCGGGAGGCTGAGTCAACATGTCTGATCAGCATTTTTGTTTTTAAATAATTTTTTTCA
Source organism: Syzygium grande (assembly GCA_024733475.1). Classification (NCBI taxonomy): domain Eukaryota; kingdom Viridiplantae; phylum Streptophyta; class Magnoliopsida; order Myrtales; family Myrtaceae; genus Syzygium; species Syzygium grande. The sequence continues at coordinate 29,013,847 of JAMXDD010000004.1, read as the reverse complement.
GCGTGTATAGTCAATATTTTTTTATTTTAACTATTTTTTTCCTTTTTTTTTCTTCTTTCCTTTTCTTTTCTTTTCCTTTTTTTGTCTCCCCTTGCCGGCCGATTCTGCGGTGGTAGGTGACCACCGGGGAGCTTACGGAAGAAATTTGCTGGCGGCCTTGCCCATGGCCGGCGGTCGGTCGACCCCTCGCGGCGGCCCAGGCGAGGCCGGCCCAGCGAGGCCGGCCTCGCGGGCCCCTCGTCGGCTCGCCGACCATGGGCAAGGCTCGCCCTCGCCAACCCCCGAGGCCGCCCGGCGATGGTCGATGGCCCCTCGCCCGACCATGGGCAGGCCACCCTCGCCCAGCCCTTCCGGCTTCGCGGTGGCGGGCGAGGGGAGAAAAAAAAAAAGAAAAGAAAAGGAAAGAAGAAAAAAAAAGGGAAAAAATAGTTAAAATTAAAAATATTGACTGAACACGCTGAAAAAAAAAATTATTTAAAATAAAAATGCTGATCAGACATGTTGACTCAGCCTCCCAAGAGCCACGCTAAGCTAAAAATTAATAAAAAATGCCACGTCGGATTTCCGGTCAAATTAGCACTAAAGTGATCTTTTTTCTCCGATTTTGGCATCAAAGTGATCCGAAAAAAAGTTATGGCACCAAAGTGATCGCCGTACACAAGTTATGGCATTTGTGGTGTACTTTTGCCCAATGTTATCCTATTTATCCTTTTTATAGGATTTCAAGACTCTTAACACAAGACAATTCTTCTTTTTTGTATAAAATTAGGAAATAAATCGCAGAATTCCAGATTTGGTATCAACCTTCTAACTTTTCTCTAGGTAGCATTTCTTTTCCTTCTTTTTTCCTGTCACGACCCGTACCCCTCGAGTCATGGACATCCGCGTATAGGTCGAGAAGAGTGCGACGCTCCCAGGAATGCGTCACCGACCCGAATGAACCCAATAAGATAAAACACATCGCAAGCGGAATCGACGTATATAAATATATACTCCCAGACATTTCAAAAAGTAACCATGAATAGCAAGCTATAACAAATTACGATCTATTAAATCAAAATATACATTCTTTACAAACTTAACTACAATATCCCTTTGTCAACAAAAAGGTACACCAAAAGGGCCACGAAGCAAAAAGGGATTGGTGGCCTAGGGATATCAAAGCTGTCTCTCGGGAAGGGTTACAATCAAAAAGTGGCGGCCCTCACTCCTAAAGCTGGGACCTAAACTAGGGCTCCCAGTCGGGGTCAAGTCTAGACGTCTCAAAAGAACTCTCGGACTGTCATGGCTCTTCCTCTGAGCTCATAGCCTCAGACTCTGTCTCGGCTCAGGGTCCTGCTCTTCAGCCTCAAAATTCATGGCCGGGGATCTGAAATGTCGGTTTACCACAACCGTGAGAAAACTCAGCAAGTATAAAATCACTAATCCCAAACTAGGCTAAAGTGCACCTCCAGAGGGTAAATAAAATACATGAATCAGTGAGCCAAAATAACAACCAACATAAATTCACCCGAACTCACAGCCAATTTCACTATTCCTGCCACCCAATTTAGGCATTTAATATCATTATAACATATAAGCAGTTATATCGACCCGGAGGCCATGACAGGTGAACCGACCCGTAGGCCTCGGCCCGGAGGCCACAACTTGTCTCGACCCGAAGGCCCGACCCGAAGGCCACAATTGTTTCGACCCGAAGGTCACAATTGTTTCGACCCGGAGGCCTGACCCGAAGGCCACAATTGTTTCGACCCGGAGGCCCGACCCGAAGGCCACAGTCTTAAAAAGGCTTGTCACGCATACCCTTGCACTCTAAACCGGCTAATAATCAGCACACAAGCCATTCACATACTCGGGGATCAAATTAATTGCACTACTCATGTCAAGAGGCCAATCAATTACACACGAATTTATCAATTTCAACGCCATAATGGTACGATCAATCCTTTCCCTTTAACTCCAACTAAATCCGGCGCTCATTCGCACACTTAATGCATAACTTAGCATTACAAGGATCCAATCCGTTTAGGACTCAACATAACCAACCAAACTCAACCACTAAACCCCCAAATATTGTATCACCCCACGGGATCCCAACAAGTCCTACATTGACTCAAAAATGCCGAGTTTTCGAGCCATTACCCAATAGGCCAATTGACGCTCAAATTAGGCAAATTAATGCAATTTCGGACTTCCATGAACAATGCTCGACATCATGCAAATTTCCAGCTTTAAATCAACTCTAAACAACCTTATTTAGTCCCAATTGAGCATTGGATCACCCGGTTTAGACAATCACAACAAGAATCCAATTAATCCCAACTTAGGCAAATTTTCCAAATTCGGTTCTGGTGCGAACAGTGCCCATACAGCCCTCAAACAGCCACCAAATCACACATAAACAACCCTATTAAGTCCCAATTAAGTCCCTAAATCAGCCCACACACATAAGCACCCAAATAGGCCCCAATTAAGCTTAATTAACCCTAACATTTACCCCTAAATTGCACAATTAGGCTAATTAGGGGTTTTGAAATTTTTACTCGCCTCAAATTATCTTGGGACGATGGGAGCGAGCGGTCGACCACCGACGTGCGGTGAGAGTCGACGGCGGTGCTCTGGGGGCAAGCCGGCGTTCACGGCGACTCCGGCGGACTCAAGGTTCAATTCGGCCAAAACAGAGGAGGGGCTGAAAGTAGGGGCTGAGGACTGGAGGAGAGGGGGCTGAGGAGGCGAGGCGATCGCCGGGCGATGACGGCGGCGGACGGCAGCCAATCACAGGCGGGCGGGAACCGCGACGACGCTGCTCTCTCTTCCGCTGGGATGCAGGTCAAGGGTCGAAACCGAGGGGAAGCCGGCCGACGGGTCAAGGCCAGGGGGCGGGGCGGCGGGTCTCAACAGAAGAAGCAACCGCAAGCGAACCGACGAGGAAGAAGCGTGAAGAAGAAGCCGATCGGGGAGAGAGAGAGGCTGAAGAGAGAGAGTGGGTCAAATTTGAGTTAGTGGAATCCACTTGTCACCAATCTAGGGTTTAGGACAACTTGCCCTTTGATCTAAGGGCTTAAATTCAAACCCCATTAATAAAGCAAGGGCAAAAAGGTAAAACACCCCTAACTAAGGTGTGACCAGATCTGGTTTGGTCCCACCTAACCCTAGTTAAGCCCCAAATAAATTAAAAAAAATTCGGAATTAAGTAAAACAACCTAGGGGCATTTTCGTAATTTTCCGGTCCCGGACCGAAATTCCAATTTTTGCCCATACCGGTCCTAAATATTCTTGGGAGACATAATCCGGTGTCGGATTCGCCAAACTCGCTTTCTAAGCCCTCGGAAATCGCCCGCGAAATCCCGGGAATAAAATAATATTATTTTTCAATTTTTGTCGAAATTCAACTTTTTGGCCAAAACCGCTCTAAATGCGTGTGGCCACCCCAAAATGACCTTGGCCGCGAAAAATGACCTCGATCGGCCTCCGAATCCGGCCTTGGTGCCCACAGGGGCAAAACCGTCATTTTCTTAATTTCTGTCGGATTTTCAATATTCAACCGCACTAATCCCATACATGACTGGCCACTCTAAAATGACGTCCGTCTTACCAAAATAGTCGTAATTGCCCTTGAAATTTTGATATCGAAGTTCGGGTCCAATATCGCGATCACAATAGCTCGTTTTGAAGTCTTAGGGCCTCTCACTAACGGGTGGCTGTTTAGGTGTTACACGTATCGACCTAAGATTGTCCGAGTCGTGATGGCCTCAATTTCAGAATGGACGGCAGAGTAGTAGATCTGAGAAAGTTATTAGATATCGAAGCAAGTGGTTTCTAGCTTGCTGTAGCTCATGGAATGAGAGGCATAGGAAAAACGACTATTGCCAAGGTCGTCTTCAATCAACCATCGCCTCACTGTGGAATGTGCAGCAGTCTCCTTGAAGACGTCCGAGAAAAAGTCATCAAGAGATGAAGGATAGTCAAGTTGCAAAAAAGGTTATCATCGGATATTGTGAATTCTTCTGCGGCGAACAACATTGATGATGTTGATTATGGTGAGCAGAGGATTGGAGAGACACTCCACAAAAAGAAAGTCCTCATTGTTCTCGATGATGTAGACAAGAGTGAACAAGTCTAGAAATTAGTCAGCAAGTGTACCTTGTGGTTCAGGTTCTAGAGTTATTATTAAAACTAGGAATAAAAATGTTTTGCATTATAAAGAATTAGTGTATGGCGTTCTAAATTATGAAATGGAGGAAATGAGTTTTGATCATGGACTGCGGCTTTTCAGCAGGCATGCCTTCAAGAGAGACACTCCTTTAGATGACTCCCACATCCTTTCAAGAGACGTCGTCTCCATAACTGGACTACTTCCTTTGGCTCTTGAAGTGTCAGGTTCGTTCCTTTATCGAGAAGGAGATAGGAAAAGAGGCAAGACAAATCAAGTAAAGTTCCACAGGATATCACAGGAAAGTTGAAGAGTTATGATGCCTTAAGTACTGAATACTATTTGATAACGAATTTTCTAGATGTTGCTTGCTTTTTCATTAATGAGAACAAGAATAATGCAATTCACGTGTGGAAGGATTGTGGGTATTCTCCAGAATGGGGTATTGATGTCCTTAATAAAGGTTCGAAATGACAAGGTGTCCTGGATGCATGACCAACTGTGAGATCTTGGAAGGAAAATCGTCCATCAAAATGCTGTAACAGGTCCTGGAAATAAAGCAAAGCGACAACTACCGATAACTATTCTCTATTTTACCATGTACCTTTCTTTTGAGGGGTTTCTTCTTCTCTGTGAAATGTGGTTGCTGAACAGAGAAGAGGAACTTCAATTCACTGATTAGTTTTTACTGTAACAGAGAAAAAAAAAATGTTTAAGCACTGCATCTAGCCTGGCATAGTTTTCCAAGATTCCGTATTACTTTTGGAAAGATGGAAGAATTTGAACAACTAAGGTTCCTTAAATTGGAGAGAGGAACTTCTGTTGGGGACTTCACCAATTGACTTTCAAACTCAAGATGGATTTCTTGGGCTTTTCCTCAACCGGATTTTAGGGTGGCCAGTATGCATTAAAGAATGGAGTCGTTTTCGAACTTTGCTACAATGACTTCACAAATGAAGTATGGAGCATACTCAAGGTATGTTATGTGTTTACTTAAAGCCAAATTGTCTGATCTTATAGTACTTTTTTTTAGTAAAGTCCATCTTCTAGTCTGTTTTTATCTTTCTCCTTTAGTTGTATGATCCTCTAAACTAGATATTTCACTTCTGCAATACATTGTTCTGTTTTTGCAGATTGCGAGTTCTGAAGCTGAAAAACTGTTCTGGCATAACTATAACTCCAGACTTTTCTAGTTGCTCTCAAGTTTGATGGAAATTGATGCTCCACTGGAAAACTGAAGTGCTTGACTGACTTCAGTACTGAAAGTTGCAGGCGTCTTAAAGAGTTGCCAGAAGAAATTGGAGGGCTGGTGAATCTTAAGCACTTCTCTTTACAGGAATGTTTTATGGAGAAGAAACTCCTCGATAAATTTGGTAAGTTAGCATCATTGAACAAAGTTTTATGTATGGAATATGACGATGCGTTGCTTTCCGGATTCTATTAGTGGACTAAACAGTTTTGTCAACACTCAGGATCACACACGCCAATCACCGAACTTCTGAACTCTACTGGAGGGCTGGGGAAGCTGGAGTACTCATCTTTCTTTCACTAACTTGAGGATACTCCCTGGTTCCATCAGAAAGTTAAAATCAATCCGCGTGTTGGAACTGTCACATCTTAATCAATTGGTAATTGGAAAACGCTGGGAGTTTCCTAGTAATATTGGAATGTCGGAGAATTTGGAAGAGCTACATGTCTATAGTTGTCCAGAATTAAAGGTTGAAATCCCTGCCGAACTCGGACACATGGTTCTTGTTGAGAATCCTAAATTTATCACGTGTAGGAACTGTCAGTTTGCCAAGCACAATGAATCCGCTTCCTTGCCTTGAAAATATTAACTGAGTATAGGAGTTGCCAGAGCTTATCACGAGTTAGATGTGTTTAGGATACGAATCTAGTTCAATGCAGTTGGTTTCCGATTTCTCAAATCTGACAAATTTGGTCGAATTGATTCAACATGCTGGCACTGGTTATACAGAATGATCAAAGTTAGTGCAGACTTGTAACCTATGGTGGATTGGGAGATTGTCTAAACTGAAAGAAATTGAGTTGTGCCTCAGAATATCACTGGGCCCTGAGTTAGGCTCGCTGTCTCTTCTACACGCTTACTTTGTCTGTACTAGACCTGCAATCCTGCACGCAACTTCCATCTTTTTCTGGTTGATTCAAACCTTGATGAAATCCAGCTTGAAAAATATTGAAACTATGTTGGCTTTAGAGCTCTCTCCTTTTGGAATGAAAGCGATACAACTTGAGGGACTTCCAAGTTGGAAAAGTTTGGTCAAGTGGTGTGAACTCAAGCGATCACCCATTTGATCAAAGCTTAAAGAGACTGGAAGTAATAGACGTGAGCTGGTGCTCGAAGCCGGTTGAGATTCAATCAATGTCACGCCCCGCACCCAATCGTGAGCTTGAACATCCGCCTAGGGTCGAAAACAGAGTGTGACGCTCCCAGGATTGCGTCACAGAGACCCTAATAACCAAATCAGAGAAAACACGCCACATGCGGAAACAACGTATATATAATGTATATATACACCCAGACAAATATTAGCAACCATGAATAGTAAACTAAAACAAATTACGATCTATTAAACCAAAATATACAATCTTTACAAACTTGAATACAATATCCCTTTGATCAACAAAAAGTACACCAAAAGGGCCACGGAGCAGCAGGGATTAGTGGCCAAGGGATATTAATCTATCTACCGGAGGGCTACAATCAAAAAGTATCGGCCCTCACTCCTAAGGCTGGAACCTAAACTAGGGCTCCCAGTCGGGATTAGGTCCACACGTCTCAAAAGAACTCTCGGACTGCCCTGGCTCTTCCTCTGAACTCATAGGCTCGTACTCTGTCTCAGCTCAGGGTCTTGCTCTTCAGCCTCAAGATTCATGGCCGGGGATCTGAAATGTTCGGTTTTACCACAACCGTGAGAAACTCAGCAAGTAATAAATCTCTAATCCTAAACTAGACTAAGTGTACCTCCAGAGGGTAAATAAAACAGATAATTAAATGAACCAGTGCAACAATGAATGTCCAATTCACCCGGGCCCAAGGCCCAATTCACTATAACATCCTGCAGGTAAGACTTTCAATATCAATCTAAAGAGTATGCAGTCATATCGACGTCACAACCCTAAGGCCAATAATCTATCCCGACCCGTAGGCCCGGTCCGAAGACCCCAATCTGTCCCGACCCGTAGGCCCGGTCCGAAGACCACAATTTATCTCGACCCATAGGCCCGATCCGAAGACCCCAACTGTTTCGACCCGAAGGCCCGGTCCGAAGACCTCAACTATTTTAAAACCGAGGCCCGGTCCGAAGACCACAAATTGTAACGACCGTAGGCCCGGGCCGAAGACCACAATTGTTTCGACCCGAAGGCCCGACCCGAAGGCCACAGTTGTTTCGACCCGAAGGCCCGACCCGAAGGCCACAGTTGTTCCGACTGACACGTGCATCGACAAATTTCAATATCAACTATACCAAAGCTCAACGTGTAATTTCACATGTCGCGGGACTCAATTTAATTATCGTACCTCGATGAGTCCAGTACCATAAATCGCGACCTCGCTCATTCAGCTCATTGTCGGCACGCCTAGCACATTTTATTCTACTCCAATTTCACCCGGCATTCAAAGCACAACTTAGCAATGCACAAACCCAATCCATTTAGGACCCGATGTGGCCAACCAAACTCAACCATTAAACCCACAAATATTGCATTACCTCACGGAATCTCAACAAGTCCTATATTGGCTCTAAAATGCCGGGTTTTACGAGCCATTACCCAATAGGCCAATTGACGCTCAAAAAAGGCAATTAAATGCAATTTCGGACTTCCACCAATAATGTTCAACATCAAACAATTTTCCAGCCCTACAATCAGTCCTAAACGACCTTATTAAGCCCCAATTAAGCATTGGTTCACCCGGTTTGGACAATCACCACAAGAATTCAATTAATCCCAACTTAGGCAAATTTCCCAAATTCGGTTTTGGGCATGAACAGTACCCAACAGCCATAAATTTGTCTCTAAAACACACTTAAACATCATTATTAAGTCCCAATTAAGTCCTATAATCAGCCCATACACAATCCCCCACAATTAAACCATAATTAGCTTAATTACCCCACTAATTACCCCTAAAAATCCACAATTAGGCTAATTAGGGTTTAGAAATTTTTACTCGCCTATTATCGGTCTCGGGACGACGGGAGCGGGCGATCGATCACCGACTAGCGGTGAGAATCGACGGCGGCGCTCCGGGGGCAAGCCGGCGTTCACGGCGACTCCGGCGAACTCAAAGCTAATCCGGCCAAAACAGGGGCTGCTGGTCGGCGGGGCTGAGGAGGCTGAGGACGGCAGAGAGGGGGCTGAGGACGGCGAGGCGGTCGCCGGGGGCGACGCTCGGCGGCGGACGGCGGCGCAGCACCGGCGGGCGAGCCGGCGACGCTGCCCTCCCTCGCCTGGAACAGCACAGCAGCTGAGGCGGCGGGACAGAGGGGAAGCGGAGGTCGACGGGGCTGGGGCGGCGCCAGGGGGCCGGCGGGCGGCGGACGAGCCCAGCAGCTCCGGCGCCGCGGCCTTCTCCGGCGTGAACAGCACCGGCGGAGCAAGAAACGGCGAGGAAGAAGGGAGCGGCGAAACCGAGGGGAACGGCGGGCGACGGGGCTGGGGTGGCGCCTGAGGGCCGGCGGGCGGCGGACGACCCAGCAGCTCCGGCGTCGTGGTCGTCTCCGGCGTGAACAGCGGCCGGGCGAGCAGCAACCAGACCGGCGAGAGTGAAACGTGAGGGAGAAGCCGATCGGGAGAGAGAGAGAGAAGAGAGAGAGAGAGTCTGAAGAGAGGAGAGAGAGAAGGTCAAAAGGTGGTCAAATGTGAGTTAGTGGAGTCCACATGTCACAATCCTAGGGCTTAGGACACTCTACCCTTTGATCCAAGGGCTCAAATTTGAATCCCACTTAAAAAGCAAGGGCAAAATGGTCAAAAGTCCTCTAACCTTGGCTGACCAGGTGTGGTTGGCTTCACCTAACCATAGTTAAACCCCAAAAATTGATTTAAAATTCGGAATTAAATAATACAACCTAGGGGCATTTTCGTAATTTTCCGGTCCCGGACCGAAATTCCAATTTTCGCACATACGCGTTCCATACGTGCGTGGCCAACATAATATGGCGTCGGATTCGCGAAATGAAATTTCTAAGCCCTCGAAAATCGTCCATGAAATCTAGGGAATAAAATAATATTATTTTTCCAATTTTTGTCGAAATTCAACTTTTTTACCAAAACCGCTCTAAATGCGTGTGGCCACCCCAAAATGACCTTGGCTGCGAAAAATAACCTCGATCGGCATCCGAATCGGGTCTCGGTGTCCACAGGGGTAAAACCGTCTTTTTCTCAATTTCAGTCGGATTTTCAATTTTCGACCGCGTCAGTCCCAAACATGAATGGCCACTCTAAATTGATGTCCGTCTTGCGAAATAGTCGTAATCACCCTTGATATTTTGATATCGAAGTTCGTGCCCAATATCGCGATCACAATAGCTCGTTTTGCAGTTTTAGGGTCTCTCGCTAATAGGTGGCTGTTTAGGTATTACGCGTATCGACCTAAGACTGTCCAAGTCATGATGGCCTCAATTTCGAACAACGAGAGGAATTATCACTAGTACCGGGTCGCGATCGCTTGGATTAAAATCGGGGTTATTTATCGGCGCATTTTCGGATGTCTTGAAATCACTCGCGATCCGATCATCGTCGCTGAAAATATCAACCCGTCCTTTTCCTAAGATCGGCCTATATTGGTTCAAAATATTTCCTCGACGTTCATTGAAATCGGCGCTCAATCGCGGGTCGAGTTCTCGGTCCACGTACCTGATCCTATTTAGCCTTTCCTTTTTGGTCAGTATCCCGTGATTGATCAATTCCGGGCGAGACTTACTAAAATTACACGAGAATTCACATACACTTTATTGGATTCGATAACGGGTCAAAATTTCGGGCTGTTACAATCAACTGGCAGCGTGCTAGACTCACTTAAGAGATTAGCCATCTATGGCGGCGAGTCTTTAGAATGGTTTGGTTCTCTCATGGAACCTAAGTAGCACGGACACGCGACACGCGACACGTCATTTCTCAAAAATAGAGAATTCCGACACGTTGGGACACGTTGTATATTAAATATATATTTATATATATGATAAATTATTATTTTTAAATTTGATTCAAATAAATAAATAAATAAAAATAAAAAGCCTAGAGTGAACTTACCCTAAAAAATTATACACAAAAGTTTTCAAAAAATAATTATATATAAATAAATAAATCAGTTAAGAAACTAAAAGTAAATAATTAAATTTGAAAAAGGAAAGTACAAGATAAAAAATTAAAAAAAGCAGCCAGCCCACTTTCCTTTTCTTTCCCTAAATTTTAATTAAGATTTTTCGGGGACTGTTAGATCATTTTTGGATTCAAATCGTGATCGTTGAATCGCGATTATTGCAATTTGACTTTTCCCCTCTCTCTCTCTCGTCGGTTCCCCCATCCGCCTGACACACCCACTCCCCGCTGACCAATCCCTGCCTACTCTTCTGAGTCTTCTCTCTCTCTCTTTTCTTTTCTTTTCTTTTTTCTTCCATTTTCTTTCTTCCTTCTCCCTCCTTCTCCTCCCCCGACGCCACAGCTTCTGGCTTCTTCTTCTTCCTCCGCCCGACCGTCGCCCGCAACTCGCCAGCCGCCACGCCGTCTGTTCCGCCGCCCGCCCGTCGCCGCCTTGAGCCCAGCTCGCAGGGCCGAGCTCGCCCCTACCCAGCTCGCTCGACCGCCTCGCCGTCCGCCTTGTGCCACCGCGAGCCCCGCCGTCCGCCTTGCGCCACCGCGAGCCCCGCCGTCGCCGTCGTTGTTGCCGCCCAATAGCAGCTCGCCGCCGCGAGCCTCGCCAAGCTGCTCGTCGCTGCGAGCTCAACTCGCTGCTCGCCTGGTAGCTCGCCAGACCGAGCTCGTCCGTCCCGCGCCGCTCACCGCGCCCGACTCGCGTGTCACTGGCGTGTCCGGCGTGTTGACCGCGTGTCGGATCTCCGACACGCGTTGACTGCGTGTCCGAGCGTGTCGGAGACGTGTCGGAGCGTGTCCGAGCATGTCGGACACGCGACACGTGTCGGACACTGATTCGGAAGCACAAATAACGTGTCCGTGCTACCTAGCATGGAACTACAGCCATCTAAGATATCTAAATATCTCTAACAGAGTGAGTCAACTGCTCGTGGGCAGAGAGTATTCCTTCTATCGAGCGTCTTAAAGAATCTAGAAGAGAAGTTTTCCGAGTGCCAAAAGCTACCCAACATCCAAGTCGTCCGCAGGTTGGAATCATCGGAAGAGTTCTCTCTTTATAGGCGCCACTCTTATGGAACGATTAGTTGATTTGTCAAAATTGAAGAGCCTGAGGCTTATCAAAATCAACCAGTGCTACGGGCTACGGGCTGTTGAGGGCCTTGATCAGTTAAGAGGTTTTGGACAGGATGGAATTTGACGAGTGTAGATCATTCGGAAGGTTGATGGATATCCCGGGCGTGAAAGTGCCAGATGGGCGCCAAATACGTATTTTCGGGTCATATTCTGGTCGGGTATCTGTTCTCATCAGAAGAAGCCTAATCCTTCGTGTTTCGGTTTGGGCCTGGTATATGGAAACCCGCTCGACTTGAACCGAACTGTTGACACCTCAGTGCGCACAAAGCAAACATATTCTGCAGAGAGAGACGTAGAGAGAGAATGGCGAGGGCAGTGACAGGAGTGATACTCGACGAGTTGATCATCTTCGCAGGGAATCTTGAACGAGGACGACGCGTGACCTGAGAAGGTAGTTTGTCATGCCTATTTGTCATTTTAGATCCGAATCACTTGGGAAAAATGGAATAGGGAAGCTAATCATGTTCTCTATGGCCTCGATGTGAATCTCCGTTCCAGATGGATTCTTCATGCAGATTACGGAGTAATCAGATTTTGTTCATTGTATTGATTCAGTTCTAATCAATTCCAAGGGTTGTGTTTCGACTACTCGATCATCTGCTCCTAGGTTTTTATTGTTGTATCTATTATGATCGTTTCTTTTTTCTATCTTGTTTTGACCGGACACGGCTTGTTTGCTTCGCTTGAATATCTTTGATGCAATCTTCATCATCCATTGTCTACTACAACTATTCACTATATTTGCATAGGCCATCCGTTGTTTTATCAGCACGGGAATTCCGCGTAAACAGAAGTCACCGATATAATATTGCACATTCGTACTAAAAATCGTGCATTAATTATTCTATAGCTATGGAAAGATGGCTTCTCATCATGAAATACAATAAAAATATACACCCATTTTATTTGTAAGCGAATAAAGAAATACGAATTGATCGATTCGTACCGAGATTGTAAATTCGCTAGCGAAGGCTTTGGGATTTTAGAAAATCATTTGATTCACCGTCACGGTCCCAGTGACTCCTCCGTTTCCCTGAAGATAAAAGATGGGCCCCATTCAGGTCTGTAGACAAAACCGAGATGAATCATCAACAGCCAAACGAAGGCGAGAAGCTCTCCACCTCTGCTCAGCACCTGCGCATGCGCCTCTCCCTTGATATGACCTGCTGCATACGTCAGCATCTCCACCCACACCCCGCTCATCACCTTCCACTTCCATTCCCCGAGCTTCTCTATTTCTCGGGCCATAATGATCGCCCGGTCGAGCAAGGGAGTCGCGCGGGAGGGCCTGTCCGCTTCTACATTTCGGGCAAAAATTGCCTCGCATAAGCTCTTCACATCCTTGCTATCAATGTGGTCCTGTAGCTCCTGCAACGTAGTCGCCGATCTCATTTGGGCAATGCCGGCCACAGCAGACACCACATTAGGCTGATTAAGGAAAAGATACATCACGTAGTCGGACAGAATCTTGCTAAATTCCCTTTCGTCATTTCCGGCCGTGGGATCCTCTCTATTATACCAGATTTCAGTAGCAAGATGCCACGATATCACACTCTTATTGTAATTAACTCCGCGGACTAACTCCATCAGCATGTCCCGTACGTTATACCCCCCAATAGTCTGGGGAATCTCATCATCTCTAGCCTCACATATACTCTCCGTGTCAGAATCACTGAGTTTACGGTGATAGGCCTCATGCGGGAGAGACCTGAGAAGCCAATCACCTCTAGCCAGATATATCCTCCTCGTCCTTTCTATGTCCCCAAAATTTTCCAAATGAGTTGTGTTGTTGAATTTACGTCTCACCTCCTTAAAGATAAAGATCCATAACTTCATAATAAATGGATTTGTGGACATGTACCTCGTATTCGCAATCACCGATCTTTTTCCATTCATGTTCCTCATACCACAACCTCTAGTGATTGTATCAACAGCTTGATGAGAATAAGAGATGGTCTTCTCAGCCATATAAAATGGAAAACCGCAAATATTAGAAAAAGCGATGTTTCCCCAGCGCCAATCGCGCTTATACATCTTTCTCGGACTCTTCTCCAAATTCTCGGATAAGAGGTTGCAAGCAGAAATGGATTCTGACCACCTTCGAAATATTAATGGTGTATCTAAGACAGCATAAGTAACCTTTGTGTTAAGCTCTGCTTCACATGTGGGGATTCGGGGCTTCATTACGTAATCTGTGGTGGATACCAGGTTGTGGAGAAATGAATCTAGTTTAGATGATCTTGTTTTGTACCACTGGATTTCAGCAACAGTCCAGTCGGAGAAAACGAGCATGAGCACAGCTATCACATCAAGAGCAATCCCTCCGGAAAGAAGTAAATACGTAATTTTCACATCGAGTTCGGGGAGCTGATGCTTTTTCAAGCGATTGAACACGATGAAAGCCATCGCAACGTCAATGAAGGCTATGAAGCGGAAAACATAGCTCCACTTGGAACGTATTGCCAATGCTTTTGTGTGGAGCACCTCGTAAATGAAATGGAGTTCGACTGATAATACCCTCAGTGCATCCATGGCAGACACTCTGCAGAAATACTCTTGGCTTATTTGACGTTGTCTTTGTGTGAAGATGAGATCTGTGAGGAATATCTTAGAGATTTGAAAGAAGTAGTAAGCGTGCTTCATGACAATGCTTTCGGCAAGCTTTGCTTCTTCTTCATCATGAGAATTTCCATCCAGTGGGTCAATGAGTTCGACATCAAGCCAATCAGCTTTATCATCAAGAGACTCTTGCTGTGAGAGCACCCATTCCCTAAGCCTCGGGAGGCTTGAGAGATTAAGTGCTAGTGTCCTCTCCACATTTTTTATGACCCCTGCAAGAAAAACTAGCATCGTTGGGAACACTAGGGATTTGTCGCTGGGAAATATCTGTACAAAGACATAGATGACGGCACCGACTTGGAAGATGAGACTAAGCAGGTGCCGTCGCCAAAGCGAGCTGTCCTCCAGAGAAAAGGCAGTGATGGTATCCGGACCGCCAAGATGTAACAAGAGAAATGAGGCCCAAAATACTCGAAGTGCCTTATCTACTTCAGCTATATGAGCGGACAAGCTGCCTTGGTTGTGAGAGATAAGCCCGATCCCAAATGCAGCTACCCAATCAGCCATCAAATAGGCCAGCCACAAGAGGAAAACAATATGATTGTTTGTTGTTTTCTTTCTAAGGGGTGCAAATAGAATGAGAAAGACTTGGAGCAAGAGGCTTAGCACGACGAAGCCTCGGATATTCCATTTGTTCCATAGATACGAGATGGAGCTAAATGCCATAATTTTGTTTAGGTTGAATTTTGTTGGTCCTCTCTAATGTAACTTCGAGTACAACATGTTTAGGACAAATAATGACAAAGACATTGAGATGGTCCCTTGCTTGTTTTGTTAGAAATAAGTATATATTCCAAATCCCAACAAGGAAAAAGAATCGTGAGCCGACCATTCGGTGAATGAACATGAGCAATGTATTTTATGCATTAAATGAAAGAAGAAAAGCATCTCCTGCGTGAATGATGATGCTGGTTGCTTTTGTGTTGGGTTGATATTTTATCGTCAAAACGGTCCTATCTTAATTTTATTTGCACATCCACTTGTAACTACCTAGGTTGAACTATGAAACTTACATAAAAAAAAATTACCAAAAAAAGTCCTAAACTAATTGCAATTGTGCCAATTTGGTCCTAAATAATTTTTTGTTTTCCGATTGAGTCTTCAACCATCTGTATTTGTTCTAATTTAGTGGCGTTGACATGATTAATATTTAATTATATTTTAATATTTTTCGAATTTATTTATTTTTATTTTCTTTTCCTTTCTTTCATTTTTTTCTTCCGTTCTTCCTCTAGCCGATCGCTGAACTGGCCAAAGGTGAGGGCTGGCAAGGTCGACCCTCCCCTAGCGCGGGGGCATGGCAACCTTGCCCTCTCCAGAACACATCTAGAGAGAGAGAGAGAGAGAGAGAGATTCGAATTGGTTTGATCATGGAGATGAAGATGGAATCGCTCTCGTACATCGAAGAAGAACTCGACTTCGGTTTCTTCCACATAGAGTCAGAAGTTGAAGATGACATTTCCACTCAATGGGAGCTCGTTAATGCCTCCAATGCCGACTTGGATCACTCTGATTTCGATGCTTACAATAGCCCTATCTTCCGATGGGTCTATTTGTGCTCTTAGTCTTCAGAACGGGATTGCTTGCATCGATGATCTTGATGGCGAGGTTCGAGCCAAAATGGCGACTCTTGCATTTCCTATCCGATTGACCTTCCTGAGACCCTAGAATTTTTTTCAATCTATCAACATTGCCCTTGCCCTCATGCTCGCCCTCGTCCAGCCATGGTAAGGCTCGACGTCACCATTGCCATCATTGGGTGAGGCTCGCCCGCGCCCTCGCCAGGGGCAAGCAGGGACGAGCCTTGCCAAGGGCCGGTGGGGGCCTTTGGTCGGTCCGAGAACCGGTGATTGGTTAGAGGAAGAAGGGAAGAAACAAAAAAGAAAGAAAAGAAAAGAAAAAAGGAAAAAAAAGAAAGAATAAATAAATAAATTAGAAAAATATTAAAATATTATTAAAATTTGTTCACGTTAGCACTGGCCAACTAAAATTGGCCAGATGGACTTAATTGACACAAATATAAAAGGATTATGACTCATTTGGCAAAAAAAGAAGAAGAGTTTATGACTTAATTGACACAATTGCAATAGATTAAAGGCTTTTTGGGTAATTTTCCCAACTTCGGTATGCTAATTTATTGGATTCTTTAGTGATACTGCTTTTAACAAGACAATTGATATTATTTATCAGCAAGATACTATCTAACAAGTCATATGAGTATGCTTGTATAAGATGAGCAGGATATCCTCCATATTAGGAAAATAAAATCCTCTTAAACCAACGTAAAATTGAGAATCTATCCGGCCGAATTTATAATTTTGTGTGGGTTACCTTCAATGGACGTAATCATGCTAATTGTACCTCCTCACCCTTTCGAGTCTCAAAAGCTTAACGATTGGGATGGTTCAAATTTGCAGTATCATACATGTTACTCTCTGCCACATGTCCAGTAATCAGGAACTAACAAAATCACACCGCACCCAACAAATTGGCTGAATAGTTATACGTTTAATTAAGATACGATAGAGTCATATACAGTAATGATTGTAATTTCACAATTTAAAAAATTTGAATACGTGTACATGATATTTTCCCAATATTTGGAAGCATGAAGGGGGAGGAAAATACAGAGGAAATATCCACTAATTTTAATTTTAAAGTTTTAAAAGCATCACCTTTTTTCCTCTACGTTTTCCTCATCTCTCAAAGATAGAACTAATTAGTTTCACGGTCTATATGTCAATAAAAAATTCAAGATCCCGCTGCAAACCATGTGCAATGATTTTGATAGAAGTAGGCAAAAGTGGTGCCTCGTTTCAAGGCTGGATCAGAACTTCTGGCTGCCCATGCTTGCATAGCCGAAAGTCCTCAAACAAGATCAACCGTTCACCTCTTAGGCTGGAAAAGAATAAGTTCAGAACTTCAGAACTTCATCTTCAAGATGCCAAGCTTCACGTGAAGATCTGTCAAAAGTAAAGTTCAAGCATAAACCAAGGGAAAGGACATTGAAAGCCAGAGCTGTTACAACAATACTTCTCTGCGCCTCCATAAGTTTTCATGACAAGCAACTAGTAATGAAAAGAAGCAATACATTCTTAGTATAAACGCAGAAACTGCATGGAATCAAAACAACTTTCAAAAGAAAGCGAAGAACAAACTGGACCCCTGACAGAACGTGCTGCGGTTAGGGGTAGCTTTCTGGAACAATCCGAGAATATAAAGCTCTAGTTCACGTCGCGTTGAACATTCATTTTTTATCAATGATGACTGGTTTTAAAGGAAAATTCATCTCCAAATAACATTCAAGAGACATGAGCAATTCATATCTGATCATAAAGCTGCTAAAGACAGGAAGGATCAGAGAGAGGGCCATGCAGAAAGACTGGTATAAGAGAAAATAACACTAGAATGAGTGGAGTATTTCAATCGTAATATTTAAACTTAAGTGAAACTTCTTTGTGTTAAGTGAAATTTGTTCATTCAATCGAGTAAGCTCTATTACAAATTATAAATGATCTACTTATAAATTGGATCTCATATTATTGTTTATATTTTCCATCTCATTTGAATTGTAAATTAAATAGATGTCCTTGAGTTTATTGACATAATTTGTTTTCAATATAAGTTACGTAAGTGTTTGGAAAAGAAGTTATATAATTTAGGAATTCTTTTAAAAATATTTTCCTGCGTACCCATTAAACTCCATAAGAGATAGTAGTTTGTGGATGAATAAATAAGCTAAAGCTTATTGTTGAATCTGTACACATGATGGCATGTGTGAGGTCAATTGGGACGTGGCAAGGACAAACAAAAATATTTTCCAAATTTCGACTTTAACTACATAACTTTGTGGTAAATTGATCGATTTTGGTTGTTTTGGCTTGATCACCATGGTCAACTAACTTTCTTGAGGGTCATAAATCATGTGACTCCTAAATAGAAGAAGCTTTAACATCCCACCCTTAAGAATAATTAATTAACTGGCTGTCCAACAGGAATCAACGAATCTGGTAGCTAATGAAACCAAGATACTTGGAAGGAGAGGGAAGCCAGCCTTTTTGGCAAAACCGAAAGAAATCTGTAATGATTGAAATTGATTCAGTTGTAATCAATTTTAAGAGTCGCAATCATTTTTTCTATCTTGTTTTGCTTCGGTTGAATATCTTAATGCAATCTTCTTCCCTCTTGTAATTCAGCACCGTATTCTCACAGCCATCCATTATATTATTAGCACAAAGCATAAATTACAGATTAAAATAGCATATTGTATGATTAATTATTCTATTGTTAACGATGCAACGTTCGCTGTTTTCATTTTAAGGGTTGCAAACTGAACAAGAAAGACCTAAAGTGTGAGACTCGGTATGACAAAGTCATGGATGTTCCATTTGTTCCCCAGATCCAAATTAGAGCTAAATGCCATTTTTTTGCTTAGTTTAAATTTAATCAATCCTCTCTAATGTAATTTCTAGTATAATAGAATGTATAGGACGAATAATGAGACACACACACATATAGTGAGATTGTTCCTTGCTTGATTTTTAGAAAAACATATCTATTCAAAAACCAATTGGGAAAAAGAACCGGGAACCAACTATTATATATGTGTTGAGATTGTTCCTTGCTTGATTTTTTGAAACCAGTATCTATTCCAAAACCCAATTGGAAAAAAGAATCATGAACCAACTATTATATGTGTGTACGTGTTGAGATTGTTCTTTTCTTGATTTTTGGAAAATAGTATCTATTCCAAAACCCAACTGGGAAAAAGAATCGTGAACCAACTATTATATGTGTGTGTGTTGAGATTGTTCATTGCTTGATTTTTAGAAAATAGTATCTATTGCAAAACCCAACTAGGAAAAAGCATCGTGAACCAACTATTATATGTGTGTGTTGAAATTGTTCATTGCTTGATTCTTAGAAAATAGTATCTATTCCAAAACCCAACTGGGAAAAAGAATCGTGAACCAACTATTATATATGTGTGCGCATGTGTTGAGATTGTTCCTTGTTTGATTTTTAGAAAAAAAGTATATATTCCAAACCCCAAACGGGCAAATGAATCGTGAACCAACTGTTATATATGTGTGTGCGTGTGTTGAGATTGTTTCTTGCTTGATTTTTAGAAAATAGTATCTATTCCAAACCCCAACTAGGAAAAAGAATTGGGAACCAACTATTCAGTGAATGAGCGTAAACAAAGTATCTCATGCATTAAATTGCAGAAGAAAAGTATCTCATGCATTGATGATACATCTTGCTTTCTGTTGGGTTAATGTTTTATTGTCAAATCGATCATAACTAAATTCGACTTGCACATTCACCTGTAGCAACTTGAGTTTCGAACTATGAAACTACAGTATGCATGATTAGTTTATTGAAGTGTTTAGCAATACCACATCTAACAAGACACTAGATATTATTGATCAATAAGATACCATCTAACAAGTCATATGAGTGTGCTTGTATAGGATGAGTAGGTTATCCTCCATGTTAGGAAATTAAGATCCTTTTAAACCACTTTAAAATTAAGAACATGACCGGTCATATTTACATTCATGCATGGGTTAGTGCAAAGGAGGTAATCGTGCTAGTTATCTCTCGTCACCCTTTCGCGTATTAAAAGCTTAACAAATAAGATGGTTCGAATTTGTAATATCATACAGGTTGCTCTCTTTAACATATCTAGTGATTATACGTCAATCTAAGAAAAATCAACCTAGTCGAAAAACTCAATAAATCTGCAAAATACCAGATATACATTCAAATCAAGAATTAACAAAATCACATGGCACCCAACCAATTGGTTGAATAGTTACACGTTAAGTTAAGATAGGACAGAATTATATCTAGTAATGGTTATACTTTCACTATTTAAATAATTTGAATACGTATATATATATATCACAATAAAAGAAAAATTCAAGATCCTGCTGTAAAACCATGTGCAACGGAAGTCGGCAAAAGTAGCGCGTGTTTTCATTACTGGAGCAGGACTTCTAGCTGCCCATGCTTGCATAGCTCTAAGTCCTCATATAGATCTGTCGAACGGGTTGGTCAAACGGGTTCATTGGGTCGAGTCGAAATTGATCTGATCCAAATAGACCTATTTAACCCGTTTTGACCCATTTCAACGTAATGCAAATCTAATAATCCATACCTGACTCGACCTATATTACTAAAGCATTTCCATATTTAACTTAATTTAGGAAAACTCGAACCCAAATTGAAATAAGAGTGTAGAGTGAGGGCAAGAGAGATAAATTGATTTTAAATAAGTTGTGAACCAATTTACGACCGATTTAACACTCATATTATGTTTACGAATTTATGACCCATTTTGTGAACATAACTAACCCATTTTGACCCATTTACCGATATATGGATTAAGAAATGTGTTTATGATCCATTTTGACATATCTACCCTCAAACAAGATCAACCGATCTCCTCTTCGGCCGTAAGAGAACAAGAAGAGAAGTTAAGAACCTCATCTTCAACCTTTCTCCTCTTCGGCTCTAAAATCATTGCACATGTTGAAACTGTCACATCTTAATTGATCCTTACCTGGAAACCAATGGGAGTTACCTAGTGTTATTACAATGTTGGAGAATTTGGACAAGCTACATGTCTATCTATAGTTGTCCAGAGTTGGCGGTTGAAGTTCTTGTGCAAATCGGAACATCGTCGTCGTTGAGAATCTTAAATTTATTGCGTACACAAACTTTCAATTTGCCAAGCAATATGAACCTGCTTACCCGCCTTGGAAAAACTAGGTTTAGAATATTATGAGATCCAAGAGTTTGCCAGAGCTTCTCACGAGCTTGATGAGTTTACGAGTCTAGTCTACTTCGTTGCGGTCGGTTCCTAATCTCTCCAATCTGAGAAATTTGGTCGAATTGATTCTACATGATGGCACTGGTTATACAGAACGACCAAAGGTACTGCAGACTTGAGAGCAATGGTGGATTGGGAGGTTGTTTAAACTGAAAGAAATTGACTTGTGCCTATGGCATATCACTGTGCCCCCAAAAAATGTGAGGCTTGCTTTCTCTTCTAAACATACTTTGTCTGTAGTGGCCCTGCCATCCTGCGCACACCTTCCATCTTCTCTGATGCAGTTAAACCTTCATAAAGTCAACCCGCTACGATCACTCTAGTCCAGCCTGAAAATTTTGGAAAATATGTCGGCTTTAGAGCTCTCTCCTTCTTGAATGATATAACTCGACGGACTTTCACAATTAGAAAAGTCGAAGGCCATGTGGTGTGAACCGGAGAGATTATCCATTCCATCGAGCTTCAAGAAATTGGAAAGTATTAGAGGTGAGCTGATGCACGAAGCATGCAGAACCCGCACTTCTGCCCAATGTTATTATTATTATCCTCTAATTTAAAATTAATCTGCAGAGTTATTCTCCTTTCTTTGTGAATGCCTAATGTAGAAGATTAAAAAAGAGTACCCAAACCCAAACTCAGAAAATCCTAAACATGGTTAAAATCCGTAAGGCCGAACAAGCCTACAAGAGTCATTGTTGCAAGGTAAGACAATCTCATCAGTCAACACTCAACCCGTTTTCTAAAAATCACCCATGCCACTCACTAGCTCGATGCGCCGGCTGAATCACCGATAACAAATACGAAAAACGAATTGACCAAACTTCAGAGCAGCACTCAATTGCCAGACCACTTGCTCTGCTCATACCAGATAGAGCATCCGCTACAATCAAAGAATGTAACTTACACAGACACCGAAAATGGCCTTCTAAACTTCCAATTCCTACTTAGAAGGGAAGAGATTTTTCACACCATACGCCAAATTTACAAAGAGAGAACTCGAAAACCACCAAGAAAAGCAAAGAAAGACAGAGACCCAGAACCAGGGGCTCGAAAAAGGCGATACCTTAAGGGCCAAATCGACCTCGTCCTGTCTCTTGAGCTCGGCGCAGACGTTCAACAGATCGGATTTCAAGAGCCGAGCGAGGGTCGTGCCGAGGACGCGGTTCAGCCGGGGCCTGGATTTGGCCAGCTTGAGGGACTGGACGGCTTGTATGGCCTCCGTGGACAGCACGTCCGACCTCCACAGTGGCCTCCTCGTACTGTTGCGAAGCCCACAGGTGACGAGGCTCGTGGCCGGAGCCTGGCGGAGACGCGGTCGGGCAGAGCGAAACGGAAGAGACAGAGAAGCCTCCATGCCGCACCTCCAATTCTGGGTTTTGGGCCCTGTCTGTCCTGAGTGGCTGAGAAGATTAGTGGCTTTTGTTTTACTTAATAAAAAGCAAAAAGCAATCTCAATTTTGTCAGTGTTTGTATATCTTGAAAGGTTTTGTGAGTATTGCCTAATTTGAAGTCAAGACATAAGTATTGCAAAATACGAAAATAAGTAAAAAATAAAAAATAAAATTGAAGTCATCTCAATGCATTAAACACGAGATCAATCCATGATATACAACACTATGAAAATTTGTATTATTACGAATAGTATGAATTTAGAGATTTCCACAATAATAATGAGAGAAAGTATGTTAGGAATTTAGGATTGATCAAGAAAAGGTGAATGTAATAAAAGTTGGGATTACTCCAAGCACACGTAAAAAAAAATACCTACTGAAAAAGTACAAAAAAATTTAAATCATTTCTTGATTTGTGCGTGTCATCCTTGCGCAGGGGGCCGTGCTAATCTTTTCTGTATCGTTCCAATTTTATCAGATGTCTTCGAAAAGACAAGCTCCTTTATCTCACTTGGACAATATAAACTGAGGCTCATGTGTGTCCACGGTCGATGTGGGACTCTTCCTAAATTCCTACTTATTTTAAGACTGGCCATCGAAATTCTCATTCCTTAACTTTTATTTTTTTTATTCATGTGAGGCCCACATTTACATCAAAGTTGGGTCATGTGGTCCAAGCAACTTCACCATTTGAAAAAGAATTCTCTCTCTTAAGCTTACCGCTTCAAAAGTCGTTTTATCTAAAGTAACCTATATTATAAGCCACTTTCTTTTAGTACAGAATGCAAGACTAAGTGTTCTGCTTTTGTGACCCTTTTCCTTTCAGTGTATTGTGAATAATGAAGTGCCTTATGTACCTTGCTGTCTTTAGGGTTCATCTTGACAGAATCATGTCCTGCTGTTATCTTCCACCTTAGTGTGCAGTATCTGCACTGCGATACACTGGACGAGTGGATGAGATCAAGTTGTCCTGCCATATCTTTGCTTTCATGTCTGTCCTACTCTCTTATGCTTTACTTTCCTAAAGTTGCTTTATCTAAAATAAATCTACTTTATAACATAAGCAGCCAAACTATATTTGTTACATATAGTTAAGGTCATATCTTAACAAGTTCCTGACATGGCGGATATTCGTATGACAGTATATAACATAAGCTGCCAAACAATCAATAAGTAGTGATGACTTAGGGCGCACTTGGAGGCCGATCTCTGCAAACTTAGAGGCCGCAATGAGTAGCGGCGATGTGTTTGGCGGCAAGTACTGGGTGTTTTTGAGCATTAGAGGACCGGACTCTCGCCATGCATTCACCGACTGCCTCTACCATGGAGTGGTGGTTGTCAGGTTCCATTTTTAGAGATGACAATGGACTCCAAGTTGGCAAAAAAAATGAAAGAAAAGCTTCCGTGTACAATAGAAAACTCCATCATCTACATGTGGAAGAAAGAGATTTTTCCCATTTTCTGCGATGTGGAACCTGAGGATGTCAAGCTTAAAACTCCATTCTACCGTGATGCCATATTGAAGTTGGAGCAAGAGCAGAAGTTGAGTATTGTTGAGGTTGAGGCTTGTTGAAAGGCTCTTGAAGAAGTCGATGAAATGAAGGGATGGAACCTGAAAAAGGATGACGGTTAAGCTCCTCTCTTTTTTTTTTTTTTTCAGAACATATTCTTGATAAGCTCTACCTAACTGTCGGAAAAAAATTTGCAGTAAGCAAGATTTCTATTGTTTAGTATCAGTGAAGTTTTCGTGTTTTGCATAGTTTCTGCTGTTTTACCATTTTTCTCCCTGTTCTTTTTCTTGGAAAAGGAATAGTAAATAAAAGTGAGTACAAACATGAACGGATGTATTATGATCTTTTCCCACTA
The DNA here is from genome assembly GCA_024733475.1 of Syzygium grande. NCBI lineage: Eukaryota > Viridiplantae > Streptophyta > Magnoliopsida > Myrtales > Myrtaceae > Syzygium > Syzygium grande. The sequence continues at coordinate 28,989,510 of JAMXDD010000004.1, read as the reverse complement.
AAACTGGTTTGCAATTAATTGTGACAGGGACTAATCAAACTGGTGGTTGGGGTGGTTTTGCATAAGCTGAAGACAATACATAAGTCTGTGACTGAACATTTGGTCGGAATGAACAACGGAGTGGCAGATCTGAGAAAGTTATTAGCTATTGAAGCAAGTGGTTTTTGGCTGGCTGTAGCTCATGGAATGGCAGGCATAGAAAAAACAACTCTAGCCAAGGTCGTCTTCAATCAACTGCCGTCTCACTTTGAAATGTGCAGCAGTTTCTTTGAAGATATCCAAGAAAAAGTCATCAAGAGGTGAAGGAATAGTCAAGTTGTCGAAACAGTTATCATCGGATATGGTCAATTCTTCCACGTCGAACAACATTAATGACGTTGATTAGGGAGAGCAGAGGATTGAAGAAACACTCCACAAATAGAAGGTCCTCAATGTTCCCGATGATCTAGACATGAGTGAACGAGTCCACAAGTTCACCAAGTGTACCTTGTGGTTCAGGTTCTAGAGTTAGTATTACAACTAGGAATAAAAATGTTTTGCATAATAAAGAATTAATGTATGACGTTCTAGATTATGAAATGGAGGAAATGAGTTCTGATCAGGGACTGCGGCTTTTCAGCAGGCATGCCTTCGAGAGAGACTCCTTTAGATGACTACCACAAAGAGACGTCTCCATGACTGGAAGACTTCCTTTGGCTCTTGAAGTGTTAGGTGTGTTCCTTTATCTGAAAAGGAAGGAAAATTTGAAAAGAGACGAAACAAATTAAGTAGATTTCCTCACGAGGATGTCGTAGGAAAGTTGAAGATCAGTTATGATGCCTTAAGTACTGACTGATGACAAATTTTTCTAGATATTGCTTGTTTTTTCATTGATGAGAACCACAATAAGGCAATTCACATGCGGAAGGATTGTGCATTTTTTCCATTTTGAATGGGTTATCGACGTCCTTGATAAAGGTTGCAGGATCAACTAATGGAACTTGGAAGGGAAATCGTCCATCAAAAAGCTCTAATAGATCCTGGAAATAAAGCAAAACTTCAACTATCAATAAATATCGTCTTTTTTGACCAAGTACCTTTCTCTTGAGGCGTTTCTTCTCTCCTGTGAAATGTGATTGTTGAACAGAGAAGAGGAACTCTAACTCACTGACGAGTTTTTACTGTCACAGAGGAAACGAAATATTCAGGCACTCCATCTAGCCTGGCATAGTTTTCCACGATTCCATATTATTATTGAAGAGATGGAAAGGTTTGGACCTCTAAGGTTCCTTAAATTGGACGGAGGAACTTTTGCTGGGGACTTCACCGAATGTCTTTCGAACTTATGATGGATTTCTTGGGCTTTTCCTCAACCAGATTTTAGGGTGGCCAGTATGCATTAAAGAATGTTGTCGTTTTCAAATTTTGTTACAATGACTCCACAGAGGAAGTATGGAACATGCTAAAGGTATGTTATGTGCTTACTTGTAGCCTAATTGTCTCATCTTGCAATACTTTTTTTTTTGTTATGTCTCATCTTCTACTACGTTTTTATTTTATTCCTTTAGTTATATGATCCTCTAATATATTTCACTTCTGCAATACGTTGTTCTCTATTTGCAGATGGCAAGTTCTGACGCTGAAAAACTGTTCTGCCATAACTAAAACTCCAGACTTTTCCCCTCCTTGGAAAAACTGGGCTTAGAATTGTGAGATTCAAGAGTTTTCCAGAGCTACTCGCAAGCTTCATGTGTTTACAATTCTAGCCTATTTCGTTGTGGTCGGTTCCTAATCTCACCGATCTGAGATATTCGGTTGAATTCAATCTACATGATGGCACTGGTTATACAGAAGGACTGAAGGTAGCGCAGACTCGTGACCAATGGTGGATTGGGAGGTTGTCTAAACCGAAAGAAATTGACTTGTGCCTTTGGCATATCACTGTGCCCCCAGCGGAGTGAGGCTCGCTTTCTCTTCTAAACGTACTCACTTTGTCTGTACTAACCCTGCTATCCTGCGCACATCTTCCATCTTCTCTGGTGCAGTTAAACCTTGATAAAGTCAACCGACCAAGATCACTCTTGTCCAGCTTGAAAATTTTGGAAAATTGGTCGGCTTTAGAGCTCTCTCCTTCTTGAATGATACAACTTGAGGGACTCTCACAATTAGAAAAGTAGAAGGTCATGATGGTGTGAACCGGAGAGATTGAGCTTCAAGAAACTGGAAAGTATTAGTGGGGAGCTGATGCTCGAAGCTGGTTGAGGTTCAATTTACTGGCAGCGTGCTGCAACCACCGAAGAGATTAGCTATCTACCGCAGCCTTTTGAATCTCTCTTATAACTAGAGTTGTTGAATGTTGACTGCTCGTGGGACGAATAGTAATCCTTCTATTGAACCCCTTAAAGAATCTAGAAGACGAGTGCCCAAAGCTACCCGGCATCCAAGTCGTCAGCAAGCTGGAATCATTGGAAGAGTTCTCTCTTTATAGGTGCCACTTTGTGGAACAACTAGTTGATTTGTCAAAATTGAGGAGCCTGAGGCATATCAAAATCAACCAGAGCTATGGACTATGGTTTGTTGAGGGCCTTGATCAGTTAGAATTTTTGGACGGGATGTAATTTGATGGATGCCTAATACATGTTTTCGATTGTGGGGAGACGTTCGACCATAATGTCCCAAGGACCCTAGTTTGAGTTTTGTTCAAAGTTCTGATAAATCTTCAGTTAAAAGAGGAAAGTTGCATTTCAAGTAAGCAACTGGTCGTTTTTATTTTTGCAAGTTAAGATCTTGTATGTTTGAGAAACAAATTCCTGAGCCTTAGACGTCGTTGGACAGGTTTCCAGAGTTCATTTTGAGAAGTCTTAGACCGCTGAGACACAGAATCCACAAGCTTAAGAAGAAAAGTGATGGCAATCTATTTGAGACTGAAAGAAGCTGCATTTTTAAGTCCTATGACCTTACGGTTTGTGTTTGCAGTCATACAAGTGGAAATCCAAAAGCGTGCTTGATACTGGAATGCTTGTCGGCATTTGAATCTACTATTCTCTATGAACATCTTTGAAAATAGCAGATTGTTTTCCCTGTGTGAATGCTTATTATTGCGACTAAGTTATGATACTTTGTTTTCATTAGTTGAAGTTGCTCAGTACATACATGCAGTGTGACATATTGAAAACAACATCCCACTAGTTGCGTATTCCCTGAAGGCGGGCGGCACAAAGTTTATTTCGACCTTCCTTTGTCAAGGCACGAGGCAAAGAGCTTCTTAGTTCACATGCATCTTGCCCACAGGAAAGCAAAGCCTACTCGTGAGCAATGATCTTTTCTGTCAAGGCATGGAGCAGTTGTTTCTAGAGCGATGCACAAAGCTATACCGAGGCTTTTCACACGTAATCATATAAACGGGTAAAAGAAAACGAAGAGATAATTCATGTTTGCTTGGATCGGCGGCATGTGTAGGCACTGGTGGGAATGTGAAAAGCAGATCGAAATTTTGTTTGTGAAGCTTAGAATAGGCGGCATACTGATAGATCATTTGTTACAACTTCTCACAATTGTAAAACTGCAGTTGAACTAGACCTCCAAATTGACAGCTGACATCTTTGAACATCATTGTAAGTAGTAGATTGCTTTCCCTACTGGAATATGAATGCTTCCCTCAACTCACAGCTTAACCAGTATTGCTCATCGATTGGACCGAGTTCTTGATTTGGTGCGCCCAACACCCCGTGTCGTGCAACTTGTGGAGTCGAAGGCGAAAAAAGTGGGCTATTAAGATGCACTTGCATCAGAAGAAAGCAAAGCCTGCTTACTGACTTGTGAACCTTGCAATTGATCTATCAAGGCTCTTTCTTATGGAACTTCTGCAAATACAGAAGGCAAGTGAACTTCAGGTTCTGTTTCCAATAAGATTGTCTTTGAAGATACAAAGATTAAAAATCTTAATTGTAATATGTAAGAGGCAAATTAAAATTATTAACTGACACAGTTGCCCATGGGTACAACATTTATAAAATAAAACACTCGAAGATATTTGAGGAACAAAAGAAAGAAAAAAGATTTGAGGTCCCTAAAATTACAAAGTATTGTTCGTAGTATATTATTTGATGTTACAAAAACATGCAAAAAAGACCAATGAATTATATTGTCATGCTTTTATATTGTTGTCTTCAACAATTCAATTTAGCATGTACCTTAGTTTAAACTAAAACAAGTAAATTATGTTAACTTGGATAACTCGGCGTCTCGATCTTTTAAAAGAAAAGATTATGGTCCTCGATTTTAATCTTAACAAATTAAAAAAAAAAAACCAATAGTAAAAACTTCCTCTAACATATTATTTTGATTACCGTAAGCTATTACCTCTTAAATTTATGATTGCATGGAAGTAACTCTATTGATAATGATCTTTCTTGTGTTTAACTATTAATAAAAATATATTATTTTTTTAACAAAGGAAAACCTACATATAGGTCTAGAGGCGCTTTTAGTGAAAATAGTTGGACCTTTTTCAACTCGGCTGAAGAAGCAATCGCAATAAAGCTTTTATTGATTTTTTTTGTTTCAATGCTCTCGCTACATAGACTCCATTGCTCAAATTTAATCTCGTACCCAACATCCTTTCTCCTCCTTTTCCAAGAGTGACGAATTCAATCTAAATTGAATTAAGTTTTTTCCTGCAAGAAAAATAGAAAAAGAGTCCGGGTGGATCGCCTTCCGACCTCCATTTAGAAAGTTGATCGAGAAAGCCTCTACTCAATAGAACCTAGTTCGGGAGAGGGGTCATCCTTCGGTGTGGATCAAAAATGTCTCGTGGGGCTACAATTGGAGATACCATTGTGTTTTGTATAGAAGTTCCAAATGAAAAATGCCCTACCTTTGAGTGCAGTTTCAATAATTGATTTACCTAATTGTATGCAATCAATTAGGTTTATGTCAAAACCTAGAAATTAAATTTTTTTTCACCTTAAAAAGACACAAGATGATTACCATGAACATAATTTAGATAGGCTGGAAAGTGAAAAACCAACTATAATCAAAGCTTCGCAAAATTAAATAGAAAACAAAAGGGCGAAACAAGCCCTCCTCTCCTCGAGTTGCCGACCTCCTCCGCATCACTTCCTTCGCACCAGTCGCAACTTCTTCGTGTGTCTGCTCTGGTATGGCTCTCTCTCTCTCTCTCTCTCTCTCTGGCGTGTTCTTGCGGGTGTGAATCTTATGTAGGCGATGACCCCAATTCGAGTTCTTGATAGGTGAAAGATGATAATTCTCGAGGACGTCTTCAAGGTCGAGAGGCTCGACCCCGACGGCAAGAAGTTCGACAAAGGTATGCCCATGCCTTCTCGATTGCGCGTTTGCTTCTTCTCCGCTAGTTTTCTCGTTTTGGGTTCGTCAAAAACTGTTCTTTTTCCCGATATTTGTTCATCTCTCAAGCAGACGCCAATCTACTGTTGAGCCTGTTAATGGGGTTTAGCAAACAAGAGAGCCCTTGTATTGGTTGTTTGTATCGTTTGAGTTTGTGCTTGTTGAGAGATTCGGTGTGCGGAACTTTTCTTTTCCTTTTTGTGAAATCGGGCTCCTGGTTTCTTGCTGTTTCCCAGTTATTGAGCTAACTGTGGCATGAATTTTGCACCTATTGCGACTCCTTAATCTTGGGTTTTCGTTGCCCCAGGCCTTTGTTGGCGGTCGTCGTGTTAAATGTTGCTCTTGTTATGCGAAATGTGATGCCAGTAGGGATAAAAATAAAAATGTGATGGGAAGGATGTCCTGGTTTGTAATGCTGGGGTTTTACCTAACCAATTATTGTATGCTGGCCTTGAGTTGAGCTCGTTGCTGCTTTTAAAGATTTGATTGGGGTTGTGATAAGCGGAGAATGAGCTATATGACACATGACATGCGCCTATTGAATTTATTTTTTGCTTGCTGGAAGAAGTTACTAGTTGTTTGAAATAGTTTGAGTATTAATTTAACAATTCGGTAAAACAATGGAAGTGTATCGAATTAGGGACCAGTGAATGGAAGAGGAATTTGACTTCTTCCCTTACATAGGCAATGGTGAAATTGGGCGGATATCCTTGTTGCAGCTTGGATTCTCATTCTGTGAGGTGCCCTAAAATAAGAATTATCTTTTGATGTGCAAATGAATCTTTTAATTTGTTGTTTGTGAACTCATGGATTATGGTGTCTGTTGTGCCCCAGTGCAGTTAAGTAGTCAAATTATTTGGTTCATGCTGTCCTCAGCTACATTATTTCGTGGAAATTTTGTTACTCACAGTTTGCTCTCTTTCTTTAGTATCTCGGATTGAAGCACGGAGCGAAAGATTCGACATGTTCATGCATCTAGATGTGAATACTGAAATATACCCAATAAAAGAAGGACAAAAGTTCACCATGGCGTTAGCTACTACGTTAAATTCAGATGGAACGCCTGATACAGGATATTATACCCCGGTATGATCTTCCTCCTGCTTTTGTTCACAATCTCTTGCCTATTATAATGGCAGTGGATTGTTGCTTCTTTTTCTCTCCATAACTTGATGCTTGTCTATCTCATTTGTCATCTTTTCTCTAAGCTCTCTCAATTGTAAGCCTGAGCTGTTTTGAGTAGAATCGGCAATCCGCTTGGAGGTCTGGATGCTCCAAAATTGTTTTAAATAACAAAGAGGAAAATTTTCTCTTTTCTGAACCCATCAAGTTGGTTTTGCCGTAACCAGTGATTAGCATTTTGAACTATAGAGACATATATCTCTTGGTGTCTTTGCATTCTCCAATCTAGTTTTGACAGTTGTTAAATGTCATTTGCTAGAAAGCCAGCAATTTACTCTTTTAAACCTCGGGTCTTTCCTGGAGGACTAATTTTTAGCTAGATGATATGCTTTGAACTCAGAATTCTCTCTTTTTTTCTAGGATTTCATACCTTTTTTGGCATTTCATACTCTTATAAGAGCTTTGAGTCTCTGACTAGTGATAACCATTCTCAGGGTAATAGGAAATCCATTGCTGACAAGTACGAATACATTATGCATGGGAAGCTATACAAGATATCCGAGGATGATCCTGGAAGGGCTTCTAAAAGTTCAGTAAAAGGAGTCAAAGCGTAAGTTCTACTCAATTTGACCTGCATTTTTTGAGTCATGCTTGTTACGTCTCTCTTGCAATCTTCGGTAAGCCACAGTTAACATCTAACATTTAGCTTCATATAAAAGAATCTTTGAAGCTTCATCTTTTCTTTTTCTAAACCTTAGAACTTCTATGGAACATTTATGTTGGCTTTCTCTTTTTAACTCTATAAAGAACTCCATTGACATAGTGTCATGGTTTTTCTTATCGATGTCGTGTCTTCAAGGAGCAAGATGTCTATCTACTTTATGTCTGTGTCATTTGCTTCCAACACGACCTGGAGCCTATTTCTTACCACCTTAGAGCTCGGGGAGTAAATTAGCATGTGAAAGCATGTTTTTTTATGACGACCTCCAGTTTCATTTGTACCTCGTATCTTTATCTGTTACTTCTGCTTTCTTTCTACATGCCAATGTCACTTATTCATGTACAGACCGCTCTCCGGTGTCTCGGCTCTTGAGAGTGATTTCACCCTCGCCTCAAGTTACTCATAATCTTCAAATGAAGGCAATACTTTTTTATGCTTTAACAGGTTAATTTAACAACCAGTAACTATAGGGCCATCTATTCATACACGAGAGCTAAGCTTTTGAAACTACTGATGCAGTGGATATTTTAATATACTACTACATTGGGACCTTGTGTGTACCTGTCTAGTCTTGTGGTTTTCTGCTGACTACGTGGGATGCTGATGCATGAGAATGTGCATTTAGGAATCTTCAATTAACTTGGTTAGCAAATGACTTGGTGTTTTTGGATTATTTTGACTGATGCTAAAGATTTTTTTGGCTTCAGGGAGATATATGTTTCATATGGAGGGCTTCTCATGATGCTGAGAGGGGACCCATCTAATCTCAATCAGTTCGACCTCGACCAAAGGCTGTTCCTTTGCATCAGGAAGCTCTGAGATTTTGGCTGCCTGTATCATCTGATTTCTCTTGTTAACTCTATTGAGTCGTAACTGATTTAGCAGACCCTGAAATTAGCAGACCCTGAAAGGATGACGTTCTCCTCTGTATGTTGGGCCAACTGTCGCTTGGTATTTTCTGGGGCAAATGCACTTGATCCTGTTGGGTACTCTTGTGGATGGACTGTAAACTCCAAAATATTTATTAGCATACAATTTGGTGCAATCTTTTGTCCCAAGGGTTTACTTTGATCTTGATGAAATACGATGTTGGAATTTCCTTCATGAACTTGCTACTTTATTTATATTTTCTCCTTGAAGTCCTCATCTTCTTTGCACTTTTACCTCCAAAATATGTTGGAAAGTTGCATGATTGAAGGGATAAGCTGGTGAAATATGAACAGCGTTACCACTACATTTAGCAATTATGATTCGCGATATTTCAATCTGAAAGTCACAATTCTCTACTTTTTTTCTCTGTTGTGTGTATTATTGAATATTTGATGTAATGACTCCACCTGCAAACAAACTCATTGGCGTTCTACACGCACAACTTTATTTCACGTGTAGTCTATTCCGGCTAGCAAGTGAGATTATCTCCAGGACGGACACCAAGTTGGTTACAATATTTGGTGTAATACTGAACCCGAGCCTGAACAGAGGCCGAGTTCTTACCGTCGCACTCGAGTGCGCCGTCCATTGCTCTGATGGTGGCTCCGAACCCTTGGTCTGTGACTGGGTGGACAAAGTTCATCCAGCACCATGAAGCTGTCTCGAAGGAAATCAACGGGTCGGTGGTGGCCACGGTCTCAGGGGAGCTGAGCTCGTTGAAATGCTCTCTCCAGCCGGGCCATAGTTAAAGTTCCAAGAGAGTTGGATAGGACCGCGACCGTAGGTACCCCTTGTGCGGGTTGCCTAGGCATTGGGAGTTTAGTTTATGTAGCAAAAATCTGCACGACCACAAGCAGCAAGTTTTCCCTTTAGCTTATTCGCAAATCAATTAGCATTCAATCTTCTGATCACGTCCTTTTCCTAATTTAATTCATTAAGTGATTGAGAGAGGCAACTTACGTCCAGTTGCATGAGTGACATGAGCGAAAAATGCGGCAATCTCCCGTTTGGAATCGTCGACACTCCCGACTCTGCCGAACCGAGGATAACTCCCCACCACCTCAAGGAACGTTCCTCTCGAGTAGAAGCCCTTCCCTTTGCAAGCCTCTGCGGCCTCCCCGATTATCCCATCGAAGAATGCCTCAGTCACCACTTTTGCCGCTGACACGTGGTTCGGCAGCGGCGGTTTGCTACACGGGCCCGCCTGGCACCCAATCCTGCAGTAGGCGTCCCCCGTGCCATAGTAGCCCCACCGGCTGCCGCACTGGTCGGATGTGCACCTACAGTGTTGGGCCGAGGCAACGTTGGGCAGAGCGGAGACAACGATTCCAGCGACCGCGACAGCGGTCAGGCGGAGCTTATGGAGTTTGAGGGTTGCCATCTTTGTTGAAGGAAGGAATGACAGATTTGAGTTGTAGCTTCTACGAGGTGAGGCTTGGACATTTATAGTGATGAACGACGGGAACGATGTTCCTAGAATATTGCATGAGGCTTCAAAGTCGGTAAATTTGGAACATGCCGAAAGGAAAGAGGACGAAAATCTAGACAAGTTTGTTCTTCAAGCTCTGCCATATCTGACTGTGAGTCCGGACTTGAATGAGCCAAGACTGATGGTTTTGTTCTTCAAAACTTAGTTTAACCTATCATACCCTCCAATTAGCCAAAGAGGGTTACGTTGCTTTTTTTGGCAGAGTTCGATATCTGAGCAAATTGCGTTTCACCAATCACAACCTCGTGGAATTACTACTTGATTCTTTGCTCTTGAGTTGGGCATGAAGTGATCAAGTCACCCACGGACTCATCGAATGGGATTTCCAGTTTCTATTCTGTCATTGCGGGGTGAATTAGAACTTCGTAGTTGAACGCTTCGTGCCTCTTTGTATTAAATTATGTCTTGGATTTGAGCTCGTGCACGCTTTCCTTACCTTAATTGGATTAGGATTAATTTGATGGAATAGTTTTCTAGACTTGTTTGCAGGATTAAAAAGAAGGTTTTTACTTTTGTGTGGTTGTGGCCTGCACGTACGGGGAAAAAACAAGAGTAAGACTTTGTGAAGGAGCCGCACAAGGATCAGCCGCACGGTAAGCAATAGGACACCGCGAAAATAAAACAAAAAGGAACGTGCCAGCGTTCTTGAATTCCATCCAATCGAAGTTGTTTATTTGTGAATTCTTTGGATTTTGGCGTAATCTAGGTGTGGGAAATCCTTAAGCGTACGAGCAATTGTAACTCCGATTCTCGATTATAGAGGATTATTTGTCATTCCGCCCTTCCCATAAGTACCAACACTCAGACCGAATCACAAACTGCGCAAATTTTCGATGTTCTTTATTTTTTCTTATTATTTCTCTTGTGATTTGGCATTACTTGATTTGCAAAATCCCATCGATTCCATGTTAATATTCTACAACATTTTATAAGGTTGCTCCGAAGTGACGGACCTATGATTGCAAGTGGTGATCGCCGCCCCTCTATGTCCAATAATTCTTCCATATATAGGTAAAAAAAAATATTTACATTATAAGCCGGCTCCCTCTAATCTCTCCGGAAGCAAAGTGATGCACTCGAGAGTTGTGTCTCGTTGTGCACCAGATTTCTTTGTTTTGCTCTTGACATGGGTATCTGAGCTTTGTTCCTCTTGGCTCGTAACCAACCATCAATTTTTTCACCATATTTGTCCTTGTATTCTGGATTTGATTCTTTGCTCTCAGTTGGATTTTGTCCTCTCATGTAGATCTTGTAAGTGTAGCATCAATTGCATCGACCGCTAATATATACTTGAAGAACGTGAAATGTATGCAAGTGACATTTCATGTTACTAGTCAAGTTTAAAAGTAGTTGTAGTCTATTTAATGGTAATAATCACTTAGGCAAGTATGTAATGAGATGTCGGTTTTGATTCCATTGACAATTTCAGAGTTGCAAAATGCATTATAAGTTAAAGCCCTCTTGCTCCAAAGGAGATTTTTACTTGGACCCGGGTACATATGAACTGTATTCATCATAATCATTGATTCTGTGGGTACTACTTGATCAAAAGGTGAAGTGGGTCCGACCACTCTATGTATACCCATACGAGTCTTTTCCACCAAAACATAAGGAGCATTTTCATAAATGAAAGAAAAGACTGTAGAGTATTAGGCTCAAACCCATTGCGAGACTCGTAATTATGGGTATATTTCAAATAAAGGCCCTGAAATGGGATAATATTCTCAAAAGAAGACATATAGTAGATCTTGTCTTGAATAAGACATCGAAATGGCTAATTTATTAATCTCAAATAAGGCTTTGAACTCATCAAACGAGGTCCCAACTCAAGTTCACCGGACAAAATCATAGGAAGTAAAAAAATGAACTTTTACCAATTTCAAGATTTTAATATTTAATAGGTTTTTCTGGAGTTTTATTTGATCAATGAGTCTTCCCTATTTTAATTTTGTGATAATTACACAAATGGCCTCTAAACTTTAGCCCATTATGCAATATCATTCATAAACTTTTAATTTGTTCAATATGGTTCTTGAACTTTAGCCTAACATACAATGTCATCTCCGAACTTTTAAATTGTTCGGTATAATTCATGAACTTCTGATACATGTTCAATCTAGTCCTTAAACTGCATGAAAATATCCAATATTATCCTTTCATTAATTAAAGTGATAAGAATTCGCTAATCTGGCTTTTAATTTGGGAAGTTTGAACCTTGGACAAAAAAAAATATTACATGTGAATTATTCACGCAAGATATTAAACTCAAATCATGACAATGATGCTTATCGTTGTATGTGATTGTTGTTACTTCTCCACCTTAATGGCTCTCTCTCTCTCTAGATGAAGATAAAAGGGAGCGACAAAGACTAAGGAGAGGTTCGGGCTGGGCACAGCGGAATCGGAGGTGGATTCCAATCTGGCACTTCCTCATTTAAAGGATGATTCCAATCTCACATACTCAATAATATATCAGTAGTTACTATCAACCTATGAAGCAATGCAAATCTCGTTTAGTCCATTGTTGGACCAAAACGAATTAAGATCATGGACCGCAATGGCCTGTGACGAGGTGTTGGCGGACATTCATACACCAGTTCACACAGCTAGTTAATGTCGGCATGTGTAGAATGAAAATTTCAATTCAATGATCATCGCCATTTCAGGAAACCGACCTCTGGTTAAACCCAAGTAATCCCATCAAAAGGATTGCACTCGTACAAAGAAGCCGCGACGACAAGGATTGCCACCACTAGTTTGTCATCGTTGGTTTCGGAAGAACTTGCATGATTGAGCGAGAGCGAGCCAAGCGCATGACCGGTGGTAATGTTACAAACAGCAAAGTAACCCCAAATCTTCACGTGGTTTATGAATGAGGTGACCTGTCAACAACATTCCGTTCACTTCATGCCCTTTCCCTTCTAATCAATTACATTTGCCCTAAGCTTAGTCGTGTCCATGTCATAATCGAACAATATATGGAATACCTAAACGAGTGACATGTATGAATGTCTCATGAATTGAACTACACATTGAACTTGCTCCTTTCTTTCCATGTTCTCCTCGAAGTCCTCATCTTTCATTGCAGGTTTGCCTCCACAAATCAGTGTGAGTTAGTTAAGTGATTGAGGGATGAGCTGGTGACAAATGAACAGTGTCACCACTGCATTCTGCAATTATTATTCACTATATCGTAATCTGAAGGTCACATTTCTCTTTTATTTCCTGGGTTGTGCGCATTATTGATATAAATGAATCCACCCGAAAAACTACTTCTAACCGGCGTTCTACATGCACAACTTGATTTCACGTCTAGCCTACTCCGGCTAGCAAGTGAGATTATCTCCAGGAGCCACCCCAAGTTGGTTGCAATACTCGGTGTAATACTGAACCCGAGCCTGGACTGTGGCAGGGTTCCCGCCGTCGCACTCGAGTGCACCGTTGATGGCCCTGATGGTGGCTCCAAACCCTTGGTTCATGACCGGCTGGACGAACTTCGTCCAGTACCACAGAGCGGTCTTGAAGGAGATCAGCGGGTCGGTGGCCACGGTGTCGGGGGAGTTGAGCCCGTCGAAGCCGATGCTCTCTCCAGCCGGGCCGTAGTTGAAGTTCCAAGAGAGTTGGATGGGGCCGCGGCCGTAGTACCCCTTGTTCGGGTTGCAAGGGTATTGGGTGTTTGTCTCATCACAGTAGTCCTTTGATGGTCCATCTATCTCGTTTATGTAGCAAAAATCTGCACAACCACAAGCAGCAAGTTTTCCCTTTAGCTTTATTCGCAAATCAATTGGCATTCAATCTTTTGATCACGTTCTTTTCCTAATTTAATTCATTAAGTGATTGAAAGAGGTAACTTACGTCCAGTTTCATGAGTGACATGAGCGAAAAATGCAGCAATCTCTCGTTTCGAATCGTCGACGCTCCCGACTCTGCCGAACTGAGGATAGCTCCCCACGGCCTCCAGAAACGTTTCTCTCGAGTAGAAGGCCTTCCCTTCGCAGCTCTCCGCAGCCTGCCCGATTATGCCGTTGAAGAAGGCCTCCGTCACCACGTCTGCCACCGACACGTCGTTCGTCGGCGGCGGTGCGTTACACGGGCCCTCCTGACAACCTGTCCCGCAGTAGTCGTCCCCCGTGCCACAGTAGCCCCACTGGCTGCAGCACAGGTTGGCCGCGCACCCGCAGTTCTGGGCCGAGGTGGTGTCGGGCAGAGCTGAGACGACGATCCCGGCGACCGCGACAGCGGTCAGGAGGAGCTTCCTGAGCTTGAGGGTTGTCATGTTTTGGAAGGGAGGAATGATAGATTGGAGTGTAGTTTTGATGAGGGGAGGCTTGGATATTTATAGCGATGGACGAGGGCAATTTGCATATTTGCCTGAGCTTCGCAAGGTCAGCAAATTTGGACGGTGCAAAACGGAAAGATAATAAAAATCTAAACAGTTGAAATTGACGGCTGTGATAGTGGCGTTGACTTTCTGAGTGTTTGACTGGGGCCATCATTCTAGAGATAAATGAGTTGCGGCCCCACACGAGCCGGCATGCACATATTTGACCGCAAGTCTGGATTTGAACAAGTCAAACTTTTGTTCTGGTTCTTCAAAATGCTAAACTTACTAAAAACTAGTTCAATTATCATCCCTTTAATCAGCCAAAGCGGCTTAAATAGCTATGGCAGAATTTGATATATGAGCAAGTGCATCTTGCTAATTACGTCTCGTGAAATCACTACTTCAGTTCTTGTTCTTGAGTCAAGTTTCGAGGGATCAATCGCCGTTAGGCTAAACGAGTGGTAGCTAGTCAGATGGAATAGTTATTTCACCCTTTACACGGCGATGGTGCTATTGCAATTAGACAGAAAAAAGGGAGGATCATTAAGCTAATCAGATTGGAATGCTTCAAGGGTTTCGGAAAGTCAAAACGCATCATTAGCGAGCTATACTCATTTTCAAACGTGGGCACTCGAATTCAAGAAACCATTTCATAGATGAAGCTTCCCACATTATCAACCCAGACTCAAAGTTCTAGGAACGTCCTCGCTGCAAAATGCCAAAGTTGACCACCATACCGTCCATCACTTCGTTTCTAGAAATCATTCTGACCAATTCTCAGAGCCATCCCCTTTCGTGACGAAGTGGTTGTTGACCTGTGTTCCTGTCCTTCCCCGTCGCTGAAAATGATCTGCTTCCATGTATGAACTCCAAAGAGGGTTTTTCACGTTTTTCTTTTCCCCCGAATAGAAGTCAAAGTTATCATCCATATGCCGTACATATAACTGCGATTGTTCATGCTTGCAGTGTTTTTTTTTGGGTCAAAGGAACAACCACAACGCAATATCAAATGGTTGCTATGGAACCGTAAATTTAATTACAGAACCCGGCAAAAGCTAAAGCCGTGACGCAGCAAGAACTAAAAAGCCCAGAAGCCAATTTGAAAAAGAAAAAGAAATGAGAATACAAGAACCCAAAGCACAAGTTCTCACTATCATGTAATTACAACAGAATTTCTGGAGCACTTTATGGCAATCCCCCTAAAATTAGCCTTTCCTCTCTTAAACTAATTTGCTAAAGACCAATCATTATAAGTTACATTCCACGTTTGCCGTTTTATGAGCTCAAGATGACAAGGCACCCTTCGATCCCAAGCGACGCACCCGGTGTCACTGCCTCCTGCTCCCGGCCACATGAAAGGTATTGAGACTCGATCAAAATTGATGAGAAGAGTACCAAATGAGGGGCCATTTGAATTTGTCCATCGACTGAACTACACCAACTTTATCAATCAAGATGGTCGGTAACTTGCATCCAGGAATCGCAATGCAACTTAACTTTCTATCAGACCAATCTAATCCTTCTCACGGCTTTTCTCATCTGCATACCCCGACGCTCTGCCACTCCTGCCAACTATGAACGGCTCTGGGGATGAACTGTAGCTATCCATGTCAAGACCGTGATACGTTCTAGCTGCGAGAAACTCGGCCCCAGATTTAGCTGTTCCTTTGACAACAGAATTGGGATGCCTCTCACGCAGAGAAAGAGCCTTCTCTGTGGCATGCGCCAACGCGAGATCTCCTTCATTATCTTCCTCACCAATCCCTAGTGGAGCAAAAAATTGAGCAGAAGAAATAAGTAGCTACTGATCATAATCGGGGGGATTTCTCTGCATGTCAAATGTATCTCTGAAATATGGTGAGAAAGAAAGCATACCTTCCAGATTTTGGTCCTCTACATATCCACCCTGAAGGAAGGAAAAACGAGCTTCTTCTGATGGATTCCTGACTTCTTCTGCGGACGATTTAATCAAATCCCGAAATTCCATAACATACTCTCCTGTCCACTGACTTCCACTAGTGCATATAAATGTGGATACATTAGCAAACATATGTAGCATATATAGAGAGAGATAATGACAGAGCCACACAACTGATGCCTTAGTGGATAATCCCTTGAATTTCCTTATACTTGCAGGCTCATGAGCAGACAGGAATTCTTTTTCGTTTTCCTTTTATTTTGGCTAACAAGAAGAAGACTCAAAATGTTGATTACTCAATATTAGTACAACAAAGCACTTTTTGGCCACTTATCACATTCTTTCAATCATGGCCAGAAACTAGGTAGAAAGTAACGTCAAGATTAAGCTAGTTTGAGCATGGAAAACAAACAAAACAAACTAAATCAAGGCAACAAGAAGAACGAGGATAACTCAAAACAGTAAAAGGAAGTGAGGGTGGTCACATTTTGCAAAATGAAAGAGGTGAGACAGTTTCATAGTGGCAAATAGCCTTCTAGAGTTATCAAAGCCTCTTGAGTATGTCAAATTCGACAAGTCCAGTTTTTCCAGAAAGTAAAGTGGAAATGCCTACGCAAGAGACAATGGTAGCACTGTATTACACCAACATAAACATGGATGTTTTGCTATGTATCAAATTCAGGGTTACCGCAAGATCACTTTTGACACATCTTTTTAGCTTGTTTTGATTTGCATGGTTTCTAATTCCTACTAATAACTGACCATGGCTATAGCAAAGCTTTTCCACTATACAATCTTATGATGTAGGCCAGGAATTTCGGTCCCCATTGGTCACCTCCTATCTATTTTAATTTTCAAAATTTACGGGTAATTCATGGTGTCAAATTTTCATAAGGATTTTATTTGTTTCTTATACTAGCAACTAACAATGCTCTTCTTCATAAGGATTTTAATTGCAACCAGATAACTCAACCATGAACACGCTGGCATACAACCACAGCCAGAGTAAACATAGACATAAGGAGACTGATAAGAAAAATGCTGTCTGAAAACTGTTCCTAATATCCTCAAACAACTTGTCTTCATAATTCCGTAACTACTTGAACATCACAGTACTTTATAACTGCAAGAGGGGAGCACAACAATCAGAAGACATCAAAGATGGAAAGCACTTAATGAAGAGAGCACAGAGAGATTGAGAATCTTAGAAGTTCAAAATCTAGACAAAACTGGACCATGACAGCAGTAAGATGTCAATCACTTGGTGTTGACACCTATATTTTTGCCCAATTAAATTAATTGCACAAAATTTAGCATTCGGAGAGATCGCGACACTTGGTACCTCTTGAAAGCTATCATGGCTTCAAATGGTGTGATTACAGGAGCCAAAAACTCTTTGCTGTCCAGTAGAGCCGTCTGGGGACAGGAGACATAGATGAAAATATCGCACTGCGCCAAGATTGAAACAGTCACCAGAGATTCCGAGCTAGTCTTGCTCACTAGGTCAAGAAAAATAATATTTCACGCATCAGCCTTTACCTCAGGGAAGTTGGCAAGCTTTGCAGGATTTGGTCTCCCCATGGCAAGAGTATATGCCTTTTTGCCGGCCCCTGTGACCAGCTCTTTCATTTGATGTATCATATGAAGGTAGCCGGCTTCAACACAATATGAGAGTTAGAGAAATGTCCCAACAAAAGCACAAGCATAATTGTCACAAAGCTTTTCTGCTAGCAGCAGATGTAAAATATGAAACTTTGAAACATAGTACAAGACAACCGGTGAGTAACAACATGTCAAGATAACATCTGACTCCATCACATCTATTTTTCCAGCCACAAATTGATCACATCTTCATAAGCTCTCTTTTATTAGCCCCCGCACGTTCAAAAATTCTATCCCAAATGTTTTTATATTTCTCTTTTGCTCCCTTTGAAAATTATCTATTGACAATGTCTGATGCGAAACATGAAATGCTGGAAAGTGTCAACTGGGTAGAGATTTACATTTTAAGACTAGTTCAAGGTTGCACAGAACAAACACATACCGTGAGCACCCTTTAACCTTTAAGAAAGGCACATAATCCTTTAGCCAAAAGGACAAGTTTATGGATTCCCAGAAAGAGAAAGACTGGCTACTTAAACACAAGCACTCCACCATATAATATGAGCAGAACATACCAACACCAAGGGTCCCCACCAAAATCCCAACAATATTAGCATCTTTTGCTTTCTCCACCAGGAAGTATCTGCGTGAAATTAATGTAAATTTGATATAGATCCAATCCCAGAAACAACTGAAGAAGAGTAGAAGTATTAGGGTTGAAAATAATACCTACGCTTGAGTATTCTTCTCTGTTGTGATAAATCTGTCACCAAGCAATCTTCTGTCGCATCATATCTGACTGAAACCAATCATCATTAGTCTCAAATGAAGTATGCTAAAACGGAGATGCACCACAATGATAAGACTGGTCTAAGATGAAACATCTAATTATAAATATCTCATCTATCCTTATTATTTTGAGGTAAACGGAAGTAAATGCAACACTTCTTTGAACCACCAGATATTCACTTTATCCATAATTTCCTTTAAAAGCTGTACGTAGCTCAGTCAAGCTCAGGCAAGAAGGACTTGTTAAGATGATTAGACCAATAAGAATGGAGATATGATAGATCAATAAGATGATTAGACCTATGAACTCAGCAGAAGTACTCAGCAAGATGATTAGACCTGTATGACTGAAGGTCAACTAAAAGGGCTGAAGTTTAGACAAAGTCATAGGGCAGAGATCGTATCGCAGCATGTCCTACATCCGCACTTCAAGTCCTGCAAGTGCAATTTTACACCGAGGCACTGAGGTAAGGGGTGAAGGACCGTATTGAGGAGGAATGTTAACCGGGAATAAGAACTTTCAGCTCTTGACTGTAGTCATCAAGTTACCACAGGCAGTCTTAGGCCAGAATATTATTGCTATCGTGACCAGGTAATTACAACCTCCCTTGATCCAGCCCCTGTTGTCCTTCATGACTTTGCAATAACCATGACCAAGAAATCAAAGAATAATAAAATACAGATAAAGATCTCCACATCAGAAATTGTGGGTCTATCCTGGTTGAAGCTGCAAGTATTAGAGAAAAAGCATCCCAGAACATGGATTCTAGGGTTGATTTCACAGAAAATAGATGGGTACACCTACTAGGTTTTGCTGTTCACCCAATATCATAGAGCCACACTCAGATATGTTCTTTGTTAATGTTGATATACTGTCTCATGAATGTAGTTTTGTACATGAATGGTACTCCCGTGTTTAATCAGTTTTCTCTTTAGTGAAAGAAAGATAATAGACACATTACACTCACTTATTTGACAAGCGCAAACACACATAGGCTATCATTACATTTATCAGAATCAACAAGATGCGGTAACTAGTACATCTAGACAACTTTCTGAGGATAAAGGCAATAAGCACCACGAATCCAACCTATGAAGATGAGTTCAACGGATCCCACTCCCATGGAGTCTATTAACACTTAAAATCTCGTAATTGGATCACATTTGGCCTGTTCAGCATTGACAGTGCCCGTCACCCTTGTCCTCACCCTCATCCTCCCCCAACCCCAGTACCATTCCTACGACAACAAATATAAAATTCCCACTCCACACACAGGAAATGCATGAGAGAGACAGGGCAGAATATAAGAAAAGTACAGCGGTGTTGAAGAATTCATGTTAAGTATGATCCCACTTAGTAAAAACAGCATGTCATTGTCAACAGCTGTTAATTGTAGAAGAGGCTTATTTCAAATCAATTTTTCAGATAGTGCCAAAATAGATCACAGACTTATGCAAATTGGATTCAAAAGTAGCAAGTAGAGGTTCAAGGAATAATCTCTTTAGCAAGGACAGAGTTCATGTCAAGCCACATAAACAGTAGATTTAAGGAAGGCCTAGCCTTTTCTCCTCACCAGCTTGAGGACCTTTACAACAAACAATTAAAAGGATACAATATATCTCAAATTTACATACCTATTTCACACCCATTGAATGTCAAAACCAAATTTGCAAATGCAGCATTCTCAGATCCTATCCAAAACATTGAGTAGTCCTCCACTTTGCGCCCTTGAGGCACATTCCAGACTAGACCTCCGGTGCTGTGCCTAGTGCCAGTTTGTACACCAACAGCATCATTGGCATTAGACACACCAATTAATTCCGTGATTCCGCCAGAGTTCCCAGACTTCCCTAATGGATCTAGCACTGAACAGACAACATCAGAAAATTGGATTTCCAGTTCAGCTTGGGATTCATAGGATACTAATGCTTCCAACACTGCCTTTTTCACATCCAGCATAGCATAGGCATATTCCAGCCCAAAAAGAACCTGCAGGTGTGAATAAACCACATGACATCACAAATTTCTGCGAACAGCTAAGGGCCCTTTTTTCTTCTTAGGGGCAGGGCAGGGTGCTTAATTCTGTATGTTTTGAGATTTCAGGAGTTACAAAAAAAAATTCAGCGTCCAATTGCCAAAAGCTCAAGCTAAAGGAAAAGGCTAAAGACCAAACCCCTTCCCCCCAATTTCAAGCAAGTCAAACAAACACCAACCTGAAAATCTTCATATGCAATGAATGGGCCATAGTCTCAACTCTAGAAACCTCTACATTGTGTACACTTAAGCAAAAGCTAAAAGTAACATTTTACTTTCCCGCTAAAAATTATAATATTATTTAAATTTCAAAAGAATATTGGAAAATTGTATGGGAATTTACATGTCAACATTTTAGTATTTTGAAAGCTTCAGGGGTTCCAGATTTCAAAGTGCATAAGTTGCAAGATTTACGTCAAGCAAAAAGTAAAAGTCTAAAAAAGTTAATGTAAATCAAGTAAATGGAGGCTTCTCTAGTTATGTCCTTATTTGATAAAGCCACAGATGGGTAGATTTTTACATACCACAGTTGCGATTAGGCACAAAGAATTATCAGGATCTCCCAATTAGAATCGTTAAGCAGGTTTTAATGAGAATCACAGGGGCTGGTACCATATTACTTCTCAAAATCGTGCAGGCAACTGAGTTGGAACATAAAAAAGGTGGGAACTGTCTGTAATGTTCCCAAGTTTTTAAAACCTACAAAAGGCTAGACCTTGTCATTCAGTCATTCAACATGAAGTAGAAATATCTCTTACCATAACAGGTTTACCAGCTGTATCAGCAGTGTGCAATAGGTTGTTCACACAATTTGATACATTTATAGGAGCCTTTCCAAAAACAAAAAATGCTGGAAGGGTTGAGGTGCTGCAGAGGAAGCAAGAAAGGCGTCAACATCCAAGGTGATATAGATGCATGTTAATTGATATCTTCATTGGATTTCTAAATGATAGGAATTGGGCCAACTGACACAGATGAAAAGATTGCATGCTGCAACCGATCAAATCCATAAACTACTCCAAATGAGGCAACAATGCCAGATGAGCGACAACTCAAGGAGAATACTCACGGAGTAAGACAAGTATGCCCATAATGTACGACACAGTCAGCATTAATATGTGAAGCCCCGACCTCGTCCACGCAACAACTACCGAATGTGGTGTCCGCCATCACGAATAGCCCGACATCACCGTCTCCTCTGTTTTCCTCACCAGAAGATGGTCTCAGAGAAGCAAGTTTCGTACGTAAAGTTCTCACCACCTTCGTCGAATCCTTTAACAGGTCATCTGGAAACTGTCCGAAAAAACAAGCAAAATCGGACCTTGCAAGAAATGCATTCCCTCGATTCATCATCATAGAAAAGTATTCTTAGACAAAAAAAAAGATTATATGGATCGATGTGGATTACACAATTGAAGGTTAACCCAATAACCATAAGCTCATGGAACCATGAACATGAAAACAACACTCCGCTGTCATGGACACAGAGCCGGTCTATGCTCGCCATGCCACCATCACTTTCGACCCTACATGCTAATCTATCCAATTACATATGTCACGGCGGCAAATAAAGATTTCGAAATTTTCGAAACTTCTGCAACCAGTAGTTAGTCAAGATCACTATGTTGAAATACTTTTTCCCTTAGTTTAGCATTCGCTAAAGAGAAGTGTGTTATATCATCATATCATCCAGACATAAGCGAGCTAAAAAGCGTCGGCCCGTGTTTCGCCTTAGAAGGGCCACAAAGACGGCACCAAATCAGTCCCTTTCAACGAGTTCACGAGTAGCAGAGCGATCGACGGAATCGACGGAGGAGGTAGAGCGTCGCTTCGTACCTGCAAAGCAACTCTGGCGAAGTTCCGACTCAGGACGAACTCCGCCGTGCGATCGATTTCGTAATACGACTCCAAATCCATGCCCCGGAGACGCGTCTCTTCAAGCTCCGCAGAGAGCGTGAGAGGACGACGACGACGACGACGACGACGAAGATGAGCGGAGAAGGAAGCTCTGGTTTTTTAGCGCCGGCGGCGACTGGCGGCCGTTATCCTCCGTTGTTATATGATCACTGGGCGGGCCTGCACAAAGCGGGTCGGGCATCGGACCTAAAGGCCCGGGCGGGCGGGCGGGCGGGTCGGGTGCTATTTTTTTTTTCCTTTTCCGGAAAATGCAAATTATTATCTGAGACTAAAGAAAAAATTAAATATTATCTCGAAAGAGAGCGGCATTTGTCCCACCTGAGTCGTCCTCCTCCTTTCTTCTACATGCTCTTCTTCTCCTGCAGCATTTGAACTTCGGGGAGCTCGAGTCCGAGCACGAACGAACGAACGAACTCACTCGATGGCCGCGAAGCTGCAAACTTTCGCCGGTTTGGCTCCGCCCACGCTGCCCGCTTCCTCGAGCTCCGGCGATGGCCTCCTCTGCGTCGCCAAGAAGCCCCTCGCGACCTCCTTTTTCAACGGCGGAGGTGCGTCTTCTCTCGCTGAATCTTTTTACCCGGGCTTTCTTTTCTCCGAGTTGAAGTGCCGATTGCAGTGAAGTTTCTGTTCCCTGTGACGTCGATTGCGTGGGGGAGTATGGGTTTGGAAGGTTCCGGGCGAATGCGGAGGAACGGGCGGTGGGCTTGAAGTGATTGCATTGTAATTGGAGTTTCCTGGTTGGTAGTGTGGAATGCGATTGAGGGAAAAAGAAAAGAAGGAATCGAAGTGTGGTGCCTATTAGAATTGTATTTGCGTGGAATGATGTTACTGATGAGAGGAAATGTATTCCGCCAGCCATTAGTTTCTCTCCACTTCAAACGGACCTTGGTGAGTACAGCGATGAGTAAATTAGAGGCAGAGATTGGTTCCCTTTGTGTGTTACGCGACAACAGTATGAATTCCTAGTAGAAATTTGGAAAAGAAAGAAAAGGGATGGGAAAAAAGAGAGCCTTTGCTAGCACTGTGAGAACACCCCTGAGGCAATAAGTGAACTGTCTCCTTTATCATTGGCGAGAGAATTTAGGTGGAAGTTAAGCAATCCCAGAGACATTGGAAGATATCTAAGACGGCTTTATGTGTGTAGAGATAGATGTGAGAGACAGTTTATGTACCTTATGCTTCCATGTCTGCAGTAAATGATACAACTGCTAGACCTCAAATGAAAAAGGATACGCAGTTCCTTGCAAGAAAAGATCCATGGAAGAGGTTCTTACCATGAGGCAATGCGTTTGGCCAAGTTTAAGTGGTCTGTAGCATGGTGTTAGATGTTCTCCCTTACAGTTTGTCAATGCGCGACCCTCTGTTTGACATCATCCAAATCTTGTGTGGTTAAAACTAAAAGTCTAGACATTGTACCTTTACTATGCCTGTACCAGTGTTGAAAGTGTAATTGTTCATTTCCAATACCTATTAGAAATGGGATGAGGGCACCAAAAGTCCTAAAACTTATCCCCAGTGCAATTCCACCCTATATCTTTATGACTGAACAGTTACAGGACAAAAATTTTTATGCAGTCGGGGCTTTAAGAGTTACAAAACTCAGAATTGCTCGTTGCAAAGGATCAGATTGTCAAAGAAGAGGTGGTGGTGCTCTTGGTTCTCGTATGAATCTTTTTGATCGGTTTGCTCGAGTGGTCAAGGTTGAGTTCATGGATCTGTTCATATATGCACACCAGAGTACCTTGGTTTTACTTTCGATTACAGTGTATAACCTGATTCACTTCTTCCCAACTGCAGTCTTATGCCAATGCAGTCATAAGTACTTTTGAAGATCCAGAGAAGATTTTAGACCAGACAGTGCTTGAAATGAATGATGACTTGATAAAAATGAGGCAAGCAACAGCTCAAGTAAGCTTTCCAATTCTTGCTGCATGTTTTCTTTCTCTTTCCGTCCTGTCTTTTTTCGCTTCCCCTTATTCACTTTGCTTCTTCAGTATATCAGTCTCTGTTTTCTTAAATGTGGAAAGGTGAGCAACAAGTGATTCAAGCCTGATGAAGAGTAGTACAGTTTGAAAATTCCTACTCCTAGAAGCTTCAAAATGATCTTTGTTATAAAGTTTCCTAGTTTGTTAACCATAGTTTGTCTCTTATTACTTCGTTTTTGTTCTAAATAGATCCCATGTGTTCCTTAAAGGTAATTGCATCTCAAAAGCGGTTGGAGAACAAATATAAAGCTGCAGAGCAGGCCTCAGAAGAGTGGTATATGGGATTGGACTAGTTTCCCGCTAGTTCTCGTGATATTATTTTTTCATGATACTAATTCTCTGTCTTAGGTATCGCAAGGCTCAACTGGCTCTTCAGAAAGGAGAGGAAGATCTTGCACGTGAGGCTCTTAAAAGGAGAAAATCTTACGCTGTAAGTTGTGCTTTATTCTGCGAAGGTTTTTTCATAAGATTCTTCTTTGGAGTTGTGGACTATTACTTAACTAAAACCGGGTGTTCTCTTATCATGCTCTATTTAAATTTTCTTCTGCTTATGATGAGATTGTGGGCAAGATATTCATTTTCCTGGAATCTAGGGGTAATGACATGGGTGGTCCTTGAACTTTTCTTGAATATTCAATGTGTTCCCTATACTTTGTTTATTTCAATATAATCCCTGAACTTTCAAAAATCTGCACAATGCAGTCCTTCTATTAAGTGTACCACCATGTGCACTTTTCCAATGTGGATTGTCACGTCAGCATTTATTGGGCTAAAATAATGATGTGGACTACCATGTTGTTTTCCCAAGTTAGCAAATCTTTTTTTCCTTTCTTTTTGCGCCAAAATAATGAGAGAGAGAGAGAGAGAGAGAGATGATGGGAAGCCACATGTAAGCCACATGGATGCCAGTGTGGCAAATCTAACGTCAAAATAACAGAAATTATGGTCACGTCAGCTAACAATGTTAAAGCAAGGAAATATAAAACATTACATTCTCTACAAACTATCACGGTCACTTTTGGAAAGTTAAGAGACTGACAGCTTAGTATGTTTTGAAGGTGGTGCGTTAAAAGTTCAAACTAAATGCACGTATATATCATTGTCTCACAAGTGACAGTCGATAATAATATTTTGTCTGCTATTTCTTTTTAGTTTAATTCAGTGTAGTAAGCTAAAGTTCCTGGAAAAATAGTTGAAATTGGATGATTTCCCCTGGAGATTGCTTCTTAGAGGGAGATGAAAATGATAGTACTTTGTGTTGTTTCCTTTCGAATTCTTATACTGAGTGATCTTATAATTTGGGTTCAGGAAGTATGTCTGACAAAAGAAAATATAGCTTGACTGCTTTATCCTGTGATCTTTGAGTCTGCACTTATACAATAACTGGGTTATACATCTTTACGCATAGTTTGCAACAAGCGTCCATGATCTGGAAGGTTTTGAATCCTTGGGGAACAGAGTGCTTTTTAGTAAGAAAAGAGCAAGAAGAACAATGAATGCACATAATTAATTCTTTTTTATTTTCTTCTAAAGTGCTTCAGCTTTGACTCTCATGAAGTCCTTCTTTTGCTACATATTAGGTGAAGTTCTAATTTTCTGTCTATTACGTAAAAGGTCTGTCCTATATACACATCACAATTCATTCAAGCCAGTCTAATTTTTCTTCAAATATTTATGTTAATTTTGTTTGATGGCTACAGATATTGATAGAGTTCAACGGTTAGGTTTCTCAACATGGTCAAACATTTACCTTATTGCAATCTTACCTTTTACTTTTATAACTGAATTCATTACCATGAGATGTGTATGGATACATCCTTTTTTTTTTAGTCTCAATAATTTCATATTTATTGCCATCATTAGTTTTCATTGAAAACATGCATAGTCCCTCTTATTTTTATTTTTTGGTCCTGAATAGTCATATGATGCAACTTGAGATGATATTTATTTACTTATGGCTAGATCTAGAAATGGTACTTTTCTTCGACGTATTAGTAAGAGATAGATGGTGCCGAATTTCTTTTTCAACACAATATTTTCTTTTTCAGGACAATGCCAGTGCTTTAAAAGCACAATATGATCAACAGAAGACTGTGGTTGATAATTTGGTCTCAAATACCAGGGTATGTCAAGTTCTCATCTTGTCAAGGTTACCTAACCCTAAATGAGCAGTGAAGGCAGATTTCGGCAGTATACTTGTAACTCAGTCACCAATTGTCTTAGGTGAGAAATGACCTCTGGTAATCATTGGGATGGGAAGACTCCTTTGACAAAATTGTATCTCTATTCTAACTTTGAAACAACAGTTCAAAAGGAGGTGGGTTTGAAAAGAAAAAAATTGGAGAACAAGGTCATTTAGAGCCCTTTTATCAAAAGCAGTGCAATATGTAATGAAATAAACTCGATTTCTCCCTTCAGTGTTACTTGTGATCAATCATTGCTTTCTTTCATAGTTAGCACAAGCAGTTTTTCAAAAGAGTAATGAAAACGATGTGCTTGTAGTTATTTGTACTGCACTTTAGCCACCAGCTAGTTGTATATCAACTCCGTAATAGCTGTATGCACTCATAGCATGGGTGATTCTAGGTAAAGGTCAGCTTTTTGTACCCTTAAATTAATATATGCTAGCAAATGAGTAGCTTAAAATGATTGTTTAAAATTACATAAGATATTGTTATGTATAGGCCTCTGAATATTTAAAGGGAAAGTTGGCCGTACTTTTTTGCTTTTTATATTATTTCCTCAAGGAGTATATTCATATAGAGATACTGATTTTGTCACAGTTGCATTCCATGAAATCCATTTTTGTGTAGCTTTTGGAGAGCAAAATACAGGAGGCAAAGTCCAAAAAGGATACTCTGAAAGCCCGTGCTCAGTCTGCGAAGTTTGTCTCTGCCATCATTTCCCATAGCTATCTCCCTTCCTGCTTTGCTCTGTCACTCATATGAGATGCTCTCTTTTTTCTTGTTTTTATCTCTTAGGACCGCAACCAAAGTTAGTGAAATGTTAGGAAATGTTAACACAAGTAATGCCCTTTCAGCATTTGAAAAGATGGAAGAGAAAGGTAAAATTTCTACTGATTGGAATTTATTGTTTGCTTGCTTGAAGGGCAGTCTGCATATATTCTTTTTGTGTCAGACCTTGACAGTTCTTCACTTCCGTCAGAGTTCTGGACATATATAGATATAAATTTTTCATCTTGTCTGAATTTAAAATGAATAATTAAACAGTATGACAAACTCAAAATCATTACTTTCTATTTTTCCTGTACAGTTTTCACTGATTAATTGCTTTATGAGAAAAGATATAAGGATTTGAATTAAGCTACTTTTCTTCCTACTAGTGCTCTACATTTCCTGAGTGATCAGTTACTTTGTACATGTTCGTTCATCCTTTGAAGAAGAATGCCATGGCCTAGAGGCGTCTGAAAAGAAAAAAAAAGGGAAAGGAAGCTATCAGTATAAAAAATAGAATCAAGCCGAACAAAACCATAGCAAATTCTCTTTTCTTTTTAATTGGGAAGAAAGTGAAAGTGGATTGTATTTTGTTTAGGTTTCATCTTTTCCCTACACTGAAGCTAAATTGGTTAACGAGTCCCACTTAATTATCTATGTTGTATTATGTATTAGTCTGCCTGTGACAGCAATCTTCACCTAAAGCTATCAATGTATTCTAAATGGTATGGGAACATTAGTTATAATTGGTAAAGATAGAACATGCAGACTGAAGTTGTGCATGTAAAAGTAGAACCTACATTGCGCGTAAGTGGTTCAAACTAAAACAATTGGACTGCCACCTTGTTTTAAGGTTTCTCTTTTTTTCATTTTCTAATTTTGTTTCCCGCTGTCAAAATACAAGGAGTTTTGAATTTCTGCTCCTCCAAATTTCATTGTTGGGGCTATTTTTCATCAGGTACATGCTAAAGTACATTTGATGTCATGTAATTAATATAGTTATTGCAAGGCAAAAAATTGCTATACTACTTAACTAGTTGCGATTTAATCCAACTCTCTCAGACCTTTGAATCAAAACTTTGATGAAAGTTATATTGGCAATTTCTGCTATTTACAGAAGATTTAATTTGAAATTAAGCATGTAAGTTGAAGGTAAAAGAAACTGGAGGCGGTGAGGTTTTGCAAGTGATGGATTCACTCATGAGGTAATATTCTTTAAGTGAAGAACATAAAAATAGATATTCGATGATAACTAGAGATGATATTTCGTGACAATGTTTCTAAAATTTTCTGAAATTATGTTTTGCCGCCTGTTGAAATGCCATGTGTCTAGTAGGGTAATAAAGTAGAATAGCTCATATTTCTGCGTTAAGATAGTGTCGCATGTGAAGTTGTCAGATGAAGCTGGCATCTCAAACTTTCTGTTTGTTCATTTGATAGTAATGGCAATGGAATCTCAAGCAGAGGCTCTTGGCCAATTGACATCGGATGATCTTGAAGGAAAGGTAACTGATTTATCCTTGCATCTCGATTCCTTAGGTATATTTTTACATTTAATCCTCCTCATTAGTAAAATGGTTCCGCTTTTTCCCCCCAGTTAGTTATCTTTGCATTGCTCCTCAGGAACTACTAGAGTGAAGCAATTATCCTTGAGAACAGATCTTGTTAACATTACAATAAACGGAGAATTTTAGTGAAACTGACTAAAAATTGGTGAAGCTTCCTGTAAACTTTGGTATGTTGTGCCAAAAGTTCAAACTGTAACCTTTAGCTGAAAGTCTGAAGTTTATTTTCGCTTCTTGCCAATTGATACAAGGAGTCCTTTTTGTGTGTTTTAGATTTCCCCTTCCTCATTAAACCTTCTTAATATTTAATTTGCTTTTGCATTTGGTCTGGTTATAGCATGTTACTGATTTCTCAAATTCCTTGAGAAAATCAAAGAACCCATGGCCTTGGGGCTTTTCCATTCGAACACAGCAGCTTCAGCTTCTTTGAGGTCAACCATGTACATGTTACAACTGCAATGCATTTATTTGGGTCTAAACAATTCGGATTCACTATTGAAATGGTGGCACAAGTAGCACGTCTGATCCAATAGCATCATTTGACGACATGTCAACCATTTGTGATTAGACTTGTAAGAAAGTCCAACCTAAAGGTTAAAGCATTCGGTGGAGGGAGACTACATGTATAGAAGGCTGTGATAAACCTCATAGCCAAGCGATGTCGGATACTGTAACACGTTACGCAAAGAGAATGAATAACAAAACATGGGATTGAAGAACAAGGATAAGACAAAACAAGAAACATACACCAAACAAAACATACTATATGGGGTATGAACAACTAAAATATGGCTCTAAGCCAATGTTAGAAAGTTCATTTTAAAAGCTTAAGCCATTAACAGGAAATAGACCGCATGTGATAAGACCTATATAAACCACATGAATAAGCGATACGGGGGATACTTTAACAAGACTGACGATGCTTATAACAAATGGTATTGCTTCCAGTTTCTTACTCAGTATTTTTCTTCTTGGCAGTTTGCATTGCTAGAGGGCTCATCAGTTGATGATGATCTTGAGAACTTGAAGAAAGAACTCTCTGGAAGCTCAAAGGTAAGTCTTCTGCCCCCTAAGAAGATAGTATTGGTTTGGTTTGTTATTTTTCTCTGATGTTGAAGTGGGAGAGAGTTCCAGTAAATGTCTTTTTCACTTATTTACCCACTGGAGGAATAAAGAGACCATGCTTTAATTATCTGGTCAACACTTAACACGCATAACAAACTTACTGGGCTATGGGAGATAAAATACTGATATTGTGAGGAGCTGGGAGAAAAGAAAAAGGGAGTAAAGAAGAAAAAATGTCGGACTGTTGGTTGTCTAGACTGAAGCTTTAGAAGTTTTATGAAATAACATAAAAGCTTCCTTTCGATATGCTTGGTGTTTTGTCGAAAGACTATATTTTGTAACTCCCCGTCAGTATGGCTCTTGATTAGTCAACCAGCTTTCTTTTAAGATGAGGAACTAAACACGATCACCATGTTGGCACATACAGCAGCTCAATAGCTCAAGTGATCGGGGGGCACTATCTTATGATAAAACTATTGGAAGTTTAGTTGATGAAATAGCATAACCAATTCATGCTTTAAAAGGTGAATATATCGAACTTGTAGGGGCCTGATTTAGTATCATTTCAAGGCCTGAAATTCAGGAATACTGTAATTGTGAGAGATATTGCGCTATTTTATGTTTAGGACTACTTTGGATACTTCCAGAAACTAATAGTTTCATGTTTAAGTACCAATGAAAGAAGTTCTCCCCTTTCTACCTGTTTCTCTTTGCCAAGGAAGTGGGGAAAGAATGGAAGATTGGCGATTCATCTTTCGAATATCTCATGAACTGTCTATCTTCAATATGGACGTCTTTAAATGTAGTGTTTTCCCCTTCTCCGTCAGAAAGGAGAGCTCCCACCAGGCAGAACAGTTCCTGCCAGCACAAGTAGGTCTCTTCAAGATTCGGACATAGAGAGGGAGCTGAACGAACTAAGACAAAAAGCTAAGGAATTTTAACATTCCTCGTTGATACTTCAGAAATTCTTTTGCAACCATTGTACGACATGCTTTGTGTAATTTTGTACAGGATAAACAATAGTGGTGAAATGCCAAAACTTGAACAGGAAATTAATAGTTTCAATTTTGGTATGTGCACAGATGGTACACACTAATGCATGGTAACTAAATCTCTCTCTCTCTCTCTCTCTCTCTCTCTCTCTCTCTCTCTGAGTGCTGCTGCATGCTAGCTTTTAAGGCTAAATAGCAAGAGCTATCTGTTTTTCAAAGGATGAATATGTGGAATAATAGGGAAGAAGATGAAACAACTGATCCATAATGTTGGGAGTTCTAATTTTTTTTTCACGGAATAGTTTTATATTTCTTCCTATTTCCTTCGCCTCAAGTTTTCATGTGTAATATCCAACTAGCGACAATTATTACTAATTCTATGCTGGTTGAAGCTCGACCATCTAGAAATATGAAAAAATTGAAATAGACTGCAAGTCACTAAATTTCCATAGATCTTGTTGGAAGCGTCTAAAGCGATAGATGAGGCCATCTGATTGTTCGACTTCCAGAGGCACGCGAATAAAATGGGACAGACAAGAAAAGAGTACTATTTACAAGAGCAAACAAGGCGACGGGCATTCTAGGTGTTGGGAAGTGAGGTTGGGGCTCAAAACCGAACTGTATAGCCACGGGCGCGCGTTCACGAGACAAAGGGCCTGGGCAACAATTATTGCAGCGCAAAAAAGAAACGACCAAGAAAGCCTACTTCCAAGAGTGCGTAACGTACAATCTTCTGACTCGAAGAAAGATGCATCAAAGAGATGTAAGCCGTCACTCGGAAGATGAGATGTTCACAGAAACTCTAGCTACTAAAGTATCGTAATCAGAGGCCCCCCGATTGAAAAAACCCCAGAGACTTCAAGCATTTCAATATCAATGGATAATGTACTCATATTGACAAAACTTGATGAAAAATTGGCTTTCACGACCCTTGCGGTATCTTCTTCAACACCCCCCTATACTTCTGCATCTTGTCATGTCCTTCCTCTCCCTTTTTCTTGGGAGAAGTCACACGTGCCTTGATGAAAAATTGGCTTTCACGACCCTTGGCGTGCCTTCTTCGACCCCGCTCCTTCAGCAGCTTTTTTCTTGTCCTTCCTCTCCCTCTTCTTTAGAGCAGTCATGTGTGCCTTGAGAATCGTGGCATAAGAAGCTTGAAAGCGCTGATGATCTTTAGCTCCTACCTATTTATACATTAAAATAGCAAGAATAATCACAAAATAAGCATCAAATCTTCACCAGCAATAGAAAAGATAATGCAACTCAAACTATTATAGACCCAAAAATGTCATCCAGAATCGCATGGAACTCAAAGAGATATTGGTTTTCGAACCCCCAGAAAAAGAGTTGACGAATGGAAATTGAGAGTACTATTCTAAGAGATCATTGTAAACCATAAAGCATTTCCTGCTCTCAATACTCTTTATTGTGTTTATAATATGATCTTCGGACAGAATTTTGCTCCAATTTTATCTAAAATATGCAAAATATCATGACATAATTTTGCAAGAGGATTAATCGTATTAGCCTAAAGATTTTCTATTACCACAACGCATTGAAATCTTGAAATAGTTTTGCTGTCTCATGTGCGATTTCTCTCAAATTCAGGGGTATTCCTAACATTTTATAGGAACTTGCTAACCAGATTTGGTGATCTGAAAAGAAGTACTCATGATAGAACAAACTAAACAGTTACTCCTTCTGAGCAGTCACACTGAGAGGAACAAACAATTTTTATCTCAGGACAAAGGCTTGAAACCACATTACATGCCTAGAAAAGTCCTCCAATCCAATGTGAGTTAGTTATTAAGAAGTTCTCAACCAGGTGGTCAAAACGAAGCACGCGCAGATATGTGTTTGTCTATGTATATCTGTACAGATATATGTCGTGCACATTCCATGCACCATGCACCCTATCTTTTCTGACCCAGAGAAATGCTAGAGATTCAATTTGGCTGAAATTACAGATTGCGGCAAGGAAACAATTATAGCCAGAACCAAATCGCATGCACATGTAAACACACACACACATCCCCATATCTGTGTGTGTGTGTGTGTGTGAGAGAGAGAGAGAGAGAGAGAGAACATACCGAGGTAGAGATAGTCTTTTTGCCATCAGTTGCACGTATGAGGCATCTGTACTCAATCGGGTCACCAGCAGTTTTCAACTTATTCCTTTGAACCTTAGACTTCAAGGAAGCTAAAGCAATACAATTGTCGCAGTCAAATTCCACGCTACGTTGCATCATCGCAAGAATAAGTGACAAAACAAGAATGCGGAATCATCCAATAAAAAGAAAAAAAAAAGACAAAAGCAATTCATACATCGTTTGAGAGTAACCCAGACAGAGCCCTGTTCTGTACTTCTCTCGTACATGCTAGTGAGCTCGTTCAAAAACGGGTCCGGCTGCAGAAGAACCTACAACAGAAGGCAGGCATGAAATTAGACAACCAAAGAAACCAAAAGGAGCATCACCATCACAAAACATCAGCAGCGCCGCTAACTCCGACAACACAACACCCAGCACACACAAAGCACGCCTGTAGTTTTACTGAAAGACACGCATTGATCGGGACACGGAAGGCACTCATCGCCAGCTGCTCCACCGCCAGTCAACCACTCCAAAATCCTCGAAGCCTCAATGGACAACAACTCAAATCTGATCCAATTTACTACTGCCAGAAAACAAAAACCCTGCGATTGCACGAACTACAGCGATAATAAGCGCGCAACTTCGAATCGATCGACAACGACTCCCAGACAGATCGGTTGCCCGCGAGCAGAACATCATGGCGAAGCGATCCACAGACGAATCGCTACACGCCCAATCAAACACGCGAATCGGAGCATCGCATGCAATAGACGCAACGAAATCGGCGATCGCCAGTCGCGGCAAGAGCGAAATCTCCGAGGGGAAAGGGGAGGGAGGCGGCGGTACCATGGCGAATTCTCCGGGGGAAGACAAACCCTAACTTCGTCTCCGCCGCCGCCGCGCCTTCGGCAGCGATTTTGCTCCTCTCTCGCTCTCGTCCCCAACTCGAGCCTTTCTGAGTGTGACTCGATCGCGTGTATCTTAATTTAATCTCATCCAACATATTATGGTAAAAATAAATATTTTGCACAAAAATAAGCTTAAACATTTTCGCAGTTGATAAAAAAAAAATTTATAAACGACACAAACATTTATTTTTAGGATAATATTTTGAGTTAATGCTACGAAAAACTCGAAACTGATACACTTACGATAATTTTACTTCAAACTAATTTTTTTATCATCAAAAACCTCAAAGTAATACACCTATGACAATTTTATTCTAAACTATTTTTTTGACCACCCAAAACCCCAAACCGATACACTTGTGATAATTTTACCCAAACTATTTTTTTGACAATAAAAAAACCCCAAACTGATACATTTGTGACAATCTTACCCCGAACTAATTTTTTAACCACCAAAAACCCCAAACTGATACATTCGTGACAAAATTACCCTCTGTTAATATTCGTTAAATTGAATTAATATTATGAAAAATCATAAATTGATAAACTTGTGACAAACAGAGGGGTAAAACCCCAAACTGGTATACCTGTCAACCATCGCGTGTCATCAAACTTAGTAATTTGACAATATAATTTAACAGAAACTAATGGAAGGTAAATTTATCACAGGTATACTAATTTATGATTTTTTATGATCAAAAAATTATTTGGGGGTAAATTTGTCACAAGTGTACCATTTTGGAGTTATTTGTGGTTAAAAAATAATTCAGAATAAAATTATTACAGGTGTACCAGTTTGGAGTTTTTTTGTGGTATTAACCCTTTTTTCTAATGATTTATTTTATGAGAAACAAATATATCTTAAATGCATTGAATTTTGTTAAATGGAGTCAAATTTTTTGTATTCAAATGAAAATTTAAGAGATTTTTCAAGAAAAAGAGAAAGTTTAAAAATAAAATCTCCTGACTACGAATAGTAAAGCTAACCTAGAATGAGAAGTTACAGCCATATAGACATTGCATTTATTTAGTAGTATCCGAGGTAGTAAGTTGTATAATTAACTATAGATGAACGAGAAAGTATTAATATTCATAATTTCACGTAAATTTAACTCTACTATTCACGATACATGATGTGATGTACTTGTAGAGAAATTCTACTCGTATATATTATAGGATGATAATGAGAGTAAAATAGACTAAATTTACTTCCATTCCATCCAATATAACACATTGCCAATAATATAATTAAAATTTACTTAAATGATAATATTTACTCAAAAAGAAATGGAAGAACAATTGAGTCGAATTAAATAGAAATAGTTCATGTTCCTTGTACATTAAACTTTTCACAAAATATGACTTAGGAGATGTTTGGTAAGCGTAAAGAGAATTTATGTATAATACAAAATGAGCCCACAATGTTCGAAATATGACAAAAGAGATGTTTATT
This sequence comes from Syzygium grande, assembly GCA_024733475.1. NCBI lineage: Eukaryota > Viridiplantae > Streptophyta > Magnoliopsida > Myrtales > Myrtaceae > Syzygium > Syzygium grande. The sequence continues at coordinate 28,954,305 of JAMXDD010000004.1, read as the reverse complement.
TTTGTTATTTTTTTTTCTTTAAAAAATTAATAAAATGTAAACTAAACTCTAAGTTCATTATCATAAATTCATTGATAAAAATTAGTAAAATGTAAATTAAACCCTAAGTGAACTTCATTGACATAAATTTAAAAAAATTTAAAATGTGTATAATACAAAATGCGCCAACGATGTTCAATTATTCTCCAAACAATATTGTATTATTTTTCCAAGTGATATATGTCTTTTCCAATTCGGTCAGTATTGTCACTTTCAAATGATATGCTTCCAAGTGATGCCATAGCCCTTTTTCATGGAAGTTAAATACGCAAGAGTAGAGAAGCAAGTGTAATACAACAAATTGTTCGAAAAGAAAAAAAAAAAAGAATTATGTATGAAAATTCATGTGGAAGCACGGGACGACTATATTAGTTAATTAGGTAATTTCAACTTTACGGAAAAAAAAAGTCAGTATAAATTGAGAAAACTAATTAATAAATCATAAAGTGCAGTCTTGTTTATGCGTTGTTTTCTAGCTGCAAATCAAGTTCAGTAAGTTTGCCAGAGCAATAATTTTGGGGTATTCACGTGAGATTTCATTTCCATAAACTTTTTTCATTTTCAAAACTCGAGACACTCAGCCAAAATAATTCAGTCAGTCGAGTTAGTTTCTTTTTACAAATTTATTTTTAAAAAAATAATTGTACCTGTATAGTAGTGATCCCACTAATCAAGGTGGATTACTCGCTAATCACGGTTAATTGTCAATTAAAACCAAAACCTCATCGATCGACTCCAGAGCTGCAGCCGTCCCCCTCAATGAGGAAGCCAACCCGTAGCCGTAACTCCCATCAGCCACACACGACCGTTCCTCGGCCACCATCCCGCCTCGGCGCCGCCGCCGGCGACCGCTCCTCAGCAACCCATCATCGCGGTCGCGCTCCCGCTCGTGCCACCATCTCAGGTCCCCTCTCTCTCTCTCTCTTTATGTGTGTGTGTGTGTGTGTGTGTGTGATATGCTCTGTGAATCTTTCGTGGGTCGGTTGTTTGATTTGTCTGGAAGCTGGATTTATTGCTTTAATTTTCTTTACCGCGGGCATTAAAAGAAATTAGTTATGCATTCGTGGGGATTATTCGAGCCGAAGGATTCGCATACCATGTTATGATAAAGGGGGAGGTCTTTGTTGTGTGAAGTGCCTAATGCCTGTGAGGGGCCGCGCAGGGGCGCGCCGTGGGTTGGATCCGTGGAAGCTTTCTTCCCGGGGATGGGGGAATGTGGACGCGGGCCCGGCCCTGCTCCTTGGCCGTCTCTATGGTGGCATTGATTTCCGGGTTGGTTCGAACTGGGGATAAGGTTAATGCATTTCATTCGGTTCTTGCATTGTTGGTTCTCGTGCTGATGTGGACGTCTCGGAACTTGGAAAGCGGGTACATGTTCTTGTTGTAGTTCTTGGGTATGAATCACCCCTGTTCATAAGCAATGTATTTATCCGTATGTATGCCGAGTGTGGCGGAATTCTTGGTGCAAAGAATATGTTCAATGGGAAGAAATGCAGAGGAGAGACATCTTGAACTTCCTGTCATGGTTGGCGCTGATCAGCATGGGAAAGCTGAGGAAGCGTTAGCAATTCTTTGTTAAGATGGTCAGTGCTATGCATGTAGTTTGTGTGGCCATTTTGGATCAGAGAAGAGAGCTCATCATTTTTCTCAATTCTATGAACAAGGGCTATGGTATTACTCAATATACTTTTTTTTTTTTTGGTCAGTCCTATTACTCAATATACTTGCTTATTGGATATTTTGAGTCCTTCGGAACATCTTGACGAGGCTGAGAACCTCGTCAATCAGATGCCATTTCAACATGATGGACCTACATGGATAACTTTTCTTAGTGCTTGCGAACAATAAGGCTAACCAACCACCCGCCTGGGTGGCGCTGCTGGAACGTGCACTCTTCCTCTCGCAAAAGGTTGAGTGTTCGAATCCCGGAAGCCGCAGGGTGACTTAACCGGTGGCACGTGTGTGGTGGCTAGCACGTGTCGCCCCCAGGGTTTACTCCCCGACTGTCGACCATGCGGGGGTTCCCTGGGTTACAAAAAAAAAAAAAAACAATAAGGCTAACCAAAATGGCAATTGGTATGACCAAAAAAAAATAAATAAAATGGCAATTGGAATTGCCATACGACTATGGGCTATAGCCTATAAGTAGAAGATTTTTCAGTTTACGCACTTCTCTCCAATATTTATGCTCATGTTCGCTACGTCAATGGTATAAATCTAGCATAAATGAGAAAGTTGATGTCATTAATGGAAGTAAGAAAGACACTTCTATATGGTTGCATTAGCATTGTAAAAGAAAACCAACAATTGTACGTGGGGAGATAACTCATCAATGAAACCTGGTGTTTGGCTTGCGCACGAAATTAGATGGATAGATGAGAAGAAGAGGCTATGTTCTGGACACTTGCTCAGTTTTGCATGGTATGGAGCAACAAGTGAAGGAAAAACAGTTTAGATAATATTATTCAAGTTGTCATTTTTGTTTTTTCACGTTGGGTTATCTTTGCTTGTGACTCTAGTTGTAAAATGAGGCTTATTGGTTTCACTTTACTTCTTAGTATGGTTGGTTTGTTTTATTTATTTATTTTATAGGATGATCTATTTGGTGTCAGTGTTGCCTCTTGTATCATGGATATCTGGCTTAGTCAAGATGGATTTACTTCTCATATCCTGGTGTAATCTTATTCCACTTTTGAATTTAATTAGAATAAAGATAATGAGGAGTGAGTGTTGGATGAGAACAATGCTGTCTTGTTTTGTGTTATTTGCCTTTAAAATGAAGAACCATATAAGGCAGTGTGATAAAAGAAAGAACCATATTAGCACAAAATCAGAGAAGACATTTGTCCTTAAAGGCTTTTCCTTGTACGCTTAGAAAAAAGGGAGCAATGAAGAACCATATAAGGCAGTATGATAAAAGAAAGAGCCATATTAGCACAAAATCAGATATGACATATGTCCTTTAAAGTTTTTCCTTGTATGGTTAATAACAAGGGAGTGATTTGAAGTGTCAATAGCATTTGCTTCCCTATCTCAATTAGAACTATACAGGCTTTGTCAATAGCATTTGCTTCCCTATCTCAATTAGAACTATACAGGCTTTCTCTACTGCGCGGCGCACACATAATACCCTCACCACCAAACTCCATTTCCATCAAGATGGCTGCTGCTGGGATACCTCACTGCTCTCTCAAGTACCCAAAACCTTCCTTCTCTCATAAAACCCTGCAAGATCCTCGCTTAAATCGCCTCTTTATGATCGCCCGTACATCAAGTATGTAATCTTTGATCACAATCTTTCATCCTCTGTTTTTCTCTGTTATTTGATTAACGAAGCTAAGTTTTCCTTTTCATTTGCAGAACTCAGTTTTGTGGCACAAAATAAAAGAAAATTTGTGGCGAAGGCCAGATCTTTGTCTAATTCTAAGTTGAATTCCAGGTCTCCAGTGTCTATTAGAAAGGGTGATGAACCAATCATTGTCATTGACAATTATGACAGTTTCACTTACAACCTTTGCCAGGTGATTTTATTTTTCTCTGGTTATGCTTGAACAGATAAAACGATAAACAATATTTGGTTGCCTTATTTGATGTCATTTGCCATGTTTCCTATTCACATCTAACATTTTGTAGGAAGGTTTTTTTTATTATTCTTTTTCAGTTTGAGATTGGGATGTAGCTTCATTTGAAGGAGCCTAGGTGGTGAAACTGGATGCATGTGTGTGCACGTGTGTTCTTGTGTGAAGTAGGGTTTCCAGGCCTTTTGATAGCACCCGATTTCTCTCATCAAATTGTGAATATGCCTCCTCTGCCATCCCAATTGGGTAATTATCAAAAGAAGAGGCCACTGAGGGTGGGTCCCAAGGGATTTGCCTTCGCTGGGACTCAATCTTACAAGTAGGCTTTTTTCCTCTGTAGTTTGATATTGAGTATTGACTCTTGACAACTTCAGTCACTCTTGGGTGACATTGTGGATACTATATGGTCTAATTCATTTATTATATGGTTTAGTTGAAGACACCCAAAATGGCAAAACCTGGAGTTTATTGCGGTTGCTACATGGAATCTGTATAAATGTTTATCTTGTCAGTATTGGACTGATGCTAGTATAGTATATGCATATGGTGGTCCATTCTCTAAGACTTTCCTGAAACGCACAACCGCCTTTTGCACTGTCAATCCTGGCGTCGCTTTTTACTGGATAAAAAAGGATGCTTCACTGAAATGTTTAACATGTTAATGTATAAATCTGCTAGCTTTTCCATTTGTAAGGTATTTTGATGCAATATGAGGTCAATCCTAAGCCAAAAAAGCACTCTATGAGTCCTAACAATGACTTGCTATTGAACACAAGCATCAACCTCTCTCTCTCTCTCTCTCTCTCTCTCTCTCTCTCTCTCTCTCTCTCTCGCGTGCATAGAGTCTGACTTCACGCAAGCACTTGGCTCTGTTTAGGAGGTCATTCATGCAGTTGCACAGTCTATGAGCCGTGCAGGTGCATATTTGTGATGTAATGTACAACAATCCTTATGACCTTCTATTTTCATTTTTCAGTATTTGGGAGAGCTGGGATGTAAGTTTGAGGTTTACCGGAATGACGAATTGACTGTAGAGGAATTGAAAAGGTAAGAAATTTCCTTTTCTTTATTTTTTTCGTTAAGATATAATAACGTTCCACTTTTTATGGCACAACAGACCTTTCCGATCATTTGTTAGTTGAAATGGGCCACCTCGATTAGTGTGCCTCACTTGAAAGGATCACTCTTTTAACTGATAGCTTCCACGTGTTGTAGCAAAAAGCCGAGAGGAGTGCTTATATCCCCAGGACCAGGTTAGAGCTTCTATGATATGATTCCATTTGATCGAAATGCTGGCTATTTCTTGAAGGGAAATCAAAAGGAATATCGTACCTATGCCTGGCATTATCTTGTAGGCACACCCCAGGATTCTGGAATTTCTTTGCAGACTGTTCTCGAACTAGGGCCTGTGGTTCCGCTTTTTGGAGTATGCATGGGTCTACAATGCATTGGGGAGGCCTTTGGAGGTGCGCCTTTTTTAACAAAAGCATGTGCTAACGGCATATCTGTTGGATCTTTCTTTTAATTGCTTATTTCATGATACCAAGAAGTTCTGATTTTGTGCGGTAAAGCACATTTCAGAGCCTCTAAAAGCAATTTTTAGTGGCACAAACTATTATGTGTGTAGGATCTTGATTTACCTGGCTCATGTCAAATCTCGAGTAAAATTAAACAAATAGTGCTGATTTATGCTTACTCTGCACAGAATTTGGTGTTTGACACAATTGTACTGTCCTCTACTTTCTTTTGATTGAGAAAAAGGTTCTAGGTGGCATCCGAACTGTTTGTTATATTCATTGTTGATATGAAGCATTTACACTGTAGCATGTGGTGCATCAGGGAAGATTGTGCGTTCTCCGTATGGTGTGGTGCATGGAAAAAGTTCTCTTGTATATTATGATGAGAAGGGAGAAGACGGCTTATTTTCTGGATTACCAAAGTATGTCTGCATTCCTTTTCTAGCATTTTTATTCTACAAGTATAGCTGGGACCTATTCTTTTGTCAAGCTCTGAAATGGATATTTGTTGGTCAAATGCAACTCTGTGTTGCTAGAATCAGTGCTTTTGATGTCCGTTTGTAGCAGAATCACTTTCTTATTAGTGTTCCAAACTGATATTATACATAAATCTTCATTTTATTACCAGTTTCTTGACATAAAGCACAGTGCATTATTCATGTATCATGTGTAAAACAGCTTCCTTTTGTGTACCGACCTGCTCTATTGTGCTTGAAGCATTGAGCTCTTGTTGACGGAGAGTTGCTCTAAACTTCTCAATAGCAATGACAGATCCTCGTATTGGCGTATAGCAAAAATTCCGGAAACCTGTACTCATTCCCATTATCTTTTGCAGCCCTTTCACTGCTGGTAGGTACCACAGCCTTGTAATCGATAAGGAGAGTTTTCCTGGCGAATTTCTAGAGGTCACAGCATGGACCGAAGATGGACTGATTATGGCTGCTCGTCACAAAATTTACAAGCATCTACAGGTCTCTACTCATCTCTCTTTCATTAAAAAGGTTTCTGATTTCTTCCAGAAGTTAGATGATGTTCGGTTGGTTCATGCTCACTTGGCCCCACCTTCACAGTAACAACCGCAATGTGGGATAAACGGTTAATAAGTAGTGCAATCTTGTCAGTATGGGTGGATTTTTGGCATAAGTTTGTGAATGATTTATCCTTTTTCTCTGCACGTGCGCACTTGACAGGAGACGTCCTACTTTACAATCTACACGCACACTTTGATATTTTTAGGAGTCTTGTGCTTATAGATAGTGCCCATTCGTGTTCATTGGACTGAGGCTTCATAAGTATGTCTCTGCACTCAATTCGTGGATAATGTAAACAGAGATTTTGGTTTTTTGACCACAACATCTCATCAAAGATTAAACAATTTGCTTTCTGGATAGTTGTGACTACATCTGATGTCTAGTCTGCGTGCGGCGAGGGTCGATATTATTCGTTCGTGTCATGTAATTTTTGGACATTTCTCTTTTCGTTTAGTTGTGCTGTCGCATGTTATCCATTATTAATATGTTAATATGCCTAATGATGCTAGTTACCCTTTACTACAACTGTGAAAACGATATCGTGCTGACATGTGAATTTCAGGGTGTCCAATTTCATCCAGAAAGCATCATAACCGATGAAGGCAAGACGATTGTTCACAATTTCGTCAGATTGATTGAGACTAAAGAGGCTGAAGCTCAGAACTAGAGGAGGCTGCTGTTGAAGAAATTTGCATTGTCATTCAATTTAGTTTACTCAGAACTAGACATTTTACTCCTTGTACTATCCAACAGGGCTAGCCTGTTGAACCAATCGTGTTTTATTACTTTTCATCTTTTCTTTTAAACCTGCAGATATCGCAATTGAACTTCTTATTTGTCTTTTTTTCTCTCCATCGGTGCATAATTCTCGCTCTAAAGTTCTATGGATCAATCTGTTGATACTAGCTAGCAGTTCATTACTTTGATTGAAAGATGTTCACTTGCTACATAGAAAGCACAACGTAATATTGTGAAAGGTATAGTCTCCTATGTAACGACTGAGAAGCTACTTCCAATATTATCGTCAAAGTAATAAAATTACCAACCTTTTGGAGAAAGTTTACTTACAATAATCCTTTTAGGCGTGGACTCTAAAAGGGTATACAGACTGCGAAACGTAGACTCTTCACAAAATCCAACTTTAGTAGTTTCAAATGTACGACTTCCCAGATCAATTGTGATCCAGGAAAAGAAAGAGATTACACCAAAGAATCATCCTTTGGACAATCATCACGATCACACTAGAAGTACAGCATACCTCAGGAATCTTATATCGTAGTCTAATTCAAACAATGTCAACACGACTGAAACATTAGGTGATCTTTCCATTTTCATAAGCAAAGATCAGGAAGACAATTCAATTATTTGCGAACCAACACCCCTGACAAAGTTAGTGCATTAACCAGAATCATCCGTATCCACGCGCACCATTGAAGCCTTCTGATACCTTAGTTTTTCGATCTCCCTCCCGAGAAAATCCAAAGTAGTGTCGGTCACATGGTTAGGGGAGACCCCGGCATCGAGCATCACTTTCAAGAACTTATATGCGTCCTTCAGACGCCCTGCCTTGCTGTGCACTTCGATGAGTGTGTTAAACGTCACGACATCAGGGCAAATCCCACTCGTCCTCATCTGCTCAAAAAGCTTGCATGCTTCGTCGATCCTTCCAGCTTTCCCCAAGGCGTTAATCAGCGTGTTGTACATCACGACATCTAAGTAACCCCCATGCTTCATTAGCTTGTCAAGGACCGCACTTGCTAGGTCTGCTTTCCCCATCTTGCCGAGCCCCTGAATGATCATGTTGTACGTTGCAATGTCTGTGGGGCAGAACCTCTCGCCCATCTCGTTGAGGACGCCCCATGCCTCGTCGAAATAGCCTTTCTTGACGAAGGAGCTCATCATGGAGTTGTACGTGTAGCTTGTTGGGTCGATGCCCAGGTCGCTGAACATCTCAAACAACTTGCAGGCCAAGCTCAACTTTCCCTTCGCTAGAAAGATCGATAAGTAGGTATTGACCATGTTGATATCTAATGTGCCCATCCCTCGGTCTTGAACACGCAGCCCTTTCGAAAGCGAAAACAGCTGAGGAGAATAATCACCAGACTTTACTTGACTAGCCAACCGATCCATGTATGGGGACGATGACCACTCATCAGAATCTGTAGATGAAGCCTCATCAGCTCCCATCCTGGTCTCTTCTGAACCCTCCTCAGGCGAAGTCTGCAAGTCAGGAGGAGAACCCACCAAACTCATAATCTCATGGAAGTCACCTCTAGATGGGAACACTGGCATGTAATCCTTTCTTTTGCTCTTATGATGCTTCATCGCAGCCTCCATGTCGGCTTGCCACTTGAGCACACTCGGGACCAGATGTCCGTCCCTAATGCGCTTCATGAGCATCTCCATCCCGTCCCACCAACCCTGCTTGTGAAATCCAATCAGGAGGGACGTTATCGTGACCAGGTCCACGACAAAGCCTCTGACTTCCATTTCTTGCACCAGTGTAAGAGCTTCCTCGAGTTGACCTTCCTTACAGAGCTGCACCGCAACAATGCTATAAGTAACGCCATCCACAAACTGACCCTTTTTCTTCAAGTCGCAGAAGAGTGTGTATGCACCCTCTGCCCTTCCATTCTTGAATAGTCCATCGATGAGGATGTTGTATGTCCAGCATGTTGCCCTTATTCCATCCTGAACCATCTTATCGAAAAGTTGGCATGCCTCATTCACTCTCTTCGCCTTAAGAAGTCCATCCAGGAGAGAATTGTAAGCAATCACATCCGGTCGAAATCCGTTGTACTGCATTTCATCGAAAATTCTGGCGGCATCATCAATGAGGTATGATTTCGAGCAGCCTTGAACGAGAATTCGATATGTAAAGGCATCAGGGTCATGGCCAGACCCTTTCATTTCCTCCCACACGACCAGTGCCTCTCTGACCTTGCCGGCCAAGCAGAGCGCCTGGATCAAGCTATTGTAGGTGCACAAATCGGGCCCAAATGATCCCAAACCCGAACTCTTCGCCTTCATCTCCTCGAAAAGGCGCAGAGAAGCCGGCAAATCGCCCCAACACCCGAATGCGTGAATACAAATGTTGTAACCCCAAGCATCCAACTGAAACCCATCCTTCCCTCTCAATTTGTCAAACACCTCCCTGAACTCGGCTCTCATATCCGCCTTCCTAAGCGCGACGAGCAGCTCATTGCACGCGACCGCGCTGGGGAGGGAAACCGCCCCACTTGAACCATCCAAGAGCTTATAGAAGATGGACAGGGCCAGACCCACTTGTCCCTTCCCAACGAGCGCGGCGAGCACCGAAGTATACATATGGGAATTCAGCCTCGTGCCGAGCTCTTCCATGTGATCAAGAATCTCGAGCGCAGCGTCGAACTTGCCCGACCGGATGAACGCGTCGAGGAGGAGCTTGAACGTCCAAGAATCAGCGACGACGCCGTCCTCCTTCATCAGGCGGAGCAGGGGAGGGACCTCCTCGAGCTGGTCAGCCCGGCACATGACCCAGAACAGGTGGGAGTACACGCTCGCCGCGTGTTTGCCGAAATGCGTGAGAGAGCGAGACCATGTGAAGAACTCGAGCTTTCTTGATGGGTGGAGGGACCTGTGGGAGAGGATCTGGCGGAGGAGGGAGTCGGTGACCGGGACGGCGTCCGGGTCGAGGTTGCGGGTCCCGGACTGGGAGAGGGTCTTGGCGACGGAGGCGACGAGGAGGGTGTTCGCCAACTGGTGTGGCCGGGAAGACGATAGCTTCTTGGAGGCTCTGAGCGCATGATGGTGATGATGCATTGGGATGAATGGCGATGGCGATGGCGATGGTGATGGTGATGACGACGACGACTTGCAAGTGCAGTCATCACAAGAAGTTCAGTTCGGCTCAGGAAGCGCGAGTGAATTGGAACAGAGTTGAGAAAGCTGAGCGCTCTTTGAAAGAGCTTTGCTGGAAGGGGGAGCTTTTATGGCAAATTCCCTGACATACCAACGAAGAGCCTACGATACAACGACAGACGAAACAAAATGGACTTTCACGAAGAAAATGATCAGTTACAATCTTTATTTTTCATTTACGGTTACGATTAAATTTTGTTTGAAATTTATCCATGACAAGGAAAATTACAGTCACGAAAGATTACCACTCATTGATTTACGCCCTTAAAGGTGAACCACTTGCTGATATGTTGTGCTGTGTTACTACTTTAAAAGTAAATTAGAGATAACAGTTATCGACTTACAAGAAAAATTAATGTATCTGAGAATGGTTGTGAGTACAACGATTTGAGATTGTTTTATTAGGTGCTTGCACCGTGACATTGCAAAGCGTACAGCCAAATTTTACGATACCTGTAGGCTAATTCCGGCGAAAAATGGTTAATTACCGACCCATGAAACCATAGCCAAACACACTACTGTCGAGGCAAATTACTTTCTGTATGGTTACTTACGACCTCTGAACCAATGTTGACCCATGAAACCATGCATACTACTTTAAAAGGCAAATTACTTCCCATAAGGTGAAGCACCTCACTGACGATCAGTGTTTGTCAAAGAGACTAAAAAAGTAGACATAAGAATATGATCTTTGAATAGTTACAGCACACAAACTGGAGCAAGTATGCATCAAATGTTCCAAGAATAGCTACATTAACGCTAAAAATGCACCTGGGACGGGGGCAAAAAAATGCAAAATCGAATTTTGATCGCAGAGAATAACAAGGGGGACTTGGGCTAGTAGCTTTATCAATGCAACAACGTCCATGAATTTGGCGTGAGACCTGTACTATTTATGATGACAGTATGTGTCCCATCTTGAAGCCTATGGATTGAGAAGAGAATCCACATCTTTCCAATAGGTAGCAATTCTCTACCTTCCCTGCGAAGTTCCATATCGCCACTCAGATGACATCTTTGGCTGCTCTTCCTAAACTCGACTGCTCATTAGCAAAACTGCAAAAAATTCAAAAGCCCACTCAGCCACACATACGAAGAACTTTGATTCATCCTCTCCTCGTTTACATGGAGGCCAGTCATGTAAGATTTTCTTGATTTTCCTAAGAATGCTGAGCATCCTAATCAAGACCCTGTCCGGTTTGTTTCATTCCAGCAGCTGCACCACTGCACTGAAACTGAACGTTCCACCTGGTTCAAAACTGTCTTCTAGGTCCTCAAAACTCTGCTCAACCATCAAATCTTTCCCAACTTTTAAGCCGTTCTGCAAAAGAAAGAGGAAATTAGAAGATTGTCATAGAAGTTTCCCATGCAAAGCTGCACAAATGTGATAATGGATCCTCCAAAGGAAGGAAATATTGTTTGTTTATGTGATACTCTCTTGTGCAAGCAACAGTGAGTGATGGGGCTTAATGCTACTCCGCCAAGTGTTTTGTCGACTCTTCTCTAAATGCAACTAAATAGAACAGATTATCTATAGAGTACAGACCTCCCTACGAGTTTGACCTTATCTCCCCACATGTGCAGTAAGAAAAATAACATCTTCTCTTAAGTGCGGTAAAAAATAATATCTGTCCTTGCTCTCCCATTTGGAGAAACAGGATGGAAACAGAAGTGGCAGCAATATCTATGTATCGTGGGAATGCATGAAAGAATCTTCATGTTGGGTTGCACGTGGTGATGACTGAGTCACCACCTTGCTCTATACAATGCCCAACTCTTGATTGTGATAGCTCAGCTGAATGATAAAGAAGAGAGAGACCATGAATAGAAAGAACAGAAGATGATTTCACCAAGGTTGAAAAGAAGGAAAGATTTGAACCTTGGCTTAACTTTGATTTATATGTAAGTCTTTCACCGCCTCTATTGTCTTGAATATATCTTATGTTATGCTTATACTTAAACTAGATCGGTCATGTTAATATATATTCATTGTGTGTGATATCGAACACAAGATATGTGGCCGAGTGACGTCATGGGCATCATAAAGGGACCGACGTTTGTGCACAGTGGGAACTAAGTATCACGCTAGACAAAGTGCTATGGCCTGGGAGCCACCTCTTAAACCTTGGGTATAGGGCAAAATGTTGCATGGTGAGAGCCACCTCTTGAAATCATGAAGCCACCTCTAGAATCCTACTTGTGTGATCATCTCTGTATATCGATGGGATTAGCTATATGACACGCATCATTTGATAACAGCTAGCATTTCCGATCCCTGGAAGAGGTGGAGAATTTCTTGCTCAGCCAGTGATGTGCGTACTCAGCGTGGAGGCTGGCTCACTAACAGTGTGTACAGGCTGGCCCAGATTGAGGAAACTTGGAAATCAAGGTCCTGGAATAGAAGTGTGCAGTGGAAACTAAGTGAATTTGGGGACATTACAATAAAGGAGAGTCTTTTTGATGTTTGTGAGGACTAGATTGGACAGTTCTGCCATTTGGACATATCTTGCAAATGAAACATCGTGTAAACTCAGTAGAAAGTTTAATATTATTTTAAATGAGAAGGAATTCTCAGCTCCACTAAGGTCATGGATCACAAACATAAGTGCATATATGGAGGAGTCGAGAGACCTATGCATGTATGACGAAGAGTTGGACATCTACCTTCTGAACATACTCAGCAACGGTGGAGTTAATGACATTCTTTATCACTTGCTTGTAAACTTTAGAAGGTCCAAGAATTTCTAGCAAAATGTCTCTGGGTATCTGCGCTAAGACAAAAGCCACATATATTAGCATTACAAGCATGCCATAAAAGGAGGTTAAGCATCGATGCAACATCCTCACATGCTCAGTAGGTAGGAGGGGAAAAAATTCTGAGCAACATCAAGTGTCAAACCAAGCATATATAGATTAAACAATGGAAGATTCGAATTCAATAATCATGCGCTTGAAAAAGATATATCCAAGACAGAGAACAAACGGATGCACCCAGCAAACAATGAATTCTTAACTGGAACACCTCCATTAAAAGAACGGGGAGGAATGAGCACTATAGCATCATTACAAGCTGTTCCTCTAAATAAATACTGTATGACATATTTCAACAGTCCCTGGTTTTGTTGAATATCACTAGATTAAAGAAAGGAAAATAACAACAAAAAATTCTCACAGAAGGTTAATTAGCATGAGAACACTGCGCGTCAGAGATTCCATCTAAATTGAAGTCCCAGAAATGGCTGAATAAACTTCGAGGGATATTATACTTAGCATTCCACTTGCACAGTTTAATTTTTGAACAACAAATTATTTACTTTTCATTTATTATCTGCCCATTCTTTAAGTATAAAAGCTCATCCTTTGTCTAGATTTTCCGTTCATAGAGCCAAGAAGCGACGCCAATAAAGTATCTGCAGCATGATAAGAGGACTCAGAAACTTACGTTCGGTGTTTTCCCCTGGCAATTTGCAAATGTCACCAAAGATGTCAGAAGAAGATAAAAAAATGGTTAGCTTGGTCAAGATGATAATAACAATGAACAAAATCATATTCATTGAGTGAGCAAAGAAATGGATTTCACCACACAGCAAATCATATTCTTGCATACACAGTGCTTCAACGAGTCATTATTTGGCACTAAAATTGACAGCACATCTAAAAATTTTCTTGCTTTCAGTTCAAAATGCAATTTCGACATGCTGCAGGCAGGCTCCCTTCTGCAACATATTGATGAGGAGAAAGAGGGAGAATATTTTAGGAAAGAAGGAACATTTCATCTGCACGCGTGAAAGCTTCACAAAGTTGCCTAATAGGAAATGAGATAAAGCCATATGGTTGTTTATTGTGACCTTGAAAAAGATAGAATCCATGGTTCAAAACATCATATTCCATAGTCATCCAATGCCATGAACACAATGTCCTTTCTCATGACATTAAGACAGCAAGAACAGCTGCAATAGACATTCTCTAGTAGGTGATTTTACCTCCTTTTTCTCTACGAAACCCTGGAATTGGCTGGGCAGCAGCAACCAACTTGTCAAACACATCATTGAAAATCACTTGAGTTTTGGCACCAGATACCTCGACCCTTATCTAGACAAAGGATTACAAATATCATCATGCCAAAAACTTGAGTACTGAAGTGTCAAAACAACAAATAATGCACTATTGTCTAAACCACAGGGAAGCTATGGGAAATTCAAAGGCCATTTGCCTTTGCCACAATTCCCTCGTTCTTCAATTAATACTTATTTAAAAGTTTTTACATGAACCCATATCAAGATTTTGAGACACTACATACTGAAAAATTTCTTAGATGCAGCATAATATCATAATGCTTCTCACCTTCAGGTCTCCATCACTGCTGCTAGTTGTGTTGGTAACTGAAAAGTCTTCAAAATGAGAAGGAGTCTCAACATTTTCAATGCCTAATTCATACATATATAAGGCGTCAGAAGCTACAAACATGATTACCAGAAAGTTAAAAGTGGTATATGGACCCAAAAGACCTTATTTTAACCTGATACTGCAGCAAAAACAGTTTGGGAACCTTCATTATTCCTCCTGAAAAATGAACAAACAAATCTCAAAAAATCCATATGGGATGGTAAACTCTTGGTGATTGAGATCCACCACACAAAATTGGTTCAAGCCATTCCTACAGAAGCATAGGGTAAGGTAAAACAAATCAATCAACCAAAAAGAAGGAATTTAAGGAATTCAAAGGCTATAAGATAACCCAAACATGAAGCAAAATTATGGAAAGATTCTCTTCAACATCTTATGGACACACACCTGACAATATGGAGTCAAAAACAACAAAAGACGCTAGCTAATGTAATGGAATGACAAAATGTGAAGATAACCACGAGATGATCATCAGAAACAACAATTGTCAAGGCAATAATCCCTAATAATGATGGGAGGTAGATATTATTATATGGCACTTTTGGTCCAAGCAGTGGTAGAAACTTATGAGTTCATGATTATCCTAACATATATAGTTACAAGATAAAGAGCAAAAGTACCTTCCACCGAATTCTCGAGGCAAGTATCTCCTTTGAAGGGAGACATGAGCCATTTTTGAAGACATACTTGGGATGGAAACATTCACAGCTTGCTTCACATTTATCATCTGCACAATTGCAAAAAAAATTCCGAAATGATGTAACACGGAGCTTAATGAAACTCTACACAAAATAATCTCAATAACAATCTTCTAAGACTTGCTCAGCAATGCAATTTGATATTCCAGAAGCAGGCCATTCTGATGCTCGGATACTACTGCAATTTCGGCAGCAACATCAGTCCCCTGTTACATTCTTTCTTGAGGGCGAGGAAGTCTTTTGTTCTTTTTCAACTTTATATTTTGTCGACTTACACAACAAAAGATTTGCCTTTTTATCGTCGAAGCTCGTTAAGAACAGAATTAGTTCTGCTGATGCTTCGCGGCTTCGGCCTCCGGACTTTTGCATATATAAAGACAAGAACTTTTATCTCTTTACAACCCAACATTGTCAACATCATCAAAGCACAAAACTCACAACAAAGAAGCACCTTTCAGAGAACCCGAGAATTCGGCAATTGCGCATAATCAAGATGCCACTTCAGTGGCTGTCTCGTGCTCATACGTGAAGTTATCTCTCTCAAGGAAACAACAAAGAAAAGCTCCGTGAAAGGGCATTGACTGAGAAAGAAGAGCAGTTATACACAAGACCAATCGAAGGAACATTAGTGTCTCAGCGGAATCTACAAGAGAAGGCAACGAAAGCGGAACAGAGCACATTCACATCGGAAAGAACGGTTGAACAGCGAGAATTCGAAACAGAAACGGAAGAATTTCCGAAGAGGGGGTCTCGTTTCGACGAGGCTAACCTTGAGATTCGAACCCAAAAGAGGAGGACTGTTGGCGATGGCTGCTTCCATTTCTCCCTCTGCACTCTGCTCTCTCTCCCTCTCACTCTCTGTAACTCCCGTCCCGGCAAAACGGAAGAAGAAGATATATCGGCCAGGTTCAATCCGGTTCGGTCCCAGTGGCTCATCGGTACAGTACCGGTTCGGTACTAATAACATTTTGAAAAAATAACACAAATAACCTCTGAATTTTAACTTATTATTTAATGCGATCCTGAATTTTAATTTCATGTATAATGTATTTACTGTACTTTGAGTTTATTTGATACATATTCAATTTAATAAACTCCTTTTTTGTTCTTAATCTTAAATTAACGAAAAGACAACATGGACAATTTTTATTTAATCCAGACACTACATTGAATATTTACCAAAAACCTAATAAATATTTGTGCGATTATCTTTAACATTTTCTTTCGTATTAGAGGAACTAAACCGTATTTATTATTTATTTTATTTTCTTATTTTTGGCTAGAGAAGTTCAAACCAATTATCAGCTATCAAAAAGCTTCGGCGAGCAGCACCCCTCCGCGCACCCACAACAATGGCGTCGATGACGATGACGATGACGATGGCGTCGTCCATGCCTCGGCTGTTCCAACACCTCCCGCCAAATTCGAGAGTAAGAAGACATCCGCGCCACCAAACTTCATCGGGTCAATCTTCCTTAGTTTCATCGAGTCCAGCCTGCTCTCTTCTTGTCCGGTGTTATTCGCGCTGTGTCGTCGAGTCCGGTTTCAACGAAACTGTGGGTTTGGCTCGCGGTTGCGAAGAAGAATTTCGGCAGGAAATGATGAACAGTGGCAAGAAAGAAGCTGAAATTGCGGCCAAACTGCGTTTCCTTTGGTGCTTGTTCTGCGAATTGATGATTGGAGCTTGTTTTTTTTTAAGGACATTGTGATGGTAACTTGTGACCTGAACTGCAGGTCCGTAACTGTGGAAGTCAGATAGTAAGAAATATATTGAACGAAAAAAATGGGAAGTTCATCAAGAGTTGTACACACCTGGAGTTTCGTGGATCTAGATTGTGCATCAAATGTTTCCACGGGAGTGTATTCCGTCTAAGCGTGAGTCCATTTGTTCTTGATGTCTTTCGCAGATTACCATTGGGAGCTTCCATGATTATATCCTCACTCTTGACAACCCCAGAAGCACCAAGCTTTGTTGTGGACAGAATATATATCACAGGTAGACTATTGCATCTTCCATGCACTTTTGTGAGTCTGCATTTCTCAAATTCCCTTAGCATTCTTCACTTTCTTGCGTTACGAAGACTTCGGGAGTGGTTTCGAAGTTTGGTTTCGCCCCTTGGCCGGCCAATTTGTGGCTTAGAGCGACAGGAATGGGTGATTCTATTCTCTTGATTAGCTATGGTTTACATCGAACGTTAGCATGATCATTGTCCTTGTACTGTAGTTGAACACCAATATTCTTTGAGCAAGATGTTTGCAGATGCACAGGAAGATTAGCAAACCAATATCTAGAACCCAATTGTACTGCCTGAATGACATTTCACCATCTAGAAAATTCGAGACTATTCCTTTGTCCAGACATTATAGCATCTTTTCAGCACAGTCAAAATTCTATTAAAAAGATACCGAGGTAGTACACAAAATGACTTCGGAGGGGAAGCCACCCACTTACATAGATTAAGAACGAAAGACTGTTATCATCACTTATAGCAGTTTTTCCAGCTATGCGGACTGAAACATCAGGATTTTGATTCTTGTGAATGTCAACAACTGTGAATCACCGGAGAAGGATTATATTTTGATTAGGTTGTCATGTAGTCGGAACTGCACTAGTGAAGTTCAACATGACCAAAGGAGAGGAGATGGAATTTTTTTGCCATAATCTCAATGGCTGTCTTAACATATTAAAGTTTGTGTGTGTTCTGTGGCAATAGCGCTCAACATTCTGCTTAAATTTGGCTGTGCTCGGTTATTAGTAGTGTGATCTGCAAGTAAAGGTGCCTGCTCTCTCTCTGTCTCTCTCTCTCAAGCAGTAATAGCTTCAATACATAAGTTCACTCTTACTGAGTCTGAATGCTTTTAAGTGGATTCATGCACAATTTTTTTGTCCCCCTATTTCTGTTTTCAGGCAATCGACTTCTTTGTCTGTCAGAGGTCTGAGATATTTGTCCAAACCCATATGTGCAAGTGGTTCTGGTGAACTTCAGTTCTAACCATTTATACAAGTTTGATTGATTTATCTTTAAGCCTTATCTATGCTTCTTTAATTTTCCAGGTTTAGAGGCAGTGATTACGGATCCGAAGGACAATGCAGTAACTTTGAAAAATGCCAAGATTGTTGTAGAGTCCCAAAAAGAAAATCAGATGCAAGTGAGCCCTTCTCTCTCTTCTCTCTAGATTATCTTAAGTGGCCAACTGCAACTTTGGAGCAAAATTAAAGAAATTTTTGACAACTTCTGTGGGTTATTTGACCCTTGTGCTGAGTGAATTGATGTTTCATAGTACTGGTCAGGTCAGAGCATACTATTCTATGCAAGTAGCTTACCTTTCCGCATCTGTCGAGATTGTCTGGTCATTAGAAAATGCAGAAACTCTATTATCATATTTACCAGATGGGCACTTTTTTTTTTTGTTTTCATTGTGCCCTTTCCAACTCATTTCACCTGACTTTCAATGCCCCTCTACTTTAGTCTAGCTGAAGCAATGAAGGAGCAACTTAAATTAATTGTGCATTGCCATGTTTCATTCAATAAATCATTGACCTTTATCGCATGAGTCTCTAGAAAGGGTCAACGGTGTTAGTAGTGATCTTAAACTAAAAATCTCAAGTTAAAGTACAAAGATTTATCTTTGCTGGCTCAAATAAACTGATGGCAACAGCCCATCTGATTTGTCTTCATAAATGTGGAGATAGATAAGAATGTTTGCATGTGCAACTAGGCAAAAGTACCATTTGAATTGCTTCCGAGCTATTGCAACGGCAGCTGGGGCTTTTTTTATGGCGGGCGTAACTCTTTGAAGCCACAAAAATATTGCACCCGAAGTTTCTGTATGTTATTTAGGTTTGACCCTAAACGTCATGTGTTTTCCGGAAGTAGGTATTTTGATTTTTTATCTCAACTTTAGATGTGAGAAGTGTCTTGTTTAGTAATCACTTACAACCAAGAAGTGCCTGCACTGCAAAATCTAATGAGTTTTTGTTGCCAGCTGAGAGTGGATTTGACTGGCGATGAGACACAAAGAGTATTTGATCAGGTTCTGACTAATCTTGCTCGTACAGCACCGCCAATTCCAGGTTTTCGTAGGCAAAAAGGAGGTAAGAGACTGATATATTCTTTAATCCACATGTTCTTGGTCAAGAGTAACTCTGTTTTACTGGTAATCCTTTTCTGGATTAATAGAAGATTGGTATACAGCTATTTATCAAACTTCCACTGTGTTAGCTCTTCTATTTGTTTCGGCTACAATTTCTTTCACAAGGAAAGAATATGGAAAAATTAGAGTTACGTAATTATTTTCCTTGTCTAGATTACCCTGTGCACTTTATCTGAAGTCATGTATTCTGATCATGTTCCATTTGGCACACTCGTGGGAGCTCATCCAGGAAAAACAACAAAGGTGAGTGACCCAGCGATCTCCATAGTCTATTTATATGGTTTCTGTGATTTAACCTTTCTGGATGTGGTTTGAGATTTTGAGGCCTCTAATACTTGTATGTAACAAATTTCTTTGATCTATCAGACTGCTGTGAAAATTAATCCGGAGATTTTTGCCATTGTTCTTTGATGGGCTATACATTTTTGCAGCTGCTCCATTTTGGAGATTAGATGTAACTTTCTTCTTGATACCGTTGTCTAGAAGAGACAGCATTTATGAATCTTATTGATCCAAGAAGTGGTAGCATGGAACCATTCATCTTGCCAATGCCATGTGCTGAGCCAGTGATAAGGCTTGTTTGTTTCTTTATGCTGGGAGATGAGGAGGACCACTTAAAAATAGACCTAATCTATTGGCATCATATGTAGGAAGTTGAAGCAATTGTATGAAATTGAGATAACTGTTGCAAGAGATCTAGTGAGAAGCTTGCATTTCTGCATCCTTCATTGCCTCTAGCTGTTAGTCCAAGGCATCACTTATTTGCATATTTTGCTAAAATTCAGTGCATCCATCTCTTCTCTCCCAATGAACTTTCAGCATTTGTTCTCATTAGAGGCCTGATGAAACCATTCAACAGGTTCCCAGGGATTTTCTCTTACAGATCCTTGGTGAAGACCGCGTCACCAAGTTTGTGATCCAAGAAATAGTTACTTCAACAATGGCTGATTATGTGAAAAGGGTAAGTCTTTGTTGGTAATTTTATGTAGACCTGAATAGGAATGATCTAGTAACACTGGAAAGTCTGTGACTTCAGGAAAACCTGACTGTGAAAGAGAACAAAATCAGCACAACCCAGACAGCAGAAGAACTCAAATCAACATTTGCTCCTGGAAAAAATTTCGGATTCAACACTGTAGTGGAACTTGAAAGTCCAGAAATTGAGACATCAAGTTCCACCTCCAATGACCTGTAGAATTTTTATTCTTTATTATATAAAAAGGGAGATACTCAGTAAGTTCTGTCTATCGTTTTGGTTTATTACCCTTTATCACAAATTTTTGCCAAATTGAAGTTAGTTTCGCTTGGTACATTCTTACATTCTTTCTAGGCATCAATAACATGAGTCTGGACATTTGTGTGTGGTCGATGAACTCCTTGGACTTCATATATCATACGGATATGGATCTTTAATTTGGAATAATAATCTCAATAGAAAGATCTGGACTGACCCTTCGCATATCTTTGTCAACTTTTCTCTCTCGTTTGCCATTGAACCATCTGTTCAGCATTACTTGGCATGTTTGTACTAAGCAATGCTTATATGTAGCCCTCTTTGATTTCTTTCTGTAACAGAGGCAGTATTTACAAATAAATCATGGTGGTTCCCCAGCTTATTCACCCCTAGAAATTGCATTGGCCTTTGTATATTCTTTTGCAAATTAGAAAGGAAAAGAAGTAAATTAACTTTTGACAGTATTTTTGGAGCACTTGATGAAAGTGTTTTTATATATAATCGAAACCTTTTCCTCTCGATAGCTGCTGAAGCTCATAATTTTTTGGTTTTCGTCTGTTTACCTAAATGGAGAAGCGAGATAAGCAAGATAACGTATCTTTTGCATGGTGAGAAAGTTGCTCATCTAATCTTTTCTCATCATTGAGCAGAGGAACCAGAAATAGGGATAGACCACACCCCTTACAAGCCCAGGAATATCCCAACTTTCAAGAGCCAAGAGCCAACAGTCCCATCCCACACTTATCAACCAAGCCCAAAAATTCGCCACAGTTGTAGCCTGCCCAAACAAATAAAGCCTAGATTAAAACCTGCACAGATTCGTCTTAGCAAATATTGCAGGGGAAAGAACCAAAAAGTCTTAAATCCGTTGCATTAGTATCAATTCAGCTTTAAACCTTTCGATTAAACCAATTTAGTTATAAACTTTTTGTATTTGCACCAACTCAGTTCATTTGGCCGATAATCGCTGACATGGAAGACTATCCTACATGACAAGACTGACACTAACATGGATAAATTTTGCAAAATATTTTTTTTTCTAAATTTTAAAAAAAATTTTCTTTTCCTTTTCTATTCATTGTGGCCGGCGACATTGGCAAAGATTGTGGCCCTCGACCAAGCAAGCCCTCGCCAGATCTAGCGGGGGCGGCCCATGCCTAGCCACGAGGGTCGAGCCTCACCAGAGGCTGCGAGTCACCGCCACAATGAAAAAAAAGAAAAAGGAAAGAAAAAATTAAAAAAATTAGAGAAATGTGATCTTACAAAACCAGCAGAAATCTTACAGCACTGCTTCAGTACTTACACATGAAAAAAATATCGCCAATAGGATTGATTAAAAGGAGATGCATTGCCAAGATTCTTGCTTTGGCAGCCAAGTGTTCCCGTTACATTTTATCCACAAACCATTGACACAAATACAGTATCAATCTTCGACCAAAAAAAAAAAATACAGTATCAATCTGCAACTTGTATGCTACACACCATTACTATTCTTCCTTCGTCCTTCCTTGAAAAAGGTGATGGTGCAGCATTGAGTCTCAATGCAGCAAAAAGGTCAAGAATACAAGCGCAAATCGATAGGACTCAGAAATTGTATTTAAAGTAGCTATTCTTCCATGCAGTTCTCCAGCCTACTACCTTCACATACTGAGCCATGGGTTTCCTTTTCCAGCCTCTGCAGAAATAATTGTGGGGAGGAGGACCATAATCTTCGACCAATGTTGCTGAAGAGTATGCACTCATGGATATCCATGCTATCAGTAGCTGTTGATTGACTGTACAAGAAGAAAAATTGATCACCGTCTTTCAAGTTTCTTCCACAAATTAAGAGCTCTTCGAATGATTGGATCAGCTGAAAATCCTTCAGCATATGCACCGATGGCTTTTAGTAGGCTGGTGAATTTCTCCCCATTATCCTGTAACCATGCCAAGGTTAAAGGTAAAGCTCGTGAGTTCCTTATATGCAGCTGCAAAGAACATTATGAACAAATTTATTATCTGCAAAGATATCTGTAGTGCTGTATATAATATTCATAGTAGGTGCTGGACAACAAAATCAAGTGCTTCCGCTTCATAATTTCACGGGAAGAAAGAAATCAAATGAGCTCACGTTCTTTCACTCCATCAAAAAAGTATTTGAAGTGCCGGCTTCTGTTTTTTAGTTGGGATATAAGTGATAACAACCCTAGCACAACCGATGTGGTGAATGAGTGGCCAGTAGCAACCTAAAACTACGGTGCCTCATGTTTCTAACGAATGATGAAGTACTCATGCATTTCCTCCCCTCAACCTTGGGCTTGGGAATCACAGAAGGCAGCACAAACTTCATCACCTCCGAAATCAGAAAAGAAAACCTTGATATTAGTCAATCCTATAAGTTAAAACTGTGCCAGATGTGAGCTCACAAAAAGAAATTAACTAAACCAAACAGTAAGTGCATTGCCAAATTATCTGCCTTTCATGAATTCGATCGATCGATCAATCGATCAAGAGAGAGAGAGAGAGAGAGAGAGAGAGAGTTTTATTGATTACACAAACCTCAGGTTTCTTAAATGCGATATCTTCGGTGGTGAATGGTACCATGTAGAATGGAAGATCAGAACGTATTAATGCCTGAAAAATAATGGAAAAGGAAAAACAAATCACTCAGTCAAAAACCAAGGATTCACCTTAGGGAATATGTATTTATGAAAAGGAGATGCAGTTAACATGAAACTTGTAATTCTATTCAGTGCATTACTATCAAGATATTAGAGAAAAAGCAGGTTATGATACCAAGTTCTTGCTGAGGATAGCATTATCAGCATGCGCTATCAAAGCCTGCATGAAAATGGTCACATTACTCGGTAATCTGATTAGAGACACATTAATTATCCATTGAGAGCAAGTGAGCAATTGAACCATGTGTCCCTAAAAAGAAGAGAGAGAGTTTATGATCACAGATATTCTATTCAACGATGAAGCTATGAATGAAAAAAAAAATGCTTGGATTTGTCTGATGCATTCTCACTTATAAGTAACATAAGAGTAACCTTTCTTATCCGTTCCTCTTCAACTTGATCCACACATTGCAACAAATTTTCCAATGTGCCTGCCAAGGCAATAAAATAACTTCCAAGTCATCAAGCTGAATAATTTACTTGGTATAAAGGCAAAAATTGCAGATAAATGAGTACAGGAAGAGAACATTGACATTGAGCTAACTACATATCGACATTAATGTATAATTTCAGGTACATGATTGTAACACGATGCTAAATAAGCTTTGAAGGGATCAAGAATGAAGGCAAAATGTTACAGTGAACTTTGTTGATAGCATGCTCATAGCTAAATTTTAAATACTTGCACCACATTGGTGGTATTCACAAATCTGACAAACTATTGGTCAACAATCAGTACCAGCAAAATATCTTATTATCCACCATGATAGCACCAGAAAACGCCCCCTCATACATCTGATAGGCATCATCTTCACGAGGTGCCATGGGATCCATACTAAATTAATTTAAACAGAAAATATGTACATGTAACTCTTTTTTATAAGTTTGTTAATGTTAAGACTTACGAAACAAGTTTTGATCTTTGTCCACTTGGACACAAAACGCATACAACTATGTCAGACCAAAACAAACTTACCAAATTTAGTAATCAGTTGCACAGCATGCACATTGCCAATCCCTTCGACTCCTGCATTAAAATTAACGATGCCTCAGTCATCGATCTCAAAAATATGCAATGTCTTTTCCAAAAATTGCGAAAGATTTAGACATTTTGAAATGTGCCATCAGCAATCTCCTTCTATGCTCTAATCCAAAAAAAGGATGACAAACAGGGCCCCTTCTTAGTGTTTGTGCCATAACTGTGTGAACTAATTGTCAGGATTATGGTATGGACATGATTCAATAAAGCCAAAAAGGCTAACAACATGTCATGCTAGGTCGTATGTTCATGTCATGTCAGAAACTGCCCCCTCTTTCAAGGGGATGTAATTTCAGTCTTTAAACCACTGCTTAACCAAAGTGGATAATGAAGAAAGCACAGATGAACCAGTAAGGTCACCATCACCATCAAGGTGATATACCCACTGTATATGATCAAGTGACCAATAAGAACTAGAATATTACCTGGGATATTGTCGCATTTGTCACCTACAAGCGACACGACATCAACAAATTGAGAAGGCTCTAGAGCTCCATATTTTTTAGCAAAATCCTCCATCCCAAAGGAGACCATACTGCCAAAATGAGAGAGTAACCGTGAAGACCCCAACAAAAGGGTAATCACAAGATACACGAAGAAAATGTATGATTATAATATAACTTTCTAAAGTTGAGTGGGCAACTGTATATTTTAGAAGCTTAAGTTGTTAGGGAATATAATGACCAATATTTAGATCTTAACACTTTGTTTCAAGCAAAAGAATAGATGAAACCCAACATGGATAAAGAACACAACCCATTCATTATATAAGAAATCAAGCTAGAGGCCTCATCATCTTAAAGTTGAGTAAGATGTTTGATGCAAAAGCTTCAATTGTTCAGGAATGACAGAAATTATAACTATGTGTATGACAAGGTCAAATATCAAAATGCCCACGTTTACAGATGAAAATTCCAATTTATTTAAAGAAAGAAAGCTGTATACTTTAGCAAGAGGCGCATGAGTAATCAATCAATAAACATTTATATTAGCTGTCAGATTTTTTCCATAAATTGCGCATCTGGATCTGGAAGAATGAAAAATTTTAGATCTCTATTCATACTGCTTCTGTGTTAGACATTTCAGAATTTTAAAAATGTAGCCATCAAACTCTACTCAGTAGTCAGTATCATATCATCCGTACAATCTACATACTCAAGGTCATTTTTAGATGTTTTCCCCATGTCCTATTACGCCTATCCTATCTGATACATTTCTGACTTGCACCCTTGCTAAAATGGTCATTTCATGTACCATATTGACCTAAAATAAGTATCTACCCCGATTGTCAATTGAGACCACAAAAATATATGATACATCTTTCTTAGACAAACATGTCTTTTTTTAGCATTTACACATCCACCAAAGCATCCTCGTTGAGGATACAATCCTATTGTCCTAGTCTCCCCAGGAACTCCTCTCATGAATAATTACCTTTGACCGACACTGAACAACTGCAGAGAACATCAGTGCATAGCACTCTCCATTACATCCCTCCCACTTGAATCCTATGAGATGTATCCATCAACATTTCCTATTTGTTGAAATTGGCCCAAGATATTAGGATGAGTGATCTCAATCAGAAAACAGAAAAACATCTAAAACCAAATCTCAATCCTCAGTGCTGAAATTCAAAGTCTTTTCTCAACCACTCTCTCCATGTTGTACTGTATTGTAGCACAGAAAAATATTATAAAGTATGTTCTCGTTCAAATTCATAAGAAACAATTTCCATGAAGACCTCTTTTTAATCACCACATAGAGAAATTAACAAAAGCGAAACCAATTTTAGGCAAAGCAATGAGTGACTTTCTACTAACTCAAGACCACGTGGAGCAATGCGCAGAAGACGTAATGTAGGAGACAAAATCTGGAAAAAGTCCTTGTCTGGGGAGACGACTCGAACCTGTGGCAAAAGGAGCACAAGTAGGATTACTAATTATGGATATGGAAATACTGAAATCATCTGAGAATCTGATTGAAGAGGTTGACGAAAAGATATACTGACAGACAAAAGAACATGGGAATTGCTTGGTGCATGCTTTTAATAGATGATATGATGCTGGTGAATGAGATTAGGGTGGGACTAATAGCCATGAACTATGGGGACTGGCCTTGCCCAAGTCCTTACCTTGACCACAAGGAGAGAAGGAGAGGAGCAAAAATTAAAAATCTATTGGACTTTCATCAAAGTAAACACCGAAGTAGAAAGGATGCAGCTTTTGTATATAAGAGGCTAACTGAATTAGTAGTGAGAGCTGGAGACCAAGAAGTTATTACTGCATCTTCAGTCCATTTTGCAGAAAGATGGAAGGACCATTCAGTTATTATTATTATCAATATAATAGGGACAGGTGCAGTAGATTGTCACGATGAAAGCTATATTTGATTGAAGAATGCCACTTAAGCTAAAGATAAGATTCACAGGATTGCAAAAAAGACAAGCTAGGCTCCTTGAGATGGATTGTTTCATGGTCTACAGGTCAAGTATCAGCATATAGTATATAATCAAAGCGAAGGTGCTTTAATTTATATGTGAGCTTTATTTATGAAAGGAGAAATGAAAATGAGTACACCTGAGAAAAGGTTATGACCCCTATTAAGCACAAAAGATTGACGGCAACAAGTAGTTCCAGTAGAAAGACGCACTACATGCACAGAGTACACTTCAGAACGTGTAAGAAGAGGCTTAAGAAACAAGGGTTGGAACCCTTGAGCACAAGAGACGAATAGATCTTAAATGGTTCACGGACGGAATAATGCATGGGGACAGAAAGGATCCACATAATAACCAACTTTCAGGGAAGATTGGTTTATGGTTGTTGTATCACCATTTGGTCAATGAAAGATGAAAGGGTCTGTCATATAGACTATAAAAGTACCCTCATTGCTCAAAAGCAAGCTGGAGCACGAGAATCATCATCACAGAAGTAAAACTCTTCTTTAAGTGAAAAAGGACAATACCTTGTAGCCTGCCTCAACACTCCTTACAGCCAAGGTTCCAATCACATCGTCAGCTTCAACACCAGGCACCTGCAACCGACATAGCTCCTGACTGGTCAGCCCAAACCATAACAAAATCAATAATTTGCCATAACCAATCCCTCAGAAATCCCCTCAACGATTCAAAGCTGCACTTGTTTGAACAAATATCAAGAGATCGTGAAAGAAATCAGTGATGAAACGTTTTTCCAAGGATGAGGATTGGAAGGCCACCCTTTCTTTGTCTGTAAATCTCACACCGCCACTCCTTTTTTCACTCTTCAGTATATTTATTATGGAAATAGGCAACTGATAAATCATATACCTCAATTACTTTGATGGACATGGCCTTGATGGATGCTTTTAAGTATTGGAGTCCCTGGACAACGGTGTCTGGTGTGGGGGGACGGTTGCTCTTGTATGTTGGGTACAAAGTATGCCGAAAATTCAGACCTTCAATACATCCAAGAATGCATCATCGTTTTTGCTGGTATTTCAAACAATTTAATTAAATGGACAAGTGAAGTACAAAAAATACATGCAGAATGACGTAAAGAATGTGAACAAGGAATTGCTGCTATATCTTAATCAGCTATTGTGCCTCATGTTCAAGAAAGAAGTCGAAATGCCAATTCAAGGCCCTGCTTATCAAATGTTTAATGTGAGAAAAGTCATTAAAGGAATCTATACGAAAGAGAACCCGTTAACATTATGGAGTCTTACTCATCATACAGGAGTATGTCAATACGTCTGACTTCACTCTTGAAATTAAATATGAGTGCTTAGTGACAAGTACTCTAAAAGTAAAAAAAGGCACAAAAACATTCACATAATGAAGAAAATAAGCCATATTTTAAAAAAGACATTTTCCGCATCTGAACACATTCCATTGTCCAAATATAAGATGATCATTCTCTTCCCAAATACATCGAGGGAAATCCTCCAATCGCACTGGTCTTCAGGCAAAGTTCGAAGTTTGTGAACGTTCCTTGAAATTGCCTCAACATAATAATACTCCCTCACATGAAGGCCCAAAGAATGACAAAAGCCTGTAAAACCCTAGCATGTGTGTGAAACAATGGCCAACCCCATAATATAAAGAGAGGTCACCGATAAATGGGAAGCATGAGAAATCAAATAGAAGCATTGTTGGCTTGATACCATGTTTAATTGAGTGCGCAATCAATTACTCCAAAAACTTAAGCTTGCAGAGAGTGGCATAGTGTATTCCATATCATAACAGCTTCTATTTACAGCAATTAAAAAGACATTACTCTCTGAGGCACGTCTCTTAAAACATCTTCTGACATTATATTAATAAAATAATAAAGTTAGTTCCCTTCCACGGATAAATAAGCAGGTCACCACAGGTTAACAACAATATCTCCTGTTCTAAACAATGACCTCTGAACTAATGATGTCAGACAATATTCGAGAGAAGGATGATGTCAATCATCTTCCACAGTGCAATACTCATTTAAGAGAACTCCACATGAAAGAGGGGCATGTAAATCCCCTGCATATAATAGACTTAAATGATCATGTATGAACGACCTCGTATTTGTCATACTACACGAAAACATCACTTCCTTGGGTTGAATATGGCCCAACTATTCTAACTAATCATCGAAAAAAGAACTTTGAAAAGCATACCTTTAGCCATGACACTTTCTTTCAACGGATTAAAAGTATGACCAAATGGAATTCCTGAAAATAAAAGGTTCCCTTAGTATAATTTTGCTTAAAACTACTAGTGCAAGCCAAGCATCTCACAATTGCCAACTAAACATTTTAAATTAACCACAAAGATATGATCAAAAAAAAAAATTAACCCCAAAGCAATACGCACGGTTTACACAAGGACTGAAACAACAATGTGAATTTGCAGAAATAAAGCGGCATGAAAAATTACAACATCAGTTATTAGCAAAATATAGTCCAGAACTTCCAGTGCTTTTAAAGAATCATCTCTTGTTCTCATGCACACTCCCAATGTACATAGGCAATACTCAGTTAGAAGGTCAGGTAAAACTATATTAAAGAATTGCTTTAAAATCGAAAATTAAGTTGCAATAGAACAGAACTACAAGAATCACCCCTTCGCACATGGCACAAAGAGAGAGAGAGAGAGAGAGAGAGAGAGAGAGAGAGAGAAAGAAAGAGAGGTATGCATGGCAAGAAGGAAGCTTTCATAGGATGCTTTCCCAGGAATTAATGCACTAAGCTTCAGCTTTCAATTATTTTCGTAATTAAGAGCTCAATGAACTTCTTAATTGTAGCAAGAAATCAGTTAATGTTATTTAATGTATTTCCAAACCATACTAATAATTTCCCATTAAACATTTCGAGTTAAGAAATTGCAGAATCAAACAAATTGTGCTCTCTTAAAAAATGGCTAAATATATGGTATGGGGCAGCTATACGCTTAAGCGATAGAATGATAAAGGATTATAACAGATGGTGCTGCCAGGAGACCATGGTCTCAAAGAAGGGACAATAAGAGAACAGGAAGAGCCGCTGATTAGGACAAAATTTCTACGAAATTAGTTCCAATCACCTATTTACCATTGAATAAAGAACACAAGCTTTGTAAAGAAAAACAAGTCAATGAAAATACGGTTCCACCAAACACTTAATTACTCATAATCTAAACTATTAAAAAGAACTAAGCATAATCTCTTCCATTAACCTTCCCTCTTCTGTCACATTCATTGAAGCAAACATAAATTCATGAAAGTCCAGCCAAACAATATAAAGTAACATGAAGGGCTCCTTGAAGTGATGGACAATTAATTCCTCAACAGATTGTTCTAATGTTCAAAATGATGTAACTTTTGGCACACATTCACAAAGGACCAAAGTTCCCAAAAATTTCAGGGACTCATTAAACATGCTAGCAAACAACCCCACCAATTGCTATACCTAGTGAATATTCCAGTTTAATACTTCACTATTGAAATTTTTTAAAGTTTCAGGATAGCGATAACGATGAGATTTCCTGAATGCAGATGCGTTCATTGATTGACCAGTGTATTAGTGAAATAGAAGGTAATATTATTCAAGGCTTACCACATTTCGATCATGTGGCTCACAATTTTTATGAGAACACTATGTATGTGTGTGAAGATCTTTCGAGTTATTCACGAGCAGAACTCAGAAAAGAACAAAATTTCTAGTTCAGAAGCAGACCAATGGATTTCTTAACTCTCTTCTTCATTCAATCATGTGTCATTGACAAAAACATAAAAACCATTTCATGACGTAATCATTTAGAGATCATGGCAGTCCAAAAGACCAAAAGTCACAACCCATAAACAAAAAAAAAAGGGAAACATAAATAAACAAGAAATTGTTTGTCCAGAACATCAACAAAATCATAAAATTATTTTGCAAGATAAGCATTCGAAGATCCTGGCATTTCCAGGAAGCAACAACCCAGGAAAAAGAGACGCTGTTCACTTCAAAGCATATAGTTTATTTGTTCACTCTCAACTAAAACCATCTGGTTAACTAATCTATAAAGAGGAACAAAAGAGCAGCTCCTTGGAAAAAGCGTGCAAATGCCTAAAAGAAATTTCTTCAATTAAGATTAATTTCAGGACAGGTATAATAACAGTGTCTCAAAGGCATTCGTCAACTAAAACTTGCTCATTGCAGAGGAAGCACCAAAAGAGAATTTGCATGCTTATTATCCTATGCCAAATATGACTAAGAATGATTTTAGTGTACTAGCTTTATTTCTATTCCCGTTATACTATTTGGGTAAATTTAAAGAAAGCACGCAGTTTGAAGAAAAATATAAATGAGAATTAAATGCATCTACAAAAATTGAAGAGACTTCTGAAGAAAATGAAATCGCGAAGGCTAACTCTCACCATCATGGTCGAATACAACCTGCAGGGAAAAAAATACTCAAAAATAAGCAACATATATTTGCTAGGGGAATAAAAAAAGCAAATGAAAAAAAGAAAGAAACAGACTTGTAGGGATTCTCACAGCATCCACAAAATATTGTCAAACCGAACATGAAATACCAAGTCTCACAAATTTAAGCAAATAAATGCTAGCATAATTTCTACCGCTAAAGATAAAAAAAAACTCTAGCTTGGTTCAAGTGCAAATGAGGGGCAAATGCTCAGAAAACATCTCAAGAAGCCTTTAACTATATTAGTTTGACAGATTGTTTTACAAAATGAGGAATAACATAATGGCTAGCAATTGTGAATACAAATATAGATCTCTAAAGGGAGATGAGGACTTACTGCCACATGGGAAGGGGCGAATTCAAGGACATCAATAATCTGCAGCAGAAACAAGAAAAAGTTAAAAAAACCAGGAAAAAAATTTAAGTGAAAAGATGAATAATGATGAAGAAAAAGTTCTCCGTGCTTCCAAAGGTGAACAATCCTATGTGAGAAGAGGCATCAAATGCCACAAGACACTCGGGATTAAAAAACAGAGTCTTCTTTTTATTGGAACGATTTTATACCATGTGAAACAGATATAATAAACCACACATCCAGAAGATAAGTTAAGTATGGGAATAACTGATGAAACCAGCTTGAATTTATATTGTGATGCACTACTTGCAGAATAACTAGCGTGAAACTATCAGTGGCCAAAAGAACACTCTTCTTGTCATGTAACATCTAACCATCACTTGCTAAGTCAATAATTCATTTCAAGATCAACGTTTATTTTCTTTACTAAGAAAAGAGCTCAATTATATATTTATTATATGAGATAATTATAAAAGGTTGATTGCCTCTAATTCTCCTTTCACGAACAAGAGAGGTTTAGGCATAAAACCATGCCATTAAGATTAGAGCGGTCAAGTCAATCTCGGTCTATCAAAAAATTAGGGCATGGCAATGCTGCAAGGAAGAGAAAATCCTTTTAGGAGTATGGTCAAAGGACAGAAGATCCTTTTAGGAAGCAACATCTTCAAAGGTTGATTATAGGTTAAATTTTTGCAACCCAATTGTGGTGATTAGGGGTCCCTCTTAACACCGGGAGGGGGAATGCAAAGCCAATATAGATCAAAGGGCCTAAGCCTATTCGCTGGTCCAACCCACAAATAACATTCAACCATTTTATTGCCCCACTTGGTTATAAGCTTACATTACTTAACTAGTCAGGTCATCATTGGTCAACTGCATGCATGTGAAGTTCGTCTTTTGACTGAAAGTTGCAAGATATGTGTATGCACTAGTGGATGCGGTTGATTCAATATGATGCTTAAGACCTTCTACCAAAAGGCCCCTATTACCCATTTCAAACAAATAGACACCTTGTTGAAAAATGGATGCACAATCAGCACTCTCATAAAAAACGTCATGAAATAATCAAAAAGTATGCCAACTGGACCGCACAGAAGTAAATTTCAAAACTGCAAACTCATTGTAAGACAGGAATTGGTGGGAACGTCACCATGAGAAATTGAAATTCCTTGCAGTTTTAAGTCATTGCAACAAATTAAACCCAAAGGAGTAATTAAGTCCATGATGCTCAAGCATACTGATATAAGTTAGAAGACATCCTAAAACCATCCAACTTTCTAAACCCAGATCAACAAAAGCATGATGAGTAAAAAAGGGCAAAAGTCAAATTATACATAGTAGAGGAAAGTTCTTTAGGCGGTGATACGCAACTAAACAAAATATACCAACCATCCAAGCATGACTGAAAAAAAATTAGACCTACTGCATAGGTAAGTTACTCAACCCAAAACATGGATAAATATCAGTTCTTTGGGTAAGTCCGTACGACATTTGTAGCTATGCTATGATATCCCCGAGCGGAACAACAAAAATCGAGCAAGTCTCCTCTTAAGTCTCAAGTCTTATCCAACATGCACAACGTCCTTTTTTACATTATCAACCATAAGTGCACTGCCATTATATCAACAAGATTTACCATTTTTAGCAAGGGCTATAAAATTCTTCACAAAGAAGAGAATGTTGTAGACATTTCACCAAAGCTCATACAAAGACATGCAAAGTCCAATAATGATTTCAGTATTAATCAAGGACTATATGAATGAAGACACCAATTGATTATACACGCTGACAACATCTTACAAGAGATAAAGCCGTAACAATAGTCAAAACCCAATCTCCATTCCCATCTGCATGTGGTAAGTGCCCATGATGCAACCTGGCTACTCTTAACCAAGAAAAGTAAACAAGTTTATTAATTAATAGAAACATTCACCATTAAAGAGACAGGAAAGAGAACAATTAACAAAAATATAGATGCTTCATTGATGTACGTTACAAACTACTACAGTGATTTGTGCATACAAAGTGTCAGGTCAAGGAGTCAAAATAATTCTTGAAGACATCATGCTACAGTGAAGTTCATAGAAGTTTCGGCACAAAATGTCCAAGATGCATGTATAAAGTATACAATAGCCAACATAGATTTGAGAAAGGTAATCCAAAGCTTGCAGAGGTTTAGTCCCTTAAGATTGACTTTTAATATTGCTGTCACTTGGATACCAACAAAGAATGGCATTTTTTCTCTTGCTAATGCTTGATGCACCTCTTGGAAATTCACCTAAAGTTTCTCAGCAGAAGGTGCTTCAGTTTACTAATCATATACAAAAACACAGCATTTCTGTCAGGTTATAATACAAGTTTGTCAGAATGCTAATGTCTCAAGGACATATGTTTCATGTTCTGGAGAAGATGGATCATGGAGCCAATTGTTCTGGGATTGGCCCATGTCAAATGACAGTATGGACAAGATTATTTAAATTGGGTTCTAGGAACAGAGACTGTTGGATCACGGGATCATGAACTGCAATGGAGTACTCTGCATCTTCAAGGGATATTTTGAAATTTTCAAAGTTAAAACTCCATTGTGTTGACTGCATCTATCGCTTGTGGAGGTCTTTTAATCTTGCAATTCATTAGCATATACCCATAGTTGCAGATTCCATTCATAAAGCAGTTGATCTTAGGTAGTTACTGAATGGGAAGAAGTTAGTTGTAGTAACAGGGGGATAACACTTGATTGATCCATTTGTTAATATGCTTTAGCCTGTAGCAGGAGTGGCAATATAACCATCTTGGGCGTTTTGCCAATAAAACTCTAAATTATCACAAGGGGAAAAAAGGCATGGTGAAGTTGCTATTTCAATATTCACTTAGTTGAGAAAATTTGTCCATGCTATTAACCAAAATCTAGTGTCAGAACTGCCATTCCCTTTTTAACTTCCCTTACATCCATCTCATAATAAACAATGGTCAAGGTACTTATTATATCTTCATTTAGTAGACACCATTCTTTGGTAGTCTAATATAAATCTAGTTTCAATGCTGCTTTATATTAGAAATGTGGGACACAAGGAGAAGAACCAAAATTTGCTATGTAGTCAGCCCCAGAACAAAATCAGAAGAAAAAGTAGAAGGATTCAGCAGGTGTAGCATGACATACCCAAAAGCTTGTAGTATGCTCTATATATGACTGATGTGCCATCAATTAGCATTACCCTGCCACTGGAAGGATCAGCCTTTGCTTCTCTTTCTTCCTGATTAACTGGATCCAAAAGTGCATCTTGACCTACTGAAGGACCAGTTTTAGAAGGAATCACCGAATTCCTAGGAGAAGTTTCGGTGGCAACTCCAGGTAGAGTTGAGAACGAACATTTTGCCAGCATATAGTGGCCCTGGAAAAGAGAGAGATAATGAAATGTAACAGAAGCTAATCCAAGAAAAGAGTATCTAAAAATGTGTATAGCCATAGGACATCTTGTGCCATGAATGAAATCTGTAAACAAGACATCGGATTGCCAATATAATCCTGAATTCACTCTCTCAGATTTTATTGCAGATTTCCGTAAGGACAAAAGTTTTATGTTAATTTCAATTTTGCAGAAACTTCTAATTGTCCCTCAGAAGTTCATGAAACAAATTTATTTTCTCCTCCTCTTCCATATTTTCCATTAAGTTTTGGGAGGCAGCAGCCATTCAAGGAAACAAATATTGCACATAAAGGTTCCCGTCAAGTTGGTCCCCTTTTATGCAGTGGCGTGGAGGGACAGCTGGATTAAGAAGTATCCTTTTGAATGAGAATCAGAGAAAAGAGAATTTGGTAGATGATTGCTATGTGTGTCCGCGCATGCGTGAAAGCAACAAAATCAGCATATCATCTCTTGTTGCCTTGTGAACGTGCAGTTGTCATTTGTAAGTTGTAACTCAATCCTCAGATATAGGAGAAGTTCATTGCATGATGCTAAAACCAGTGAAGAATCTGATTTGTTGCTGCCACATTGGTGTCACTTCTCAGTTTAAAAGATAGACTAAGAAGATGGTTCCGTATTACATAATATGAAATAATGAACAAGGAGAAAGCAACATAGGGTGAAAATTAGACTAACTTACTAGAGGAGAAGGAGGAGGGGGAGGGGGGGGGAGTGGTTTGGAACTATTGTCAGCAATCCTCCAAATTAACTTCTTCTGAGACTTTATGTTTCAATGCTAATCGCATTGTGGTAAGAAAGATGATCTGTCTCTAAGAATTTCAACTACTGTAGGTCTCTTGAATACTTGTTCACAAATGAATTTCTTACTTACCCTTCAAAAGATTTTCAGGGCAATATAGCATTGCACTGTAAACCAGCAGCTTCCGCTAAGAATAGATATTTCTACTACCACCTCCAGTTTCTGGCAATATCTTGTTCTATGGGCTTGCAACTCAATGTCCTTGATTGAGTCCAACAAAGCTTCAACAAGTGAACTGGCAACTCTACTCACTAAACAGCACTACCAACCCACCCCAACAACACTAAAGATCGTAAAGTAGACACACCCGACGTCTACCAGAAAAGGCCCATAAAAACATGCCACGATTGTTACCTTCCTCGATGAAATGGGTAGACGGTTTGCGGGATTCAATCTGCCAATGCTTCTGGCTCTTGTCAAGTTACTCCAGGAGCAGATGAAGCCCCTCCACAAGGAATGAACGTGAACACTCGCGGATTGATGGCACGCCATGTGATCGTAGCAACGACACTCAGGCAACTACGGCATCGAAAGCGATCCCCCCGAATCGTTCGGCGCGACCTGAAATGCGGAAAACCCAGGAGTCTCAAAATCGCTAGCGGTTATCACGTTTCAACCAACCAAAAACCCTCCGTCGCTTGTCCGACTTCCGACACAACTCGTCGCGTGATTCGACTGTCCGGCTACGTTGGTCACTGAAACTGCCGGAGGCAGCAATCCATAGCCCGCAGAGAGAAGAGAATTCTCCGTAGCACGAACTTCACTGCGGGTGCATAGAGAGAGAGAGAGAGAGAGAGAGAGAGAGAGTTACAGTGGCTGATTACGACGACTCTCGCCTTCGCTCGTCGGAGAAGTTCGGAGATGGCGGAGGAGATGAAAGCGCACGACGTCGGCGTCGTCTGATGTTTTTGAACCCGTCGTTCGACCGGAGCTCGGAAGAAAACGGAGCGAGAAATCCGGTTCGATCGTCCGGAGCCGGTCTGAACTCGTTAGATGGGATCGAGCGGTCCGGTTCGATTCCCAAGCCGGTCTGAACTTTGTCAATTCTTTATTACTCCAAAGCTTAGAAGAAAAGCGACACAAATGATGCATGACCTTTGGCCCAATATGCAATCTAGTTTCCAAATTTTTAATATATTCAATGTCATCCCTAATGTTAACTCATTGTGCAGCAAATGTGATGCATAAACTTTGGGCACACATTCAATTTAATTACGAAATTATATATAAATATTTATTGTTGTCATTTTATTAATTCAACTTCACGGATAATATTGAATATTTTTACACAATTCAGAAACTAGAGTGAACATGTACCAAAAGTTCATGGACTACATTGAACACATTAAAATTTCAAAGGTGACATTGCACGTTAGGCTAAAGTTCAGAGGTTACACCGAATAAAATAAAAATTTAGGAGCTACATCGCATAATTAAACAAAGTTTAGAGTTTAATTATTCCAAGCTTTGAAGAGTTTTGGGCAGTCCTCCCCTTTGCCGCCGGAGGGTATCAATGTCAAAGCACACTCCCGTTTTCAAACGCGAAAAGACGCGCTTCTCTTTCGACCCACTCAAAACTCGAACTCGCATTTACACAGAGAGAGAGAGAGAGAGAGAGAGAGAGAGAGAGAGATGCTCTCGTCTAGGATGCAATCGTCACAGCGATCGAGCACAGCAGGAATGGTGATCGCCAAGGTGGTTTCCCCCCTCAAGAACCCTAATCCTTCCCCTCCCCGATCCTTGTTTCCTCCGCGTCTTCTCGCGTTTTCTCGCGGATGTTGAATCTGCCTAGAGCGCGCAACTCTCGTTGTTTTTGCTTCTGATTGCCATCTTCTTGTGCGTTTTCTTGGTTGAAACTCTCAGGCGAAGGCTAAAGGAGGCCCGAATCCATTCGCGGAGGAATCCTCCAAGAAGAAGAATGGTGCCAGTTCATTTTTTTTTGTTTGTGGAATTTGAATTTCCTTTAGATCTTTTGTGCTCGGCGTTCCTGATGCGCACGGTCGTTTTTTTAATGGAAGCAGTCGGCGCTGGCAAATTCAAGGTTTTCATGGATGCCGAGAAACTTGGAACCGGTAACGCTGCGGACAGGTTGTGAGTTGTCCGAATCATTCGTTTAGTCTCTTTGTGCTCTGCAAATCTTGCCTTCTGATAGTCACTGCATCGGCTTAATCTTAAGTTAATGTTTTCTTATTTCTTTTTGTTGGTTACAGAAAATCTGCGATGGGGTTCAGCATGCCTCCACGGTAAGAGACATTTCTGAACTTGCCTTGTGGAATTACTACTATGAGGGAATATTTGATGAGTCTCTTTTTGTTTTAGACACGTCCAGTTTTTTTTTTATTTTTTATGATGGATTATCTGGCAGTGTTCAGCTTCATTATCAGGAGATAAGTCCCATGTCGGTAATATATAAAGAAACTTATCCAGTGCTTGAGCTCTTTCTCCCCGATGTTTACAGTGTGAGTTGTTTTAAAGGCTTGGATATCGAGTGGCACCAGAACCAAATTCAGACCTCCATGTAGAATCTTGAAAAAGTTTTCTAGGCCTGGTTGCTTGCAGGTCATGTCATTGTTTGAACTTGGTAGACTTTGAGTTGAGGAGGCTATATTGGCTGATTAGTGTCCATGGAGTTGAACCACCCAGACTGCGAGACACCGTGATGCTCATTACACTAGAAATTCTGTGTTCATCATTAATTCCTTGGTCTCCTTTCCAAAATTTATATGAGGTGACAGGTCAAACATTTCACTCGTAATTTCATATCAGAAGCTGCCTACAACCATTTTTGTAACAGTACTAGGCAATTTGGCTTTTATCATCGAGGTCTTGTGGTAGACCTGGTATTTTGCCTCTAGAAAGCCTATCAACAACTATTTTACTCCAAGGAGATGTTTTGGTTGTTTTAGCCATAATATTTTTTGTATTATCTAGTTTGTCTTCTTTGTTCTTGCAGAAAAACATCAATCACAGCTAACAAAGGTGTCAGTGGGACCACTGTAAGTGATGCAAGGAGGATTGCTTTCCTTGCGTACTGGAACTTTTACATGAGTCTCCTATTGTTCTTTTGGTGTTCAAGTTACTTCTTATGAACTTAATCCATATACACATTAAATATTTAGTCATTTTACTTGCAGGATGGTTTTGAGAACCAAAAGAAGAGCGCGGGAAAAAATGATGCTTCTGGTAGGATTAAACTAGGCTGAGAAAGAAAGCTTTCTTGAGACTTTGTATTCATCTTATTATAATTTGTTATCTTCAGGTAAAGAAAATATAAGAAGAAAAGCTTTGGCTGATGTTAGTAATGTTCGAAAAAGTGATGTTTCCGATAAAGTTGTATGCGATGGATCCAAACCAATGTGAGTTGCTATTTTGATAGGGAGTTTTCTTTCTTTCTTTATCTTATTTCTGTTTTTACCCTATCTGTTTCTGACATGTTTATGAAGATTTTATGGTACTTGACAATTGACATGACTATGGAATTTTGTGGTTCTCCATTAGCTTCCTAATCGTGCGGGTAGCTCTAACCACATTGAACACAATTTATTGCAGGAAGTACAAAAATGAGGGCTTCACATCTTTGCAACGGTATGCTTAGAGATCTTTTCCACTTCACATATTTGTAGGGGTTACATCGAGTCGTAAAAGTTGAAGTTTTTGTTTTGGATGCCTACAGTGAATTGTATTCAGCGCTTCTACTTTTCCTTTGACTTTGTTATTGGAAAAGCATTCAACACTTTTCTTTGCCACAGTGTTTCGTGGATCCAAGCATTAGGAAAGCAGGAGTTGCGAAAAAGAAATCTTTTGTGGTGGTAAGTTGCATTCCTGCTTTTTTTTTTCTCTCTTTTGCTCTTGGCTATTTAATATACAAGTAATGGTATTTTTTCTTCTCTTGAAGCAGCCTAGCATTTTGTTTCTGAACTTATCAGAATAATCGATTCTTACATTTTGAAATTTGGTGAGTAGCAGGAAATAGGTTGGGGATTGTGGTTTATTTTTACCTTTGTATTGGATATTTAATGGACTTGGTAAGTGGTCGGAAAACTAAAGTGTTTGTTTTTGGTGTCCAGACTTCAAAAGAGGATTGTCAGGTCGAATTAGATAGTAATGTTGTCAGTCTTGACACAATGAGTAGCTGTATTTAAGGCCCCAATGATTAGCCATTAATAGCTCAAATGGGAGCTCACGAGATAGAGACATAGGAAATGTGTCACGATTTGATGGCGTTGGTGAAGAAAAGAGCAACTGAAGCGCTAAAGGGACGAATAGATTTTCATCTGAAGAGATAAAACTGGAAAAGAAAAAGGGCAACGGAAATGAACTTGTATAAAATTCTGAACTTGCATTTATCATGGTGAATTTGTCGGGTTTGAACATATCATTTCTTGGATAAAATCTTTTCATGAAATGTCGGGTACCACAAAATATGGGATAATTGACTTGCCTTGAACCGGTTTTAAAGTTCCTTAGACAAGCACAGCATAGCACCATAAGCTGTGGGAGATTGAAGCTTCTTTTATGAATAAACTATCCATTTAGCTTAAGGGACTCCATTAAGTGGCTTTAAAAGGACCTCATCAGAGGTATGGCCGTATGGGCTTACTGTTTATGATTTGAGATGACCCCTTCCCCTCCTATTAATCCACCAAAACATGTGGCAGCGTAAGATCGTTTTGTAAACTAGCACTTGGGCATCTCTTGGTATCTTTTAACACATATTGCATGATCAAAATGGGTACAAATATATCATCTGATTGAACCAGGGAAAAGTGAGGGAACAAATGAATCAAAGGAATGAAGAGCCTCCTACAGTCCAGAGAGGTGAACATGATTTTCAGTAATTTTTTAAGCATGATTTCTACTTATTTGAAATGCCCTTACTAGTTTTCTGTCATTGCCATGTATGAAAGAAGTTAATACTGCTACAGCTTCTCAAAGGGTCGTAAACAAGGGGCCATGTCAAGATCATAATATCACCGAACAAAGGTATTTGCTATCCGTGATTGTCATTTTACTGTTAATTGCAAGATCCTCAAATTGACAACTGCATTTAACTCTTATTTGGCTCCGTTTTGTCAATCTTTTTAGGACTTTTTAGTGTAACATAATTTTGCATTTTCTGTCAGGACTCGAATAAATGCTATGTTAACAAGGTATGAGAGCTAACTTTTGCATTTTTCTCATAGAAAAATATACATTTCTTTACGTTGATTCATTCCTTTGGTTACCTTTTTCTGTCTTAAGGAAGTCTTTGCCAGTGTTGAGGAGGAACAGCCAGGTAAAATTGAGTAATATAATGCTAGTGTTAAAGAAGTCTGTCATTGGAAATCATTGCTCATATATATAAGTAAATGTTTATGTTGAAGATGTTACCGCCTTGCTACGATGAACTAAGAAAACAAGTTATTTTTCTTGATTTTCTTTTTCGCGGCACACATTTTACTCTAGTACATTCCATGGACCTTTTGCTTGGGATTTTCCTGAAAGAAGTTGCTTTTCTATTAGGAAAATTCTGAAAGTACAGCTAAGAGAAATGGCAGAAGTGCTATGCCCAGTAAGTTGCTATGCACTGAGATTTTTTCTTAGTAAGTCATTGAATCGCTTTAACTTTGTACTTTTTTTTCAGCCAAGATAAAAGGTGGTCATAAAGTACTTCCCCGTGTGAGCAATCTTACAAGCCATGTTGCAAGTACTAGAGCGAGTGGTTGCACAATGATGTAAGTATCAACGAATCAGTGACCTCAAGTTTTTCTATTTGAAGAAATGAACTGTGGACAATCAGCATTTTGCAAGTTCGTGGGCATAGCTAGTCCCCTCAAATCCATTCATTGCAAAACAAAAGTCACGTCAGCCTATATTGATTTTATCATCTTTGCACTTGGTGATAAAAGTTGGTAAATAGTAAATGAAGTGCTACTTAGGTTTTTAAGTTCTTGTAAGTGGTGAGACAAGAGGAAGCTTCCCGAATGGATGTTGCTAACCTTGCTGAGGTGATACTGAAACTTGAAAATAATCCAAGATCATGTGCTGTACTTGTGCTTCCTTTTACCTCTGCATATCTTTTGTAATCTCACCTTTTTGAATTGGAATTGGATTACTTTTGTTACAATAAAAATTTTATTTATGGTTGCAACATATTTGTCAATTTTTTGTAGGGGTCCAAGGTTTCAATCTACTGTTGGTGCATCTTCAAGAAAACATTCTAAGGTTTGTGTCTCATCTTTTTGGTAAATATTCGAACTTACGAGCAGTCCAAATACTAATTTATTTAAATTCTCTTGGTTTATTCTTCTTGGATGCTTCTAGTTTGAGATATACTAAATAAAACTATGGATGTTCCTTTTGTGCACCACCTCTTTTTGAGTAGCTACTGATAAAATAGTCATACAAGGGTAAATATTATTCTGGTTCATGCTTGATTGTGACTGATGTTTACTCTTTAATCACCATAAGGTGGAATCATTTAAAATAATAATAAATGTCATGATTTGCATTACTTCTATTAAGAACTGGGTTAAATGTCTAAATCTTTGAAAACATCAACTTTTTCAGTTAAGAGTAAGCTTTCCCTAAAAGTTTGTTTTGCAATTCTATTCACGAGAGAGAACTTAATTCATACTTGTTAACATGGATTTTATCGTGTCAGCTATGTTCATAATTATGGGATACACTAGGCTATATTCGTAAGTATGTGATACATTTGTTTTTTAAACCTCAAATTGAGAGAAAGACACACATACACACACCCACACACACTCTATGTTTGTACGTCTTAAAGCTATCCCGCCCAGCAAATCATCTCTGGACTTGGGTTTTAATATGTGGACTTCATTGGTTTTTCATTCTTAACAGCAGATCTCTCAATATTTAGATTATGCGCTCCTCTTGCTAATACTACTGACCAGAGGATGTAACTAATTTTATATACATGGTATCGCAATTTCATGAGTGTCATTCAGATCTAAATGGCTTACTAATTCAATTGCTCTGTATTTCAGTTATTTTCTCTTTTATTCAATGGATACCAAAGATTATTGCATTGGTAGTACATTCAAATTTTTCATCAGTAATCATTTTAATCGTATCCAAGCGACTCTTTGTTCGCACACTATTCTCGCTACAAAAGTTTTTATCAAGCGATAATGTGCAGTCGCATCAACTTGGTGCTGAGATAAAACTAAGCTTGACCTTGCTATGAATCAGGGAGTTGTTAACAACGCACTTGGGGCTTTAGATGCTCAAAGGGCCTCAAAATGCGAGGATGTAAAAGTTGTGGACAAATCTGTTGGAGTATCTCCTGAAAAACAGACAGAAGTGTCAGTTCCTCTTACAGAGAATACATTTCAACTGGATAAGGAAGCGATGTCATCAAGTAATATCATCCACTCTGGTGGAAGTACATCAGGTTTCATTGTGAAGAAAAAACCACAGCGCAGGAGATCCTATACATCTCTTTTGATGGCTAGATCAAAGGTTAGAAGAACTGGTTAAGTTCTTAATGTGACTGTTGCATGAATTTAAGGGTGGTTGTCTATTCTGCAGTTCCTAGGCGAAAATGGTGAAGTCTTAAAGCTGGAAAAATTACCAAGCATAGACGATCACAGCAATCAACTTGAAGTTGCTGAATATGTTGACGATATATACGAGTATTATTGGAATACTGAGGTACTTTTTTTGTTCACTTTGTTTGGTTATTACTAACCATCCTAAGGAATTTCTTGTCTCACAGTTTGTAATCAGAAGAAGGGATATGACAGTTTCGTTCATATATAGACAAATGCGCTTTACATTTTCACTATATAGATTAAAGATTTAATGGTTAGCCTTTGTTGTTTGGGGACATAAAAGGGATATAGAGATCGATTCTATTTAGGTTTCATGAAAACTCGGAGACTGTAGTATTTTCACTGGATCATGTGAGATAAGTTTTAATTTATTCTGTGCCTCCAAGTAGGTTCCTGAAATTTAACTTTATTGATATAGTGCGTAAAGTAAATTTGTTCTATCCTTTATGTTTATTAAATGTCTCTTTTTGCAGGCACATAGTGCATGTTTGGCAAATTACATGTCAATTCAAACAGACATTACACCCAGTATGAGAGGCATATTGATAAATTGGCTCATTGAGGTATTGACTTAAGAACTCGACATTTTATATTCCCTTTTCCTGTTCACTCTCTTAAATCTAATTTTATGGTATTGGTTGTAATCTTGTCACTCGTTAAAAATTATTGGACATCTTCGTGAATATTGTAGGTGCACTTCAAATTTGATTTAATGCATGAGACACTTTATCTCATGGTGACATTGCTAGACCGATATCTATCTCAAGTATCAATCCAGAAGAAAGAGATGCAGTTGGTTGGTCTCACTGCACTTTTGCTGTCATCTAAATATGAAGACTTTTGGCATCCTAGGGTATGTTGAAGTTTCTCTTGCCTCCTGTAATCCTTATATTTGGGCAAGTTTCTGACACATACTTAATTTTGTCCGTGCTCTTCCAACAGATAAAAGACCTCATCAGCATCTCAGCAGAGTCTTACACAAGAGAGCAAATGCTAGGGATGGTATGTATTGTCGTATTATGTGGTTGAGACAGCTTACTCGATTTGATGTAATGCATAG
Source organism: Syzygium grande (assembly GCA_024733475.1). NCBI lineage: Eukaryota > Viridiplantae > Streptophyta > Magnoliopsida > Myrtales > Myrtaceae > Syzygium > Syzygium grande. The sequence continues at coordinate 28,909,936 of JAMXDD010000004.1, read as the reverse complement.
CAATGTAGAATGTATAACTTGCTCTGGCCAAAGAAAGAAAAAAGAATATCTAACTTGCTTTTCACTTATTACAAAAGGCCTCTTCTCATAAGTCACAATTGCTTTTGGCCTCTTAAACTTCAATCATCTAGTAAAATAATGGTAGGATAAAAAATTAGACCTTCGTGACATTTTTCATCTATGCTAAGCGTACTATCTAGGAAAAATTCGCCTCTATTGACAACATATAGTGGCTTCCTTTTGTTATATTTTCAGGAAAAATCAATCTTAAAGCAGCTGAAATTTCGTCTGAATTTGCCTACTCCTTATGTTTTCATGCTGAGGTTTCTCAAAGCTGCTCATTCAGACAAAAAGGTATGCAGTGGCTCATGAGTGAGTATGATCAGACTAGCATGTAAGATAATTTCATGCCTTCCTGTGAAGCTTCAGACCTTCCATAATGTAGACTTAAGTTGGATTCAGATTATAGAGGTCCCTATAAATAGAACCTAACTGGAAATGGCGGAAACTTGAATGCCCATATCCTTCAAAATCTTGCTTACCTTGCTTTAGGCTCTAAACCTGCTAATGCTTCTCGTTGACTCGGTCACTCCTGCCAGCTTGAACACCTAGCATTTTATCTTATCGAGCTTTGCTTGGTGGAATACGAGGCGTTGGAGTTCAAGCCTTCACTGCTATGTGCATCAGCCTTATACGTTGCGAGGTGTACGCTACAGATGTCTCCAGCTTGGACGCCGCTGCTCATCAGACATGCACGCTATGAAGTGTCCCAAATCAGGCATAGATCTTTTAAGACCATTCTTTTGTGAACTTTCTTACTCTGCAATCAGTATTGACAAGCTCGGCCTATTCCTGCAGAGTATGTGCGCAGATGATACTGAGATTCCATAAAGCTGCTAGACTAGGGCAGTTGAAGGTCACATATGAGAAGTATATGGGGTCGGACCATGGTTGTGTTGCAGCGATAAAACCATTGGATGAGCTTCCTTTTTGATTTGGCTCATGTTGATTCTTTCCACTCCATGACGCGATTTCCAAAATTCTATACTGCTAAAAAAGCTGACGTGATTGGTAAGGTTAACTTTTTATTTGGAGATCTAAATTCACATCGTCCCTCTGTTTATTCTTATATTATCGTGCACTTTTGTTGCCTGACAGGAAAATCTGCATTGCTGTACATCTTGTGAGCGAGGCATAGTAAATATGGGCTTTTGTTCTGCGGTTGCTGCCCCCGCTGCCACCACTAATGCAGTTCAATTGTGTCCTTGGGGGATTTTTAGGACTGTTTGTGGATTTGAGTATAGATATCGTGCAACACGCTCAACATTCGGACCGCCTCAACATTTGATGGTAATGGCGCAAAGCACTTTCTTTTTTAGAAATTAGACAATGTATTGATTCTCAGGATAACTTCTCGTTGGAGATTGAATTGCCTTTCATCCTTTCGCAACACTTTCGAATCTCACTATAAACATGGAGTCCGTATCTAATATTCAGATTTGTGGTTCATTTATTGCTGCGGCTTGAGAACGGACTGATATTGATATTGAAATTCAAATGGATTTACTACGTTCCATTGGCAGTTTAAAACCAAGGGTGACAGTGATTGGCTGGTTTCGTGCAAATTTTGTCCCCTTGAGAATTACCATGCAAAAGCCCCATTAAGATTCTGTTTGCTCATAGTGATATTAGTAGGAAAAGGTTTCATATGAAACGATCTACAGAATAGTGATGCGTATATCCCCATTTTGAAGCCAAACATCTGTTCCTCTTTTATTCTGTCTGCCTATAACTCTTTTAAGCAAGGATTCATACACTACATCGCAACGAAGACTCGAGAAATCAACCCAGTCAAGAGGCAAAAATTTCTTCCCAAAGAATCAAATGCATGTTCTTAACATCCTAGTTAGAACATTATAACTTGTTACCTTGAACATATTAGAGGGCAAGTACATAAATCAACAACAGATTTTGCGGTCACAAGCACACCTGTGAATAGTTTCTGTTTCTCTTCTTTTCCCGTCCAAATATTGCTGTATGTAACAACGACGATGAGGCAAAACTGTAACAGCAAGGCATTAAAGAACTTTTGCAAATAAAAGTGTTTAACCAAAGTGGAGTTGAAAGTTAAAGCTCTCACATCTCTATGAGAGAACTCATCGCTTAAGTGCTCCAATGGACATAAACAACAATGGCACTTCAGGTCAATCTCAGCTTAAGAAGAACAAGCATTTGCTTGATTTAGAACCTAATCAACATCAATACACATCTACATCGAAAAAATGAAACCTCAATGAGAATGCGACACGACCCTTAGCTCCATGGTTATGCGCAAAATCAAAACCTCATAGGTAGTAAATAGAAAGTACCCTGCAAGCTCACTGCTACATAGACCACAGAACAACCTGCTGTGTTTGTAAAGATTGAGTGAAAATGTTTAATTATTCCCTTTCTAATCGCCCTATGAGATTGAACGTAGCCACAACCTTTTACCCAAACCACAAGCAATAGAAAAACTGCACACACTGAGGGAAAAAACTTTGAACTGGAATAATATCACTACCAATGGAAACAGAGGACCAAAGGGCCATGGTTGTATCAGTGTGTACATAATAGATGTCTGTACGTACTGACTAACTATACGCTCGTGTAACTCCACCTCCTCCAGAATAAAGAGTATACATTGAACTGTTCAGCATACCTCCTTATGTACATATACTGTATCATCATTCACCAAAAAACCAGCTTTATTTGCCATCAATTATTTTACTACACAAGCTGCATTGCATTATTCCACAAGTATATGCCCTACAGATTACAAGACTACGAGCTACACATTCTACTATGAGCAAGGGAGCAAACCGTCTTGTGCGAGCAAATGATCTTGATGGTCCAAAGTCTCCCTCACAGCTCGATAGAATTCCACCCATGATGATGGTTGCACATCAACAGGACCCCACAAGAATGTCGGATTTGGACTAGCTGGGCATGCAGTGACCAAATCTAGAACCGACACTGCGGGCTTAGGGGGTTGTGGGAAATTGAAGGCTAGATTGTCCACTTTGTGCTCATAGATCTTGCCTTTCCTATCCAACTTATACCGTGACGTCCCTTGAAACTCCCCTTTTGCTTCCCATGGAACCCGAGGAACCCCTTTTAGGTTCCACCTAATCAATATCATATTCTCTGAAGGCTGCCAAATTCTGTAAACCTCAAGGGATATATCGCGAAACAGAATCTTTCCATGAAATCTCAATGCCCAGAAAATTAATTTGTAGTTATCAATCCCAGTAAAGGTATTCAGAGGGTCCGTAAAAGTGATATCATCCCTGAACAACAGAAAACCAACATAAAAACACAAATTTCTATTAGCATCAAGACAAGATACAACCTACTTAAGATTGTCCATAAGGCATCTCATGGAAAAACTAACATCATACATACATGAAAAAACAGTTTCGCATAGGCAAAAATTCAGCTTTAAAAGGACCCTGCAAAAATGATTTCAAATAAACAGCCAAAAGTGCAAACATTCAACAGTCTTGCATAAAATAACTTCATTAAACATGTGTGAACAAGCTAAAAGGTGGATATCACCAATGGTAAATTTGAAAATCCACAAACTAATGTAGAATCACATCCTCAATAAGTTACAAACAAAACAGAACATTCATTTTGAGTATAAAGTTGAAGGATGTTATTTAGATTATTTATTGGCATAGGCCACCAGCAAGATCTGAAGCTCCAGTTCAGATTCAACCTGAGCTTTCTGGTTCTTGCTGCCCGAACCCTCTATCCCTGACAGAGTAGTTTAGAATTCACGTCAGGGGATTTCTCAATGGACAGGTCTTCGGATACCTATTAAAGGATTGAAGGGGCCATGTAACTCAGCTTTGGAGCATAGCAATCAGTTGTTCTTCTGCTGCCCCAGGGTAGGTCCGCTGTTTTGCAACTTTAATATGCTTTCTCATGATTTAGGTCTTCGGATACCTATTAAGGGATTGAAGGGGCCATGTTACAAGCTTATTTGGTTTAATTCTTGCATAGTAAATTGTTTTATTCCTTGGTTGGCAATGGACAACAGATTGGCTACAAAAGATAGATTACTAAAGTGGAAATTGCAAATTTCTCCAACATATTGAGTATGTAACTCAGCTTTGGAGCATAGCAATTACTTGTTCTTCTGCTGCCCCAGGCTTGGTCCGCTGTTTTGCAACGTTAATATGCTTTCTCGTGATTTAGGGGACTGGATCAGCAAAGGTATTTGGGCAATGTGCACTTTCAAAGGGAATCCACTTCACCAGTTGCTGTTCAAGCTATCATGGTATGCCTTTATCCACTATATTTGGATCATGAGCAATTGCTGTACACATGACTCTTCTATCGTTGGAAAGTGATGCCTCAATACTTACGAGAATTAAGAGGGCAGTATGTGGTAGGATAATGGGCCGCGTTCAGTTTAGAAGGAACGTTTTCTTCGATAGGCTTTAATATCTATGCTCTAATTGGGGCCTTGAAAGCTTGTTCCTTTAGTTTTGGATTGTTGAGCATGCAACAGGACTGCTCACCTGCTTTGAGTATTCTGTTTTCTAGCTTATCTAAAACAAACACAAATCATAAGGGAAATTTCAAATTGACTCAGTGAGATGATGACAAAACAAAAGTAATCTAAAACACATGCACAAGTACCCCAGGAAAAAGATGGAACTATGAGCATCCCAAAACTAGCTTCATGCATTTGAATGGGCATTAAGAATCCCAAACTACTTTTTTTTTTTTTTGGTAAGGTATCCCAAACTACTTATATCCTGCATATACCTCAAAGCTTAATCCTATAAAATTAAATCCCAAAAAGAGAGAGCTAGAAAGAACCCCAGAATATACCTATAGATGTCATAATTGAGGTCCTTGGTGAAGAGCAGAGGCATGTCTTCACGGAGAGTCCTGACGGCGAGGCCAAGATTGACGAAGAAGTCGTCTCTCTGCTGATTGTCCTGCTCATCGCCGGGGGTACCCACCTCAACGCCTTGAACAGTCGGCGGCGTTTGGACACTGCTCAAGGCAGGGCTGACAGAAACCGAAGAAGAGGAAGAGGGAGAGGAAGAAGAGAGAGAGAAGGGTCTGGTGGGCTGAGAAGAACAGAAGGGTTGGTTGGGGTGGAAGGGCTTGTTGTCCTTGGACTTGGGTTGGAGGAGGGAAGGGGAGAGGTTGGGCAAGAGGAACGCCATGGCCCTTCAATGGGGTCTTGGTTCTTGATTCTTGATTCAGTTTCAATCAAATGGAAGAGATTCTGTGGGATTGGTTTTGACTGCAAGAACTGGAGAAGGAGAAGGGAGGTGTCATTCTTGTGTACGTTGTTGAGTTTTGAAACAGAGGAAGAGAGAGAAAGAAAGGTTGGAGATTTTTGAGTGGCTCTAAGCTTGGCCATCAATGTGTTCTGTTCTTGCTTTGACTCCCTTGTTTCTGCCTTTTCTTTTCTCTTGTTTTTTTCCCCTTTTTTTCCTTATTTTTCTTTTCCCCCTACTATTTTCAAGTATTATGATCTATTTTAATACATAATATTTTCAAAGTTGATGCGTGTATTTTCGATTAAGCAATAGACTGTATTCTCATATGATTTGTTCATTTAAAAGACAAGTTTTCGGTCCTGTTTTTGAAAGTTGTTCGTATAAGAAAAATGATTCGGTTTCCTATTTTCTTTTGAAAATGAAATCCGTATTGAAAATGCATTCGGTCAGAAAATGGTTTTCAAAGTGAGGATGGAACACATGCAAAGCTGTTTTTAACTTTTGAACTACAAAATAAAAATGAAAAGAAAAAGTTTGTAAGTTTGTATTTCAATGAGGACGCAACTTGAAGTGCGCTTTTTTTAACTTTGCAAACCCCACAATCAAATGTGCCTTTCTTCTAATTTATATCCATATTGGGAAATTTTTTTTACTTCCGAGAATAAAATGCCATCCTCATTGAAGATGAAAATTAAGAACATCACGAGGAAGAGCTCTTATTTTCTATGTATGGGGATATCATATTAGCGTATTTGTCCAGATTTTGAAATAAAATACAAAATTCATCATATTAGGGCTTGTTTGTCTGCACTTAAGAACAAGTAAAAACTATTTTCTTGGTTTTCTAGTGAAAAATTAAAATATTATCAAGATTTCAAAAAATAAAAATAAAAATATATATCCATATTTACATGTCAAAGATTTCGGGTTTAAAAAAGTCATTTACGAATTAGAAGAAGCGGAAAATGAACTTATAAGATGCGAAATGGCATGACGGGCAATATTTTATCATAGACAATTTGATTCTTCCTTTTTTTTCCCATGCAAGATGTTTCTAAAATGCAGATTCTATGGTATAAACCGAGAAGAACAACACAAATTGAAAAGCCCGACTTGTTGATCGATTGATTGAAATTTCAAACCGAGAAAATTCTGAGTCTTGACTTAGTCATTCCTTTGGTTCTAGGAATAGCTCCATTTCAATCCATTTCCAATCTTATCCTTCACAGAACAAAAGAGTTCATCGAGATCACATAGCGCCTATGAAAGATGTGATCTAGGTAATGTCTCCATCACGTTGTCTATTGTGAATCATAAATCGGGAGATCAAACAATAATAATCCGATGCTATAATCGGTCTAAAATATGATTTATCCATTCGATCAAGATCAAGAAAGGGAGAATTGGTTGAATTTATTACAAGTGTATGAGTGGCGTATTGAATACAAGGCATGACTAATGTTTCTGGTCATGTCCTAATAAACATAAAAATCTATCTTCATGTGCATGATCGATGGATGGGTCAAATGAAGTGTGGGACAAAGAGGAATGAATTGGATAAGGGCATTCACGACGGCACAAGCTACGAATAGCGACGGAGCCGAAGTGGCAAGAGAAGAGGAAAGGTACGTTCGCATCTCTCCACTCGATTTCCATCATCACATCTATCGCGATACATTTTTTTCTATCTTGTTCTAATTCAACACCACTTCTTTGCAATATATCGACAAGATCTTCATCCGTCGTGCAATATCCATTCCATTCTCACAGTCAGTTCATCATACAATGTAATCATAAATCACGGGTATAAAATTGCATGTCTTGCTAAATCTCACAAGAATCATTCTATCAAAAAGTAGCTTCCATCATAGAATACAACGGAAATTCACACCATTTAAAGCGTAAACATACAAGAAATAGGAATCGATTGAATCAATCAATCGCGAATTCGCTAATGAAGGCTTGGAATTTAGAAGATTAAGGATCTATACCGAGCTAGAGGTGCCCGTGGTGTTAATAGTACATGCCCCATGGAGGCTTGAAGAAGCAACCGAAATGAGCCATCAACAGCCAAACGAAGGCAAGAAGCTCTCCACCTTTGCTCAGCACCCGCGCATGCGCCTCTCCCCTAATTTGACCTGCTGCATATGTCAGCATCTCAACCCACACTCCACTCATCACCTTCCACTTCATTTCCTCAAGCCTTTCCATCTCGTGGGCCAATTTGAACCCCTCGGCGAGCGGAGATCGCGAGCTTCGATCATCAAGCTCTAATTCCGAAGGATCCTCGAACAAGTGCATGCATCGCCCCTTCACATCCTTGGTTTCTCCGATTTGGTCACGCAGTATCTCCAATGTCTTGCTTGATGTGAATTGAGCATTGCCCGCCACACCGGACATCACATTAGGCTTGTTAAGTAAAAGATACAACATGTAGTCGGAGAGGATCTTGCTGAATTCCCTTTCCTCGTTTCTTTCTGTGGGTTTCTCTCTGCTGTACCACAATTCAGTAGCAATATGCCAACATATAATACCCGAGTCGTAATTAGCTTCAGTGACATACTTTAAAAGATTGCTGCAATCGATCCCCCCCTGGTCCACACTCGAGAAACATATCACCTCTAGCCTCATATATCTTTCTCATGTTTGTAGCACCATATTTTTCGGATTTACGTTTCACCTCTTTAAAGATAAAGATCCATAACTCCTTAATAAAGGGATTCTTGGACACGTACTTTGTATGCGCAATCAATGATGTGTTCCTCGGACAACGGCCTCCAACAATGGTCTCACAAGCTTGATAGAAAGAAGAGACGATCTTTCCAGCCATACGGAATGGAAAGCTGCAAATATTAGAAAAAGCAATGATGCCCAAGCCCCGATCACACTTATACATCTTTCTTGGACTCTCCTCCCATAACTCGGAGAAAAGGTTACGAGCAGAGATGGATTCTGACCACCTCCGAAACATTAATGGTGTATCTAAGAACTCGTAAGTATCATTGGCGTTAGGCCCTACTTCACATGTAGCGAATTGGGCCTTCCTCAGATAATCAGTGGCAGATACCAACTTGTGGAGAAATGAATCTAGTTTAGATGAAGAAGTGTTGAGGAGCTTGATTTCAGCAATAGTCCAATTGGAGAAAACAAGCATGAAAAGAGCTATCACATCAAGAGCAATCCCTCCGAAAAGAAGGGAATAAGTAATTTTTATATCGACTTCGGGGAGCCGATGCTTATTCAAGCGATTAAACAGGATGAAAGCCACTGCAAGGATATTTAAGGCTACGAAGCGGAAAATGTAGCTCCACTTGGAACGTATTGCCAACACTTTTGTGTGGAGCACCTCATACATGAACTGGAGTTCAACTGATATCACCCTCAACGCATCTAGTGGAGAAACTTTACGGAAATATTCTAGGCTCGCATCACGTTGTTCTCTTGTGAAGATGAGATCTGCGAGGAAGACCTTCATGATTTGAAAGAATTCGTAAGCATGCTTTACCATAATACTTTCAACAAGCTTTGCTTCTTTTTCATCTTCATGTCCATCCCCTGGAACATGGAATTTTCCATGCAACAAATTCATTTTCGCATCAGAAAGTTTCGCATCAGAAAGATATGCACCCATTGATTCCCTAAGCCTTGGGAAACTCGAGAGATAAAGCGCTAGTGTCCTCTCAACATTTTTTATGACCCCGACAAGAAACACTAGCATCGTTGGGATCACCAACCACTTGTCATTGGAAAATACCTGCACGAAGACATAGATGGCGGCACTGACTTGGAAGATAAGACTGAGCAGGTGTCGTTGCCAAAGCGAACTATCCTCTAGAGAGAAGGCAGTGATGGTGTCCTGACCGCCAAGATGTAACAAGAGAAATGAGGTCCAAAATGCCTGAATTGCTCCATTTACTTCAGTTCCACAAGTGGATGAATTGCCTTGGTTGTGAGAGATGAGCCCGATAGCAAATGTAGCTACCCAGTCAGCCATCAAATAGGCCAACCACAAGAGGAAAACCATGCGGTCGTTGACTATTTTTTTTCGAAGGGGTGCAAATAGAATGAGAAAAACTTGAAGTAAGAGACTCAATATGACGAAGCCACGAATGTTCCATTCGTTCCACAAATCCGAAATGGAAATAAATGCCATGTTTTCGCTTTGTTTGAATTTTGTCGCTCCTCTCCGGTATAATTCGGTGACAACAAAATATATAGGATGTTGAGATGGTTCCTTAATTGTTTGTCCGAAGACGGTATTTATTGAAAAACTCAACAATGAAACACAAACGAGGTATCCGGTGTACTAAGTGTGGGGAGAAAAGTATGTCATCCACGAATGGATGAATGGACGAGGCATTCACGTACGGCACAGGATACGAATAGCGACAGAGCACTGGAAGAAGAGAAAAGTACATTCGCATCTCTTCTCTTTCAAGTTTGGCATCAAATTCGACCAAACAAAAAAAGAAAGTTTGGCATCGAGGAATAGAAAAGAAGCATCGTATTCTTCTCATGGAAGAGAAAAAGAAGAATAATTAATTGCGGCCTGAGAATAATAAAGTAACTGGTTGCCTAACAGAAATCAACCGAGAGAAATCGGTAAAGATTGAAATGGATTCGGTTATAATCAATCAGAACTAAAAAAAAAAAAAAAAAAGGCAAATGACACAAACAGTCTCTCAACAAATATAGTTCATGAATTTTAACTTAATATTTAATTTGGTCCATGAACTTTTAATCTGTTCAATGTGATCCCTAAACTTTTAGTATATATTCAATTTAATCCCTGAACTATTTCAAAATATCCAATGTAGTCATTCTATTAATTCAAGTTCAGGGACTACATTAAATATTTTCATATAGTTCAAGGATTAAATTGAACATGTACTAAAAATCCAGGGACCATATTGAACGGATTAAAAGTTCAGAGATCAAATTGAACATTAGGCTAAAGTTCAGGGACTTACATTGAACAAGTTAAAAGTTTATGGACCAAATTGCACATTGGACCAAAGTTTAGCGACTGTTTATGTCATTATCCAAAAAAAAAACCAAATTGATTCGAATCAAAGAGCACAAGGATCAATTTGACTTGTCTTTCAATTTGTTGGTATAAGAAGAGTGATTCAGTTTTTATTTTCAATTAAAAATGAAATTTGTACTGAAAATGCAAATTAAATAGAAAATTCGTCATATTAGCAAAATGGAGTGATTTAGGGCTTGTTTGTCTGCACTCAATAACAAGTTAAAAGGTTTTTCTTTGCTTGATTAAAATATTATCAATATTTCGAAAAAATAAATGAAAAATTTATGTAAGTATTTTACATGTCAATATTTACAGATTGTGAAATTTTCATGGGTTTCGGGATCAAAATAGTCTTACATAAATAAGAAGAAGCAGAAAATGAACTTATAGGATGCAAAAGATCTACCATAATGAACAAGAATTTATCGAGGACAATTTGATTGTTCCTTTCTTCCTGTGCAAGACGTTTCTAAAATACTAATTCTATGTTATAAAACAAGAATTCAATCGAGATTTCTGTCTTGGCTATTCATTCGTGAATTTTGTCTTGGTTATTCTTTTGATTCAAGGAATAGCTCCATTTCAATCCATGTCCAATTTTGTTCTTCAAAGAACAAAGATGTAATCTATGTAGCGTCTTGGGTTGTATTTCTGATGAGCTGATCGATGTTTTAGGAAAATCTTCGTCACACTATTTTCACGAATCAAAAACCAGTAGATTAAATGGTGATAATTTGATGCTTTAATTCATCTAAAATGGCACGATCCAACTTATCAAGATCAACAAAGGGAAAATGGGAGAAATTATTCTAAGTGTATGAGGTAGTCATGTCCTAATAAACATAAAAATCATCTTCATTGGCATGATTGATGGGTCAAATGATGTATCGGACAAAGAGGAAAGAATAGGATACGGCATTCAATGCGGCTCGAAGCTGCCAATAGCGACAGAGGGAAGGAGGTTCGAGAAGAGGGAAAGCACATTCGAATCTCCTCTTTCAAGTTTGGCATCAATGAATAAGATAAAGACAGCATATTGGTCTCACGAAAGAGAAAATTCCCAAATTGAAATTCTCTCATGGAATGGGACTTCCATCTTTTGGTGATGAGTAGTGACTACTTTGAGGAGTTGGAGCAGAAGAACAATTTTAGCATTCAAAAGTGGGAAAAAGAAGAACGTAGCATTTTCATAAGAGAGACCTCTGATTGCGGACGTTGTATTCTTTATCTAGGAATACTTTGCTAATTAAAAGTTTATAGAGAGAGAGCTGGCTTTCTAAATTGTAGCAGAGGATCCAACGTTGGCTAATTTGTGGAGTGCAACTAACGTTGGCCTCGCTTGGGGATCATATTCATTCCGGGAAAATTCCAAAAATTCCCGTTGAAGTGGAGTTTGTTTCTCAAAGTTCCTCCAAATTTGATTGTGTTCTAAAATATCTTAGATTTTGATCGCGGTGACTCAGTTATCTCTCCGAGCTCATCTTCGGTGATATTAACTGCCGGCCAACGTTCACGTGCTCATCATGCACACATCTCGCACCCATTTTTGTCCAGGAAAAAACACATTTCCTCAATGCCATTCCCGTGCACAATCGAAAACTTTATAAAAATAAAAACCCAATTTTCAGATCGAAAAAGGGTTGGGTTTTTCGAACATAAATTGAAATATTAAAAATGAATGACCACTGCAGATGTGAGAGGAGATCTGTGTTGAGAAAGTCAAGTCATGAAGTGAAGTAAACACAATTATGCGTTTCTTGCGTGTGAGAAGTTCGAGGTAAGGTCAATTCATGGCTAAGCAAATCACCGCTAGGTGCTTAATGTATGTGTTATGAGCATGTATTCGTCGGTCGGCAATTGTTTCCATCGGCGATGAATACAAGGAAATAGTTGAGTCAAAAGCGATTAAAATCGGTGTATCGTAAAGTCAAGTCGGGAGGACTCCGAAAATCGAGCCTACCGCAGGAGAATTTTTCAGATTTTTTTCTTGATTATGGGGAACTAAAATTTACGGCAAAGGTAATGGTCTTGATGGTGCCATCTGCTTAAAAATTATTAAGAACAAAAGAGTAAGCACCAACGGTGTATTTAGAGTTACGCTAAGTTTTAATTTCTAACTTCTAAAACCTTGAAAATTTCCAAACAAAAACTTTCATAATCTCACTAATTATATCAATTTAGACTCGTCGAATTTCTTTGTTTAGGTTTTCTAAGATTAAAACATAATCATCTTTGCAAGAAACACCAACATCATTAGGATCACCAATGACTTGTCTCCGGGAAATATATGCACAAAGAGATAGATGGCAAGACCAACCTGGAAGATGAGATTATAGGTGCCATTCCCAAAGCGAGTTGTCGTCCAAAGAGAAGACAATGATAGTGTCCGGACCGCCAATATGTAACAAAAGATACAAGGCCCAAAATGCCTAACGTGCTCTGTCCACTTTAGCCGCATAAGTGGATGAATTGCCTTGGTTGTGAGAGATGAGGCTGATCGTGAATGCAACTACCCAGTCAGCCATCAAATAGGCCAAACACGAGAGGAAAATGATGCGGTAGTTCACTACTTTTTTTGTAAGGGGTGCAAATAGAATGAGAAAGACCTAAAACGAGATACTCAGCATGACAAAGCCTCGGATGTTCCATTGATATCACATTTCCAAAATCAAGCCAAATGACATGTTTTTGCTTAGTTCAAACTTTATCACTTCTATCTATATAGTTTTGGTTTTTATATTAGAAATAGTGGGAAATGTATATATACATATTGAGATGATTCCTTGCTTGTTTGTTAGAAGAAGGAATCTATTCAAAAACTCAAGAGTGTAAACAAATCGTATACCACGACCCACAAACGAACACAAGTGAGATATCTCACGCATTAAAATGGCAAAAGAAAAGTATCTCATCCATGATTAGTTCATCATGATGAAATCTTAGATGTATCATTTGTTCAACAAATCCCAAATGGAACTAAATGCCATGTTATTGCTTAGTTTGAACTTTATCGCTCCGCTCTATATAGTTTCCGTTTGTATAGGAGGAATAGTGAGGAATGTATATATACATGTTAAGACAGTTCCTTACTTGTTTGTCATAAGGTAAAAGAATCATGAACTAATTATTCCGCAAATGAACACAAGAGAGGTATTTCATGCTTTTAATGGTAGGAGAAAAGAATCTCATGCACGGATGATGCTTATTGCTTTGTGTCAGGTTGGTGTTTTATCATCGAATTGATTTAATCTCAATTCTACTTACACATCCATTTATTCTGCGAATGAACACAAGGAATGTATCTTGTGCTTAAATGGCAGTATAAAAGTATCTCATCCATGATTAGTTGAATGAAATGTTTGGTGATATCACATCTAACAAGATAAATCATCTATTTCTCACTATTAATCGATAAATGCAAACATGTTATATTTCAAGTTACAGTTATATGAACAATGCTCTATCACCATTGATATAATCAAGTACAAAGTGGAAAGACTACTAGAGTTGGCATGGTATTCTTCAATTGAGACCGACTTTAGCTTCAGTTATATCTAGGCCAAGATTTTGTTGCCAAGAAATATACGATGAAACCAGGAGAGTGGGACCGATTGTGGGATGGAACCAATTGATTTGGAAAGGCAGTTTCAGGAAGCACAACTTTATCGGCTGGCTAGCTTGTAGGGATAGACTGCCAACGGCAGAAATTGTATTACGTTGGATGCCTAAAGTAGATATCCACTATCAGTCTAGTATGGAAAGCAAAGAGCATCTATTCTTCTAGTGCACCTGGACTAGAAGCATTTGGCATACTATCCTTGCACAATACGAAATTCTGGCAGTTTTTAAGAGGACTTCAATGGATGATAAGTGCTACCAAAGGTAAGGATTTGGTGGCAAGACTTCTCAAGATATCTTTCCTAGTGACCATTTATTGCATTTGGATGGAGCGTAACCACAGAACACAAGTCAAATGATGCCCCCATAATCTTAGCTAAAATTCATAAACTTGTCATAGAGCAAGCTTCGCACTACAAAACTATTAAACCTTCCTAGGCAAATGAAATATTGGCCAATATACACTCCATTTTTCATGATCATAGTTCTATTTGTAATGCTGGGGAATACCCCTAAGCTTATGTACGTCAAATTATAAATAATACTTACATTTTACACCAAAAAAAAAAGTGGAAAGACTATGAAAACTATGTGAACCTTAATAGAGGGTGAACAAGTTGGGAAGAACACAAAGTTTATAGAGAATTGGAGGTACCATGGCATGAACATTTCTACTGAAGCCTTGGTCACTAATGTACTTAGAAAGATCAAATGAAAAGCTGTACATAAGTCAACTACCAACATAATGCTTTGATACTCATGGATCGCTGATATGAGCAATTCTCTCTATATCATGTGAGATGAACGTGCGATTCACAAGTTCATGCATTTTGAATAGAAGACTCAGATATTCTTTTTGCTATCAATCTAAGCCTCAAGGAATTTTGACAAGTCTTAGACCTGGAACTTTGGAAAGAATAAACAAAGCAGAATCCAATCAATCACCAATCACTTGTGAAAAGGATTATTTCCAATTACTGGAGTTTGCCCCAGTGACCACCTTTCTTACTTGGGAAGGGGGAGGTGGAGAGTTCAATTCCTCACCTTCTCAAGGGGGATTAGGAGTGGGGATGTATAGTTTCAGATGTAGATTTTGACTGCCACATCCTACAAGAGACAGAGCAAAAGTTTGAGAGTGAGTTGAAAGTTAGAATAGGACAGACAAAAAAAAAAAAGAGTATTTCCTAATATAGCCAACTCTATTTGTGAAAACTACATCCTTACAAGATTTGATTGTATGAGCGGCCAGATCTCCTAAGAATTGTGTTGATTATTTTCAATGGCTAAATTAAGTATTTTGAAGATTGAAGACTATATAAGAAGATCAATGCATGCTGAAGAAGATAAGAGCGACTCGAGTGGAGAAGTGTACATTTATACTCTTGTTGTGCTGTGACCGACAAGTTCATTTAATAGGAGTACTTGTAATTGATCGTAATCTCTTTTGAGAAATGTACGAATGTTGTCGTAGTGCGTGAGATTTGATGGTGTGAACTACTGGCTTCGAGTAAAAGCAGCATAGGCTACATCGTACCTACTCAAAAGATTGCTAGTAGATTAGTTTGGAAGAGTAGACCTAGGCTTGATCTAAGACAAACAACTATAAAATTTATGTGCAACATCTGATATCTCTTTACTTATTTGTATATTTATTTGATAAAAGGATATTACACTTGATATCATCAGCTTATTATTGCATATATTAAGCTGATCCCGAATATATCAAACTTGATTTTAATGATTCCGTAAAAATATATCAAGTTTTAATAATCAATCTATTCACCCCTTTCTAGGTTGCACTAGACACAACATTATATAATATCTAACAAATCATATGAGCGTACTTGTATAAGATAAGTAGGTTATCATTCATATCAGGTCATGTCCTAATAAACATACATTTTCATTTGCATGATTGAGGGATCAAATGATTTGCGGGACAAAAAGAGGAGATGGTTTCATAGAATGAATGGATGGAGGCATTCAAGGCGACGGCAAAGAACATGGGAGAAGAGGAACGTACATTCACATCTCCTCTTTGAATCTTGTCATCAAGTAAAAAAAACGAAAAGAGACAGCATGTTCTTCTCACGGAACAGAAATTTCCCACAGTGGAATTCTCCTTTCATTTCGTCATGGTGATGACGAGCGACTGCTTTGAAGAGATTTGAGCAGAAGAACCATTTAGAGAGGAGAAAAACAACTTAGAGTTCGACGGTGGGAAAAAGAACAATGTAGCATTTTCGTGGAAGAGATCCCTCATTGCAGACAATGTATTCTTTCTCGAAAAATACTTTAATTAATAAACTTGACAGAGAGTGAGAGCGAGAGAGAGAGCTTCCTGGATTGTAGCAGAGGGTACAACATTGGCTAATTTGTGGAGAGCAACTAATGTTGGGACCCATTGGTTTTTAGAAGTTCCTCCGGACTTGTGATTTTGTTTTAAAATGTCTCCGAATTCGATCACATTGACAAAATTATCTTCAGAGCTCATCTCCGGTGAAATTAATTGCCAGCCAAAGATCACATTTTCGTCATGCATACATTTCGCGCCCTTTCTAAGGGCAATTTCATCCCGGAAACACTTCTTCCATGCCGCTCTCGTGCATGATCGAAAACCTTAAAAAAAAAAAAAACCTCAATTTTGTCTCATTTTTCAGATCGAAAAGAAAGGGTTAGGATATCCCTCGCGTGAATTAAAAGATTGAAGATGAAGGACCGCTGTAGATGTGCAAAGAGAGCTGCAATGAGAACATTTCGGACTGAAGTGAACACAGCTAGGCGCTTCCTGCGTGCTAGAAGTTCAGGGTAAGGTCAATTCGAAGGTAAGCGGATCCCTGCTTCGTGCCAAATGTACGGATGACGAGCAAATGTTCGTGGGTCGGCAATTATTTTTACTAGCGATGAGAGTTCATAGAAGTTATAAAATCTGGGATGACTCTGAAAATCGATGTCACTGCAGGAGAATTTGTTATATCTTTTCTTGATTACGGGGAATTGAGATTTCGGGTAAGGTATTGGTTTTGGTAATGCCATCATTTGATATGCTTGCGCAAACATTAATAACAATTTAGTAAGCACTAAGGGTGTATTTACAGTTATGTTAAATTTTAACTTATTTTTTTTTGGTCAATATGTTAAATTTTAACTTCCCAAGCTGATACTTTTGATAATATCCCAAAATATATTGATATTGATTTATCAATTTCTTCACATTTTAAAATTAAAACATTCTCATCTGTGCCAGAAAATTTTACAATGGGAAAATGTAAATTTATCGATGATTAAGAAAACAAGTTGCAAATCCATGCGGAGAAAAGTGCTACACGCCCATGCTCACGACCTAGATCTTATCTAGCCGCAAGGACTAGGGACACCGAAATGATAATGACGTAATAAAAATGAAATGAGATTGAAATCTCCATCCTCGTACTTTTTCTTGGCTACCATGTGGTCATGTCCCATGCTGCGAATTCAAGTTTGGTGCAACGCTGCTATCGAATAAGAAAGATGCCTCATAGAAATATAGCAAGCTTATTTTCAATTTAGCAATAGACTTTCACACTCATTTGAAATATTCATTTGAAAGATAAGTTTTCTGTCGTGTCTTTCAATTTGTCGGTACAAGACAATGATTCGGGTGTCCAATTTCTTTTGAAAATGAAATTTGAATTGAAAATGCATTTGGTCAGAAATTTGTTTTCAAGTAAGGATCCAACACATGCGGAATTTTAACCTTCGAACTGCAAACTATAAACGAGAAGAATAGTTGTTTACTAAATTTGTGATTTCAATGAGGACACAACATACTGCTCAAATTGAAATACGTTTTTTTAACTTTGAAAATCACACAATCAAACGTGTTTTCGTAATTTTTATTAATACCAGAAACTTTCACTTTCAAGAACCGATAGAATTTTCATTGAAACAATCATTACGAACATCACGAAGCAGAGCTCTTATTGTTTATGTAAGGCAATACCCCATTAGCGTTTTTGTCTAAATTTTCAAATTAAGAAGAGAATTTATCATATTAGCAAAATGGAGCGATTTAGGGCTTGTTTTTCTGCACTCAAGAACAAGTCAGTAGTATTTTTTGTTGGTTTCCCATAAAAAATTAATATTTATCAGTTTTTCAAATAAAGGAAAAATT
The DNA here is from genome assembly GCA_024733475.1 of Syzygium grande. NCBI lineage: Eukaryota > Viridiplantae > Streptophyta > Magnoliopsida > Myrtales > Myrtaceae > Syzygium > Syzygium grande. The sequence continues at coordinate 28,891,848 of JAMXDD010000004.1, read as the reverse complement.
ATATACGTATTAACATGTCAATATTCATAGGTGGTAAAATTATCGACGATTTTGGGTTAGAAATGTCTGATATGAATTGCAAGAAGCAGAAAATGAATTCACAAGATGCAAAAGATCTAACATGACGAATAATATCTCAATTAGATTGTTCCCTTTTTTTTTTCCCGCTCGAGATGTTTCAAAAATACTGATTTTACGGTATAAACCGAGAAGACCAACACAAATTGAGAAGCTGAACTAGTTGAACTAGTTGATCTATTGATTGAATATCATTCGAGAAAATTCTTTCTTGACTAGTCATTATTTTGGTTCTGGGAAAGCTCCATTTCCAATCTAATTCTTCAAAAGACAAAAGGATGATATCTATGTAATGTCTTGTGTTGTATTTCCGATGACCTAATCGATGTTACAGGAAAAACTTAGTCTCATTATTTTTTGCAAATCATTAACCGGGAGATTAGATGATAATAATTCAATGCTATAATGGGATTATCCAATTGATCGAGACCAACCCAGGGAAAATTGGTTGAAAAATTGTGAATGCGTGAGTGCCGTATTGGTAAGAATAGCCTTGACTAATGTATCTCGTCTTGTACTAATAAACATGTAAACCTAAAACCTTAGAAAGCATCTTCATTTGGATGATCGATGGGTCAAATGAGGTGTGGGACAAGGAGGAGATGATATCGTAGAATGAGTGGACAAGGCATTCACGGCGGCTCAAAGCTACAAATAGCGACAGAGCAAAGGAGGTGGGAGAAAAGGCAAAGTACATTCCCATCTCCCCTTTGAATTTTAGCATCAAATATTAAACAAAGAAAAGGAGCATATTCTTCTCATGGAAGAGAAGAATTATTTATCAACTGGTTGTCGAATAACAATCAATGAACCCAGTTGTTGATAAAAACAAGATACTTAGAATGGAAAGGAGAGTAGAGCTAGGCTTTTGGCAACAACCAAAAGAATTCGGTAATGGTTGAAATTTTCATTCGGTCATAATCAATCAGCTTCCTCTTGATTTCCATCATCATTTTGTGTTTCCGATTCCGTCCCGAACACAAATTCCGCATAGACGCCCCATTCAGGTTTGTACAAACAACCGAAGTGAGCGATCAACAGCCATACGAAGGCAAGAAGCTCGCCACCTTCGCTCAGCACCTGCATATGTACCTCTCCCTTAATATGACCTGCTGCATAAGACAGCATCTCAACCCAAACTCCGCTCATCACCATCCACTTCCTTTCCTCGAGGTCTCTCATCTTTTGGGCCAACTCGATCCCCTGGCAAAGCAAGGTTTTAGCAAGCATGATTTCAATAAAAGCATCCTCGTACAATGTCTTGCATAGCCCCTCCACATCCTTGGCATCTCTGATGTTGTTCTCTAACTGGAGAAAAATGTTTGCTATTGTGATTTGGGCAAAACCCGCTACAGCAGACACCACATTAGGCTGATTAAGTAAAAGATACAACATGTAGTCAGAAAGGATCTTGCTGAATTCCCTTTCGTCATTTCTTTTTGTGGGTATCTCCATATTGGACCTCTCCATATTGTACCAGATTTCAGTAGCAATATGCCACATTATAATACTACTGTCGTAAGTAGTCTTGGTGACATCCTCTATAAGATCGCCGCAAATCCGCTCCGATCTACCCTGGAGAAACATATCACCTCTAGCCTCAAACATCTTCCTCGCCTCTGTTGGGTTACGCACGTCTCTGGATTTACGTCTCACCTCATTGAAGATAAAGATCCATAGCTTCTTAATGAAGGGATTCTTGGACACGAACCTTGGAGTCACAATAAATGATAATTTCCTTCCGGTGATTATCCCACGAGCTTGATGGTAGCGAGAGTTGATCTCCTCAGCCACATGGACTGAAAAACTACGGATATTTGCAAAAGTGATGATGCTCGAGTGCTGATCGCGTTTATACATCTTTCTTGAACTCCTTTTACAGAACTCGGAAAAAAGGTTGCAAGCATAGATGGATTCTGACCACCTTCGAAATATGAATGGTGTGTCTAAGACTGCATACATAGCATTAGCATTAGGCTCTACTTCACATATGGGCTTCCTCAGGTCATCCGTGGCAGATACCAACTCATGGAGAAATGAATTTAGTTTAGATGATCTTGTTTTGTAGTTCATGATTCCGACAACAGTCCAATCGGAGAAAATGACCATGAACAGAGCTATTACATCAAGGGCAATCCCTCCATAAAGAAGGATAAAAGTAATTTCCACATCGAGTTCAGGGAGCTGATGATTCTTGAAGCGATTGAACAGGACGAGAGCCATTGCAACCTCGGTGAAGGCTATGAAGCGGAAAATGTAGCTCCACTTAGAGCGTATTGCCAACACTTTTGTGTAGAGCACCTCATACATGAATTGGAGTTCAACTGATATCACCCTTAAAGCATCCATCGCAGAAACTTTGCAGAAATATTCACGGCTTAAGAGGCGTTCTTCAGTTGAGAAGATGAGATCTGCGAGACAAACCTGGAAGATTTGAAAGAAGTAGTAAGCATGCTTCACCACAATACTCTCGGCAAACTTTGCTTCTTCTTCTTCAGAATATCCATTCTTTAGAACTTTGAGTTCTTCAACTAACTTTGAATATGCATCCTTTCTTACCTCGTCGGATATGAGCATCCATTCCCTAAGCCTCGGAAGGCTCGAGAGATTGAGTGCTAGTGTCCTCTCCACATTTTTTATGAGCCCAGCAAGAAACACCATCATTGTTGGGATCACTAGTGACTTGTCACTAGGAAATATCTTCCAAAAAACATAGACGGCAACACCGACTTGGAAGATGAGATTGAGCAGGTGCCGTCGCCAAAGCGAGCTATCCTCTAGAGAAAAGGCAGTAATGGTATCTGGACCACCAAGGTGTAACAACAGAAATGAGGCCCAAAATGCATGAAGTGCTTCATCTACTCCTGTTGCACAAGTGCACAAATTGCCTTGGCTCTGAGAAATGAGCCCGATCCCGGATGTAGCTGCCCAATCAGCCATCAAATAGGCCAACCATAAGAGAAAAACAATGTGGGATTTCGCTATTTTCTTTCTAAGAGGTGCACATAGAATAAGAAAGACTTGAAGCGAGAGGCTCAGTATGACGATGCCTCGGATGCTCCATTTGTTCCACAAATTGGAAATGGAGCTAAATGTCATGCTTTTATTTAGTTTGAATTTCTTTTCACTCCTCTCTACACAATTTCGCCCTGAATGGGAGGAATGGTGAGGAATATATATACACACATGTTGAGATGATTCCTTGCTTATTTGTTAAAAGAAAGAATCTGTTCAAAAACCCAAAAAGGTAAAAGAACCGTGAACTAATCATTCCATGAATGAACACAAGTAAAATATATAAAGTATGAAATGGTAAAAGAAAAGTATTTCATCCATGACTAGTTGAGTGAAATGTTAGGTCATATCACATTTGACAAGGCGTTTGATATTATTAATGGCTTAGATACTGTATAATAAGTCATATCAGTGTACTTGTATATGATGTGTGGGAGAAAGAGGAAATAATTACATAGAATGAATGGATAGAGCATTCACGACGGCTCAAATCTACAAATAGCAACAGAGCAAAGGAGGTGGGAGAAAGAGAAAAGTACATTCGCATCTCTCTTCTTTCAAGTTTGGCATCAAAGAATAAAGAAAAAATTCCAAATAAGGCCTGAAACGTCATCATTTTATCAAATAAAAACCTAAAGTGACCATGACAGTTTTAAATAAGAGCTTAAAGTGACCATGGCAATTTCAAATGAGGGCCTAATCTCGTCGGCAGGCTAAATATTCTGGCCAGTCGAGGGCATTTTCATCCAAGGCACTTGATGTTATTAATGAATTAAATGCTATATAATAAGTCATATCGGTGTACTTGTATATGATGTGTGGGACAAAGAGAAGATGGTTACATAGAATGAATGGATAAAGCATTCACGATGTGAGCTACGAATAGCAATAGAGGAAAGGAGGTGCGAGAAGAGAAAAGTACATTCGCATCTCTCTTCTTTCAAGTTTGGCATCAAAGAATAATGGAAAAACTCCAAATAAAGGCCCGAAATGGCCATGACAACTTCAAATAAAAGCTTGACCTCGCCAGCCAGCTAAATATTCTGGCCAATCAAGAGCATTTTCGTCCGAAGACAATTTAAACCTATATTTTAATTAAACTAGATTAAAAATTAAGAAATCTAATTTTTAAAATAAAAGTACAAGCATGAGGGTAGTGGGGAGTTGCCATCGCCGCCTGGCGGTGGCTTGGCGAGGGCTTGTGACCCTCGCCTAGATCTGGGAGAAGGTCATGGCCCTCTCTTGATTTGGCCCTCGCCTCTAGTCGCTAAAAGTTGTTGGCCCTCGCCGAGGCGGCAGCCACAAGGGAGAGGCCCTCCCACTTGGGTTTTTTCTTTTGCGTGCATGTGTGTGTATTGTTTTTTAAAGTTTTAGATTTTTTTCTATTTTGAGTTTGTCTTTTTTATGGAAAAAGTTTTGGTTTTTTTAACCTAATTTAATTAAGATTTTGTGTAAAAATTAGGATTCAAATCAAAACGACGTCGTTTTAGTGCTTTAGTTAACCTTAACGCCACATGGGAGAAATAAAATTTTTAAAATAATCACATCAGCATTTTCCGTTAGTCAAATTAGACGGAGTTAGAGGATGGACTCGATTTTTGCATAAAATCGATTCTTAGGCAAGGAGCCTCGCCGGCTGCTGGCATGGATCGCTCCAACCAGGTCCTCGCTGGTCGTGGATGAGGCAACCCTCCCCACTCAGGCGAGGGTTGCCCAAGCCAGGGCTAGCCTCACCTATGCCTTTCGAGGGAGGCCTCACTCAGCCCTCTTCCGGTATCATCGGCCATCCCTTGAGACTGGCCACCGTTGAAAAGGAAATAAAAAAAACTGAAAAAATGAAAAAAGAAAGAAAAAAAGAAGGAAAGAAAAAATCTAAAAAGTAAAGGACGAAAGTACCATTGACCAGCCGATGAGGTTAGGCCCTTCTTTGAGACTGACATGTTCAATTGGGACCTTTATTTGAGAAAATGGGGACACCTCAAGCCATTATTTTAAATTTTCCCAAGAATAAAAGAAGAAAGAGAGCATATTTTCCTCACGCAAGAGACCATTTCCAAGTTGAAATTCTCTCGTGGGACTTCCATCTTTGGGTGATGATTGGCGACTACATTAAAGAATCGAGCGGATTCATAGTGGGGATCTCTCACTCATTGTGGGCATTGTACTCTCATTTTGAACATACTTTAATAATTAAATGTTTAGAGAGAGAGAGAGAGAGAGAGAGAGAGAGAGAGCTTTCTAAATTATCTCTCTCGGCTCATTTTCGGTGATTTTGATTGCTGGCCAGCACTAATCACGTTCTCATCATGCACACACCCCGTGCCCTTTCTAGTGGCATTTTTCGTTTGAATAAAACACACTTCCTCCATGCCAATTCTCTGCACAATCGAAAACCTTTTAGGGAAAAAAAAAAAAACCGATTTTAAGATCGGAAATAGAGGGTCAGGGTTTTACAAACAAAACTTTAAAATTTGGGGACGAAGGACCCCTACAGCTGTAACAGGGTAGTGAAAACGTTATGGATTGAAGTGAACACAATTAGACATTTCTTGCGTGTGAGAAGTACCACGTAAGGTCAATTCAGGGGTATGGGGATCCTCGCCAGCTGCAAAATTATTGAGTGAAAATAATCAAATTCAACAAAGTTAAGTGTTAGATGGACTTTGGGAATCGGGCTCACTACATGATAATATTTTATATTTTTTTTGTTGATTACGGAGCACGCATAATAATCATTCTGTTTATCTGTTTTTCTATTATTTTCGAGAACAGGTTTGGAACAGAAATCTATTTGGTAACATAATTTTATTTTTCTATTTCTGAAATAAATTTTTAATCCAGAAATAGGTTTGGAACGTGAATGAGAAGTAAAAATTTTCTGATTTTCCATTTGTGGGAAGAAAAAGAGAAATAAATCCTCGGATAAGAGAAATAAAAAGTTTTTATTTCTCTTTTTGTTCCACAAATTGAAAAGTAAAAAATTTGTACTTCTCTTCCTTGTATATGCTTAAAAAAAAACAATTAATAACGTATAATGGTGAACTAAGTGTTTATTTAGAGCCACGTTAATTTTTAGCTCTAAATTTTTAAAGCCTGGCAACTTTCCCAAACTAAAACTTTCATATCATTCCAAAATAAATATATATATTGACATGTCGATTTTCTCAAATTTTTTAAATTAAAACATTCTCATCTTCGCAAGAAAAATCTAAAATAGGAAAAAGTAATTTCCTCCATGTTCAGGAAAACAAGTTACTAACATATGTAGAGAAAATACTGAGAACAAAATCTCCATCCTCGTAGTTCTCCTAAGTTACCATGCGGTCGTGATCCAATGCATGGAGTCAAAATTTGGTGAACCACTGCCGTCAAATAAGAAAGACGCCTCAGGAAAATATAACAAAATTCTTTGTAATCATTTGGCTCGAACCAAGATCCATGGTATAAATTAACTATCAATCCTGAACCTGTCGAGAACTCTTGCCGTAACTAGAACGGGTCAAAGTACATGATGAAGTTCCACATTGTCTTTTTCTGCTCGATTGTGGTCAGTCCTCATCTGTCCCTGAGCCTTCCGAACGCGGGCCCTTCTTAGGCACCGTGCCGTTAGCAGTCTTGCTCTTCTTTTTCGAGCCCTGCACGTCGGCCTCGTCTTCGCTGTACTTGCTCTTGTGATTGTACTCCTCTTCCTCTTCAACCCCATCCTCCACAGCAGTTTGCTATTTTCCTTTTACAATGTGCAAATAAAATGAGAAAGACCAGAAGAGAGAGGCTCGGGATGATGGAGCCTCGGATGGTCCATTCGTTCCACAAATTTGAAATAGAGCTAAATGCCATATTTTAGCTTAGTTTGAACGTTATCGCTTTTCTCAATATAATTTGAACTTGTGTAGGAGAGAATGGTAGGAAATGGCGTGTGTGTGTGTGTATATATATATATATATATATATATATATATATATATATATATATATTCCTTGGTTCTTTTTTGTTCGTTAGAAGAAAGAATCTATTTAAAAACCCAAAAAGGTACAATAACCGTGAATCAATCATTCCGTGAATGAACACAAATAAGGTATCTCGTGCATTAAGTGGTAGAAGAAAAGTATCTCATTCATGACTAACTTAGTGAAATGTTTGTTCATATCACATCTAACAAAGGCACTTGATATTATTAACGAATTAGATATCATTTCAGTGTGCTTGTCCATGATGTGCGGGACAAAGAGGAGATGGTTAGATAGAATGAATGAACAAAGCATCCACGACCGCTCAAAGCAATGAATAGCGACAAAGCAAAGGAGGTGGGAGAAGAGAAAGTTACATTCGCATCTATCTTCTTTCAAGTTTGGCATCAAAGGACGGAAAAGAAAGAGATCATATTTTCCTCACGCAAGAGAAACTTCTCAAATTGAAATTCTCTCCTTAGGGGATGATGATTTGTGACTACTTTGAAGAATTGACCAGATTCATAGTAGGGATCTCTCATTGCGGACATTGTACTCTTTCTCTGAAAATTCTTTAATAATTAAATATTTAGAGAGAGAGAGAGAGAACTTGCTAAATTGTCGCAGAGGGTCCAACGCTGGCTCATTTGTGGAGAGCAACTAATGTTTTAATCAAAATATCCTTGATTATTGTTGGTCAGCAATTGATATCACATTTTTCCAATCAAAATTTCGAAGGAAAAAAAAGACCCAATTTTTAGATCGAAAATAAAATATAAGGGTTCTTTACCAAAAAATAAAATAAAATATAAGGGTTTTACAAGCAAAATTTGAAAATCGGGTATGAAGGAACCCTAAGGATTTAAGGAGGTAATGAAAACGTCATGGATTGAAGTGAACACAGTCGGGCACTTCTTCCGTGTGAGAAGTTTGGGGTAAGGTCCATTTAGGGATTAAGCGAATCCTCGCCAGGTGCGATACGTGCACATGACGAGCATGTGTTCATCGACCGGCAATTATTTTCACCAGGATGAGTAGAAAGAATTTATTGAGGCAAAAATAATCAAATTCAAGGTATCTTGAAACAAAGTTAAGTGTAGGTAGACTTTGAGAATCGGGCTCATTGCAGGACAATTTTTTATGTTTTTTTGTGGATCACGGGGAACTGAATTCACGTGTAAGGTATCGGTTTTGAGGATGCCATTTATGTACATGTTTAAAAAGCAATTAATAGCAAAAAATGGTGAACATAAGTGTTCATTTAGAGCCCCGTTAAATTTTAGCTTTAAAATTTTAAAACCTAGCAACTTTCCCAAACTAAAACTTTTCATATCATCCCAAAAATATATATATATAGATTTTTCAAATTTTATAAATTAAAACATATTCTCATCTTTGCAAGAAAAGTCTAAATTAGGAAAAAGTAATTTCCTCCATGTTTAGGAAAACAAGTTTAACTAACATATGTAGAGAAAACTACAGAGAACGAGATCTCCATCCTCGTACTTCTCCTAAGTTTACCATGCGGTCATATCCAGTGCATGGAGTTAAAGTTTGGTCAAACATTGCTGTCGAATAAGAAAGACGCCTCAGGAAAATATAACAAAATTCTTTTGGTAATCATCATTTGGCTCGAACCAATATCCACGGTATAAATTAACTATCAATCCTGGACCTATCGAGAACTCTTGCCGTAACTAGAAGGGGTCAAAAGTACACAATGAAGTTCCACACCGTCTCTTCTATTGAACTGTGGTCAGTCCTCATCCGTCCCCGAGCCTTCCGAACTCGAGCCCTTCTTAGGCACCGTGCCGTTAGCAGTCTTGCCCTTCTTTTTCGAGTCCTGCTCATCGGCCTCATCTTCGCTGTACTCGCTCTCGTAATCGTACTCCTCTTCATCATTCTCCTCTTCCTCTTCGACCCCATCCTCCACGATGGCCTCTTCCAGTGCAGCGCCACCCCTAGTGCCTGCACGAGTCCTTTTGAGAACTTTCACCTTCGAGTTCACTTTTTGTCGCAGCCAATCCACGAATCACACAAGCAGTAACACATCAAATTGTAGTTCCCTTCCACTGGGGCCAAAAACTTGCCCATGACCAGCCTCGAGCCACCCCTCACCTTCTCCACTGCTTCTCTGATGGCCTTACTTTTTTCCTTTGCATCTGCTCCCAATCCCTCCATTGTCTCCTCAATTGCCTTAGAGGCAGCACTTACAGCAGCTGCTTCATCCATGAAACTCAACTTCTGAGAAAACCAAACGTCATTGGAGTTGGGGTCTGCCAGAAGAAACCAGAAACTTTCCTCTTTGTGAAAAGGATACCGTGGAGCATGAGGTAGGGCGCCGACGAGTCCATTATCTCTTTTGAGTGTAACCCAAGCCTGAATCGTGACCACATCGCCCTCTTGTATGCCCTCTTCACCTTCAGTCTCACATGTAACTTCTATTGATAGAGAAGGCATCATCTCTAGAACTCTCTCTATGTCTTGTACTTCTGTGCTGGAGACACCTGCTGCCTGGAGCAGTTCGGCGCGGTCCTCAAGAGACATGTCCCGAAGCTCCTGAAATGTTCTCACTTTCTGCAAAAGATAATGAGTGAAGATCTTAGAAAGAGGGAGCTTAGGAGGAAGAAAAAAATCCACGCTGCCATGCATTGCTCAGGGCAGGCAGGACTTGCAGTGTAATGCATCATGAAGTGCCAATTTTCATTGAAAACCATATTACAAATCCCAGTAATACAAAAGATTCAGGGATGGGCTCACAGTCACTCCACCAAGTGCAACAACTGGTCAACATTTCATTTTAATTAACAGAAAAAAGGATAGCCTTAAGCTCAAACATGAGGCATATCATGACCATCCTGAGAATAGTATAGAATAGATCTCTGACCAGAGACAACACATGTAGCAATCATATACTCACCTTGCGAGCAATCCTCTTAATAACAGATTCGCTGATATGCGGTAGCTGCAGAAAAGGTGCAATGCCTTCACTAGATCCTCCAGTTGTCTTCTTTGCACTGAGAGGAACAGCCTACAGTACATTCATAAAACACCCCCATGCTCCACTGGATTAGTTATAATTTTGTATCTAGTAGCGATAATGTACATTGAAATTTGGTGCAACTCCACATTCCTCCACATCTCAGATATATTGCAAAAAGAAAACAAAGGCAAGTGAGCATTATAAAACAAAGAAGTAAATGGCAAATCGACCTCCAAATTAGAGAAGAGTGCACGTCAGACCTTTGAGATCGTGAATATTGGCTTAAGGCCTGTTTGATAACCCCTATCAGGTGCTGAAAATTAGAAATTCAGCACTCAATGAGATGAAGTTGGTTTCATAAGGTGAATTGGCATTTACAGTCAGAATTCACTTAATCTGATAAGGGGTTTCTAAATTCCTCCCATAGAAAATGATTGATTGTTATTAGAATCTGGCCAATTATATTGTTAAAACTTACCAATACTAATCATAATTTTGTATTTGGTAAGAAATTAGTAACATTTCATCAACCAATCAGTTAATATCAAACAGCTTTTTCTTTCCAGCACTTGAAATGGTTAACACATAAACTTCGCTGCTTAAATGTTTAGCAATTATTTTTCAGTTTTACCAAACGTCGCCTGTAGTATCACTTTTCAGATCATCAGGTATTTGTCATTTTGCTCGTCATACTGTCAATGTATGCATCTGTACTTCATACAACTCTCTGCTACTAGCTAATACTCAAGTTTCAATCAACTAATGTAACTACATATTTTGAGTTCAGTTCTCCACAATGTTGGACATCAGAGATCACGGCAGAAGATTCCAAGTAACACAGAACCTCAGCACAACAAACACACACACATGCATGCACATGCACATAGAGTGAGAGAGAGACAGAGAGACAGAGAGGCAGAGAGTATTTGTTCAGAAGATTGACAATCAATCTCCTTGACTCATAATCACTTACTCATGCATCAAAACTGTTAAAGCATAAATGGCAAAAGTGTCTTTCCTTGACAACCCAAATCTATGGAATTAGTTGACGACAACAATTAAAAAAGATTAAGTTCTCAGCTTCAGCACCTGAATAATGCATTGAGAAAGCTCCACAACCCCAACTGCAGGCCTCAGCCAACCATGTCCTTGGGCAGTGCGAGGAATGACAGCCATCTGAATGAAAAGTTAAAACATTACTGAGAGGAAGAGGATAAAAAGCTAGCTGAATGGTTTCACAATATGTCAACAAAGAACACCAACACGATCAAAAAGGTTTTCATATAGCATAAATACTAGTATCTCAGTTCTTGTAACACTAATAATATGAAACACACATGTCAAGCAAAGAGCTATAAAAAGATTCAATCATTTCTACATGGAACTGCATGAAAAATAACTGCCAAGATACAGACCAATACAAAGGAGCAAGAATGAAGAAGGACGCAAGAGACATGGTTTCTATATAGAAAGCATGCAAATTATATATAGAATAAACCCTTCCCCCCACCAATCATGACTAAGTAACTAAACAGCACCTTCATTAATTCTTCAAGTAGCCGAGGTGCAAGTTCCAAAACACGTCTGAAATCACCAACCAAAGCTGGAGACAAGGAATCTGATTCTCTTGTTAACTGAGCCTGAATCAACAATTCTGTCTGAAAGAAATCAAAGCACCAAGCACATCTTTATTAAGTGCCGAATTACTTGAAAAAAAAAAATCGACAGAAAGCTACTTATGACAATCTTGCTGCATATCACCTTGACGAATGGGGGATGTTGCTTCCAAAACTTAGCTTGTTCTTGCTTGATGTTCTTGAGATCCAGATTCAACTCGCTCCTGACCAATAAAAACAACTTTTGAAGGGTTCCTCATCAGTCCTTCGGACTGGAATTTCCATGAATTCAGCAGCCTTGATAAAGACCTCCATAACTTTGCTGCAAGCAATGGTAGACGAGAGAAATGGAGCGTTATACAACTTGACGGGTCTAAGAGTTCACCAAAAACATATTACAACAGCAGGGAGATGCTTGAAAGAGAGTAGTAAAAGTTTAACAAAGGACATGTTAACTGCATGAACGATGGAAGCATCCTACCATCAGAATAAAAGTTACAACTTAAACTAGCAATTTCATCCTTCCTTTTGTATATAGCAACAATAAATGGTAGGTCTTTCTTATCACTAACATCCAATAGCATAAACAAAACTCTTCACGCATACAGCAACAAAACCAATGGGACATATACTCAGAAAGGACCACATACCTCGGGGCCAAAGAAGGTTTCATTAAGCGATAGTAATTGGACAGTGTATGATGCATGACATAGTTTCCAGTATACTTTGATGACCTTGAGAGGTATATCACGGCAATAACTAGTGGCAAAAGAATACAGACGCCCACAATCCAAAGTAGAAGAATTCCACCAGAAGCACCATCGATGTCCAGCAGGAACTGAGGGAGAGCAATACCCATTTGAAATCCCTGCATAAGACCAGGATAATTTTAAGATTTCTCAAAGGATATTAATCAGATTAGTAGACAGCTTCAAACAACAAGTTACCTGCTTCCCATCCGGATGACCATATTTTTCAAAATTTTCCTTAGATATAGGATCAGTGAGAGCTTGATAAGCCTTGGAAATGTACTCCACGAAAAACTTGTTTGCCTCTGATAACACATATATACAAAGTCAGCTCTTAGGATACATGAATTATTTAACTAAATCATCCTTGAAGATATTTGTAAAACTATCAACCTGGATCAGGATTCTTATCAGGATGGTATTGAATTGAAAGTCTTCTATATGCCTTCTTTATTTCTGAATCTGAGGCTCCAGGTTCTAACCCAAGAATGCTAAATGGCTCAAAAACTTGAATCTATGCATGCCAGAAAAAAGACAACTCAGTGAAAAGCGACATTCAGGAAACTCAGATTCATAGGCAATGATGGCAATAAGAGATGACATATACATATGTAGATAGATCAATAGAAAAGTTCTCCACATAGGTTTTACCTCCCCGCTCATATTTTTAATGTAGTAGACTAGAAATATCATCACGACCCAGAGAAGTACTAATGTCAGGTTGCTGCACGTTGAAAACGTGGAGATCTGCAACAATGAAGAAAAAAAGAACATGCAGTCATAAACTCAACCACCACACAATTCAAAAACAACAAATGCTTTCAAAATGTCAACCATTCGACTCACCCTCTTGAATATTGACCTGCGATACTTCCCTGATCTCAAGCATTCCGAACACTGGCAGTGCGTGATCTTTGATTTTTTGGAAGCAGCACGGCATAACTTCATAACGGTATAAGGCACTAAAGGCAGCGCCATTATAGTCAAAATGAAAATAGGAAACAGCGCACTATTCTCCTCCGACGCAGCCATGGCGACCTTTCAGAGCACAAGAACTCTACGAACGGCAACTAAACCTGCACGAATCAACGAAATTCAGCACGCCCTTGCAAACTATACTGGGTATATGAACATGAGCATCCATACAACACCCAAGTTTTCCAGTCGGTCGGTCAGCGCAGAACTCTGGAACACGACACATGCTAACAGCTTATCGCGCGTCGTGCATTGAATTATAATGGTACTACAATCAAAGAATCCGCAATGAAACGCGCCTCGGTGACAATTACAACAGCTCTTCACCACCACCCAAATTTACTAAACCAATAGGTAAACAGACAACATGCGACTCCATGTCAATCAAATCACAAGTAGTTTTCAGCTCCACCGAGCTACTCCGCCAAGGGAAATTGATCATAAATCTCGCAGAAATCGATCCAAAACACCACGAAAACCAGCACAATCATCAAAACCCCCCAACAATCCGACAAATTTAGCATAAAGAAAGGGTAAATCGACCCCGCCCGTGAAAATCGAAAACCCAAAAGCGCATGAACGAACACTTCTCGATTGAAAAAAAAATCTCAGCACCTCCGATTGAACTGAGAATCACCGGGGCCGTCAAGAACGCGATTTGCTTCGAAGATTGTTGTTCATCAGGCGAGCTCGCCAGCCCAATTGGCGACGAGCAGCGAGAATCGGAATGCGCGCGCGCTTATGGCGAGACGGAGGAGGAGGAGGTTCCTCTTTGGGTTTTCTGTGCTTTGGATTGAGATCTACGAATTGAAGAAGAAGATGATGAATTGAAAGCTGACGTAACAGTAGGGCTTTGAGGTGGATTCCCGATTTTAGCCATGGATATAACGCGGCGAGTGGAGGGTGTTTTCGTCCACTCGCAGTAGATCTTTAGTCAACATCCAGGACAATTTTTATTTTCATTTTTTTTATGCATATGAGCAATTTTTGGTACTTTTATAAAATTGAAAAACCCTCCCACAAAAAAAAAAAGCCCTTTTCCTTCTTTGGCCAAACATCTCTTCTCATCTCATAAGATATTAAGTTAAATAAAGATGCAACGGAAGGATCCTACACTGCAAGTTCAATGGAAGGATCCATAGCTGGTAATTGCAGTGACTTCTCGGGGAAGATTATGGATGGATTTGCTAAATTGGTGAGGGCAAGTTCAGCTCTTAATATGAAAATCCTTGCTTGCCTTGAAATTCTGAAGCTACTTCATGCACGAAGGGAGAAAGACAAAGTGAGATACCTACTAGAATCTGATAACTTGACTTTGGTTAATTGCCTTTTAAGCTTAGACATTTCTCCATGAGAAGCCACTCCACTTATTACTAAATGCAAACTTCTGTTAGCCCATTTACCTAATGTTCTTTTAGTCCACTGTAATAGGGAAGAAAATCAGATGACAAACTGGATTATTAAGACTCATAGGTGCAAATATTTACCCTATAATTGGGTCTTTAACCCTCTTATAATCCTTCGGAACCTTATGTGCTGAAACTCATCTTGATGAAATGAAATGATCCTGTTTCGACAAAAAAAAAATAAAAATAAAGATGCAAGACATAATGATATAATAATTTCGAAAAATTAAATTTCACTGTAGCTTTTTTCATCGTTCTTGAAAATGGTTTCGAATATTCTTGTTAACTTCAGCTTTCTACTCTTAAAAGGGCTCAAATCTATTACAATTTACGTAGTGAGGTTGCACATTAATCCTTTGTTTGTTGGTGGTGATATGATCATCCGTCACACGAGAGTGCATGTTGAAAAACAATATTTAAAGCTCGAGAATAATTTTTCCAATCCTTGTTCGAGAATGTAGTTTATGTGTGTTAGAAATACATATTTATTCATTATAATCAAAGTATCTTTTATTGAGTCTTTCAAAATTTTCTGAATAAACTTGTCCTTGGCTAAGTAAATAAATTATAATTATTTATTTGAAAAATACATTTTTATTCTATGCGAATTAATTTTTTTATTTGAAATTAGTTCGAAATTTATCCTTATTTAAAGTTTTCAAAAGACTTGTAAATCCATTATTTTATTTTAAATAAAATTTTTTAAATTGAATAAATTGTCTGAAATATCCTAAACCTATTCTATGACGGCCAATTTAGTCTTTAATATTTCAATTGTGCCAATTTTGTCATAAATTTTTTGATAACTTACTAATTTAATCATAAACCTTTCAATTGTGTCAATTTAATCATAAAATTTTAAAAATTTGTCAATTTAGTCATAAATGTAATAATTTGTCAATTTAGTCTTTTCGATCAATTTTGATCGGAAATGACTGACACGATGATTTAATTAGCATCCTATATGATTAAGATGTTAGCCTTTGGAACACCCAACATTGACATGGATAATTTTTACAATATTTTAAAATTTTTATTTTCTTTTTACTTTTTCCCTCCACTAGCCATCGTCGGCCTTGGGCAAAGGACGCCTAGGCTTAGGCTGGTGAGGGTAGCCCTTTGTTGGACCCTCGCCTGATTGGCGAAGGGCTGCCCACACAAGGGAGGTTCTTGCCAAGCCAAGCAAGGGCGACTCTCACCCAAGGCCAATGACCTTCACCAACCATTGACAAGGCTCAGTGACAGCTGGTGAAGAGAAAAAGGAAATGATGTTGAAACGCGATAGAAAGATTGACTGAATAAGAAAATTCGACGGAAGAATAATTCATTCTCCAAGTATGATTATCATATCAAAAATATCCAAAGTCTGATCAAATGAAACCCTAAAACAAGTTTATATATCTCCAAATCTAACCCTACTAGGATTAGTAAATATCAAAACGTAAAATTACGAAACTGCTATTTACATTAACCCATAAAAAATACTAAAAAATAGAAAAACCCATCTAAACGATCCCGAATCGCGAAAATCCATCGTGATTATTGATCAAAGATCGTTTCGCCTTGAGAGACCAAATTTAAGTTCAATCCGAAATCGTTGACTTCAAGCTCTTCAGTTCATCTAGTCCAATAACAGGTCTACCGATCTCCCTAGGTGCATCGGGAAAGGAAAGGAAAAAAAAAGAAAAAAATTCATAAAATTAAAAAAGAGAGGAAAAGTTATCCACATCAAGATTTACCGCGCATCTTACATAGGATGGCTAATGCTGACTAAACCACAACGTCAGCAATTTCCTATCAAAATTGACAAATTATTAAAAGATTTATAACTAAATAGGCACAATTGAAAGATTTAAAACTAAATTAGCAATTTGTTAAAAGGTTTAGAATTAAATTGGCATAATTGAAAGGTTTAGGACTAAATTGGCCGCCTTAACAATAAGTTTCGGATTTTTGGACAATTTTTCCAATAGAAAACTATATTAGTTATAAATATACGGAAATATCACTAAATCTCGATTTTAAGCAAACATTCTCTACTATTCTAACAATATATAATTTTGCCATATATTGTTGACCCCTTTCTTCTATTAAACTTGTGTAATAGAGAGATATTCCGATGGACTTGTTTGCAATAATTTCTCCGAATGCTGAACAAATAGCGCCAAGCCCGTGTCGACCATGAAATTAACTTTACGATGCATATTGAAAAAAAAAAAGAAAGAAAGAAAGATAGATAGATACATCAAAATCAACAGATTTTACTAATGGAATTTTGGTGAACCGAAGGTGTCGTTTCTAAGACAAGCTTACAGCAGTTTCCATCGCACCACCCGAATCTGACTCGAATTGAAGAAAAAAAAAGAACAAAAAAACAAAAATTAGTTGGCTTCTACACATGCACGTGCTCGACTTGAACACGTTGCGATTTAGAACGATTTCCTGCAATTATGAAAAACGGTCAGTTTAGAAGCAAAAGACCATCATTGCTATCCTATTCCTATCAGTGATATGCCCTAAAAATTAATCAAAATTGATACTTTAATATTAATTATGATTTAAATTTTGTCGAAAAATCAACCTTCACTATACTTAAGTAGTCACCGCTTATGACTTGTGGGCCAAAAAGAGTTTTGAGCACACTACTAATATTTAATGAACTTACAGGGTCGCATATAATAGCAAACTAAGTTAATATTTTTTGTATGTCGGGATCTACTTACAATAAGAAGTAGATTTTAATTTATTTTATATTCAACTTATCTACGCGGTTGTGCACGTTATGAGATAACGATTAAACGTACGATTGAAGGTGGACAGTTTGGCAAGCCCAAATCGGCCAGCCCCACTTCTTTTAATTCGCGTAGATAATGAGGATATATATAGTGTATGTGTGGGTGACAAAAAAAAAACTAAGAGAAAAACGCCTCCAAGAGAATATGAAGAGAATCGGTCTTTGTTTAGAGATCTTTAAGAGAATCTCAAAAATCAAAGGCGATCAGGAAAAAGAAGTCTAAAATCTTTAGCTACCACTTGGATCGTTGGAGACTTCCGTTCGTGTGTGTGGATACCGGTAGAGGCGCAACACTTAGGGCGCTAATCCAGACAAAATCAATTGTCAATTTACCTTCGATCTACAAAAGGTACGTGTCGAACTTCTGTTTAGATTTCAATATATGCATGATTTTTATATAGGGTTTCGATTTATACATTCCGCTACGTTTTTAGCACTAGAGGAACCCTACAATTCCAACTTGCAAAAACAGCCTCATTTACTGTATTTCTTGCATTTTTCTACCGAAAACCTGTTTTTGTGTGAATGCAATTGCGGACCGAACTCCATAATTATCACTGAAAAGAGCTTCTCGAGGGTTTTGCACTTCCCCATTGTTTTGTGGGTTAATATGATTGGTATTAGTTCCTCCATTTGCCTCTTGGTTGATGTATGGATAAATTGTCCAATAAGCCCCAAACCTATTATACAATTACTAATTAAGGCATAAACTTTTCGATTTCATCAATTTAATCCTAAATCTTTACTCAAAATCCCAATGTAGTCATTTCGATTAAGTTTTGCTAGAAATCGCTGACATGGCAATTCAATCATCATTGATGATTACGATGAAAATTGGCCAAAATAACTATATTGGGATTCGTTCAAAGATTTAGGACTAAATTGACAAAATCAAAAAGTTTACAATTAAATTGATAGTCATATAATAAGTTTGTGATAGATTGGGTAATTTTCCTATAGCAATACTATTATTTGACACCAATCGCCAAAACCAAGTGTCAGAATCTAGAGGAAGTGTCAATTGTCCAATCTCATTTCCATTCAATTTCCCTTTCTAAATCACTAATTTCAAATAAAATCTAACGCTTAGCGAGGGCCTCGCTAGATCTAGGCGAGGGTTAGGATCATCGCTGTGATCGGTGAGGGCTTTTGCGGCCCTTGCCTAGTGGCTGACGAACCTGGTGTCGGCTACCCTCGTCGGACTTAAAAAAAAAAAAGAGAGAGAAAATAATAAAATACAATAAAATAATTCAGAAATTTTTTTTAAAAAATTAAAATGACATCTCCAACTTCATTTGATGCATTAGTTATTACTAGAAACCTGTGAAAAAGTTCTCTATTTTTCATATGGGTTTGAAATGGGATGATTCCTTTTTATTTTAAGCGTAAGGCATTTATTTCTTGGACCTATTTAAACCTGTTTTTAAGACTTAAGTTATATCATTAAATATGGTTCTAAATCCATTTTGCCACATCTATACTCAACCCGAAGCAGCATTGGTTTCTTCATTGCATATCTAACCTCCAATCTTGACTCAAAGAACGCGTTGAATCTGCAAAGGTACATCGTGAAGAAAAAAAAAACGACAAATTGGTTGGTTCTCTATGCACGTGCTTGACTTGAACATGTTGCAATTGAGTCCAACAATTTCCTGCAATTACCAAAACTGGTCACTAGAAGCAAAAGGACTACCATTATTATCCTATTCTTACTTGCAAAAACAACCTCATTTATCATATTCTTGCATTTTTATACCAAAAATTTGTTCTTCTGTCAATGCAAACCCAACCCCGTAAATATCACTGGAAAGAGCTCTTCAATGGTTTTGCACTTACGCATTGTATTGTGAGTTAATATTTTTGGTGGTCCTCCATTTGCTTCTTGGTTGCCATACGGAGACTGTCCAATAAAATCTTAAGCATATTTAATTTTGCGAATTTAGTCATAAGACTTTGTGCGAAATCACATTGTAACCTTTTTGATCAATTTTCATCTGAAAATACTGATGTGACGATCTAGTTATCAGCGACAGCGACACACTGTCACATTAGCGATTTTCAGCAAAAATTGGCTGGAATGACTACATTGAGATTTCACGTAAAGATTTAAAACAAAATTGACAAAATTGAAAAATTTACAACTGAATTGATACGCGTATAACCAAATCTGAGTGTCCGAATCTAGAGTAAGTGTTGATTTTCCAAATCTCATTTCCAGTCCATTTCCCTGCCCGAATCACTGATTTCAAACAAAATCTGGCATTTGGCAGAGGAAACTCCAACATACTTGGCCATCTCAAACTCAAAAACAACCCGGAGATCTAACTTGGTCTCCTTTTGAGAATCCTCCAAGTTCAATCCACTTTTGTGTGCAAAACTAGGTGTTCTCACAGCATCGGATGGGTCTAACTTAGTACGTTAACGTGGGTCGACCCGAATGAACACATGCTCACTATAAGAATTATGTCATATCATCAAACCCTATGTTTGTCCCGCACATTACAATCTATTTATAAAAATAAGTAGAGAGATTTGCGGAAATGAGGAACAAAAGGGCCCGAAATTTACTTTGTTCGGCCCGGGCACAGAAATACCAATCAGTAATGTTATGGCAAAATTGCTCATAAACGCAATTGGTGCGATTCTTTTTAAGATCCTCTTCGTATAAAAACGAGTATACGTATAATGAATCAACCTTTTAAATTGACTGCACACTTCATGGTCCGACCTTAAGTCCTCTCCACGTATTTTCTGCACATTGGTCTTTTGATTTTCATGTAAATTATTTAGTAAATAATTACTGAACTTAAAACAATCTAGCTCTGACCACATTACAAATTCACAACTACTTTGAAAACTTTTCAAAACTTTCAAAATTAACTTTTAGATTTCAATTTTTAATTCACTAAAAATCTTTAAGTCTCGCAGGTCGACAAAATTTTCACGATGATCAAATGCGAAAAATATCAAATCCGAATCTTCTAAAAGATTTCCAAAAATTCGAGAACGGGAGAATTCGAGAGAGATTTTGGTAGATTTGTAGGAGCGTCTGAATGCACAAAGCCCCGGGAGAGCGGGGGGCGAAATGCCAGAATCTCAGCTCCATGTCGATCTCGGCAACGTACAGCGCTGAATACGCCATGGGAAGCAAAGGCGTCACAGTGACTCTAATTTGTTGCCTTTCCCCCACTTCATCTCCCTCGCACCGAAAAAAAAAATCAAAACCGAAGCGGAAAACTTTTCAGGCAAAAGAAAAAAGGTGAAAAAGGGCTCAGAGAATCTCGATTACGGATCTCATCAACAAGCCCAGATGATCTGGGACTTCAGAGTTTGATGGTATGTGTTTTCGGATCATCACTGCCCCCAAAAAAAAATTAGCAGACGATGGAAACGAATCCCCAAAAGAGAGGCCAATAAAAAGAGAAGAGAAAAATCGAACCGGAAGCGAGAGCGAGGATAGCCGCGCGCGCGAGAGAGAGAGAGAGAGAGCGGCGAAGGCCTCAGACAGCTAGAGCTTATGAGGTGTCGATCAGAGACGGTCGTCTCAGATGGTACGGACAATCCTTTCGCATCACAGGCCGCCGCCGCCGCCGCCGCTCGAGCGAAGCAACCGCACCGGGCTAATGGCTACGGGAATAGGGGGGAAGAGGAACGAGCGAATGCGCAGCCATCTGAACGATGGAAGAAGATCTGAGACCTCCGCGACGGAAGAAGACGACGACGCCGAGGAGGAGGGCGAGGCGGCGGAAGAATGTGAGGGCTTTCGTGGGTGGGGAGATCTGAGAGTCGATGGGGGGAGTTAAATAGGCGGCGAAGCGAAGCTGAAGCTGCTGTAAACCCTAGACGTGTCGGCGCTCGGGTTGGGGACCCCATCAGGGCCATCACGGGCCGACGCCAGCGCCGGCCCGGTTCAAATGGGCCCAAATTTTGGTTTGTTCGGCCCGGGTAGACCGTGGGTGTTTAGCTATAAGGCCCGATCCATCCATCCCGATCTCACCCGATGGGGCGTGTTTGGGGCAATGAGCTACGCCCGATCCAACCGCGCGTCGCGATCGGATCGGGACTCCGCTCATTGATCAGTTCTACTCGGGAATAACCACGGCGCGAGTAAAAATAGATGAATAAATAAATAACTTGTAGTCAAAATTGAGCGCGGAGAAATTTCGTTTGTGCTGTCAAGCGGGTCAAGATTTCGAGTTCGTAATTCAGTCGAATCTTTTTGGTTGATCTTGCTAGTCATATTCGATGCAAAACATGTGTCGATGTGTATGAGTATAAGGCATGAATTTCGTTAGAAGGGTCTTGATTAAATATTTAGTTAATGTCACGAAAAATTTAAAATTAGTACATCCGTAATAAATTTTACCCCAAACTAGTTTTGGGGTTATCAAAAACAGCAAATTTACCGCGAAATTGCTGAGCTAAATGACACATGAAAATAACTCAATTGACATGATAAGTTCAAGTGTAAATTTATATTCATTTTGGATAAGATTAGTCACCGATATATTAGTATGGAGTATTAAATATTTAGACAAACTTCTCCAATGTACGCAATTATTAAAATTCCTTCTATAGTAGGTCCAAGAGGACACTTCCATGTCTCCTCACCTAACTCGTTTGATTGTCCCGTCCTTTTACACCCTACGCTTTGACTTAGGGAAAGCCTCTACCACATGTTGCTAAATCATCGTCACGGGTCGAAAGGCTTGACTAAGTCCAAGCCCGCCCCTAGCTTCATCGCAACATCAAAATCGGTCCAAACTTCTAGCAAAAATAATTAATATTCCATTTGGTTTCATGAATGACGTATGTAATAAGAGGAGAGTCACATTAAAATTTCCAAAATACCCCTAAAATCGAGACTACAGGGAATGTCGTGATTACCACTTTAATAATCAATCATGATTCATGAGTTTAATAGCCTATATAATTTATTAGACGTATAATCTATAATATCAAATACTTATTTATATTTTAGTAATTTATCTATGCTCACAACTAAAAATTAAGCACATATCATGTGATTATATTAGAATAAATATCATACAATAATCATCATTGCCCCTTTTCATGGCGCTTGAGGAAACCGCAAAAATTTGACTTGATCGAGCTTAAGTCTTAAGTTGAGTATTTGATTTAGCATGATCAACTTAAAATAAGCTCGAGCAATAAACCATGCCGATAGAACTTGATTCGATTACGATCGAAGTCAAACAAATCGATTCGCAATCATTCTCCAAAGTCAAATGCATCAACCTACATTTTCCCTGGTGGAGATTTGACTAAGGGGTGAAAATCTAAGGCCAATAACTCGAAGGGGTCATTCTTTTTCGATACGTTGGAATTGTTTTGCAGCTCCCAAAAGACCAAGGGGTCGAGCTAAACGATTCATGCACGTGGGATGCCTAGACCCGTAAAAAATGGGTCTATGACTCATTTCTTAACTCATTTTGATAAGTCAGATTATTATATGAGTTAGTTATTCAATAATGATCACAAATGAGTTTAGAATAAGAAAACTCAATATAATTTGGGTGTAGAATAAATGGGTTCATAACTAAATCTGTTAAATGGATGGATTAGGTCGTTTAGGTCGGGTCATAAATGATCCAACCCAGTTTAATCCATTTAACCCGTTTTTGATAAATTTATCATAAGGCAAATTTCTCAACTCATACCCATATCCGACCCAACCCATTTAATTAAATATAGGAAAGCTTATTTCTGATAATTATTTTAAAAAATTCTATTGCTAAACATCTTCATGCAATACAAATCTTTTAAAAAAAAAATGGAGCTCTGTTTGTTTTGCAAAAAACATAACATTTCTAGAAAATATTTTCCAATATTTATTTTCCAATATTTGTCTGATACCTAAAAAATGAACTAGAAAATATTTTTCCACCGGTATAAAAAATAATATTTTAATTATTTTTCTTTTCTTTACCTTTTTTCCTTTTTTCTTCTTCCCCACCGGCCAGAGGCCACACCACTCTGACCGATAGGTCGGCCTGGTGAGGGGATGAGCTTGCCGGGCGGTGAAGCTCGAGCTCGTCGATCTGGCGAGGCTAAGGCCTCGCTGGCCTTTGGCTAGCGTCAAGCCTTGCCGATCTAGCGAGACTCGTGCTCGCCCGCCTCGGGCGAGCTTATCCCTCGCCTGTGGCTGGCCACCGACGGGGGAAGATGAAAAAAGACAAAAAGAAAAGAAAAAGGAACCAAAAAAAAGAAAAATAATAAAAATAATATGAAAAATAAAAATTAAAAAATTAAAAAATTGAAAATGACATGTTTATTATTCACTTAAGCTTATTGGGTAACCCATTTATGGCCCATTTAAGTCTATTTTTAAAACTAAAGCCAACCCATTTATAACCCACAATTATTGAATATGGGTTAATATATGAGTTCTTGACCCATTTACCACATTTATTTATAACTTATTTAAACTCAACTCACATCTATGAATCTTCTTCACTGTTTCTCGTCCTTGCTTGCTACGTATTTTAGATTGTGTTATATATAGTAATGTTTTAGCAATATAGATCGGGGTCGGGTATGTGTTGGGTATGGCTTATCAAATTTGTATTGCATAGAAATGGATCAAAAAGGATTAAATGGGTCAATTTAGGTTTGACAATTCTCAATCCAACCTGACCCGCCCGTTTGTTGGGTCTACGGATGCCTAGAAATTTTCATGATATACTGTCATTGTCCTCTAACCCTTCATGTTTGTGAAGTGATCGATTCCCCACTCGACGTAACATGAACAAAGTGCTCCCTCACGCCCAAAAAGAAACCTTTAAACTAACATAAATTTTCCATATGGTGAAAAGAATATGCCTTAGAAAACACAATGATGCCCTTCAGGAGAGATATAATCAAGTCACTCGTGCATCGCGATACGTGATCAATGCAAGCATGCAAGAAACAAGAATGACTTGCAAATGACGACATCGATCATTTCTTTGCTCCTTTGCATGTAAGGATCCAATTTCATCATCTTTGCTTATCATGGCAAAGAGCGGACACCACCATTGGAGATACCAAGAGAGAAAAACGCGGGATTTCACTACCATGGAAGCAAACCTTTTCTTGATTTTGATGTCGTGGGTGTTGTCCCATTTCTCCAAGTACCAAACAAGAGACAAAATACCGCGTTTTATTCTATAGATAAACTCCTTGATTTCCCCAAAAACACATAAATAAATAGGACATGGTTTGCTTTTAGGCACCTTGTTTCCTGTTAGATGCTACTTTTTGATTCTCTATACCTAAACTGTTTGAGGGAAACCAGGACAAAGGAACCCACCATCAGCCATAACATGGGATTTGTAGACATAGAGACTTGCATAGAGACCATACAAACTATAAAAATATATAAACAAAGGTAGTTTTCTAAGGGAATATATAAGTAGAAAATTAAGAAATTTTCGAAATTTTTGCGAGAATTAATGCGAGGAGGGTGGCATTTTCTCCTTTTTAAGTTTTTCTTTCATTTGGGTATGGTGGGCTTATATGTTCTTATATTAAGGTGGAACCACTAGCTTCTAGGTCAAAATCTTGGATTAAATCGGGTCCATCAATCATCATAGATTATATCGGTTCTCAAGCTTCTTATTTTAAGTTTTTCTTACATTTGGGTATATTGGGCTTAAACGTTCTTATATTAAGGTGGAACCGCTAGTTTCAAGGTTAGGATCTTGGATTAAATCAAGGTTGGCGATCATCCTTACATTTTATCAGTTCTCAAGTTTCTTATTCCCCCCACCCAGATAGCATTATCTGGGCAAATTGTACTCACATTAATAGGGGATTATATTATTAGGTAAGGCTAACAATATGTGACTCGATCCATTTACAATACAAGATACGTGGTAAAATAATAAACACGGAAAAAATGCCCAAATAGTATGCCGCAATTTGACATGCTTAACTTGTTAATTTACAAAAATTAATATTTTCTTATCGTAATTTAATCATTTTTCAATTGGATGGAATGCGTTTGGGGCAACGTTTTTATAACATAATATTTAGAAAATGTCTTTTTAATGGATTTAGTATACGCTAAGTATATTTAATGAAAAGAAAATTTAATTTTTAAAGCATTGTTTTCACACGTTACGAAAATAGAGAAATTCAAAAATTAACCACACTCGCTAGCGGGGGGATATTTTGCTCGGACACGAACGGAATTCAAGTCCCGCAGCGGGGGCAATTTGGACCATCCAACGAAAAGGCAAAAACAAAGGGGGGCCCCACCTTTAACCAGAATTACGTCACCAGAGAAACCCGTGCTGTGCTTTTTTAAAACGCACGCTCCCCCACCACTCCACCTTCTTCTTCTTCTTCTTCTTCTTCCTCCTCCTCTTCTGTAGAGAGAGAAACTGCCATTGACTCGGCATCGCTGGAGAGAGAGAGGAGGGAGGGAGGGAGGGGAGATGGTGGACGACATGACGGCGGGCGTGGACGGGGCCGACGCGAAGCCGGCGGGGGGCGGCGGGGCGCCGGAGAGGGAGAAGCAAATGCAGGCGATGGCGGGCGTCGTGGTGGTGGTGGTCGACGGGGGCGAAGGGTGCTCGGCGCCGGCGGCCGCGGCGGCGAAGAAGAAGAAGGCGAGGGAGGGGGTGGTGGTGGAGTGCAGGATATGCCAGGAGGAGGACGAAGTCCAGGCCATGGAGTCTCCTTGTGCCTGCAATGGCACTCTCAAGGTCTCTCTCTCTCTCTCTCTCTATTTGAGCTTGTTTCGTTTTCTCATTTCCTCTTTGCGGTTCAAGTTGGCTGTTGGAACGCAGATGTTTCCGTGCGTTGACATTTGCGAATTCTGTGAATTAGATGAAACCTCTCGGTCTCTCTCTCTCTCTCTCTCTCTCTGATCAAGGGTTTTGATTTTCAAACTTTCATGTGATCACTCTTAGTTGAAGAAGTTAAAGGGAAAACAAGTAATCTGCTTTTGTCCCCTTTGGTAAAGGTGGAGTTTCGTGGAAATTGCAATTTTTATTTTTGGTGGAGCTGGTCTCAACCGCGTGACCGCTTTTAATTCAGTGGTTGTGCGTTGCAGTAATTTCTTGCATTGACGTCTTTGTCGGGGTTTGGTATACTGTTTGCATATTTGCTCTGATTTCCTCTTCGAGGAAAATAACAGATGACAAGGGAAAGCACTTGCGTGTGTGTATGTATGAGAGAGAGAGAGGCCCTCTAAATGTCCTATTACTGGGTTTGTCTAACAATTAGTATGTCAATGACGGAAAGAACTTGTTCTACGATGAACAAAAGACTTAAAATAAAGTGGATGACTAGGAGAGTGGGAAGAGACTTTCTGATACTTATATGGAGAATTCACGCTGGCAGAGGACAAATCGGGGAACAAAGGGTTTCATAAGGCGGTTTTCTCTTTATGCCAATCAGTTGATTCATAACTGTTATTAACGTCTGGCTGTTGAGTTAAAACAAAGCATCAGCGATACTGTGAATGCACATGCCATAATATTGACCGATGCTCTGACTGTTGATGTGAAGATATATAAACAAGCATCAGTAAATGGTGGAATATTTGACCACGATTCTTTTGTAGTACCCAAATGCCTCCCCATCTAGTTCGTGACTCACATGGATGGGTTAGTTAGCGAGATTCCTATCTTCCTTATTTAATACCCAACAAAACCACGAGTAAGAAGATGGACACGGCATGATTGGCAGGAAAGGAAGATTCTGTATGTTTAACATTGAGGAATGACTTGAACATGGTAAAACAGAGGGATTTTGTGGTACATGACCATGTATGGTAGTGACTGTTCAAAGATTCATGCCGTGTGATTTCTGGGTTTATAATGTGAAACAAGTCACTTAGATGCATTAATTAATAGCATGATGCATTGGATTTTTAATGTACACGTGAAGGAGAGTGGTGGCAGCTACCTCTTTCACTTCATATACCCACAAATACTGGGATCATTGACTTCTCATCAAGGAGTTGTACTTCTGTGCTTAAGTTGGTTGAGATTATGACCAAGTCATGCTTTGCTTTGTCATTGATCCCTAAGTTGAAATCAGTAAAATTTGCTCTAAGCTTTGGAGTTTTTGGATTGTCTGATGATATCAGCTCTCATCTTTCTTGTAGTTTGCCCATAGGAAGTGCATTCAAAGGTGGTGCAACAAAAAAGGTGACATTAACTGTGAGATTTGCAACCAGGTAGGACTGCATCTTAGCTTCTTAATCTATATATGATGAATATGCAAATTCACATATAAAAGGTCTGGTTTTCTATGTGATAGGTTTTTTCTCCAAATTATTCTTTGCCACCTGCCACCATCAGTCCCGATCTTGTGGCCATTGATGTCAGGTAACTTGTAAGCTTCATAAAGAACATAAAATCCCTATATGGAGCATACTTTCGACGTTAGTTGGCCACCAATGTCTAGATATGCTTTTTTTTAACAATCTACAATCAACATCTTCTACCATCTTAGAGAAAGCAATTAATTGTAGGGAGACATGCTCTTTTGCATGTTTTAAGGATTTTTCTTACTTTTTTTTTAGCTTTTGGTTTGAAACTTCTTATTCACTTCCATTGTTGGTTTTTTGTTGATGTATGAGGGAGATAATTTGCTTGGTTATTGATGATCAAGAAAATTGCAATCTTTTCCTCTTATCATTCCTCTGGTCTCCTCCGGCCTCATTATTGTTTCTCATTTTTCGGTCTTGTTTCTCTTTTTTTCTATAATGGGTAAAGAATACACATTCATAGTAACCTGATAATTGTTGGTCTTACTCCAAAGCTCAATCAGCTTATTGAATGCCCCCTTGGGGAAAACTTGATAATGACTAAGGCATCGACAGCCACTAGTAATCCACAAGAATATCACTTTCTTTTGAGTATTCTCTCATTTACTTAATCTCTTTCTGTCTTTCAATGCATTAAGTTCTAAACATTCCGAATATACGTTATCTGAACCAAGTTGCTTTTTTCTTCAACTTGTTTATTTGAAACTTTTTCTTTTATTTAAAGTCTCTTTGCAATAGCATCTAATTCCAAGCTATGTTATTCTTGCTATGGCATATTAGGAAGGGAAGAAGTTTAATATGCTAATGTAGTGTGTCATTTCATATAATTTCAGGCATTTTCCCCAAAAGATTAACAAATAAATTGGTCTCCCAATGATGTATCATTTATAAGTGTATGGCGGAGATATTCTTCTAGATGCTATTGACACTGCTGCTTGTACTCTCATTAGGTTGTCTGATCCGTTAGATTCACATGTCAATTCTTCCCTCTTAATACCACACAGTACTTTAGTTTGAAGTGAGATCCCAGGGTTGTACCCTACTCTTCTGCAGAATATTTGGACGCTACGACTGGTTATGAATCGAACATAACTTCTCATTTCAGCTTTATTCTCTCATGTTTCAAGTTGTCAAGTGAAAACTCACCTAGTTTCTCCATCTTTTTTGTCCAATCTTGTTTCATTTCACTGAATTACCAACCTGAAATGTCGGCTGCAAAGTAGATATAGATTCATAGCATCCTGCTCGTCTTAGCTGATGGTGTCATGCCTTTGCTTGTCGCGTCTCTGCATGCTAAGGTCGTAATGTTTAATTTTGGATATTACTGTCTGTCGCATCTATGATTCGCCATTCTGTGTCCTTGCTCAGCATCTGAAGCCTAAGATATTGTGTGCTTCTGTCAATTAGGCGAGCATGGGGCCCACATATCAATCTCCGTGATTCTCATCTTATAGCGCTAGCTGCTGCTGAAAGGCAATTTCTGCGATCTGACTATGAAGAGTATGCTGTTGAAAATAGTAGCAGCATTGCCTGCCTCCGAACTGTGGCTCTTGTTGTAAGTGATCGGAACAAGGGTTTTTCTATTGATTATTGCCTCTATCAGGAATTAAACGTGGATCATTAATTGGCAGTTGTTGATAATTCTACTTCTACGCCAAGCTCTCATGATTACACGAGAAACTGGAATGGTGCAAGAATCATCAATGTTTTTTGATGTAAGTCTCCAATACCAATGATGCTTTAGAATGCATAAGTGTGCCTGCAACTTGAATATAGCAGCACAATTTGCTTTTTCTTTAGAATTGTTTTCCCAACAAATAGTGTATGATTGGGGGGGAAAATCATGGTATATGGGGCAGCAGATGTATTTCAGACCTTTGAATATTTTGATATCCTTACATAAGTTATTTTGCATTCCCTTTTCTGCTGTCATTGCATCAGTGAAGTTGCAAAGGTGAGTGAACTGTGCAGTTGGCAGACTGAACTGATAGGTCCCTAGGTTGGTAGAATAGCACTGTCATTGAAAATGAAACTTTTTGGGAATAAGTTCATTTGTTGGCAACATTTGTAGTTACTTTTCCAATCTAGATTGATACTTTTTATTGAATTTAAAAAGAGTGAAAAATTTGGTGAGACAATTCGATCATACTAAATGCATTGGACTTTTCAGTGATAATTTTAATTTAATGAAAAAATTGGAACGTACTAAGTGCATTGAACTTTTCAGTGATCATAATCTCTCTATGGACTAGTTTTACAGCATGAAAACTAATTGTAATATTGGAAATTCAGTTTCAGGTTTCAGTTCTTCAGTTTGCTGGTTTTCTCTTGCCATGCTACGTAATGGCCAGATCTTGGTACATACAAAGCCGTAGGAGACAGGTACACCATTCTGTTTCACTTGACTGAATAATTAATTTGATGCTGAGAGCATTATAGATGACTTGATGACAAATGAAAGATGTGGTTTCTTTATGTCACCTTATGTAGACCGGGAATTAAATAACGTTGCATTGCAACTGATCCGAAGAGTGTTGATAATACATCACAGAATTGTTCAAAGATACTCATGTGTTGGGGGTAAACAAAAGAAGGAAAGAGAAGATACATTTTTCAGTTAATTGCAAATTTCCCCGACCTTAGGTGTCTCTTGCAGTTGCAAAGAGCTCCCCATCCTTTATGTCTTTGCAAATATTCCCTTTACCTATGGGATTTGTTTTTTTTTTTTTTTTGCAAATAGGCCCTTGTCTTTTAAATCTTTTAAAATACCTTCCCAACCTTTTGAAACGAAAGACTCCGTTACCTTTGTGTTTTTGTCTTTTTTCTGGTCAGTGAGAAGGAATGTGCCAAAAATCTTGAAAAGTTAAAAATGCCATTAGAACTTTTTAAAGAGAAAGACTTGCATTTTCTGCCTAAATGATTGATTTTAGCTCTAATATCTTTGAATTCTTAAATATGTAAAGTTACAAATATTTTTTGGTAGCTTGAATTGGTAATCACGGGATTATTTACCTTCTGTAATGCATTATATTGCCATATTTTTCAAGAAGTTTGAAATTTTGAAGTAAAATACCCAGTTTCATATTTAGGTCTATCTAAGAATCTTTTAGTAACTTCTAGCAAAAAAAAGAATCTTTTGGTAATTTATGTATTCAAATGTAGCTTGGTAACAACTCTGCATTCATCAAGCCAAAAACAGGAAATTTACTTATTAAGACAAAATAAAACATAAAACGAATAAACAATGATACGATCAATCAATAACTTCTACAAAATTGAAAACTAACATAATTAAGAATTCCAATAGTTTTTAGTGGAAAATGCACATGTTAACATGTTTTAAATGGCATTTTTAAACTATCTGTTTTTTTTATGTCAATTTAGGCAGACGGAAAATACTATTAAATATGGTAGTGGAGGTCTTTGCCTATCCTGAAGGTTGGGGGTACTTGTCAAGATTTAGAGGGCAGAGATTTTTGCATATACGTCAAAAATTGGGGAGAATTCGTAATTAACCTTACATTTTGACAGATTACTAAACAGGATTCTTTGTGTCTAAATAAGGAGATGTTTACATGAAGATTTGATGACTTCCTTTCTTAAATTAGTTCAGTTTTTACTGCCACTTTTAGTTCCTTTTTCCCTGATACTGGTTTTGTGAGGAAGATTGGTTTGCTTGAATCTTTGATGTTCTTAAGGTAATAAAGTTCAAGATAAGAAAACTATGATAAAAGTCATCAAATTTGTGGGGTTGTGTTAATTCTGTATTATGATACATTTCGACCATAAAAAACAAAAAAAGTATTATGATACATATAAAACATCAGCAAGAAATAGTTGTGGGAATAGTTGTGAAGTGTGACATATATAGTTTGTATTTGTCTCAATATGTAAACCATCAGGAGATTTTCCTAATTTAGAGTTTATTGCACCACCTAAGCTATTTCTGTTCCATTCTATTCTGATGTATTTCTTCCAGGTTTAAGGGAACTATTTGGCAAAATCATGGATGGCTGTTTGTCTATTTGTGCCTGAAGAGGGTTTGCTGCTTACGGATCTGACTTTCCGGAGTACTTGATGTGGGGAACTGCATTTCAACTTAATGTGTAGTTGTAGTCTTTCCACTCTTACTCTGACCTTGGCCAAAAATAGAAAAAAAAACCATAAAAATGGAAGGAAAACGACGAGTACGAGTCAAAGAAATGACATGGAAAAGGAGAGAAATTGACTGATTAATGTATGTGAGGGGAATATGAGAGATAAATTGATGTAAATGCGTGTTGATGGTTTTTCTTTTATTTCCGTAAGTTCCAATTGATCACAAATCAACCGATGTGGTTGTTCTGTATCAGCCTTTCTATGGCTGGTGATATCGATCAGTGTGGACTCTGATATTTAAGAATGAAAAGTGTAAATAATTTCCATATCAATGAATTGCTCGAGTAGGCATTTTCGCTTGCTAGAGCTTTATAAATCATGGACATGGAAAAAAAACTGCGGGACCATCCTTTTGTGGTCTAAGGTGTCCTCCTAAAGAATTCTTGTTCTTTATTCTGAATTGATTAGATCCTGTTTATTCTATGTGAAGTTACGAACTCTCTCCTTTCCTCATATCTCACTGATCAAAATTTGGCTTCTGAAGAATGCCTACACCTCATTTTGGTAGATGGGTAGTGCACTTTCTTTCCATGCATGCATAATTGTAGAAATTTTATCCTGTCCACTTTCCCGTAGGCGGTGTCAAGATCCGACCACATGATTTTAAAATTTTGGCTAGGGTATAAGGTTGAAGTGATGCGGACCTAGTTTAGGATCCAATAGTTAGGCGATACCGCCAATCATGTAGACTTGCGAGTGCAAACTCGTGTGTGAATTGTTCACTGTTTACAAATGCGAGATAGGAGGATTTTGAGCAAATTTCAAGACTCGTGCAAATTCCTTTTCTTGTAGAATTTCGCCAGCGAAGGGTCATGCAAGATAGGGTTGTTTTTCTTCCCATGGTAAACTCCTATGATAGCATAGGGCCGGTAAGAAGAGAAGTCCAACTTCAAGGGGTTAAGCCGAGTTGGTAAGTTGATCATATGCTTGCACTCTGAAACTCGATGGATTGCGAGAACTGGCAAATGGTCAGGGTTCTCAAAAATTGCCTTTCTTCACAAAGCTGAGGTAGAATCTCTATGAGATCATATGTTGGAGACTGTAGCTTTTCAAGAGAAGTTAAAGTTTCGGCTTTACACAACAAGAGAAGAAATTTAGAGAAAACGCAAAAGATCAAAGTCCAGAGATAACAAATCAATAAAACGGTACTTACTGGGTGAATGTGAGCTACACGATTTGCCTTGCCATATGACAATCGAGAGGCAAAGTAAAGTGCCAACAAGGCGATCTCACCCCAACTTCGACAATATGATCTTTTCAATTTCTAAATCAAAACTTGAGATCATCTCTTTTTATCCATTAACTAAATTTAATTTGTCAGAATTGTACTACTTAAAAAATTATTCGAACAACAAAACTAATATATTAAAGCTCAGGAACTTCTCTCTTATCTTTTTCTGAATCAATTTCCAATTATGTGAACTTTACATAAAACTATGTTCGTATCTATCTTCTACTGAATAATATTTGCTTTTAAAGGACTTAAGATATATTTAAGATAAGTGGATTTCAAAAGGACCTCTAATTGAATGAAATGTCAATATTAAATTTTTTAACTTCTTTTTTAAAAAAAAAAATAAGTGGTGTTGTAATATTTAAATGTTTTTTAAAGTAAATTAGTGTTACTGTAGTATCTATTATGAACGAACATTAAGCAAAAAAAGTCATAACATAAGCTATAACTCCAAATTATACTAAAATATTTTAAATTAAGTAGATTAATTTTGTATTCATTCCCATCTTGAAATATTCTTCAAAATATAAATCTTATTCATCTGATAAGATATATTTCTCTTTGTAACTTAATTTTCAATTTACTGAATAAACTATCCATCAATATATGTATGTATTTTCAGTTTCTTGAATTATAAGATTAATTAAGAGATAAGACTTGAAAGGGATAAATATTTCGGAAAGATAACAGTTATGATATTCAAAATACTTTATCTCTTCTAACACATTTTGGAAGGATAATAGTTATATTCCTCCATCAGCTAGCGAGGAAAAATTGGGAGATAAAAAATAAAATATCATACTTTTAAGGTTCTCTTTGGATAAGCAGTTTTTTTTTTTTTTGCGCTGAAAATAATGATAGACATATTTATGGAATCAATAAATCCTTCATGCGATGCTCTTATCTCTTTGAATTTTTATTATTTAAACATCTGTTAAAATTAGAGTGAGAATCGGAAAGACAGATCAAGAGAAAATCCTGGTGAATTGAATTTGAGTAACAAAGGACCAAACAAAGTGCGGAAAAGAAGAAGAAGATAAAAACTGCAATTTCCAACCCTACGATGAAGTAACAGAATCACTCTATGAAACCAAAGACCTTATAACAGAACTAAAGAAAATCTATGCACACGCTGACCCCTCTTCCTCTTGGTCACCGTTCATGAATGCACTTCATCGCAAGGAAGATCAAACAGGCCCGGGATGGTTGATAGCAAGATAAATCAGGCCCGCGGCGCCTGAAAACTATGAAGAGGACAATGCTGACGAAGAGGACGGCCCCTTCGTGACCAGCAAATTCACCAGAGAGCCACCCGTTATGTGCTTGTCGAGGTGCATTTAGGTCTCCTTCGAGTTCGAAAATCCGTTCGACATGTCCGTCCGCCTCGGATAGCCAATTCTAAATCTGGAACTAGAGCATCTCCTGTTCTTCCAGCCAAGAACTGGTTCGGATTCGACGCCGTGGCGACGACTCTTGAAGGTCTGGTGGTGGATTCGCGCCATCGATTGATAGGAGTTGATGGCTGATGGAAGAGCGAGAAAGTTGAAAAAGGATATCTTCACAAAATGAATTAAAGGAGCGAGATAAGAATATATGCGGAAAAGAGAAGGGTGTAGTTTCTGTAAGGTATGATAATATCAACGACAATGCATTACAATGCACGATCCTAATCCTAGAGGGAGAGAGAATCCAATTATTATGTGAAACCATAATTTGAATAATAGGATGAAGAAAAGACGGGCTTGATCATCTCTATGACCAAACAAAGAATCATACGGGCAATGCCTTGAGGGAGTCATCTCATCTCATCTAACATCATCTACAAAATAGGGTAGGTTTCTCCCTTTCGAAAAGTATTTTAACATTTTAATAATATTTTAAAAAATTTCAATAAAAGTGATTGGGCTGGGCCCTTGAGCCCAGTCCAAAATAAGCTCTCAACTAGGCACGGCGTAAAGAAAATCGGGCATAACACCAGGCCCTTTTAGCTGAACTGAACCCAACCCGCTAAAGTTCAGACACAGCCCAAACCTATCTAAACAAAACTAAGCCCACACTTTTTAAAGCGGAAGCAAGCCCAAACTCGCTACACCAACTTAAGCCTAGACTCACTAAACCTCTCCTGCCATTTACTCCTAGCCATGAACGAGCGACCCGACCAGATTCAACCTCCGGCCACTCCCGGCCGTGAACGAGACACCCGACCAGATTCTGTCCCCGGCCACTCTTGGCCTTTGCGAATCACGGACACCAACTATGGCTGCGTTTGGGAATGGCTTTCCCAAGGGCCTTTGGGCGTCCAAAGCTCATTGAGCCAAGTATTGGGTGTTTGATAAAAATTTTACAACCCACCTTGAGGAAAAGAGAGCTCTCGGAAGGCTGAAAGCCCAAGGTAGGTCCCAGGCTGCCTTGGGCTTTTTAGCGTTCTCGGCATACAAGTCCCAGGGAATAAGTGAAAAAAAATTCTCCCTGAAAACTACCCTTTATTTTTTTGATTTTCCGATTTTGGCCTCGCTTGTACCGTTCATCTTCTTCTTCGCTGAGACCCGCAGCTGGTCAGAAGCGACGACAACCGCCGGAGGGGCTGGTGTGGTCGCACAACCCGTGACTGGTCGCCGGGCCTGCACGACCCGTGAGGGGCCACTGCGTGATCACGTGAGGCCACCGAGGTGACCTAGATATGGTGCCACCGTGCCTAGAGGCGGTGCCACTGCGATTATTCCGAGAACGAACGACCTTAGGTAGCCTTTTGCGACCACCAACGAATTCATACTAGGGTCAAGCGACCCTCGATGAGGGTTGCGAAACTCAAGTGAGGCCATCGGCGACCTAGATTTGGCGTCCGTGTTTGTCATCTTGGGCGAATGGCCTCGGGCAACCCTTGGCCTTGACCGACGAGGGCCGCCTGGGGAGTTGTCGATGGTACCGAGACTAGATCTAGGTCGCCAAGGGTGGCCACCCGCCCCTCGTTACGCCGGGCAAGGGTTTCAACTTTCCTTTAATAAAAATAAAAATTTTACTTTGTAAGTATAATTTTTCCAAGCACTATTTTACCCAAAATTACTTTGTAAGGGACTTTTAAGTTACAACTTACCAAAAACAATTTGCAGTTTGAAAAACTTCTTTAATTTAAAGTCTTTTGCATTTTCCCAAAGACTTTCCCCAAAGTGTTTCCAAATGCAGCCTATGTCTTGACCTAACCTTTTCCGTCCGAACGGGTAAGAGACTTAGGTTTAGGGGTACAACCCTCCATTAGGCACGAGCTCTCCCAAGCCCGTATCTCACGCGATGCTGGATTTTCCTTGTAAGTTCTTTCTAAGTCCGTGAATTTTTA
Organism: Syzygium grande; assembly: GCA_024733475.1. Classification (NCBI taxonomy): domain Eukaryota; kingdom Viridiplantae; phylum Streptophyta; class Magnoliopsida; order Myrtales; family Myrtaceae; genus Syzygium; species Syzygium grande. The sequence continues at coordinate 28,855,274 of JAMXDD010000004.1, read as the reverse complement.
GGAGTCGTCACTAGCCATTTGGGATTGATTAGAAACCAATTGAGATGTGGGAGTATTTTCTCAATTCCTAGGAAACTAGAGATTTTAAGCATGGAAGCTTGTTTACGTTTATGCTAACGTTTCTATTGGTGCCTGTCGCGACCCACGCCTCGGAGGCATGCTCTTTAGACGTGGGTTTAGAGGTACTTGCTCGAGATGGCCCAAAGGACTCGTTGAGAAAGACTTGGTTTATCTTTTATCAACGATTCATTTGGCGATCGATCACGAGCCGGGTTATACAATAGCTGTACAATTAAGTCCAATTTTGTAGTGAATTCACTAACAATCATTCTAAGGTTTGTGATCTGATTCTGCGATTAGTCCCTGGAATTTCCAGATTTTATAAATTCGTCCATAAGCTTTGGGAAATTGCAATTTTGCCCCTAAAGTTTCAAAACTAATTATTTTGAACCGATTTGGTTACCTTTAATTAATCTAACTTAATAAATCCTTAATTAACACTTGAAATCATAAATATCATTCTTAAATTTATAAAACCCAAACATATTAAAATTTTTCTAAAATATCGTTCTTCAATCTTCTAGTTTGAGATAAGTGCATCATAAACCCTAAAACTTACCATGATAATACAATCGAGTCTTAAAATTTTTAAAAATGTGATCAAGTCTTAAAACTTATCACGATAATGACATGTGTCAACTCGCCATTAGGATGTGTCCTTGTAACACATGGCAAGCCGTTATTGGCCTTTCTCCTTCTGTCCAGGTGATGACTTATCGACCATTGGTTTACTGGATTGCCACTTGCAGAAAATCCCATCCATTAACCATTGGAACCTTCTCACTAGACCAAATTCCTAACCAATGTTTCCTCTTCTCAGAGTTGCTATTATTTATAAATATTAAGATTTATTAGATTATTTATTTCTTAGAATAAGAATAATCAGGAATATGTGCAAATACGAGATTGTTATCACTTCATTCCTAATTTGAAAGGATGAGAAGTTCCAACCAATGGAAAAAAATATTGAGATTTCTTAGATTATTTATAAATGTGTACTTTTTTTTCTTTTCGTAATTTTTTTTTTTTGTTATGTTGGGTAAAATGAGATTGCAAATACAAAAAAAAAATCACGAAAAAAAAAAAAAAAAGTATAGATTTATAAATAATCTAAGAAATCTCAATATTTTTTCCCTAGTTGGAACATTCTCGTCCTTTCAAATTATGAATGAAGTGATAACTACCTTGTCGTATTTGCACATATTCCCGATGATTCTGATTTTGAGTTTGAGGTGGAAACGTCCGCCCATTGGCTAACAGGTATTCAATGGGTTAGCGATTACTCATGACATGTAAGTGTCCCTTTTTTTTCACATGAAAATAGAGTGGTTTGATAGAAGAGGCTTACAAGTTTTTCATTTTAGCTCGTAGTGTGAGATATTTTTTTTTTTAATAAAATAGCACTATGGCGGGTAAAGGGTATTCAACGGGTTACCGATTACTTTAGTGAGACGTGTGTGGAGTTTAATCACAAAATCTATAATTATCTGTGATGATTTGGGATATAATGAAAAGTTAACGGGACGGATTTTGAAACAAGATCAACTATCTCAAACCCGTTCCGTTTTCATCCATGATATAGAGAAGCCTCACTCTGCAACTTAGTATGTTTTTTTAGTAGATAGTTGTCGACTCGATCGCCTCAAAATAGAGGGACTAGATTCAAGAATGGCTAAGCATTTTAGCTTGCAGAGAACGAGGCGAACTCAATTTGCTTTTTCTCTATGCCCTTACTTACGCGTGGATCAAAATATTTCTTTCTTGTCTAGTTGTATCTTTAAAAAAAATCCAGAGACATGATCACAAAGCAAATCTTATAAACCAGTTAAGTCTAGATTTGCGATTTGGCGAAATTACCTCAACCCTGGACCCTTAATCCCAAAGCAATTTCTTACCGTCGGGCGAAATTTGAACGAATGATCTCTAGTTCCCGGCCGAAAATTTCCAGACTCCCCGACCAACCGACGATTGTAAAATGGACGGTGGTGCTTCATGATGATTTGGAATCGTTGGACCATAAAAAGTTTTTAAAAAGGAGTCATAATGCATAAACATAAGCAAAAGTCACGCCATATAGAAGCTCTCTTATTCTCTTTTGCTGCTGTTCAAACTATTTAATAGGCAAAGGACACTATTGGTGCCGTAACTTATGTCTGGAGATCACTTTGGTGTCATAACTTTTTTTTTTCGGATCACTTTGGTGCCAAAATCGAAGAAAAAGATCACTTTAGTGACTCCACCAAAATTCCGCCAAAAAGAGCCACGCCAGTTCCGACGAGCCATGTCAGATCGGAAATTAATAAAAAAGAGACACGTCGATTTCCGAGGCGGACATGTCAAGATTGGCACTAAAGCGATCGTTTTCAAAAAAATTGACACTAAAGTGATCCAAAAAAATGTTATGACATCAAAGTAATCTCTGTACACAAGTTATGGCGCCTTGTGATGTACTTTTGCCCTATTTAATATGTCGAAACCCGTAGGGTACGTCAAAGATTAGAAACCCGACATCTATTGATTTGTCGAATCGTCCATCATCGAAGCGGCAGCTAATCGATTGGTGGAGTCCATTTGTGCATGCTCGACCGAGGGATTATCTTCTTTTGGGACCCTCCATGCCGACACTGGTCTGGGAGAGAATTTGTTTCTTCTAGCTTTTTATTTTTATTTTTATTGGTGTTACCAAAAAAAAAAAAAAAAATTAAAGGACAGTCAATCCAAAAGAATTGCTTTTATTTAAATTTAATAATATAATAAAACAATAACATAGTCAATCTCAAAAGATTTTTCCTTTTGTTGGTGTTGAGGATTTTCGCCGTTTTGGAGCCATATGTATGTGCCATTTCCTAAATGGAACTCACCAAACAAATAAGTGCGGATTCGTCATTGAAGTTTTGGTTGTTCGTTGATGGATTCCTTAATTTTTGAATTGATGAATTAGATTTTTAATGTTTTTTTTTAAAAAGATGCCTTCGAATCATAAATTCACCGATGATGGATTTTCCACCCCAGAAATCTTAAGTGGCTCTTTGGCCCATGGTCACGTGGCATGACAAAAAGATCATATGGGAGACACATGAGATTTTCAGCCTTCGAAATCCCCAGACGGCAAGATTAGGGCAGAATTAAAAATCTGATTACACTTTTTTTTTTGTTAAGGACTTAATTCGCTACAATATAACCTTAAGGATTCAATTGCCAGTGGTAAAAACATTGAAAAGACTAGTTCTGTTTATTTTACTGGACATTCCTTAGACATTATTCTGTATCTTTAGCCAAAACATTTGACCGACAGATTTCTGATGGTAAATCGACTTGACATTCGGGGATAAATCTAATTTCGTGAGAGCTTGGCGCAGAAACAGAATTAGCCACAACCACCAAAGTACGATCCACGCTTACTTCCTGGTAGAGGAGGCAATAGCCGATGCAAGATTACAAACACCAAATTCTTGTTCTTGATAAATTGTTCCATTTAAATTATATCTTGAGTTTGAGCCGTTTATGGAACCCGACTCGATTGAATAAATATCAAGTAAATGGAGCTTCTTGCATGGTTAAAAGAAAGGGTTAATACTACGAAAAACCCCAAACAGTATAAATTGTGCCAAATTTATTCCAAATTAATTTTTCGACTATCAAAAATCCAAAACTGGTATAGTTGTAACAATTTTACGTTTCCTTAGTTTCCGTTAAATTTTACTGTCAAATTTTTAAGTTGGTTGACATGTGATAGTTGATGGGTGTATCGATTTAGGATATTACCCTCCGTTTATCACGAGTGTATCGGTTTGTGATTTTTTCGTGATAATAATTCAATTTAAAGGAAATTAAATTTATCATAAATGTAATAGTTTGGGATTTTTGGCGGTAAAAAATTAGTTTTGGATAAATTTGTCATATGTGTACCAGTTTTAGAGTTTTTGGTGATTAAAAAATTAATTTCGTAAATTTATCACATATATACCAATTTAGGATTTTCTATATTATTAAGAGAAAATTCCAATTAAGGACCCAAAGTGGGGTCAAATTCTCAAAAATGACCTCAATTGGACACAATATCAAATAAGAGCCCGGTGTGCCCAATAAGTCTCAAATAAGGGCTCAAGTCCCAATTAATCTCAAGTAAGGACTTGGGTTCGCCAAATTTGCTAAATGCTATCACCAAAGAAGAAAGTTACTTTTCTAGAGATCGAAATAGTAACTTTTTAAAATTTAAAATTTTTTAATTTCTTTTTCCTTTTTCTGTTTTTTTTTTCTTTTTTTTTTTTTTTCTTCCCTCCACCGCCATAGTTGGGGTTGGCGGAGGTCGCCTTTGCTTGACGCTAGCGAGGGCAACCTAGGGTTGGGCGAGGGTCGCCTGGCGCTTGTCGGTCGGGCGCCCCTCGCCGATGCCGAGGGGGCGACCTTCGCCCGCAAATCCGGCTCGAGTTGATCGATCCGAGGAACTCGCATTTGAGGCATCGCTTCATGGCCACGAGCGATGATGGTGAATGAACTCCATTTTGTTTTTGGTGGAAGTCGGAGGCTTGAGGGTGTGGTCAAGTTGGGACAGACTAGGAAAAATAATGAAAAGAAGTGTTGCGAGATGAGAGGAACACCAACGGAGGAGGAAAAGAAGGTTTCAAAAACCCTAAAAGAACTCCGGATCTAAAGGAAGAAGAAGAATTCAAAAATCGTGAACGAACTCCATCTGGAGTAGTAGGTGGACAAACTTGCGCGTTACCATGTGGATGAACTTCAAATCTTCTAAAAAAAAAAAAAAAATCTCAAATCTGGGGCCATGTCTCGAGCCACCATCCATGGTCACGTGCGTGATTTTTGTAAGAACTCCATATCTAGAGCAGAAGTGGACGAGCTCCAACTGAGCCATGGCTGCAAAGCAACACGGGCTTGTTCACGGATCCGGGATGAGCGGTTGGCCCTCGCTGATCCGCCACCCACCGCCCGCCTTAGCCCAGCGAGGGCTGCCTCGCCTAGGGTAGGCGGTGAGGGCAACCTCACGACAACCTCCACCGATCCCGCTATGGCCGGCCGAAGGGAAGAGAGAAAAAAAAAGAAAAGGAAAAAGAAAATAAAAAAAAATGAAAAAGGAAAAAGAAAGAAAGAAATTTAAAATTTTAAAAAGTCACTGTTCCGATCACCAAAACAAGAATTTCCTTTGCCGGTGGTGAGCATTTGATCGGTTGGCGAATCCCGACCCTTTATTTGAGACTAATCGGGACTTGAGCCCTTATTTGAGACCCGATTGGATACTTCATGCCCTTATTTAACACTATGTCCACTTGGAATCCTTTTTGAGAATTTGACCCCACTTTGGGTCCTTAATTGAAATTTTCCCTATTGTTATTCTAAAAGAAAAGGAACTCCTTGGCACTACAAGACAAAATATGAGGCATTCTTTCTTTCATAATATATTTATCTCCATGGTCAAAGGAATGGACTCTAGTTGCTTAGCACTTGGGGCCCGAGTAGTAACAATTTCTGCTTCCGTAAATCAATTTTTGCCGTAAATTGATTTTTCTATTTCTATTCCATGGACGAAGTTTTTGAACAAAAAAAAACTGCGTTTGATAATGACATAAAATTTCTATTTTTGAAATAGAAATTCATTTGATAACGACACTTTGGAGGATTCTCGGGATAGTGGCTCAATTTACTATGCCCGGAGTCTTGAACAAAACGGTGTGGCCGAAAGGCGGAATCCCACCATTATGGACATGATGAGGAGTATGATTAGCGGGACGAACTTACCTAATTTTCTATGGGGTGAAACTTTGAGAACAGCTCTTTATATTTTAAATCGTATTCCTACTAAGGTCTGTTCTAATGACTATTTTTGAATTATGAACCGGACGTAAACCTAGCCTAAATCATCTTAAAGTTTGGGGATATCCTGCAGAAGTAAAGTTATATAATCCAACATTGAACAAGTTGGAATCCAGGATCACTTGGTGCAACTTTGTATCATAGCCGATCATTCAAGGAATATCGGTTTTACATCCCCGTGGAGGCACAAGAATTGTTGAATCATAGACAATAAGTTTCTAGAATTTGATGTAATTGATAAGGGTAGTTGCTCACTGCACCATTGAGGATAATAATATGGTAGGTACTACAAAGTCGATTTCTCTACCGCATGTATAATTATGGAGCGCCCTACACCACATATTGAGGCTATCGAGGTTCGTGATCTTGCCGCTCGTGCAGCTCCTAATGAATTACTTCAAGCAAAGACGATCCACTCGTGAGATCTATCAGCAAAGACGATCGGCTATACCACCGGATTATATGGTTTATCCGAAGAGCATGACTACAATATAGGCTGCGTGGTTGATCCAATAACTCATTTAGATGCTATTTCTTGTCCTCAATTAGATATATGGGTGGATGCAATGAAAGAAGAAATACAATCTATGAAATATAATGGTGTTTGAGAGCTTGTTGAATTGCCTAAAGGTTACAAGCCCATCGGGTTGTAAATGGATATACAAGACTAAAAGAGACTTCAAAGGAAAGATCGAGAAGTTCAAAGCCGACCGGTAGCTAAGGGTTTCACTCAAAGAGAATGAGTAGACTATGAGGCGACTTTTTCTCCAAAGATCTTCCAAGGATTCTTTCAGAGTGATCATGGCAATGGTAGTTCATTTTGATATGGAATTACACCGATGGATGTTAAGATTGCCTTTCTAAATGGAAACCTTGATGAGGTAGTCTATATGGTACAACCCGAAGGTTTTGCAGCAGATGATTTAGGTGAGCTTGTATGTAGATTGAAGAAGTCTATTTATGGCCTCAAGCAAACTTTTTAGATAATGGTATTTGAAGTTTCATAATGTTATCACTTCATTCGGTTTGGTTGAGAATAAGTTGGATTAGTGTATATACAAAGAAGGTCGGTGGGAGGAAATTTATTTTTCTCATACTCTATGTAGATGACATCTTGTTTTGCGAAGCAAAGATATTGGATTACTATATGAGACAAAGCGAATGTTGTCGAAGGATTTTAACGTGAAGGACCCCGATTAGGCGCCTTTTGTCCAAGGCATTGAGATTCATAGGGATTATTCTCACGAGTATTGGGTTTGTCTCGTAGAACATATGTTGATAGTATTCGAAAGATTCAAGATGCGTAATCGCAAGCCGTGAATTGCTTCCGCCGTAAAAGGTGATAAACCGAGTCCCGCACATGTTGTCCTCATACAGATGTTGAGAAAATCCAAATGAAGGATATACCTTATGCTAGTGCACTTGGAAGTATCATGTATGCTCAAGTTTGCACTAGACCAGACATTGCTTTTGCAACAGGACTTCTAGGCGAGATATCAATCAAATCCATGATACAATCATTGGGTTACTTTCAAGAAGGTTTTGAAGTACTTAAAGAGGACAAAAGACTATATGCTAATCTACAGACATGTTCAAGACTTACAGCTGGTACGGTATTCGAATTTAGACTTTATTGGCTATCAAGATGAAAGGAAGTCGACAACGGATTACGCCTTTAAGTTAGCGAGGAGGAGGTGCGGTATCATGGAAAAGTGAGAAACAGAAATCAATGATATCCTCTACTATGCAAGCGAAGTTTGTAGCATGCTTTTCGGCCGCTACTCAGGCAATTTGGTTTCAGAACCTCATTAGAGAGTTGACCATTTTTAATTTTGTGGATAGGCCCATATAGTTGTACTATAATAATAAACAATAACAGAGGTCTCAAGGAGTCTAAGCATAGGGAGGTCTAGTACTTGACCATAAAAGAAAAAGTTAGGGATTATGACATTATAGTAAAGAATATTTCCACGGATGATATGATAGCAAATTCACTAACTAAAGGCCTTCGCCCCTCTATATATGAACGACATGTCATTAACATGGGCTTAGAAGTATCATGGGATGCTTTTGTTTAGTGGGAGCTGTTTTTGTCTTTGCTTAAATAAAGTTTACATCTATATTTTTGTTACATTTAATAACATTTTAGATGTGTATCAACTCATTTGCATTCAATAAAGTGTTTCCGAATGCATTGTTGTCATGTTAAATACACATATAAGGTGAAAATCTTAAGGTGCTGTGTAAAAATCTTGAGTAAAGGCTATGGGCATTTAGTTATTAGCCTTAAGAATGTCTTATTACACATAAAGTAATGTTAACAATAAGGATAAGACATATATATGTTCATTGAACCATAAGGAGGTTCATTAGAACCATAAAGATATTCTCTAGTGACACATCAAGTTTCTATGACACTGAAAGGAAAGAAAATAAGGACTGATAAAGGGGATTACATATGAGGTATCACTTTTATGAGGTGTCTTTTATTTGCCACACAACCATATCGAATCCATATCAAGAAAGTCTAAGGCACTTGTGACCATGGAAGGCTCGTGATTACATGCGCTTATTGCAACGATTCGATGTTTGAAACTTTATGGGATCGGATTGATTATTAAGAATTATCTATAGACCAAATAAAGGTACACATAAGATATCGATTTCAATTAATATAGCCCAAATGAGAGAATGTAACGTTTTCCTAATGTGGGTTATATTAATTGAGATTGTTATTACCCGCTATGGGTTTGATCTAATAAGATTGGATATAAAGTTTCTTAATTCGTCGGATATGGGCCCGGCTTGTGTAGGCCGAGTTTGGTCCGCCCCGTTATGAAAGAGCCCCGGTTGGAAATTCTATAAATAAAACCGAGGTCCCTCATCCGCACCCAACACCCAATTTTTCTCAAATGCTCTCAAAACTCACCTAAAGTTTCCGTGAGCCAGTTGAGGCGATCTCATAGCGACGGAACTTCGAGGTGACAAGGAGAAAACCTATGGCACCGGTTTGTTGTCATTTCTGTATCCGGACGATGAAATCCAAATCAGGTGCTCAAATTCTATCCGTCCTTTTACCCGATTGTCAATATCTCACTATAGCAATCCTAGGGCGCCGACCAAGCCATACGGGCCGGCTAAACTCTAGTGACACATTAGGTTTCTATGACATTGAAAAGAAAGAGAATGAGGATTAATAAAGGGGATGACATATGAGGTATCACTCTTTATGAGGTGTTATCCGTTTGCCACACAACTATATCAAATCCATATCAAGAAAGTCTAAGGCACTCGTATCCATGGAAGATTCTGCGTGATTACATGCAATTATCGCAATAATTCGGTATTTGAAACTTTATGGGATTGGATTGACTATTAAGAATTCCATAGACCAAATAAATGTGCACATAATGTGCGATTTCAATTAATATAGCAAAAGTGGGAGAATGTAACGTTTTCCTAATATGGGTTACATTAATTGAGATTATTATTACCCGCTTGGGGTTTGATCCGATAAGATTGGATATAAGATTTCTTGATTGGTCGGATATGAGCTCGGCTTGTGTGGGGTCGAGTTTGGTCGGGCCCGCTATAAGAGGGCCTGGCTGTAAACTCTATAAATAGTGCTGGAGGTCCCTCCTCTGCACCCAACTCTCCAATCTCTTTAAATGCTCTCAAAACTCACCTAAGGTTTCCGTGAGCCAGTTGAGGCGGTCTCATAGCACTAGGACTTCGGGGTGACAGGGAGAAGACCTACGGCATAGGTTTGTTGTCATTTTCGCATCCGGGACGATGGAATCCAAATCATGTGCTTAAATTTTATCCATTTTTTTCTGTATCATCAATATTTCAATATGGTGATTCTAGGGCGCTTGGCCGAGCCATACGGGCCAGCCAAACTCTAGTGACACATCAAGTTTCTCTAACATTGAAAAGAAAGAGAATAAGGATTGACAAAGGGGATGACATATGAGGTATCACTCTTTATGAGCTATCATCCGCTTGACACACAATCATATTGAATCCATATCGAAAAAAAGTAAGGCACTTGTGACCATGGAAGGCTCTGCATAATTACATGCGATTACCACAATGATTCGGTGTTTGAAACTTTATGGGATTGGATTGACTATAAAGAATTATCCATAGACCAAATAAAGGTGTATATAAGATACGATTTCAATTAATATAACCCAAGTGAGAGAATGTAACGTTTTCCTAATATGGGTTACATTAATTGAGATTATTATTACCGTTTGTGGGTTTGATCTAATAAGGTTGGATATAAGGTTTTTTAATTGGTTTGGATATGAGCTCGGGCTTGTGTGAGTAGAGTTCGGCCCGGCCCGTTATGAGAGGACCCGGCCGGAAACTCTATAGATAGCGCCGGAGATCCCTCCTCTCGCACCCAACTCTCCAATATCTCTTAAATGCTCTTAAAACTTACCTAAGGTTTCGTGAGCTAGCTGAAACGGTCTCATAGCGTCGGGACTTCGGAGGTGACAGGGAGAAGACTTACAACATCGGTTCGTCGTTATTTCCACATTTAGCATGATGGAATCCAAATCAAGTGCTCAAATTCTATCAATCTTTTTGCCAGACATCAATATATCACTATGGTGATCCTAGGGGAGCGCAAATTTGAGCCATACGGACCCGGCTAAACTCTAGTGATACATTAGGTTTCGTGGCAATCGAAAGGAAAGAGAATGAGGATTGATAAAGGGATGGCACATGAGGTATCACTCTTTTTATGAGGTGTCATCCATTTACCACACAACCATATTGAATCCATATCAAGAAAGTCTAAAGCACTTGTGACCATGGAAGGCTCTGCGTGATTACATGCAGTTACCGCAATGATTCGTTATTTGAAACTTTATATGATCGGATTGACTATTAAGAATTATCCATAGACCAAATAAATGTGCACATAAGGTACGATTTCAATTAATATAGCTCAAGTGGGAGAATGTAACGTTTTCCTAATGTGGGTTACATTAATTGAGATTGTTATTACCCGCTTGCGGGTTTGGTCTAATAAGGTTGGATATAAGGTTTCTTAATTGGTCGGATATGGGCCCGGCTTGTGTGGGCCGAGTTCGGCTCGACTCGTTATGAGAGGGCCTAGCTGTAAACTCTATAAATAGCGTTGGAGGTCCCTTCTCTGCACCCAACTCTCTAATCTCTCTTAAATGCTCTCAAAACTTACTTAAGGTTTTTGTAAGCTAGTTGAGGCGGTCTCAAAGCACCAAATTGTGGGGTGACAGGGAAAAGACCCACGGCACCGGTTCGTCATTATTTCCAAGACGAGGATGATAGAATCCAAATTAGGTGTTTAAATTCTATCCATCCTTTTACCGCACCATCAATATCTCACTATGGTGATCCTAGGCGCCGCAGAGCCATACGGGCCGGCCATACTCTAGGACACATAAGGTTTCTATAACACTAAAAGGAAAGAGAATGAGGACCGATAAAGGGAATGACACATGAGGTATTACTTTTATGAGGTGTCATCCGCTTGCCACACAACCATATCGAATCCATATCAAGAAAGTCTAAGGCACTTGTGACTATGAAAGGCTCGAGTGATTATATGCGCTACTACAATGATTCGGTATTTGAAACTTTATGGGATTGGATTGACTATTAAGAATTATCCATAGACCAAATAAAGATGCATTATAAGGTACGATTTTAATTAATATTGCCCAAGTGGGAGAATGTAACGCTTTTCCTAATGTGGGTTATATTAATTAAAATTGTTATTATCCGCTTAAGGGTTTGGTCTAATAAGATTGGATATAAGATTTCTTAATTGGTCGATATAGGCTCGGCTTGTGTGGGCTGAGTTTAGCCCGCCCATTATGAGAGTACCTAGCTGGAAACTCTATAAATAGCGCTGAGGTCCCTCCTTTGCGCCCAATTCTCCAATATCTCAAACGCCTCAAAACTCACCAAAGATTTTCGTGGTGCCACCCGAGGTGGTCTCATAGCACCGGACTTCGAGAGTGACAGGGAGAAGACCTACAAAGATCGGTTCATCGTCATTTCCTCATCCGGGACGATGGAATCCAAATCAAGTGCTCAAATTTATCCATCCTTTTACCGTGACGGTCAATATCTCATTATGGTGATCCTAGGGCGTTCGGGCCGAGCCATACGGGCTGATCAAACTATAGTGACACATTAGGTTTCGCGACACTAAAAGGAAAGAGAATGATGATTGACAAAGGGGATGACACATGAGGTATCACTCATTATGAGATGTCATCCATTTACCACACAACCATATCGAATTTATATCAAGAAAGTTTAAGGCATTTGTGACCATGAAAGGCTCTGCGTGGTTACATGCAGCTTACCACAATGATTCGGTGTTTGAAACTTTATGAGATCGGATTGACTATTAAGAATTATCCATAAACCAAATAAAGGTGCACATAAGGTAAGATTTCAATTAATGTAGCCTAAATGGGAGAATGTAACATTTTCCTAATGTGGGTTACATTAATTGAGATTGTTATTACCCGCTTATGGGTTTGGTCTAATAAGGTTCGATATAAGGTTTCTTGATTGGTCGGATATGGGCCCGACTTATGTGAGCCAAGTTCGCCCGACACATTAGAGAGGGCCTAGTCAGAAAACTTTATAAATAGCGCCGGAGGTCCCTCATCTACACCCAACTCTCCAATCTCTCTTAAACGCCTCAAAACTCACCTAAAATTTTCATGAACCAAATAAGGCGGTCTCATAGTGCTAGGACTTGGGGATGACAGAGTAGAAGACCCACAAAGACCGGTTCGTTGTCATTTTCGCATCCGTGATTTATGAAATCCAAATTAGGTACTTAAATTCTATCCATCCTTTTATTGTACCATCATTATCTCACTATAGTGATCTTAAGACGCCGGCCGAGCCATATGGGCCGGCCAACACTTTTATCCAACGAAAGGGGAAGGCATTGGAGGAAGGAGAAGAACCGAGAGAGATGGAGAGGAAAATAGAGAGAAGAATGGTGGATTGAAAAATAGCCGCGCAAGATGTCCATTCAAGTTGTAGCAAGAACCGTCAGTACTGCATGGCAAGCACTGGGATCATTCCGATTCCAGTTTTGAGTTTTTTTCGCCCAAGCAGAGTCCGACGGGACTGCATCCTATTCCCGACGATGCGTTCGCCACTTTGGAGGCGGCAGAGGATGCGGTGCTTCGAGTTGTCGCTGCTCCTACCACCGATCTTGAGTTCTGTACGGCTCCGCAGAGTCGGGTGGAGCCGCATGTTGCCACCGCCTACCACCCCAAGCAGGCCGCCGAGACCCCGCTACGGCCGACGACGACCCCACCGCGACCAGTTGGGCTACAACACTTCGTAGTTCAGCCGGAGCCATGTTGCCAACACCACTATCGCTATACCCCCACTGTGGTCAGGAGGTGGAGACCCCCACCGCAGGGCCGCCGAGACCACATAGCTCCGCAGAAACCGGTGGAGCCACATATTGCCACCTGAATGCTATCGCCTGGCCACGATCAGACAAGGTGGAGACCCCTGCTAGGCCGCCAAGGTTATGGCTCTATAGAGTTTGGTAGAGCCACATGTTGCCACCATCGCTGCTGGACTCCCCATCGCGCCGACGAGGCGGACCACTCCGCTTATTGGGGCAGTAGATCCTCGCCACCCACCGCTATTAGGCGAGACCAACGCCGCCGCTTATCGACAGAGATCCTCGCCGCAGCCACCATTATTAGGGCGAGATCCCTATTGCGCTTGCCGTGATTGAGACCGATGCCCATCTCCGCATCTTTACGCCTTACTCACGATCCTCGCCGCCATTTTAATCAAGTCTTTGTTGCATTCGGTCATCCTGCATGCTGTCCGGGTATTCGCATATGTGGTCACCGGATTACGAGTTTGACCGTAGTGCTCTTGGTGGTGGGAGGCTGGTTCCTACCGACCGAGTTGATTCGCAAGGGGCATGCTTTAGCCGGGTCGATGTAGTTGGAATACTTGTTATTGCATGGTTCGTTTACTAACCGAAAGTGATATTTTTTTGTTTGTAAAAAATCCTCTAGTCTTCATGAAAAGATTACACTTTTCCGGATCATCAATAAACAAGCAAATTATCTCCCTCTTACATAAAAAACAACCAACAACGGAAGTGAATAAGAAGTTTCAAACCAAAAGCTAAAAAAAAAGTAAGTAAGATTAATTGTCTCCCTACAATTAATTGCTTTCTCTAATATGGTAGAAGATGTTGATTGTAGATTGTTAAAATAAAGCATATCTAGACATTGGTGGCCAGCTAATGTCGAAAGTACGCTCCACATAGGGATTTTATGATCTTTATAAAGCTTATAAGTTACCCGACATCAATGGCCGTAAGATTTGGACCGATGGTGGCGGTGTGGCAAAAGAATAATTTGGAGAAAAACCTATCACATAGAAAACCAGACCTTTTATATGTGAATTTGCATATTCATCATATATAGATTAAGAAGCTAAGATGTAGTTGTACCTGGTTGCAAATCTCACGCTTAATGTCACCTTTTTGTTGCACCACCTTTGAATGCACTTCCTGTGGGACAACTACAAGAAAGATGAGAGTGATATCATCGGACAATCCAAAAACTCAAATAACAAATTTTCAAATTTTTATTGAAATTTTATGGGATTGGATTGACTATCAAGAATTATCTATAGACCAAATAAAGGTGTACATATGAGTGCGATTTCAATTAATATAACCCAAGTAAGAGAATGTAACATTTTCCTAATATGGGTTATATTAATTGAGATTGTTATTACCCGCTTGCGGTTTTATCTAATAAGGTTAGATATAAGGTTTCTTAATTGATCGGATATTGGCCCGGCTTGTGTGGGTCGAGTTTGGCCGGTCCCATTATAAGAGGGCATGGTTGTAAACTCTATAAATAGCGCCAAGGTCCCTCCTATGCACCCAACTCTCCAATCTCCCTTAAACACTCTCAAAACTTACGTAAGATTTCGTGACCCAATTGAGGCGATCTCATAGTGCGGGGACTTTGGGGTGATAAGGGAGAAGACCTACGGCACCGGTTCGTTGTCGTTTACGCATCCGGGGACGATGGAATCCAAATCGGTGCTCAAATTTTATCCATTCTTTTCTTTGTACTATCAATATCTCACTATAGTGATTCTAGGGCGCTTGGCCGAGCCATACGGGCCGGCTAAACTCTAGTGACACATCGGGGTTTCTCTAACACTAAAAAGAAAAGAGAATGAGGATTGATAAAGGGGATGGCACATGAGGTATCACTCTTTATGAGGTGTCATCCATTTGCCACACAATTATATTGAATCCATATCAAGAAAGTCTAAACACTTGTGACCATGGAAGGCTCTGCATGATTACATACAATTACCATAATGATTCGGTATTTGAAACTTTATGGAATCGGATTGACTATTAAGAATTATCCATAGACCAAATAAATGTGCACATAAGGTAAGATTTCAATTAATATAGCTCAAGTGGGAGAATGTAACGTTTTCCTAATGTGGGTTACATTAATTGAGATTGTTATTACCCGCTTGGGGTTTGGTCTAATAAGGTTGGATATAAGATTTCTTAATTGGTGGGATATGGGCCCGGCTTGTGTGGGCCGAGTTAAACTCGGCTGTTCGAGAGGTCATGGCTATAAACTTTATAAATAGCGTTGGAGGTCCCCTCCTCCGCACCCAACTCTCTAATCTCTCTCAAATGCTCTTAAAACATACTTAAGATTTTCGTAAGCTAGTTGAGGCGGTCTCAAAGCACCAAATTCGGGGGTGATAGGGAAAAGACCTCACGGCACCGTTCGTCGTTATTTTCGCATTCGTGACGATGGAATCCAAATAAGGTGTTTAAATTCTATCTATCCTTTTACCATATCGTCAATATCTCACTATGGTGATCCTAGGGCGCCGGCATAGCCATACGGGCCGCCAAACTCTAGTGACACATAAAGTTTCTATAACACTAAAAGGAAAGAGAATGAGGACCCCGACAAAGGGATGACACATGAGGTATTACTTTTTATGTGGTGTCATCATGCTTTGCCACACAACCATATCGAATCCATATCAAGAAAGTCTAAGGTATTTGTGACTATGGAAGGCTCGAGTGATTATATGCACGTTACCACAATGATTCGGTATTTGAAACTTAATGGGATTAGATTGACTATTAAGAATTATCCATAGACCAAATAAAAAGATGCATATAAAGTGCGATTTTAATTAATATAGCCCAAGTGGGAGAATGTAACATTTTCCTAATGTGGGTTATACTAATTAAAATTGTTATTATCCGCTTCTTGGATTTGGTCTAATAAGATTGGATATAAGATTTCTTAATTGGTCGGATATGGGCTCGGCTTATGTGGGCTGAGTTTGGCCCGCCCATTATGAGAGTCTTTGGCTAGAAACTCTATAAATAGCTCTGGAGGTCCCTCTTCTCGTCCAACTCTCTAATCTCTCAAATGCTCTCAAAACTCACCAAAGATTTACGTATGTGCCGGAGGCGGTCTCATAGCACCGGGACTTGAGGGTGACAGGGAGAAAACCTACGGCATCGGTTCATCGTCATTTCCTCATCTAGGGCGATAAAATCCAAATCAAGTGCTCAAACTCTATCCATCCTTTTACCGTCACGGTCAATATCTCATTATGGTGATCTTAGGGCGTTCGGCCGAGCCATACTGGGCTGGCCAAATTATAGTGACATATCGTGGTTTCGTGATACTAAAAGGAAAGAGAATGAGGATTGACAAAGGGATGGCACATGAGGTATCACTCATTATGAGGTGTTTTCCGTTTACCACACAACCATATCGAATCTACATCAAGAAAAGTCTAAGGCATTTGTGACCATGAAAGGCTCTCAAGTGATTACATGCGATTACCACAATGATTCGGTGTTTGAAACTTTATGTGATCGGATTGACTTTTAAGAATTATCCATAAACCAAATAAATGTGCACATAAGGTAAGATTTCAATTAATATAGTCCAAGTGGGAGAATGTAACGTTTTCCTAATGTGGGTTACATTAATTGAGATTGTTATTACCCGCTTTGGGTTTTAGTCTAATAAGGTTGGATATAAGGTTTCTTAATTAGTAGAATATGGGCCCGGCTTGTGTGGGCGAGTTCGCCTCGACCCGTTTTGAGAGGTCATGGTCAGAAACTCTATAAATAGTATTGGAGGTCCCTCCTCTCACCAAACTCTTTAATCTCTCTTAAACGCTCTCAAAACTTAGCTAAGGTTTTTCGTGAGCCGATTGAGGTAGTCTCGAGCCCCGGGACTTGGGGCGATTGGGGAAAAAACCTACGGCACCGGTTCGTCATTATTTCCGCATTTAGGATGATGGAATCCAAATCGAGTACTCAAATTCTATCCATCCTTTTACCGTATCGTCAATATCTCACTATGGTGATCCTAGGATGCTCGGCCGAGCCATACGGGTTGGCCAAATTCTAGTGACACATAAGGTTTCTATAACACTAAAAGGAAAGAGAATGAGGGGTCGACAAAGGGGATGACATATCGGGCATCACTCTTTATGAGATGTCATTTGTTTGCCACATAGTCATATCGAATCCATATCAAGAAAGTCTAAGGCACTTGTGACTATGGAAGGCTCCGTGTGATTACATGCGATTACCGTAATGATTCGGTGTTTGAAAATTTATGGGATCAGATTGACTTTTAAGAATTATTCATAGATCAAATAAAGATGCACATAAGGTGCGATTTTAATTAATATAGCTCAAGTGGGAGAATGTAACGTTTTCCTAATGTGGGTTATATTAATTAAGATTGTTATTATCCGCTTATGGGTTTGGTCTAATAAGGTTGGATATAAGATTTCTTAATTGATCGATATGGGCTCGGCATGTGCGGGGCCAAGTTTGGCCCGCCCATTATGAGAGGGCCTGACCGAAACTCTATAAATAGCGTTGGAGGTCTTTCCTCCGCGCCCAACTCTCCAATCTCTCTCAAACACTCTCAAAACTCATCTAAGATTTCCGTATGCCAGCTAAAAGGCGTCTCATAGCACCCGGAGTTCGAGGATGACGGGGAGAAAACCTACGATCGGTTCATCGTCATTTCCTCATATAGGATGATGGAATCCAAATCAAAAAGCGCAATTCTATCCATCCTTTTATTGTACGGTCAATATCTCATTATGGTGATCCTAGGACGTTCGGTCGAGCCATACGGGCTGGCCAAATTCTAGTGTCACATCGGGTTTCGTGACACTAAAAGAAAAGAGAATGAGAATTGACAAAGGAGATGACACATGATGTATCACTCTTTATGAGGTGTCATCCGCTTGCCACGTAACCATATCAAATCTATATCAGCAAAGTCTAAGGCATTTGTGACCATGAAAGGCTCTCTACGTGATTACATGTAGTTACCGCAATGATTCGGTGTTTGAAACTTTATGGGATCGATTAACTACTAAGAATTATCCATAAACCAAATAAAGGTGCACATATAGATGCGATTTCAATTAATATAGCCTAAATGGGAGAATGTAACATTTTCCTAATGTAGGTTATATTAATTGAGATTGTTATTACTTACTTATGGGTTTGGTCTAATAAGGTTGGATATAAGATTTCTTAATTGGTGGGATATGGGCCCGGCTTATGTGGTCAAGTTCGGCCCGACACATTAGGAGAGGGGCCCGCAAAGAATAGCGCCGGAGGTCCCTCATCCGCACACAACTCTCCAATCTCTCTCAAACACTCTCAAAACTCACTGAGATTTCCATGAGCCACCGAGAGGCGGTCTCATAGCGCCGGACTTCGGGATGAAAGGGAGAAGACCTACAAAGACGGGTTCGTTGTCATTTCCGCATCCAGACGATGAAAATCCAAATCGATGCTTAAATTCTATCCATCCTTTTATTTGTACCATTATTATCTCATTATTGTGATCCTAAGACGCCTCGGCCGAAGTTATATGGGCCGCCAACACTTTTATCCAACGAAGGGGAGGCATTGGAGGAAGGAGAAGAATCGAGAGAGATGGAGAGGAAAATAGAGAGAAGAATGGTGGATTGAAAAATAGCCGCGCGTCCATCTAAGTAGTAGCAAGAACCGACAAGATTGCATGGCAAGCAAATCGGGATCATTTCGATTCCATTCGAGTTTTTTTTGCCCATGTAGAGTCCGGCGGGATCGCATCTTATTCTCGACGATGCATCCATTGCTTTGAGGCGGCAGAGGATGCGGTGTTTCGAGTTGTTGTTGCTACCACCGATCTTGAGTTCCGTGACAGCCCACGTAGTCGGGTGGAGCCGCATGTTGCCACCACTCCCCGCCACCCCCGCCGGCCCGGTGGCCGAGACCCCCCTCGGCCGCGACCGACAAGGCAGAGACCCCGCCATGTCGCTAGAGCTGCCGTTCGCTAGAAGCCCACGGGAGTCGCGATGCTACCAATCGCTACTACCACCCCTTACTACCTACCTGACGCAGGCGAGACCCGCTGCCGCCGAGGCTGGGCTGTTCGCCAGAAAGCTCTGGGTGGAGCCGCGATGTCGCCACCACCGCGTTTACCTCACCGCGACAACGGTGCGTAGAAAGCCCCTCGCTAGGCCACTCAAGGCTATGGCTTCACGTAGCCCCGGTAGAGCCACATGTTGCCACTACCGTTACCACCCCCGGCCAGCGCCAACGCAGACCAACATCTTTGCGCTATTGGGGCCAGATCCTTGCTATAGCCACCGTTATTATTAGGGCAGACCCCTCGCCGCCGCTATTGCAATAGAGATCCCTACCGCAGCCCACCGCTATTTTGGCGAGATCCCTATTGCAACCGGCCATGATTGAGAATGAGATGCCCGCCTCTGTTATTGTCACGCCTTACTCACGATCCTTGGCACCATTTTAACTGTCTTTGTTGCATTCGGTCATCCTGGGCATGTTGTCCAAAGATTCGCATATATGGTCACCGGATTACCGAGTTTGACCGTAGCGCTCTTGGTGGTGGGAGGCTGGTTCACCCGAATCGAGTTGATTCGCGCAGGCGTGCTTTTTTAGCTGTGGTCGATGTAGTTGGAATACTTGTTTTTGTATGGTTCGTTCTCACCAGCTAAGTGATATTTTCTTTTTGCCTGTAAAAAAAATCCCCGAGTCTTCATGAAAAGATTGCACTTTTCCGAATCATCAATAACCAAGCAAATTATCTCCCTCTTACTTAAAAAAAAAAAAACCAACAACGGAAGTGAACAAGAAGTTTCAAACCAAAAGCTAAAAAAAAAAGTAAGTATGATTAATTGTCTCCCTACAATTAATTGCTTTCTCTAATATGGTAGAAGATGTTGATTGTAGATTGTTAAAATAAAGCATATCTAGACATTGGTGGCCAACTAATGTAGAAAGTACGCTCCACATAGGGATTTTATGATCTTTATGAAGCCTATAAGTTACTTGACATCAATGGCCGCAAGATCGGGACTGATGGTGGCGGTGGGCAAAGAATAATTTGGAGAAAAACCTATCACACATAAAACTGACCCTTTTATATGTGAATTTGCATATTCATCATATATAGATTAAGAAGCTAAGATGCGTTTGGTTCAACATCCTACCCAAATTTGCAAATCTCACGATTCTTTATCACCTTTTTGTTGCACCACCTTTGAATGCACTTCCGGGCCGGTGGGATAACTACAAGAAAGATGAGAGCTGATATCGTTAGACAATCCAAAAACTCCAAATAACAATTTTCCAAATTTTTATTTGTATCCAAAATTCAAAACGAGTTCCTCTTATCCAAAATTCAAAACGTGAAGATAGATTATCTTCTTCGGTCAAGCAGCACCCATACAACCGGCATGAGGTACCGGAAGCTGAAGTCTTTTTAAGTTTTCAACATTGATTCTCCGAAACTCTAAGGAAAAGGTTCTCTTTCCTTGCCTCAAAACAGTTTGCGAATCTTTTCTTATGGAGTTAAACTTTGTTAGCTTTGAGTCTGCAGGCCAACATGGAGGGTCCTTTCGGAGCCAAGTGCCCTGCAAAGGAGAAGGTGAAGCGCGGGGAAATGGTTGCTTCCGAATCCCGTTGTATATTTGTCCACGATATTGCGAATGCCGCAATTGACGGGATGCCGTCGGTGGTCGAAGGAAAAAAAGGAGGTTACTGATAGCATGTCGGAGACCGTAAGCATTGTCGGGTTTGTTCACTTCCGCTTTCTTGGGAGGAAGGAACACCCGTCCTCCACGTGTATGAGACATAGCTTGATTGAGCCTCGTGTCCAAGGGATCAATTCCAGCGAAATAAGAATATAAACAAACCGAATCTGCATTTTTTCCAGATAAAAATGAATGTCAAAGCACCGTTCTTTTAAACTTCAAACAATCTTACGACGAATTTTGTATCAATTGTCTTCCGAGAATTTTCTATAAAAGACTTGTTTTTTTATTTAAAGGAGCTTGCTATCATAATGCCCAGGGGTGGTTGATGACTGATGAAGAAGACGACTTCATGCTTTAAGCGGTGTCGTTTCTGGGTGAACGGCCCACGACAAGTGAAGCCCAGAGTTGAATTTGGCCCAATGCTTGTGCACTGTTCTTTTCCGGATTTACTTCAAAATATCTTCAAAAGTAATTTAATTTAACTACGATTACGAAATAAACGAATTACCCAAACTCACAGCAACACGGCAAGTCAACTCAACATTGCGATAATTGCTATAATCAAGCAATTCGGCAAGCAATTTGGCGAGAAATAAGTTGTTTTGACCGACAAATATTAGGGTTAATACCACGGAAAATTCCTAAACCAAGACACTTGTAAAAATTTAGTACAAATTAATTTTTTGACCACAAAAATCTCAAATTTGTGCATTTATAATAAATTTACTCTCTATTAGTTTTTGTTAAATTTTATCATTAAATTTCTGAATTAGATGACAAGTGGTAATTGACGGGTATATCGGTTTAGGATTTTACCCTCCATCCGCTACGGTGTACCATTTTTAGTTTTTCATGATATTAATCCTATTTAATGGAGAGTAAATTTATCATAAATGTACTAGTTTTGGGTTAGTTTAGAACAAATCTATCACGGTATAGCAGTTTATGATTTTTTATGATTAAAAATTTAGTTTGTGATAAATTTATCATAAATATATCAATTTGAGATTTTGTGGTGGCATTAGCCCTAAATATTAATCCATAAAGTTATCTCATTGCGAACTCTCTTCTTCCGCATTTGTGTTCTATTTGGATTGTTAAGTCGTTTCTTTATTTGACACCAACCCTGTTTCCTTGATTCGGGGTTTATCACTTGCATAAAGCAAACGACCCATGGGATAGCCGTCCATGAAGTCATCCTCACATGACTCCTCCTTCACTCTCTTCCAGTTTCTTTCGTTTCTCTCTCTTTTAGCGGCCGACGATGGAAAGTGGAGACAAGTTGTTCCAGCTGTTGGGAAAATTTGATTGCTGATGAAGATAGAGATGTAATAACAGATTCTTATTGCTTTAATATGTGATGAGAATCACGGTTCTTAAGATATTATTTGCCTCACTATTATTACAGCCGGGTTTAGAACAAATATACTTTCAAGATATACACCAAAATCGCAGAGAAATGAGTTCAGCAGTTACTCAATTTCTCTCTTGAAATTTCACTTTGAATGTGTAGTTAAACTTGCATATATGAAAAGAGAGGAAAAGAAAGTTCCGAAGAAATTGTAGTCATGAATAGTTGTGGTTATAATAAATGATAAGTGATTTTGTCTATATTCACATACAACCAATCAATGCATATATTGGGAATAGGTATTTTATCCCCAACTATCACCACTCTTTATGCTAAGAATAACTTCCTTTCATAATAAACAATAGCTTCTTTTTAGGACCAGAATCGTATCTTTTATGCTAAACCAAGAGTCACATCTTCTCAAAACACATCTTTTATGCTAATAAATTATTACAACACCACCAGCACACCACACACCACCACTGGCGGCGGCATGATCACGACGTGCCGAAAGAGATGCTTGGCGGTGATTTGTGGGGTAGGGCGAAGAGAAACGGCGGAGGTCCGTGATACCGGTGATGCACGTGAACCACTCGCGCTTCGTAGAGCTGCTCAAGGAGGCCGATGAGGGGTCTGGCTTGGACCAAAAGGGAGCCATCACCATCCCCCGCCACATGGAGGAGTTCTGCTCCGTCCAGGAATCCATCAACCTGGAAAGCTCCCACCACCGCCACCACCCTCTCACGGCAGTGGGCACGGCCACCACCACACTTGGTGCTTCAGGCTTTTGTCGCGACCTTCCGGGAGGTGAACTACCGGTAAAAGAAAAACTTCTCTCACGAGGTAATTCCTGTGCGAGTTCTCACATAAAACGAAGATTTAAGGGGGAAACAGAAGGGAAAGACCTCCGACAAATAACAAAAGTAGATAGCTCAAAAATCTTGGAAAATTTCACTCCGTCAACATTGGCCCATGAAGCTGCAATAAACCCAGTAATAAGAGAAGGGCAGAAACTTGTCTCTAACGGGATTGAACATAATTTGCACCACAGTTTCAAAATTCTTGAAGCCAGCATCGCAAGTGATAATTAAGATTCTAAAAAAAAAAAACTAAACAACGTAAGCAAGTCGATGCATTTAAAAAAGCTAAGCCCGTGCCCCTGTCCATTGCTAATCCAGCAAAGTTCAAGCAAATTGGATGAGAAAGAAACCTAATGTACCACAATTCATATGTGGACCGACCAATCTTTTTCAGAACAAGACGCTGCTATCGTGCAAGGGACATAAGATGGTACTAGCTAATGCACATTAGCCAAACTAACTGACTGATAAAATGTAATAATGCCCATACCTCAGTTAATGTGGCGGCCCGTTTTGCTGGTGGGTCATCTGAAAGGCGCAAAGGTTTGATAAGAGAAAGCTCAACAAGTTCATCCATTCTCCAGTCACTGTAGCTGAAAATTACATCTTCTGCCTCCTTTTTGGACATCGACGGAACTGAAAAACCAACAGAAATGAGTCAGTCCAAAGTTAATGAATTAATGGCCATCATAACATAAAGTGAGCTGGTACAATAATCGTATGCCTTAAGTATGCTCTGTTTCCTGCAGCAAAAGCTAACCATTTTAACGAGCGCTTATGCAAAAGAGTACTTGGAAAAGATTATTATGCCAGGTCTTGAATTTCAGCACTAAAGCCAACCTCCAGCGGACCATCTGCCTCATACTGCCTCATCAAGGATAAGAACTGCAAGATCTTCGAAGTCCACTGACATAGAATTGCGCTAGTGATCTATCATGCGCCCTGGAATTGCTCCAACATTATCTTTCAGCCAAATAGTACGCATTCATGATGAAGAAGGGATTTTTGACAAAGGTAGTGCGCTGGAAATAGTGAGGAGCTTGAGCGGTTTTGACGATGGGAACTCTATTTCGAATCTTCTGTGGTCGATTCATAGCAGAGGTGATGAAGAAGGGACGGGATGCAGCGATGGAGGAAAGCACTGTTGGTTTGGTCGCTATTGTCACTGAAATTGTTATTTCAGGGACCAATTTCAGGGACCGATTAAATTGCTTTAGATGAAATATTTTTGTTGCTCATTTTTTTGGAGCATGCACGTACTTATATGAGGATCGCTTTGCGCTCTGTGTATCTATTTTCGGAATAAAATGATTCGCTAACTCTGCTTCTCTCTGCGATCCTTCATTATTGTCAGACGTCGCTACAATTACATTATTCACTTTGCCGAACCCTTCCGTGCTTATGAGATGCTCGCTGATATCAGTTAAATCTCCAGCACTCTGATTGTAGTAAATCAGTGATGAGTAATAGCAGTGTTCTGAAGTTTGTTATCAAACCTTAGATTTTTTTAAAGGAAAAAACCACCGAAAACCCCAAACTATGTCACCTGTGTCACATTTACCCTAAATTTTTTTTTGTGACACCAAAAACCCCAAATTATATTATTTATGATACATTTACCCAATATATTTTAGTCCATTTGTCTTTTTTTTCTTTCCGGCAAGATTTTTGTCTTGGGTTGAGCAAGCGGGTTGGCCCCCGCCCGACTCAGGCGGGGGTGACCCTTTTCTTGAGGCGACCCTCACCCCGGCGCCAACAAGGACCGCCCTTGCCCTAAGTCGGCGCGAACCCCCTCACCCGGCCCGGCGATGGTGACCCTCGCTGGCGTTAAAAGCTCTCGCTGGGCGGCCCTCTGAGATCCGACAAGGGTGACCCTCCACCTGAAAGAAAAAAAAAAAAAAGCAAAAGATTTAAAATGCCCATGAACTAAAAAATACATTGGGGTAAATGTTACAATAATAAAGATAGTTTGGGGTTTTTAGTATCACAAAAAAAAGTTCAAGGTAAATATATCACAGGTGACATAATTTGAGATTTTTGGTGGTCTTGTCACTTTTTTTAAAAAGGAAGAGTAGGTTCTTCATCTGACATCGTTGATTCTAGTATTCCATCAGGCTGATACCAAATTAAATTCCCGCTTGCTTAAATGGAAGGAGACTACCAAGTTAAACTTCTTCGTGCAACAAATTATTACCTGGTGGATTTATGAAATTCAAGGTATGAGAAGAGAGTGGTCCTATGCAGCTCAAACTTCACAACTTTACACTAAAGTTATTTTTATTGCTGTAATAACCGCAATTAGTTGTAAATCTGCTGGTTCTATGGGGCCAATAAACAGAGAGCCAGCTAAATTATTAGCTTTAGTCTGTTTGTTCATATTCGATGTGTCTTACAGCTCTCTCAAGTAGATGTTATAACCACAATTAGATGAAGGTGGTCTTGGGCAGCTCAAACTTCACAACTTTACACTAAAGTTACTTTCATTGCTGGAATAACCGCAATTAGTTGTAAATCTGCTGGTTCTATGGGGCCAATAAACAGAGAGCCAGCTAAATTATTAGCTTTAGGTCTGCTTGTTCATATTCAACGTGTCTTACAGCTCTCTCAAGTAGATTTCAAGCTAATTTTCTAAATTATTGTTCTAAACTTACAAGTATGGAATAATGGATTATCATCTGTGACCTGGTGGTACGTCATACCTCAGGAAACAGTCAAACGTGCGCAGCTCTCACACAGAGATTTTGTATGTTGTTGATGTTCACCTATTGAGAGTGAAAAACATGTTCTCTGCCAGCCTGTTTGATTGCCTGACGAGGACATTCGGTAGGATATCTCACCAAAAATCTTCAAGTTATTTGCCAAGCACTAAAGCTATTGCTCTTTAGTGCGCTAGAGGTGCTGGGGCTGGCAGTCTTGATGGTGAATAGCATTTCCTTTTCATTTCCAACTCTTTGCATTTGTGGAGCTACCTCTCACTCTGTAATTGAAACTTCATGAGCTAAGGACTTCATGCTGTTTGTTTTGCCTAGACGGTTTATTATTTGTGTGACTCTAATAAGGGGCCCTGCCAAATACGGTCTGTCAGTGGAACAATGTCTCTTCTGCTGATATTTGCATATTGCAGAGTTATCTTGTGCTATGTGAAATCTGTATTTATCAGTGCTCAGCAAGAGAAGTAATTGCCTCAGGCTTGTGCGGTTTCCAACATCGTTAATCTTGTTGCTCTAGCGAAGTACATGGGAGTTATGAAGCCTCGTCTACAGGTTTGAGGGGCTAATAGACTCGAATTCATCTTTACCGTATTAGTTGAGGGTCATCTCTTTTGAATTTGTTCTTACAGTTCTCCTTAGTACAACTAGCCAGTACACCAATTTCTCTCACTGAACATACTTGTGTTCCTCTAGGTCAATTATGCCACCTGGTTTTGGACATATGGCGACGCCCTGGGGAAAACAAATCTACAATCCCTTTAAAGACTTCACCTAATACCAGATTGTAAAGATGCATGGAAAATAACGTCCGCCTGCTTCTTTGGTCTCAGAGCGCAATTGTGGAACATTTCTTCGATATGACGTCACCTTAACATGAGAAAGATCGTCATTAGCACAACAGAAATGCTTGCGTGCTATTTGACGAACTGAGAATGTTGTAGCAACTCCATCTAGAAGCTCTTTTCAGCCTCTTTTCCAATTATTCAAATTATATGATGTCCGAACTCAGTCTTGCATGATTGTGGAACATTAATCCATGTGTCGACAGCGTCTCTTGAACTTTGATGACAGATTTGCAACTTGAATTAGGCATTCACATGGCAGAAATGTTGTGGTATCTGCATTAGTAATTTTCATCCAGGTTACATTCAGTCAAATGTGACTTTCTTACATATAATGGGATTATATGCATATGATATAGGATTGCTTTCAGGCTTAGTTTAGCCCATTTTATCATCTACTGCCAACTTGGACTTGCCTTGGCGAAATACAAACCATGCAGCCCAAACTAAACTTCTCTTGAAAAGCTACAATCTTGAACAATTGATCTAGATATTCTACTCAGCGATGCGAAGAGAGCGAATTTGAGAACACTGACTATGCCAATTGTCGCAATCCATCGAGTTTCAGAGTTATCTGAACCGAGTTGCTTTTTTTCTTCAACTTGTTTATTTGAAACCTTTTCTTTTATTTAAAGTCTCTTTGCAATAGCATCTAATTCCAGGCTATGTTATTCTAGCGTATTAGGAAGGGAAGGAGTTTAATATGCTAATGTAGCGTGTCATTTCATATAGTTTCAGGCATTTTCCCCAAAAAGATTAACAAATAAATTGGTCTCCCAATGGTGTATCATTTGTAAGTGTATGGTGGAGATATTCTTCTACGTGCTATTCACACTGTTGCTTGTGTTCTCGTTACGTTGTCTGATTTGGTAGATTCACACATAAATCATTCCCTCTTAATACCGCATCGTACTTTAGCTTGAAGTGAGAACCCAGGGCGCACCCTACGCTTCTGCAGAATATTTGGACGTTATGACTGGTTATGAATCCAACGTAACTTCTGATTCCAGCTTTAATCTCTTATGTTCCAAGTTGTCAAGTGAAAACCCTCCTAGTTTCCCCATCTTTTTTGTGCAACCTTGTTTCATTTCACTGAATTACCAACCTGAAATTTCAGCTGCAAAGTGGATATAGATTCATAGCATCCTGCTCATCTTTAGCTGATGGTGTCATGCCGTTGCTTGTCGCGTCTCTTCATGCTAAGGTCATAATGTTTAATTTTGGATATTACTGTCTGTCGCATCTATGATTCGCAATTCTGTGTCCTTGCTGAGCATTTGTAGCCTAAGATATTGTGTGCTCCTATGGATGAGGCGAGCATGGGGGCCCACATATCAATCTCCGTGATCCTCATCTTATAGCGCTAGCTAGCTGCTGCTGAAAGGCAATTTCTGCGATGTGACTGCGAAGAGTATGCTGTTGAAAAAATAACAGCATTGCCTGCCTCTGAACCGTGGCTCTCGTTGTAAGTGATCGGAACAAGGATTTTTCTATCGGTTATTACCTTTATCAGGAAGTAAACATCGATCATTAATTGGCAGTTGTTGATAATTCTACTTCTATGCCAAGCTGTCATGATTACACGAGAAACTGGAATGGTGCAAGAATGATCAATGTTTCTTGATGTAAGTCTCCAATACCAATGAAGCTTTAGAGTGCAGGACTGTGCCTGCAACTTGAATATAGCAGCACAATTTACTTTTTCTTCAGAATCATTTTCTCAACAAAAAGTGTACATGATTGGGAGAAAAATTCGTGGTATGTGGGGCAGCAGATGTATTTCAGACCTTCGAATATTTTGATATCCTTACATAAGTTATTTTGCATTCCCTTTTCTGCTGTCATTACATGAGTGAAGTTGCGGGGGTGAGTGAACTGTGCAGTTGGCAGACTGTAATTACTTCCTGCGATTTTGAAATGATAGATGTGTACCCTGCGTTTATAGGTCCCTATTAAGTTGAGGTGTTTAGAATAGCACTTACAGGATTGAAAATAGCAACTGTGAGTTTTGCTATGGCAACATTTGTAGTTACTGTTTCCAACCTAGATTGATTCTGTTTTATTGAAGTCGTTGCCACTTACAAAAGAGTGCATGAGTATGTGCCTTAATTTGGTGAGACAATTTGATCATGAAAGTCTGGATATTAATCTATTAATTGTGATCATAGTCTGGTCAGCCAAGCTCATAAGTTCATGTCATAGGCTTTTAGCTTTTAAATCAATGAAAAAATGCGAACGAACTAAGTGCATTGAACATTTCAGTGATAATAATCTCTCTATAGACTAGTTTTTACGGCACAAAAGTTCATTGTAATATTGGAAAATCAGTTTCAGGCTTCAGTTCTTCAGTTTGCTCGTTTTCTCTTGCCATGCTACGTAATGGCCAGATCATGGTACATACAAAGCCGTAGGAGACAGGTACGCCATTCTGCTTCACTTGACTGAATAATTAATTTGATGCTGAGAGCATTATAGATGACTTGATGACAAACGAAAGATGTGGTTTCTTTATGTCACCTTATGTAGACCAGGATTTAAATAACGTTGCATCGCAATTGATCAGACGAGTGTTGATAATACAGCACAGGATTGCTCAAAGATACTTGTGTTGGGGGTAAACAAAAGAAGGAAAGAGAAGATACATGTTTCAGTTAATTGCAAATTTCCCCAACCTTAGGTGTCTCTTGCAGTTGCAAAGAGCTCCCCATCGTTTATATCTTTGCAAATATTCCCTTAACCTATGGGATTCGTTTTTTTTTTTTTTTTTTGCAAATATGCCTTTGTCTTTTAAATCTTTTAAAATACCTTCCCAACCTTTCAAAACGAAAGACTCCGTTACCTTTGTGTTTTTGTCGTTTTTCCGTCAGTGAGAAGGAATGTGCCAAAAATCTTGAAAAGTTAAAAATGCTATTTAGAACTTTTTTTAAAGAGAAAGACTTGCATTTTCTGCCTAAATGATTGATTTTAGCTCTAATATCTTTGAATTCTTAAATATGTAAAGTTACAAATATTTTTTGGTAGCTTGAATCGGTAATCACGGGATTATTTATCTTCTGTAATGCATTAATGTGCCGTATTTTTCAAGAAGTTTGAAATTTGAAGCAAAATACCTAGTTTCACATTTAGGTCTATCTAAGAATCTTTTAGTAATTTATGTATTTAAATGTAGCTTGGTAACAACTCTGCATTCATCAAGCCAAAAACAAGAAATTTACTTATTAAGACAAAATAAAACATAAAACGAATAAACAATGGTACGATCAATCAGTAACTTCTATAAAATTGACAACTAACATAATTAAGAATTCCAACAGTTTTTAGTGGAAAATGGACATGTTAACATGTTTTAAATGGCATTTTTTAAATTATCTATTTTTTTATATCAATTTAGGCAGACGGAAAATACTATTAAATATGGTAGTGGAGGTCTTTGCCTATCCTGAAGGCTGGGGGTACTTGTCAAGATTTAGAGGGCAGAGATTTTTGCGTATACCTCAAAAATTGGGGAGAATTCGTAATTAACCTTACATTTTGACAGATTACTAAACAGGATTCTTTGTGTCTAAATAAGGAGATGTTTACATGAAGATTTGATGACTTCCTTTCTTAAATTAGTTCAGTTTTTACTGCCACTTTTAGTTCCTTTTTCCCTGATGCTGGTTTTGTGAGGAAGATTGGTTTGCTTGAATCTTTGATGTTCTTAAGGTAATAAAGTTCAAGATAAGAAAACTATGATAAAAGTCATCGAATTTGTCGGGTTGTGTTAACTCAGTATTATGATACATTTCGACCAAAAAAAACAAAAAAGTGTTATGATACATATAAAACATCAGCAAGGAATAGTTGTGGGAATAGTTGTGAAGTGTGACATATATAGTTTGTATTTGTCTCAATATGTAAACCATCAGGAGATTTTCCTAATTTAGAGTTTATTGCACCACCTAAGCTATTTCTGTTCCATTCTATTCTGATGTATTTCTTCCAGGTTTAAAGGAACTATTTTGGCAAAATCATGGATAGCTGTTTGTCTATTTGTCCCTGAAGAGGGTGTGCTGCTTATGGATCTGACTTTCCGGAGTACTTGATGTGGGGAACTGCATTCCAACTGAAGGTGTAGTTGTAGTCTTTCCACTCTTACTCTGACCCTGGCCAAAAATAGAAAAAAAACCATAAAAATGGAAGGAAAAAGACGAGTACGAGTCAAAGAAATGACATGGAAAAGGAGAGAAATTGACTGATCAATGTAATGTGAGGGGAATATGAGAGACAAAATTGATGTAAATGCGTGTTGATGGTTTTTCTTTTTTTTTCCGTAAGTTTTGATTGATCACAAATCAACTGTTGTGGTTGTTCTGTATCAGCCTTTCTACGGCTGGTGATCTCAGTGTGGACCCTGATATTTAAGAATGAAAAGTGTAAATAATTTCCATATCAATGAATTGCTCGAGTAGGCATTTTGCTTGCTTGGAGCTTTATAAACTTCATGGACATGGAAAAAAAACTATAGGACCATCCTTCTGTGGTCTAAGGTGTCCTCGCAAAGAATTCTTGTCCTCTATTCTGAAGTGATTGGATGCTGTTTATTTTATGTGAAGTTGCGAACTCTCTCCTTTCCTCATATCTCACTAATCAAAATTTGGCTTCTGAAGAATACCTACACCTCATTTTGGTAGATGGGTAGTGCACTTTCTTTCCATGCATGCATTATTGTAGAAATTTTATCCTGTACACTTTCCCGTAGGCGGTGTTAAGATCCGACCACATGACCTGGATTTCGATAAAGTTTCTCTGAACTTTTGGCTAGGGTATAAGGTTGAAGTGACACGGACCTAGTTCAGGATCCAATAGTTAGGCGATACCACCAATCCTGAAGACTCGTCAGTGTAAACTTGCGTTTGAATTGTTCATTGTTTACAAATGTGAGATAGGAGGATATTTTTTTTACAGACCCAAAAAAAAAAATATCACTTAGCTCGTGATAATGAACCATGCGAAAACTATCATCCCGAGTACATCCACCCCAACCAATGCAAACCCCGTGTGAATCAACTCCGGCCGGCGGAACCAGCCTCCCACGACCAACAACAGTAGGGTCAAACTTAGCAGTGCGGTGACTACATACCTCGAATAGCGGACGTTATGGCTAGGATGACCAGATGAAATATACATGGCCAAAATGGTGCCCATGATCGTAAGTAAGAGAGTGGCAGTGCCATAGGCGAGGATCTCGGCCTCGGCTGGTGGCTATATCTCTACACCTCAATAGCGGCGGTGGAATGTATCCTGCCTCAGTAGCAGCAGTGGAATGAGGAGCGGCAAAAGAAAGATGAGCTTTTAGTCTTCAAATATCCATGAGAATTTTTTCCAAATTCTGACCACTTAAAATCAAAAAAAGAAGCAATAATTATAGTTAATAACTTAATAATAATTTAAAATTTATAATTGAAGTGACGCGTATTAATTATTTGCAACTACAACTACAACTTCAACTACAACTTTTTTTTTTCTCCTTCCACCATATTATCACCATGGTTCTAATTATACAACAATCAAGCTTAAGATGTTTCTTGAAAGAGTGAACAACGGAAACAATCGAACCTCACTAAAGAATAAAAACTTGGCATAGATACATGATAATGAATACCCAAACATGACACAAGTTAAGCAAAGCAATGAGCATGCAAAAAGGTGGGTGCTCCAAAACCACAATAAACCAAAGGTCTAAACAAACTTTAGGAAATGTTCTACATGACAAGTTAAGCAAAGCAATGAGCATGCGGATGGAGATGAGAATTTGAGAATTGAGAAGTAAGGAGTAGTAAGAAAATTAGGGATTTTAGATTTAGGTTTCCGGTTCCGAACCGAAACCGGCGATTCCTAAAAAAATGAAACCGGAAACTAGAACCTCCTTCCCTAGAACCGAACTGGACCCACCAGTTCGGTTCTCTAATTCCCGATTCTACCCTAAACTCGTGCTCACCCCTAGGCCGTGCGACAAAGCTTGGGCTTCATCTTGCAATGGAAAAAAGTTATCAAAGCTAAATGGTAATCACATAGACAAAGTGAACTGTCAACAGCTATCTTTAGAATTATCAAAGCTCGAGATCATCTCTTTTTATCCGTTATTTAAATTTTATCCAAATTGTAGTATTTAAAAAATCTATCGAACAACAAACTGATATGTTAAAGGTTGTGAACTTTTCTCTTATCTTTTTTTGAATCAATTTCCAATTACGGGAAACTTTACATAAACCTACGATCATTTTTTTTCTATTTAATAATATTATCTTTTTAACGGGATATAAGATATATACAAAATATGTGGATTCGAAATGGACCTCCAATGAATGAAATGTCAATATTAAAATTTTTAACTTCCTCATTAAATAAATTAATGGCGTTGTAACTTTTAAATTTTTTTAATAAATTAGTGTCGATGTCATATCTATATTTGATGAATAATGATAAAAAAAAAAAAAAAAGAGCCACAACATACGCTATCTCTCCAAATTATACTAAAATATATTTCATATTAAGTGGATAAGTTGTGCCCATATTTACATCTTGAAACAATTTATACTGCAAAATATGAATCTTATTTATCAGTAAGTTTTGTTTCTCTTTTCAGCTTAATTTCTAATTTAGTGAATGAATTATGTATATTGATATACTTTTGCATTTGCACTTTTTTCAATTTTAACATTAATTAGAGATAATGCCCGAAACGGATAAATATTTCGGAAGGACAGTCGTTTATACTTCTAAAAGATTTTGCCTCTTTTTAATTATTTTTTTTCAATTATAAATTCCGCAAGGAAAAATGTTGAAAGAGATAAATATTAGACTCTTGATGCGCTTTGTTATTTGAAATTCAAACTCAATTAACAAAGTAACAGCCGGTTGCTCTTTTTTACCGCAGTCAAAAGGCCATCCAAAAATCCGACTAAAAAGAAAAAAGGCCATCCTAAAAAATACTCCACCAGCTAGCGAGGAAGGAAAAGAAAGTGCGGAAAAAAGGAAGAAGATCAAAAGAGAAAATCCTGGGGAATTGAATTTGAGTAACAAAGGACCAAACAAAGTGCGGAAAAGAAGAAGAAGAAGATGCAGACACGGGAAAAAAGGAAGCAGCAATTTCCAACCCTACGATGAAGTAACAAAATCACTCTATGAAAGACCTTATAACAGAACCAAAGAAAATCTATGCACACGCTGAACCCTCTTCCTCCTGGTCACAATTTACCAATGCACTTCATCGCAACCACGGTCAAGAACAGCCACAGATAGAATTCGAGGCGGGCCAACAGCACCCCTATGCGCACCATTTTGCCATTGCCGCGCATCCATCCAACTAGCAGCAAGAACAGAGTAACAAATACTGCCCCAGTGTATAGAGATGCAATGACTTCGAGAACAGTCCCGGGATGCTTGATAGCAAGAATAATCAGGCCCGCGGCGCCCGAAACTATGCCGAGGACAATGCTGGCGAAGAGCAAGGCCCCTTCGCGACCGGCAAATTCACCAGAGAGCCACCCGTTATGTGCTTGTCGAGGTGCATTTGGGTCTCCTTCGGGGAATTCGAAAATCCGTTCGACATGTCCGTCCGCCTCTGGATAGCCAATTCTAAATCTGGAACTAGAGCATCTCCTGTTCTTCCAGCCGAGAACTGGTTCGGATTCGAAGCCGTGGCCGACGACGACTCTTGAAGGTCTGGTGGTGGATTTGC
Organism: Syzygium grande; assembly: GCA_024733475.1. NCBI lineage: Eukaryota > Viridiplantae > Streptophyta > Magnoliopsida > Myrtales > Myrtaceae > Syzygium > Syzygium grande. The sequence goes on along the minus strand of JAMXDD010000004.1, from coordinate 28,820,730 downwards.
CGCCATCGATTGATAGGAGTTGATGGCTGATGGAAGAGCGAGAAAGTTGAAAAAGGATATCTTCACAAACTGAATTAAAGGATGCGGAAAAGAGAAGGGTGTAGTTTCTGTAAGGTATGATAATATCAACGACAATGCATTACAATCTGATAGGCACAATCCTAATCCTAGAGGGAGAATCCAATTATTATGTGGAACCATAATTTCGAATAATAGGATGAAGAAAAGACGGGGTTGATCATCTCTATGACCAAACAAATAATCATAAGGGCAATGACTTGAGGGAGTCATCTCATCTCATCTAACATCATCTACAAAATAGGGTAGGTTTCTCCCCCTTTCGAAAAGTATTTTAACATTTCAATAATATTTTAAAAAATTTCGATAAAAGAGGTCGGGCTGGGCCCTTGAGCCCAGTCCGAAATAAGCTCTCAACTAGGCACGGCGTACAGAAAATCGGGCATATTGCACCAGGCCCTTTTAGCTGAACTCAACCCAACCCGCTAAGTTCAGACACAGCCCAAACCTATCTAAACAAAACTAAGCCCACACTTTTTAAAGAGGAAGCAAGCCCAAACTCGCTACACCAACTTAAGCCCAGACTCACTAAACCTCTCCTGCCATTTACTCCTAGCCAAGAACGAGCGACCCGACCAGACTCAACCTCCGGCCACTCCCGGCCGTGAGCGGCTCAGCATGGAAGGAAGCTCTTTCTCAACCAAACATCATTATTCGCACAATCATGTTCAACGCTCTCACTCATTTCATGCCTTCGATCCACACTTGCAATTCACTCGCTCCCAGCATATGCAAAATCCATACAGTTGCATCAGGAACACACACAAACAGAGAACATATGCAGGGCAAGTTTGATTCGCAATTCAAGCATAGCAACACACACAAAAGGGGAATATCTCGTAGTTTCTCAAGGAAATAATCATTCCAGTCTACGCCTAATGAACGCGCCAGTGACAATCAACTAGTGCTACCAACTCAACATGAGTATTTCAGTTAATTTCAATCAAGTTTATCAGATGCGAATGTATCGAAACCAAGTATGTTCGGGAATGAACTCTAAAGTGAATATCCGCTGTATTATCTAAATACAGTGAATGGGTCGAGCAGAATCAATGATTTATCAATAATGCCGACCAATGCGAATCGGACATTTCATCAAACAGTTTGTGTGCGGGGGGGCATGAAATCTATTCAAAACTCCATATTTTTTCGCTGTCAACACTAAGTCTAAATACAAAAAAAAAAAAAAAACACTAAGTCAACAATATAATAACAAGCTATCGATCAGCAACTCCAGCTTTAAGCGATTTTTATGCAAATGATGTGAACATTACTCACTCAGCCGTATATCTCACTCAAAGCAGAGAGAGAGAACAGGGCGGGACGAGATTATCACTGAAACACGGGAGAGAGGAGTGATGAAATTACCCGGTCAAAGAGCAAGAGAAGAGTCGTGATTTCGAATCGAATCGAGAGAGAAATCTTTAATGTTCTTCCGCGAACGAAAGTAGCACCAATGGAGAAGTGGGCGATTATCGATGGCTGACAATCTCTCAGGGCATTGGAAATCCTTCCGTGAACGAAACGGCACCGACAGAGAAGCAACGGTGACCGATAGTGGACAATCTCTCCGAGCACCGAGGATCCTTCCCAGAATCAGTTTTCGCCGACCAAAAAGAAAAAAAATTCGAAGCTTTTCTCAGTGAATGTGTAAGAACCCCCTTTCCGTCTCCAACGTGCTCTCCGAATCAAGAGTGATGAAACTCTCTTGGATCGAATCTTCACCGGGGAATAGAGGGACGACCTCGAGAGCCGAACAACAGTAGACTAGAAGCGCATTGAGGATGCGGCTGGACCTGCGGGGACATCGCGGCCAAAGAGGAGGAACCCGCGACAGAGACGGAGGCGCGGCGAAGACCGAGGTGGTGAAGGTTCCGGCGATGATCTTACCCGAGTTGAAGGAGAGAGAGAGAGAGGGAGAGAGAGGAGGTTTTCTTTTTTTTTTTGTCTTTTTCTGTGCGTGTGCTAGCGAGCAAAAACTGCGTGGAGAGAGAACGAACGAGAGATTTCTCTCTCCTTTTGTGCGGAACAAATCAGAAAGATGACTGCAGTCTGCAGTCCCCCGCTCCCCACCACCCGACGACGAGAGTTCTCTCCCGAGCGCCCGCGCAAAAGAGCCCCAGAAATGGTGAGGTGTCGTCGTGCCACTTGGCGCGATCATCAGGAGCGTAAGCGAAGAGAATAGATGGTGAGGTGTCAATTATCGCGCTCTAAACGGTTTAACTGGCCGAAATTTTCTTCACTCGGACCCGATGCCCTTACATTTTAGGAAAAATTGGCACCAGCGATACGCGGAATTTTAACTTGTTTAACGTGGTTTTCTAATTTTAGCAAAATATTCAATGTGATTCGTGACCTAAACCTGATGGACCACATTGATAAAAATTTGAAAGTTCATAGATCACGTCGCATATCAGACAAAAGTTCAGGGATCATTTATGCCATTGCCCCTAAATTTTACTGGCCCCTAAATCAAATGCCTAAAGAAAAATTAGAAACTAGCGGAATTTTAATATTTTTTTTGATCAAAAGTTAAAATCTCCGGTTTGACGAAAAATGTCAACCTCTGGCCATTTTTACGAAAATTCTAAACCTAACGTCCTCATCCTGTGCGCCTACACTAAATGAATACCCTACATGCAATTAAGGCGCTAAGCAAAATTAGTTCAATTTTTTGGGTCAAGAAACTATTTGCGCCGTAACCAGGGATTTCAAATATCGAATATTCTAATTTTGACCGTCGACAACCACTTACCATCATGAGACATATTAGTCTTACATCTCCAGTCATCACTGATCACCACCTTGACTCAAAATGGATGGATCGAAAACGAATGTTGCGATTTCCAAATGAAATGAACATAAAAGTGTTTTCACTCGGAAGATATTTCTCAAACAAGAACACGGCTTCGTTTAGACATTTTCACAAACAATTGGTGGCCGGTTTCAACGCATTGCACAAAACATCACTGAAGGGTCGATTTCAGTCCATATGCTCGCGATAACATCCAGAAATATGTCCTCCATTAACATATTCTTGATTATGGTTTGATTCTCGTTCAAGCATTACTCAAGACATTCATGTTTCCTTAAATTAAAAGGAAACGAGGAGGTTCATACCTTGACAAAGCGAACTTGCACTCACGAACGGTGGTGATCAAGCAAGCAAGGAAATGTTCCAAAACTCGTCACCGGTCAAGTGTCTGAAGTTTCGGCCGAGAAAGGTACTCATCGAACTTCGTGGCCGAATAACCCGAAAACATAGTGGAATCAGACCCTGTAATTTTTAGTATTTGCAAATTCGTGCCCTAACTTTGTGAAATCACGGATTTGGCCCCCTAGAGTTCCAAAACTATACAATTAAGTCCAATTTTGTAGTGAATTCACCAACAATCATTCTAAGGTTTCTGATCTGATTCTGTGATTAGTCCCCAGAATTTCCAGATTTTGTAAGTCCGTCCATAAGCTTTGGGAAATTGCAATTTTGCCCCTAAAGTTTCAAAACTAATTATTTTGAACCAATTTGGTTACCTTTAATTAATCTAACTTAATAAATCCTTAATTAACATTTGAAATCATAAATATCATTCTTAAATTTATAACTTGTACCCAAACATGTTCACATTTTTCTAAAATATCTTTCTTAAATCTAGTTTGTTGGAGAAAATCCCATCCATTAACCATTGTAACCTTCTCACTAGACCTAATCCACAGCTAATCGATTGGTGGAGTCCATTTGTGCATGCTCGACCGAGGGATTATCTTCTTTTTGGGACCCTCCATGCCAACACTGGTCTAGGAGAGAATTTATTTCTTCTACCTTTTTATTTTTATTTTTATTGATGTTACCAAAAAGAAAAAAAAAATTAAAGGACAGTTGATCCAAAAAAATTGCTTTTATTTAAATTTAATAATATAATAAAATAATAGCATAGTTAATCTCCAAAAGATTTTGGTGCTGAGGATTTTCGCCATTTTGGGGCCATGTGTACGTGCCATTTCCGAAATGGAACTCACCAAACAAATATGAGATGTCATCTGCTTACCACACAAATCATATCGAATCCATATCAAGAAAAGTCTAAGACACTTGTGACCATGAAAGGCTCTGCGTGATTACATACATTTACCGTAATGATTCGGTGTTTGAAATTTTATGGAATCGGATTGACAATTAAGAATTATCCATAGATCAAATAAAGGTGCACATAAGGTACGATTTCAATTAATATAGTCCAAGTGGGAGAAGGTAACGTTTTCCTAATGTATGTTACGTTAATTGAGATTGTTATTATCCGTTTGTGAATTTGGTCTAATAAGGTTAGATATAAGGCTTCTTAATTGGTTGGATATGGGCCCGGCTTGTGTGGGCGAGTTCGGCCCGGCCCGTTATGAGAGCTGCGGAAAACTCTATAAATAGTCTTTGGAGGTTCCTCCTCCGCACCCAACTCTCAATCTCTCTCAAACGCTCTGAAAACTCACCTAAAGTTTTCGTGGGCCTAGGCGAGGCGGTCTCATAGTGTCGGGATTTTGGGGTGACCGGGAGAAGACCTACGGTACCTATTCATTGTCATTTCCGCATCCGGGACAATGAAATCCAAATTAGATGCTCAAATTCTATCCATTCTTTTACCGTACCATCAAATCTCACTATGGTGATCCTAGGGCGCTAGGCCGAGCCACATGAGCCGGCTAAACTCTAGTGACACATCAGATTTCTGTGACAATTGAAATGAAAGAGAATGAGGATTGACAAAGGGGATAACATATGAGGCATCACTCTTTATAAGGTATCATCCGCTTTGCCGCACAACCATATCGAATCCATATTAGTAAAGTCAAGGCACTTGTGACCATGGAAGGCTCTGCGTGATTACATGTAGTTACCGCAATGTTTCGGTGTTTGAAATTTTATGGGATCGGATTGACTATTAAGAATTATCTATAGACCAAATAAATGTGCACATAAGGGCACGATTTCAATTAATATAGCCCAAGTGGGAGAATATAACGCTTTCCTAATATAGGTTATATTAATTGAGATTGTTATTACCCACTTGCAGATTTGATCTAATAAGGTTGGATATAAGATTTCTTAATTGATCGGATATAGGCCCGGCTTGTGTGGGCCGAGTTCGCCCGGCTTGTTATGAGAGGGCTTGGTCAGAACTCTATAAATAGCTGGAGGTCCTTCTTCTGCACCCAACTCTCTAATCTCTCTCAAACGCTTTCAAAACTCACCTAAGGTTTTCGTGAGCCGAGTTAAGGTGATTTCATAGAGTCGGGACTTGGGGTGACAGGGAGAAGACCTCGGCACGGTTTCGTCGTTATTTCCGTATCTGGGGCGATGGAATCCAAATCGGATGTTCAGATTCTATTCATCTTTTTACCGTACCATTAATATCTCACTATGGTACTCCTAGGGCGCTTGACCAAGCCATACGAGCCGACAAAACTCTAGTGACACATTAGGTTTCTATGACCTTTGAAAAGAAAGAGAATGATGAATGACAAAGGGGATAACACGTGAGGTATCACTCTTTTATGAGGTGTCATCTGTTTGCCACACAACTATATCTAATCTATATCAATAAAGTCTAAGGCACTTCCGACCATGAAAGGCTCTGCGTGATTACATGCGATTCACGGCAATGATTCGGTGTTTGAAAGTTTGTGGGATCAGATTGACTATGAAGAATTATCTATAGACCAAATAAAGGTGCACATAAGGCACGATTTCAATTAATATAGCCTAAGTGGGAGAATGTAACGTTTTCCTAATGTGGGTTACATTAATTAAGATTATTATTACCCGCTTGTGGTTTGGTCTAATAAGGTTGGATATAAAGTTTCTTAATTGGTCGGATATAGGCACGGCTTGTGTGGATCGAGTTCAGCCCGTCCCTCACGAAAAAGGGCCTTTGGCTGGAAATTCTATAAATAGTCTTGAGGTGCCTCCTTTGCACCTAACTCTCTAATCTCTCTCAAACACTCTTAAAACTCACCTAAAATTTACGTGAGCCAACCGAGGTGGTCTCATAACCATGCTGGAACTTCGAGGGTGACAGGGAAAAAGGCCTATGGTACCCGGTTCATCGTCATTTCCATCCGAATGATGGAATCCAAATCATATGCTCAAATTCTATCCATCTTTTACCGCATCATCAATATTTCACTATAGTGATCCCAGTGCTAAACCGAGCCATATGAGTCGGCCAAACTCTAGTGACATATCAGGTTTTCGTGACAATCGAAATGAAAGAGAATGACGATCGACAAAGGGGATGACACATGAGACATCACTTTTATGATGTGTCATCCGCTTACCACACAACCATATCGAATCCATATCGGTAAAGTCTAAAGCACTTGTGATCATGGAAAGCTCTGCGTGATTACATGCAGTTACCGCAATGTTTCGGTATTTGAAACTTTATGGGATCGGATTGACTATTAAGAATTATCTATAAACCAAATAAATGTGCACATAAGGCACGACTTCAATTAATATAACCCAAGTGAAATAATGTAACGTTTTCCTAATGTAGGTTATATTAATTGAGATTGTTATTACCCGCTTGTGGATTTGATATAATAAGGTTCGATATAAGGTTTTTAATTGGTCGAATATGGGCACGGCTTTGTGGGGGCGAGTTCAGCCCGGCCCGTTATGAGATGGCTTGGTATCAAACTCTATAAATAGCGTTGAGGTCCTTCCTCTGCACCCAACTCTCCAATCTCTCTCAAACGGTTTCAAAACTCACCTAAGATTTCCGTGAGCCAACTAAGGCGGTTTCATAGAGTTGGGACTTCGGAGATGATAGGGGAGAAGACCTACGACACGGTTCATCGTCATTTCCATATCCGGGGCGATGGAATCCAAATCAGTGCTCAAATTCTATCCATCCTTTTATCGTGCCGTTAATATCTCATTATGGTGCTCCTAGAGCACTGACGAGCCATATGGGCCGGCCAACTCTAGTGACACATCAGGGTTTACGTAACCAATGAAAGGAAAGAGAATGAGGAATGACAAAGGGGATGACACATAAAGTATCACACTTTATGATGTGTCATCCGCTTGCCACACAACTATATTGAATCAATATCAAGAAAATCTAAGGCACTTCTGCTCGTGATTACATGCAATTACCGCAATAATTTGGTGTTTAAAACTTTATGGGATCGGATTGATTGTGAAGAATTATCCATAGACCAAATAAAGGTGCACATAATGCACGATTTCAATTAATATAGCCCAAGTGGGAGAATGTAACGTTTTCCTAATGTGGGTTATATTAATTGAGATTGTTATCATCCGCTTGTGGGTTTGATCTAATAAGGTTGGATATAAAGTTTCTTAATTGGTCGGATATGGGCCTAGCTTGTATGGGCTGAGTTCGGCTTGCCCGTTATGAAAGGACCCGACCGAAACTCTATAAATAGCGTTGGAGGTCCCTCCTCTGCACCCAACTCTCTAATCTCTCTCAAACGTTCTCAAAACTCACCTAAAGTTTTTCGTGAGCCAGCTAAGGCGGTCTCATAGTGCCGGGACTTGGGGGTGATAGGGGAGAAGACCTACGGCACCGGTTCGTCGTCATTTCCGCATCCAGGACGATGGAATCCAAATCGGATGCTCAAATTCTATCCATCCTTTTACCGTACCGTCAATATCTCACTATGGTGATCCTAGGGTGCTAAACTCTAGTGACACATCAGGTTTCTGTGACAATGAAAGGAAAGAGAATGAGGATCGACAAAGGGATGACACGTAAAGTATCACTCTTTATGAGGTGTCATCCGTTTGCCACACACAACTATATCAAATCCATATCGGTAAAAGTCTAAGGCACTTCCGACCATGGAAGGCTCTGCGTGATTACATGTAGTTACCGCAATGATTTGGTATTTAAAAGTTTATGGGATCGGATTGACTACGAAGAATTATCCATAGACAAAATAAAGGTGCACATAAGGCACGATTTCAATTAATATAGCCTAAGTGGGAGAATATAACGTTTTCCTAATATGGGTTACATTAATTGAGATTGTTATTACCCGCTTGTTTTGGTCTAATAAGGGTGGATATAAAGTTTCTTAATTGGTCGGATATAAGCACAGCTTGTGTGGATCGAGTTCCCCGCCCATTATGAAAGGGCCTCGGCGGAAACTCTATAAATAACGTTGGAGGTCCCTCCTTTACACCAAACTCTAATATCTCTCAAACGCTCTTAAAACTCATCTAAGGTTTTCGTGAGCCCGCTAAAGTAGTCTCATAGTGTGGGGACTTTGAGGTGATAAGAGAGAAGAACTACGGCACCGGTTCGTTGTTATTTTCGCATCTAGGACGATGGAATCCAAATCGATGCTCAAATTCTATCCATCCTTTTACCGCACCATCAATATCTCATTATGGTGATCCTAGGTGCTAAAAGCCGAGCCATACGGGCCGCCAAACTCTAGTGATACATCAAATTTCTGTGACAATGAAAGGAAAGAGAATAAGGGATCGACAAAGGGGATGACACATGAGGTATCACTCTTTATGAGTTGTCATCCGTTTGCCACACAAACCATATCGAATCCATATTAGTAAAGTCTAAGGCACTTATGACCATGGAAGGCTCTGCGTGATTACATTCGATTACACTGCATATTTCGGTGTTTGAAACTTTATGGGATCGGATTAACTATTAAGAATTATCCATAAAACAAATAAATGTGCACATAAGTCACGATTTCAATTAATATAGCCCAAGTGGAAGAACGTAATATTTTCCTAATGTAAGTTACATTAATTGAGATTGTTATTACCACTTATGGGTTTTAGTCTAATAAGATTGAATATAAGATTTTTAATTGATCGGATATAGGCCCGGCTTGTGTGGGCCAAGTTCGGCCCGACCCGTTATGAGAGGGCTTGACTGAAACTTTATAAATAGCGTTGAGGTCCCCTCCGCACCCAACTCTCTAATCTCTCAAATGCTTTCAAAACTTACCTAAGATTTTCGTGAGCCACCGAAAGCGGTCTCATAGCACCGGGACTTTGGGGTGACAGGGAGAAGACCTACGATATCGGTTCATTGTCATTTCCGCATCCGGGATGATGAAATCCAAATCAGTGCTCAAATTCTATCCATCCTTTTACCGCACCATCAATATCTCACTATGGTGATCCTAGAGCGCTTGACCGAGCCATACGGGCCGCCAAACTCTAGTGACAAATCAAATTTCTGTGACATTGAAAGGAAAGAGAATGAGGACCGACAAAGGAATGACACATGAGGTATCACTCTTTATGAGATGTCATCCGCTTTGCCACACAACCAAATCGAATCCATATTAGAAAGTCTAAGGCACTTTTGACAATGGAAGGTTCTCATGATTACATGCGCTACCGCAAATGTTTCGGTGTTTGAAACTTTATGGGATCGGATTGATTATTAAGAATTATCCATAGACCAAATAAAGGTACACATAAGGCACGATTTCAATTAATATAACCCAAGTGGGAGAATGTAACATTTTCCTAATGTGGGTTACATTAATTAAAATTGTTATTACCCGCATGTGGGTTTGGTTTAATAAGGTTGGATATAAGGTTTTAATTGATCGAATATGGGCCCGGCTTATGTGGCCAAGTTTGGCCCTACCCCATTAGAGGGAGAATTTGGTGTAAACTTTATAAATAGTCTTTGGAGGTCTCTCCTCCGCACCAACTCTCCAATCTCGCTCAAACGATTTTAAAACTCACCTAAGGTTTCCATGAGCCAGCTAAGGTGGTCTCATAGCTTAGGACTTTGGGGGTGACAGGGAGAAAACTTACGATACCGGGTTCGTTGTCATTTTCGCATTCGGGATGATGAAATTCAAATCAGTGCTCAAATTTTATCCATTCTTTTTTTCGTACCATCAATATCTCACTATGGACTCTAGGGGTGCTCCACCGAGCCATACGAGCCGCCAAACTTTATCCACACATCAAATTTACATGGCATTGAAAGGAAGGAGAAAAAGGGAGAGACAAAGGAGATGACACATGAGGTAGAATCTTTATTGAAAAACATCCGTTTGCCATCCAACCGTAGCAAGAATCTATATTAGTAAAGTTTAAAGCACTTGACCATGGAAGACTCGCCATGATTACATGCGATTACCGCAATAATTCGGTGTGTGAAACTTTATGGGATCGGATTGACTATTAAGAATTATCCATAGACCAAAAAAATGTGCACATAAGGTACGATTTCAATTAATATAACCCAAGTGGGAGAATGTAACATTTTCCTAATGTGGATTACATTAATTAAGATTGTTATTACCCGCATGTGGGTTTGGTCTAATAAGGTTGGATATAAGATTTCTTAATTAGTCGAATATGGGCCCGGCTTATGTGTGCCAAGTTAGGCTCGGCCCGTTATGAGAGGGACAATTTGTAAACTTTATAAATAGCATTAGAGGTCCCTCCTCTGCACCAACTCTCCAATTTCTCTCAAACATTCTCAAAACTCATCTAAGGTTTCCATGAGCCAGCTAAGGTGGTCTCATAGCGCTAGGACTTTAGGAGGTGGCGGGGAAAAACTTACGATCTGGGTTAAATAATCATTTCCGTATTCAGGATGATGGAATCCAAATCGGTGCTCAAATTCTATCAATCCTTTTATCGTTATCATCAATATTTCACTATGGTAATCATAGGTGCTCCACCGAGCCATACGAGCCGACAAACACATTTATCCAACGAAGGGGAGGCATTGGAGGAAGGAGAAAAACCGAGAGAGATGGAGAGGAAAATAGAGAGAAGAATGGTGGATTGAAAAAATAGCCGCAGGTCCATCCAAATAGTAAAGAAGAACCGGCCGGTACCCCGCATGGCATTTTTATAAATACTCACACAATTCTCTCAATACTCACACAATTCTCTCAAATTCTCTCAAATTCTCTCAAATTCTCTTCTCTCAAGTCTTAAATTTTCTCAATACTCAAATTCTCTCCAATTGCCAATTCTCTTAAATTCTCTCAATTTTTCTCAATCCACGCAATTCTTTCTTAATTCTCCCAATTAATCCGCTCAATTCTCTCAATCCACTCGAAAATGGCAAGTGGAAGTCGAAAGTGTCATCGACAAAGGTAAGAATATCGCGACGGAATCCCATCATTCTTTTGATCCTCGTGAATATGCAGATTTTCAAGATGATGAAATCAACATTTTTCTCGATATGGAGCGCCGTCCCCGACTCAAGAAAGTTTTAATCCTCCTGAGAAATATCTACAACAAAGGAAACGGAACGAGAATTTACATCCGACATTTGGAATCACTTCACTAAAACGGAAAGGTTTGATCTTGGTGAAAAAAGGTATGATATAATTTGTAAATATTGTGGGAAAATATATAAATATACAGGTGGACAAGGATATGGAACATTTAAACGACATCTTAGGAGCAAACATCCAACCGAAACGGGAATCGATATCGGGCAACAACAAATTTCCGGCACGCTAATCCTAATAGCCCCCCTTTATTTCGCTTTTAATGACAAAACTTATAAGGAAGAATTAGGCAAATTTATTTCCGTTGAGCATTTAGCATTTAATTTTGAGAAAGATTTGGTTTTAATGAATTTGTACAAAATGCATGTGCTCCACAAGCAAAACGTGTTCCTAGAAATTCAGTTAAACGAATAATTAAAGATCTTTACAAAAAGGAAAAAAAAAAGATTTACAAAACTTTTTATGCAATTTAATGGATGCGTGTATATAGGTAGTGACATTTGGAGTGATCCTTGGCAAAGTCATTCTTACATGGGCATAACATGTCATTGGATAGATGACGAGTGGAGTATTCAAAAAGAGTCATTGCATTTAGAGTTTTCGATGATAATCATACGGCAAATAATATTTATAGATTAATTAGGCAAATTTTAGAAGAATATTATTTGCTTAACAAAATTTTTTTTCAATCGGTTTTGATAATGCTGCAGCAAATACCGCTTCAATTGTCGAAAGTTAGAAAATATTTGTAGACCTCGCTTTTATGGAAAATTTTTTCACGTTAGATGTGTTTGTCATGTTTTAAATTTATGTGTACAAGATGGTTTGAAAACTCTCGATATTTTTCTTCAACCAATAAAAAATGGCGATTCAATTTTTATGGAAACATCCTCAAAAAAATGAGAGAGAAATGGGGTAAATTTTGTAGAGAAAATGGCGTAAGGCCAAAAAAGATTTCAAAAGATGTTCCGACTGCTTGGAATTCTACTTTCCACTTGCTTACATGAATCTTTAGCATATAAAGATTTATTATGTACATTCATTTCTAATAATGTACCTCAGATTAATTTATACCCACAAGAGTGGGATATTTGCCAAAAATTTTAGATGTTTTAAAGGTTTTTAATGATGCAACTTATACTTTGTCTGGTGTTTATTATCCTACTACACATTTATTTTTAGTAGAGTGTATTAATATTGTCGGAATTTTTGATGAATGTGAAAATGATGTTCAATTACAACATACTATACTTGCAATGAAAAGGAAGTGGCTACATTATTATATGGAAATTCCCATTATTTATTTAGTTTCTTCTGCTTTTGATCCGCTTGCAAAATTGATGGCTTACATGATTTTTTTTTTGCGTGTGTATTATCAATGTTTAAATTGTGATGATATAAATGTTACAGCTATAGTACGTAATGTTAAAAAACGTAGTAATAGAATTATATAATGAATTTTATACTAAATATAATTTAGATGATACCGGATCTTCTCAATCAACGGAGATACAAAACGACGGTACATGTAAAATTAGTAGAGGGTACCAACTTTTATTACATAGACAAAAAAAAAAAAAAAGGAGTTATAGGAAATATTTCTGAATTAGAGAGTTATCTAAACGCTTCATTTGAGATTACCGAATGTGGTAAGGATTTTTAATTTTGATTGGTGGAAGGGGCACGCAAGCCGATACCCAATCCTTGCTCTTATTGCAAAACAGATTTTTTTCAACCCCTTGTTCCACAGCCAAGGGTCGAACAAGCATTTAGTGCCGGAGGTAATATTTTGGAAGAACATCGCTCAAGATTAGATCCAGAATCGCAGATGCAAGCTTGTGTTGCTGATTGGACGGGCGGCTCAATACCGCAACAAGAGATAGATCGCAATGCTGAATCCGAATTTTTAACGATGGAGGAGATACTACCACTACCGCATCGGAACGGTAGTGACGATTGAGGGTAAAAAAATTATTGAGTTGGCAAATAAAACCCGAGTATAAATCCGACGACACGTGACCTCCCGATCCTGCATTGTGCACGGAATGTTTAGGTTTTGGGATCATTTTATTTTTTAGGCATATATATTGTGCTCGCTTTTTTTTTATAAATCGCTACTCTGCATGGGCGAAAAAAACTTGAAACTGGAATCGGAATGATCCTGTTTGCCATGCGTCTAATCGATTCTTGCTACTACTTGGATGGACGTCTGGCTATTTTTTCAATCCACCATTCTTCTCTCTATTTTCCTCTCCATTTCTCTCGGTTCTTCTCCTTCCTCCAATGCCTCCCCCCTTCGTTGGCTAAAAGTGTTGGCCGACCCGTATGGCTCGGCCGAGCACCCTAGAATCACCATAGTGAGATATTGATGATACGGTAAAAGGATTGATAGAATTTCAACACCTGATTTGGATTCCATTGTCCTAAATACGGAAATGATGATGAACCCATCGAGGTTTTCCCCCTGTCACCCTCGAAGTCCCGACACTATGAGACCGCCTCACCGGCTCACGGAAATCTCAGGTGAGTTTTGAGAGCATTTGAGAGATTGGAGAGTTGGTGCGAGGAGGGACTTCAACGCTATTTATAAAGTTTACAACAAAGTCTTCTCTTACAACGGCAGAATGTAACTCAGCCCACACAAGCCAAACCCATATCCGATCAATTAAGAAACCTTATATCCAACCTTATTAGACCAAACCCACATGCGGGTAATAAGAATCTCAATTAATGTAACCCACATTAGGAAAATGTTACATTCTCCCACTTAGGTTATATTAATTGAAATCGCACTTTATGTGCACATTTATTTAGCCTATGGATAATTCTTAATAGTTAATCCGATCCCATAAAATTTCAAATATCGAATCATTACGGTAATCGTATGTAATCATGCAAAGCTTTCCATAGTCGAAATGCCTTAGACTTTACTTATATGAATTCAATATGGTTGTATGGCAAATGGATGACACCTTATAAAGAATGATATCTCATGTGTCATCCCCTTTGTCACCCCTCATTCTCTTTTCTTTTAATGTTACGTAAACTTGATGTGTCACTAAAGTTTGGCTGGCCCGTATGGCTCTACCGAGCACCCTAGGGTCCATAGTGAGATATTGACAATACGATAAAAGAATGGATAGAATTTGAGCACCTTATTTGAATTCCATCATCTCGGATGCAAAAATGATAACGAACTGGGTATCAGTGGGTCTTCTCCCCGTCACCCCAAAGTTCCAAATATGATGAGACCACCTCACCGGCTCACGGAAATCTTAGGTGAATTTTGATGAGATGACTCCCTCAAGTCATTGCCCTTATGATTATTTGTTTGGCCATAGAGCTTATCAACCCCGTCTTTTCTTCATCCTATTAGTCGAAATTATGGTTTCACATAATAATTGGATTCTCTCTCCCTCTAGGATTAGGATCGTGCCTATCAGATTGTAATGCATTGTCGTTGATATCATCATACCTTATAGAAACTACACCATTCTCTTTTCCGCATATATTCTTATCTCGCTCCTTTAATTCATTTTGTGAAGATATCCTTTTTCAACTTTCTCGCTCTTCCATCAGCCATCAACTCCTATCAATCGATGGCAACGAATCCACCACCAAGCCTTCAAGAGTTGTCGACCACGGCGTCCGAATCCGAACCAGCTCTTGGCTGGAAGAACAGAGATGCTCTAGTTCCAGTTTAGAATTAGTCATCCGTAAGGCGAACGGACATGTTGAACGGATTTTCGAACTTGAAGGAGACCTAAATGCATTCTCGTGAATTTGCGGTGCCGAAGGGGCCTTAACCATCCCAGCCTGTTCTCAAAATCATGGCATCTCTATTCACCGGGTGGTATTTGTTACTCTGTTCCCTACCGCTAGTCGGATGGACGCTGGTATGGCAAAATGATGCACATAAGGGATCCTATCCTATTGTCTCAAATCCTTGATTTGAAATCAATCCCAATGGTCGCCTTATACTCTTCTAATGTAAGTACCATCTCATGCTCGCCTAATTGGAATGTGGTGGTGGTAACTTCCCGAAAGTGGGATAACGCTTGAATCAAGCTCACTTGGTGCTCTAAATTGATGAGTTTGAACAAAATTCGCCGCTTTGGAGGCGGCAGACAATGCGGTGCTCCGAGTTGCCGCTGCTCCTCATTCCGCCACTGCGATTGAGGCGGAGTTCCCTGCCATAGTTGCCGCTCCTCATTCCACCACCGCAATTGAATCTAATAAATCTTAATATTTATAAATAATAGGAACTAGTAGGTATTTGGTCATGGATGGATCCGACTTGATATTCAACACAAGAAGGGTCTTTTTTGGTTCGGAACTGGTTAGATATTTGATAACCTGCCAAACAGTTTTTGATTATGTTCTTTTTTGGTTCCTTCTTTTTTTGGTTTTGGGAACCAAAAAAGAATAGAAATCCATTTGGTAAATATTTTGTTCCGAGAAATAGTTTTGAAACAGAATCAAGAATAAAAAAAAAGTTGATTCTTGATTCCGGGAAAAAAAAAGAATCAAAACAAAAAAAAAAATTTCTTCTTCTCCTTTCTTGGCCTCTGGCTGGTCTCTGGCCACAGGCCAGGACTGACAAGAGCGTCGCGGCCTAGGCAAGGGCTAGAAGAGGCCGACGAGTGCCACCCTCGTCGGATCTAGCAAAGGCGGCCCTTGCCCAGGCTATGAGGGTCCAGCTCTTGCCAAATCCAGCGAGGGCGGCCCTCGCCCTTGCCGGTCATGGCCAAAGACCAGCCATAGGCCAAGGAAGAAGAAGATAAAAAAAGGAAAAAAAAAAGAAAGAACTCTTACAAAATTCAAAATATTATTAAAAATTTTAGGCAGTTACCAAACGCATTTTTTATCTTTTTCTATTCAAAGAATAGAAATTTTGGACAGTTATCAAACTTCTTTAAACGCTCAGAAATTGTTTCCGGGAGCAGAATAAAAAAAATTATTTTTGAGTAGAAATTATTTTCGAGAACAGAATGATTACAAAATGTATCTGAAGTGTCCAAAGTTGAATGAAGCAACTAGCATTTATAGTGAGAAGGTTACAATAATTAATGGATGGGATTTTCTCCAAGTGGCAATCCAGTAAACCGATGGTTGATAAGTCACCACTTGGACATGAGGCGAACGGCCAATAATGGCTTGTCACGTGTTATGAGGACACATGCTAATGGTGAGTTGACACATGTTATTATCGTTCTAAGTTTTAAGACTTGATCATATTTTTTAAAATTTTTAAGACTCAATTGTATTAACGTAGTAAGTTTTAGGATTTCTGGTGCGCTTATCTCAAACTAAATTTAAGAATGATATTTTAGAAAAAAAATGTTAATATGCTTGGGTACAATTTTATAAATTTAAGTATGATATTTATGATTTCAAATGTTTATTAAGGATTTATTAAGTTAGATTAATTAAAGGTAACCAAATTGGTTCAAAATAATTAATTTTGAAACTTTAGGGGCAAAATTGCAATCTCCCAAATTTTATGGACGAATTTACAAAATCTGGAAATTCTGGGGACTAATCACAGAATCAGAAACCTTAGAATGATTGTTAGTGAATTCACTACAAAATTGGATTTAATTGTATAATTTTGGAACTCTAGGGGCAAATCCGTGATTTCACAAAGTTAGGGCATGAATTTGCAAATACTAAAAGTTATAGGGTCTGATTACAGAATCAGAAACCTTAAGATGATTAGAAGTTAATTTATCGTTAGAAGCAATTGCTTAATACAAACAATTTAATTAGCTAGGTAAAATTGGACTTAAATGCTTTTGAAACTTTAGGGGCAAACTTGTAATTTCACCAATTAGGGGCCTAATTTGCAAATACTGGAAATTCTAAGGCTGCTTACAGAATTAGACACCTGTGGTGATAGGTAGTTAAGTTATTCCAAATATAATTGCTTAATTCACTTAAATTGGACTTAGGTGCAAAGTTTTGACTCTTCAGGGGTAAATTGATAATTCCACTAGCTAGAGGACGAATCTGCAGAAACTGAACATTCTGGGGACTAGTTAAATTACTTTTAGAAATAATTGCATAATCTAAACGGTATATCTAACTAGACAAAATTGGACTTAATTGCGTAACTAATTTGAAATGGGTTGTTTTAGTAATTTTATAAAATCTGTGGCATCACTATAATATGAATAAGCTATTCATATGCTTTACAAAACAAATCAATGGCCTTAGATATTTAAATTCATTAATATAACTTGATTAAGAGAAGATTGGAAGTTACAGATAAAATTGTGAAATGATAAACTTTATAGGTGTAACTATGTAATTCTGGAAATCTGGAAATTAAGGAATTAGTTTAATTTTGATGATTAATGTGAATTTAATTAAGGCACGGCCTTAGAAATGAATTTAATGAGTTACTTAAAGTTTAGAAGAATTGATTTTCTAAAGGTTAAACTTACCTAGATAATATAATAAATTTACAGAAGCTCTCTTCCAAATGATGATAGTGTGGTGTAAAGACGATGAAGTCTTGTACGTTCGAAAATGAGTCCATTTTCTTAGATACAACTCAAATCCAATATGAATTTTGACAAATTTACACAAATCCAAAAATCAATTTTGGTTAGGTGTTGGGTAGTGGACACATGCCGTAAGGATACAAGCTAACATCAAGGCCACTAGAAAGAGTTAGGGGTAGGCCAAATCATCCTAGACGAGCTCTGCTTTGTGCTCATTAAATCAAATTCTCCAAGACATCTTAATTTAACATGGATAATCCAAAATGCTAATATCAACTCTTTAATATTTGGTATAATAACACAAATGATCCCTGAACTTAAACACAATGTGCAATGTTGTCCATAAACTTTTAATTTGTTCAATGTGGTCCCTAAATTTTCAATTTATTTAACGTGATCCCTGAACTTTTTATATATGTTCAAATTATTCCTTAAACTATATGAAGTGTTCGATATTATTTCTGAACTTAAATTAATGGAAAGACAATATTGGACATTTTCATATTGTTTAAGTTTAGGAACAACATTGAACATTTCATATAATTTAGGGAGAAAATTCCAAATAAGGATCCGAAGTGCCATCATTTTCTCAAAAGAGGACCCAAAATGGACTTTGTCTTAAATAAGGACCTGAAGTAATCATTTAGTCTCAAATAAGGGCCTGACTCGCCGGCTGGCAAACAGATGCATCTCCCGTGCGTATTCCGGTAGACGGTCAAGGGTATTTTCATCCAAAGATATATATTTTTTCTTTCTCTTCTACTCCGTTCATCTTCTTCTTGATCCGAGCCATGGTGTCCTAGTTCATCATCTTCTTCGTCAATGTTCAAGATAGGCATCGCCCAGATCAAGAACACCGTAATTGGGGCACACCATTTTCTGTATTCTCTCGGGCAGACCAAGAGAGAGAGACATCTACCTACGACTGTGGTGTAAGTATCAGCAGCAAATGGGAAGTTTCTATGAGATGAAAGGCAAAATTAAGGCTCACCAATTTTTGCGTAAGGATTGCTGGGATTGTTTCAAATAGGCACATGAGAAACGCAAAGTATGACATCTCTCTCTTTTTCGGAGTGTTTTATGTATCCATCGACACTCATCCTTAATGCGAAAGATTCTGAATTAAGCGGAGGTTTCAGCGCGAGCACGAATGTAAGAGATGGCCATGGTGTTTGTGAAGGGGTTGAATATGAGGTCGCACATGAGAGAATGCCCCCAACTGTACCATGGTGAAGCAAAATTGGGGAGGAAGAAGATCCATGGCCTAGAACTAGAAGAAGAAGAAGATGAATAGAGGGGAAAAAAGAAAGAAAAAGTATGGGAGTGACGCGGCCAAAGCTCTGCCTTCTCTGCGACCACCAAGTCCACTTCGCCAACCTCCTCTGTCGCAAGCACCTCCGCTCCCAGATCTGCGACAACTGTACCTCCGCCCCCGCCCCCGCCTCCGCCCGCTGCTTCACCGACAACCTCATCCTCTGCCAGGACTGCGACTGGAACGCCCACGTCGCCTTTCCCGTCCCCTCCTCCCACCATCGCTCCCGGATTGACGGCTTCTCCGGCTGCCCCTCCGCCCTCGAGCTTGCCTCCCTCTAGGGCGTCGATTTGGACGACATTAATCTAATGCCAAGAAGATCTCTCTTTTTTTTTTTGGTCAAACGATGAAGAAGATGAATAGGAATAAGAGTGAAAAAAAAATTAAAATGCCTTTGGACGAAAATACCCCTACCGGCTACCAAAATACACATAGGAGATGCATCTGTTCATCGGCCGACGAGTCAAGCCCTTATTTGAGGCTAAATGACTACTTCGAGTCTTTATTTGAGACAAAGTTCACTTTGGATCCTCTTTTAAGAAAACGATGGTACTTTGGGCTCTTATTTGAAATTTTCCCTAATTTAGGAACAATTTGAACATGTAAGAAAAATTCATAAGCCATATTGAACAAAGTAAAAGTTCGGGGACCACATTGAATATTAAGCTAAAGTTGAGGGAACACATTAAACAAATTGAAAGTTTAAGAACTACATCGCACATTGGGCCAAAGTTCAGACATCATTTGCGTCATTTTCCCTTAATATTTCCTAGATAGATTAATACTTGTCTAAGCTAACCTACAACTAATCCCTAAGCAATGGCATTTAATGTTATTTCATATGCTAAAACAACCATTTCATATATAAATATATATAACGAGTAAATTACACATCTACCCACAATATAAAAAAAAACAGTCATAATCAACTATGTTCTACTTTGTAACCAAAGAAAAAAATTATATTAATTTTCTAGTCTCACTTACAATCCCAAAAAAGAAAATATAGTTAATAATATATATAAAGTTATGTGAAATAAATACACTTAATAAAAAAGGAAATGAACACCGGTACCAATAATATTATGGTTGTCTTTTTCTCTTAAATAAGTAATATAATATGGTTGTTCAAAAATTGCATGTCAACTTGAATTATGCAAATTATCCTTAATTTCCTAAGTAAATCATCAACTTTAAGAGTGATAACAACACGACCATTATTTGTGACTTTTGCAAAAACACGATTTTGAGCTTTAAAGCCAACCTTTTTTATTCACCCTTGAGCTTTTTTACCATTGTCTAGGTGCTTGTTTAGGTTCGTACAAAGATTTATTCACTTTACAAACTTTGTCTTACCAAATTCTATATAGCCTTCCAATTGATCAATATAGGCTTCTTCTTCTAAATCACGAATTAGAAAGGTGGTTTTAAAGTCCATTTGGTGAATTACAAATTATGTATAAGCTAAAGCCATCATTATTCTAATTGTTGTTAGGCTTTAGCCACTAATCTTGCCTTATTGACATGTATGGTATGGCACCATCTGCTTTTAATTTTTTATGGGATAAGTGCACTGAAAGTCCTAAAACTTGTCACAAAAATACAATTGAGTCATAAAACTTTCAAAAAATACAATCAAGTCCTAAAACTTATCACGAAAGTACAATCGTTTCTTAAAACTTTCAAAAAGTACAATCAATTAAAAGACTTAGATTAGATCAATTTAATTAGTTTTAGGACTTGATTGCACTTTTTGAATGTTGTAGGACTTAATTGCAGTATTTCGTGACATGTTTTACGACTTCCAATGCACTTATCCCATTTTTTATTTAACACCCATTTAGAACCTAAAGTTCTAGTTATAGGAGGAAGATTAGTCAATGACCATGCCCATTGCCATTTTCCACATATGTGCATCCACTCTAGATATAACATCATTATAACTCTTTGGATCATCAATTAAACTATCTTATTGTTATATCTTCAAAAAATTCAGAATAATTTTTTTTTCAAGAATAGTATTGCTATTTGTACGGAGGTTTAAACATCTACGTGCTTTACTATTTTACGCATAAGCCAAAAGATAAATTTAATAGCCTCTGATCCAAGATTGGTCTTTATGAGAGAGAATTATGGATCTGTTAAAGTTTTCTGGTGCATTTACAGAAAACTGCTGTCATCATGTAAGGAGCAAATGTAAGTTTCATGTACTTCAACGTGGCAATTGGATTACTGAATGATTGAAGGAAGCATTCTAAACTGAGGTCGTACCTACAAGTGGTTCTCTTCTTCTTCTTCTTCAATTACGTCTTGGGAAGGCGGGGAAATTACTCTGACAGATCACGCTTTGTAAGCAGAATGTTACAAATTGTTTAAATGTTTTGCAGGTCATTGTTTGCTGGTAGCTTACTGGGAATTATTCGAACATTGCTGGGACGAATGGGGCAGGACGAACCGCGGATTTTAGGTTGCATCACTCTTGTTGACTTTATGAGCCGCCAAGTAAGCACTTACATGGTCTTGGTAGATTACCGTAGCCTCACAGTTATGGCACTTGTTTAGTTTGTAGCCAGGAACTTAAGTCATCAATGAATAAGATAATCTAAACACAATATGACCACAGCCATGCCGAATGTTAATATCGATATGAAAACTTGGGAAAGCTAGCGACTGCCTCTTCTTCTTGGAGAGCATGGGTCGATTCCAGCAGTAGCAAGATTTCTATTCTACAAGGTGCTGTATTTTTTCCACCGTTTGATCATGTATCAATGTTGCTTCTACATGCTGAGACTGTAAATCATTGTTCATTTGCTCTCCAAGGCGTGTCAAACGGGTGGGTCGGGTCGAAAGTGATCTGACCCATATTGACCTATTTAACCTGTTTTGACTCATATTCATGTAATGCAATTTTATCGACTCGTACCCTACCTAACCCATACCTGACCCTTCTAGTATTGTTAAAAGATTTTAATATTAAATCCAATTTAGAAATACTTGTTTCTTATAAAATTTTAAAAATAAATATATTGCTAAAACACTATGGACGATTTTTATTAAAAAAATCTGATTTTTTTATATTTTTATATATTTTTCGTTTTCCTTTTTTTTTCTTTTTCTTTCTTTCCTTTCTTTTTTCCTTCTACGTCAACGGCGGCAGGTGTCAACCGGCAATGGCGGAGACCGGCAACCGGTGGTTCAAGTTAATAAATTATATTTGTCCTAAAAACAAAAGTCAACAAGTTAAATTGGTCTATATGGGTTTGTTAAATGGGTTGAATATGGTTTTGCTCATATAAATTTAGGCTTTGATATTTCAAACCCATTTTGACCCGTTTCAAAATTTTAAGTGACCCATATGTAACATGGGCCCACTAAATATGAGTTAATAAATGGGTTTATGATCCATATTACCACCTCTATCTATAGTGCAAGCTGTTATCTAGATGGTGAAATCCTGTCTTGCTTGTGTGCATGGATCTAGTGACAATGTTCTTGGGGCTCATGTAGAATGTTCAACTCACGCACGAAGTGTTCACTATTCAAAAAGGTATCGTGGGAGGGTTTCAAGCAAATTTCAAGACTTGGGCCAATTGCTTTGTTTGTAGGATTTCATCAGAGAAGGATCGCGCCAGATGGGGTTTTTCTTCTTCCCAAGGTAAACTCTTTTGATAAAATTGACAGATAAGAAGAAAATTCTAACTTCAAGGGGTTAACCGAATTAGCTAGACGATCATAAGCTTGCACTCAGAAGCTTGACAGATTGCGATAATTGGCATAGTCAGGATTCTCAAATTCGATAGCTGAGGTAGAATATCTAGATCAATTGTTCGAGATTGTAACTTTTCAAGAGAAGTTTAGTTTGGGCTGCATGGTTTGTATTTCGCCAAAGTAAGTCCAAGTTGGCAGTAGATGATGAAACGGGCTAAACTAAGCCTGAAAGGAATCCCATTTCATATGGATATAATCCCATTATATGTAAGAAAGTCACATTTGATTGAATGTAACCCGGATGAATATTGCTAATACAGATACCCCAACAACATTTCTGCCATTCAAATGCGTAATTCAAGTTGCAAATCTGTCACAAAAATTCGAAGAGACGCCGTCGACACATGGGTTAATGTTCCACAATCGTGCCAGACTGAGTTAGGACATCTTATAATTTGAATAATTGGAAAAGAGGCTGAAAGAGCTTCTATATGGTGTAATTAGACATGAAATTAACACCTTAAGAAACCCCAAGTTAGTAGAGTTGGTTGAAACGTTAGGGAATTCTACTAGAGATCGGTCATTCAAATGTCACCGGATGCAACAAGTTGATTCGGGTCGGGGGTCAAGATCACTTGCACAGATTAAAAATATAGACTTAATTGGTTCGTATGGCTTGCTTTACAATTGTGTCTCCGGATTATCTTAGAGACGAAAAAGTAATATTAATACTTTGATCAATGCATGAGAAACAACATAGAGAAAAAAAAAGTTTGGAGTTCACCTTTGTTCTCTTCAAGCTAAAATAAGTAAGCTTTATTCTTGACTAAAATCTCTCTATTTGTTGCGATCGAGCAAGCAACTATGTTGTGATCATATAGAGGAATTTTAATTACTTTGTGCGAAAATCTACAGTCACAGAGTGAGATCAATCTATTTCATGGATGAAAACAAGACGGGTTCGAGACAGTTAATCTCGTCCCCCATCCGTCTCATTAACTTTTTGTTATTTCCTAAATCCATCTCAAACTCGTTATGTATTTTGAGATTAAGCCTCAATCCCGTCCCAAAAAGAAAAACCACAAAATAATACTGTTTTAGTGAACAAATATCTCACACTTTGAGCTAATAAATGAATTTAAGTCATAGTCCTCTTTAATTTAATATCTCAATTTTTTTTGGGATAAGTGCTTTCAAAGTCCTAAAACTTGTCACGAAAGTGCAATTAAGTCCTAAAACCTTTAAAAAATGCAAATAAATCATAAAACTTATCACGAAAGTGCACTTGAGTCCTAACTTTCGAAAAGTGCAAACAAGTCCTAAAACTTGTTACGAAAGTACAAACAAGTCCTAAAACTTGTCAAATTGGTTCAATCAAGTTCTTCCATTGATTGTACTTTTTAAAAGTTTTAGGACTTGTTTGTACTTTTGTGACAAGTTTTAGGACTTATTTACACTTTTTGAAAGTTTTAGAACTCAAGTGCACTTTCGTGACAAGTTTTAGAACTTGTTTGTACTTTTTGAAAGTTTTAGGACTCAATTGCACTTTTGTAATAAGTTTCAAGACTTCTAGTGCACATATCCCATTTTTTTTAAAACTTTTGTGGGACCCTTCTTTTTAGATTTTGTGTTTCGATTTCACCGAATTACACTCATCGTTTGTCTACGTATATCCACTCGCTTTAACAGAACTTCTTTTTGTCTTAAAAAAATTCACCACCTATTAATCCAGTCTCAAATTTGCCAATGCAAAGCTTCCGTTTACAAATTGCCATTGGTTGATTGACATAACATTTCCAAGTTGGTAATAAATTCACATTCGCAAGGTAATGTGAAAATTCCCTCCAAAAGGACACCGTTCTTTGATATGAAGATTAGAAAAATTAGGGACAAGAACTATGAATTTTTGGGCGAACTGGAGCAAATTTGGTTGGTTTTTTTTAGACAAAAAAAATTGCACAGCAGATTTGGGGGTTGATCTAAAGATGGGTTTTTTTTAAGGGAATGAAGCCTAACATCATGAGGATTATAAGTTTAAATTCAATATTCCTTTACATAGTGTGTCGTACAAAAATCAAAAGATAAGATTTTAGTTATTGTCGGTTTCCTTACAAATTTAATTTCTTTATTTCTTTATCTCTTTTGTCATAATTTTCGGATGTAACTTTCATTTGATCTTTTGAATGGCTATATTAAAGCTTGAGATCATCTCTTTTTATCCATTGTATAAATTTTTCCTTAAATTGTAGTACACAAAAAATCTGTCGAACAACAAACTAATACATTAAAATAGATGAGCTTCTCTATTATCTTTTCTCGAAACAATTTCAAATGAGATGGACTTTACATAATGTAATATTCATTTTTTATTTTCTGCTGAGTAGATTTGCTTTGACGGATATGAGAAATATCAAAATAAATGGACTTGAAAAGAGTATCCAAAATTGAGTGACATGTCACTAATCACTATGCATGTTACAGAACGCATCTGCCCCCACCATTCACCGCCCACCACCCCCTCAGCACGTTGTGCTCATGCCGCGGCTGGTGGCGGCAGTGGCGGTGCCGGTGCCGGTGCCAGTGCAAGTGAAGGAGGAGTAGACGAGGGCTCATGTGAAGATGACTTCATGCACGATTGTCCCATGGGTCGTTTGCTTAATGCAAGTGATGATCCCCAAATCAAGGAAACAAGGTTGGTGTCAAATAAAGAAATGACTTCCAATCCAAATAGAACACTAATGCGGGAGAAGAGAGTTCGCAATGAAAAAACTTTATGGATTAATATTTAGAGTTAATACCACGAAAAACTCTAAACTAATACGCCTGTAATAAATTTATCCCAAACTAATTTTTTTACTATAAAAAACTCCAAACTAGTACATTTGTGATAGATTTACCCTAAACTAATTTTTTAACCACAAAAAACTCCAAACTGATTTATTTGTGACAAATTTTCTTTCCGTTAAATTGAATTAATATCATGAAAAACTATAAAATGGTACACCTGTGACAGACGGAGGGTAAAACCCCAAACCAGTACACCCGTCAACTGCCACGTATCATCCAACTCGAAAATTTGACGTTAAAATTTAACAAAAACTAATAGAGAGTAAAATTGTCACGGGTACATCGTGTTTGCCTAATTGCGACTTTGATCATGATTTTGTTGCGTTTTTCGTTTTTGGTATCTTAATTAGTAAAGTTTGACTTGCAGATGTGTTCATTGAGCCTTAGTGCGAGCAGAAGGTAAATGCATCCTAGATCCCGTCCCGTTCAAATCAAGGCATGTTGTTTGTTGTTTGTTATGTGTTGCGCGGGAGGTAAAACAAACAGGTGCATTTTGTTTCTATTAAACTTTGCCCTTTTGAGATAAATGATGCGTCACTTGTTATGTGATCTGTGCATCCAATGTATGCACTATGGCTGTGATGTTTTCTGATGATTTGAAGATTGATGAATTCTAGCCTCCTTGTTGTATTCTATTTGCATTTTGGTTTCTTTACTGTGATTTTATCTGTATGATATGCATGATGTATTATCTATTATCTGATTTATACATCTCTTGTGCATACTATGGCTATGGCGACGCTAAGCATCTTGCTTTTTTTTCATATGGTGCGTGGATTGTTGCTTGCATATTTCTTGGCGTGTTTATATTCTACTTTGGGAGGGGATTTAGTCTGTTTAAGTCTTGGATTATCCTGTTTTTTCTACTGGATGATGTTAAGAAGCTTAGATTTCTCATGTAAGCATTTTGCAACGTGTCTTTGGGTCAGTGCATAGTAGATTTGTTGCAATATTAGCAGTTACTGCAATGCTTCCTCGGAGAGTCTGTTCTCCAGACTTTGGAAGAGCTGTGAATCCACTCCTTCCTTATTGATTCTCATTTATCGTCGTTTGTCTTTGTGTGCCACGTGCGTCTCTGCAATTGGGATTAATGGCAATCTGTACCCTGTAGCTCCCGTATCCTGTCATCATCTAATACATCCTGGCCCTAGTTCCAGTTCATTATGGGTTTAAAGAATACGCAAGCTTTTGCCGCAATTAGAGTTTAAGACGCGTATCTCTCGCTATAAATCACAGACAATATAGGAAAGACATTACATTCCCAGAGGTTTTTCGGGTAAAAAATCAAGACTCACTTAGCTCGTGATAGCGAACCATACGAAAACTATCATCCTAAATACATCCACCCCAACTAATATGACCCTACGCCAATCAACTCCGGGCAGCAGAACGAGCCTCCCACAACCAGCAGCAGTAGGGTCGAACTTAACAGTGCGGTCACTACATAACCCGAATAGTGAACGGTATGGCTAGGATGACCGAACGAAATATACATGGCCAAAATGGCGCCCATGATCGTAAGTAAGAGAGTGGCACTGCCATTGGCAGCGGATGCAGTGGGGTCTCCCCTCAATCGCAGTGGCAGAATGAGGGTTTGCCACCTCCAAAGCGACGGATGCACGGAGCGCTACATCATCAGGAATAGGGTTTGCCTCAAACTGGGTAGCGATGGCGGAATGAGGGTTTCCACCTCCATAGCACAACTCTAAAAAGAGGACACATTGGTTGGGTGGATGGTCATTGGTGGATCCGACCCAATATTCAACACAAGAAGTCTCCGAAGTTGAGCGAACCAATTAGCATTTATTAGGGGTAAACAGTTTTAAGTTCTATACGTGTTTCATCTAAAACCTGGAACCTACCTATGATCACAGGTTCCTTATTTTTTTGAAGGTTTCAGGGTCTATTCAGGTTCCATCTGTATTGTTAACAATTGTGGTGAATCATCACCTTTAATGACTACCATTTACTATTACGATTTACTGATCATATATAAAACAATTGCAATTTCTCATTGGTCAGATTCTCAGGTTTCAGATTCTATCTGGAACCATGCTTACCCCTATTATTTATAGTGAGAAGGTTACAATGGTTAATGGATGGGATTTTCTCCAAGTGGCAATCCAATAAACCAACGGTTGATAAGTCACCACCTGGACATATAATCAAAGGCCAATATGGCTTGCCACGTGTTATGAGGACACATGCTAATGGTGAGTTGACACATGCCTTAAGGATATAAGCTGACATCAGGGCCATTAGAAAGGGCTAGGGGTAGGCCAAATCATCCCAAACGAGGTCTACTTTGTTCTCATTAAATCAATTTCTCTAAGACATCTTAATTGAACATGGATTATCTAAAATGCTTAATCAACTCTTTAATATTTCCTTAATAGAATATTACTTGTCTAAGCCAATCTACAACAAATCCCTAAGCAATGACATCTAATATTATTTCATATGTTAAAATATCCATTTCACAAAAATATATATATATATATATATATATATATAAAACGAGTAAATTACACATCTACCTACAATATAAAAAACAACAGTCATAATCAACTATGTTCTACTTTGTAACCAAGGAAGAAATTATATTAATTTTCTAGTCTCACTTACAATTACAAAAAAGAAAATATAGCCAATTAAAGTATGTATGTATGTATGTATGTATGTGAATCAAGTGATCTGGGATAAACAAAGTTAATAAAAAAGGAAATGAACATGGTACCAATAATAATATGGTTGTCTTCTTCTCTTAAATAAGTAACATAATATGATTGTTCAAAAGTTGCATGTGAACTGCCTCTTCACCTTGGAGAGCATGGGTCTAGTCCAGCAGTAGCCAGATTTCTATTTTCCAAGTGCTGTATTTTTTTCACACTTGATCTTGTATTGATATTGCTTCTCCATGTTGATTGTAAACCATTGTTCATCTATTCTATGCAAATGGTGAAATCCTGTCTCGCTTGTGTGCATGGAGAGAATGCAAATTGTTTTTGGAGCTCATGTAGAATGCTCAACTCGTGCACGAAGTGTTCACTATTTAGAAAGGTGTGATAGTAGGGTTTCGAGCAAATTTGAAGACTTGGGCAAATTCCTTTGTTTGTAGGATTTCCATCAGAGAAGGATCATGCAAGACTGGGTTTTTCTTCTTCCCATGGTAAACTCTTTAGATATTATCGGATGGTTAAGAAGTCAATTCCATCTTCAAAGGGTTAATCGAGCCAGTTAGGCAATTATAAGCTTCCAGTCTGAAACTCAATGCATTGCGATAATTGGCATAGTCAGGGTTCTCAAACTCGCGTTCCTCACAAAGCTAAGGTAGAATCTCCAGATCATTTATACAAGATTATAGGTTTTCAAGATAAGTTTAGTTTGGGCTACACGGTTCCTGTGTATTGCTAAGGCAAGTCCAAGTTGGCAGTAGATGATATAATGGGCTAAAGCCCGAAAGAAATCCCATTTCATATGCACACAATCATTATATATCAGAAAGTGACATTTGATTGAATGTGACCTGGATAACTGCTAATGCAGAGACCACAGCATATCTGCCATATAAGTGCCTAATTCAAGTCGCAAATCTGTCTTGAAAGTTCAAAGAGACAGCCATCGACACATGGAATGATGTTGTACAATCTTGCCGTGTTTCGACAGTTGTTTTCACAACCTCAATCATTGATCTACATGCTCTCTCAAGCTTAGTTCGAGTCGACATTTTTGTCAATGAATTTGATCCGAGAGAAGCTCAGATATTGGAAAATTGTCCAGTTGGTTCGTTCTTGCATATTTGAAACCATTAAACTTCAACAGCTTTCTTCTTTCTTTAGAAGAAGAGAGCCCAACAATTCAAATCTTGGATTTCAAAATTAGGAAAAAGCGGTTGTTATATCACTATATTGCTGCTTATCCTAATTCCATGATGGTAAACTTTTCATAAGTATAGCCACGAATTGCCATTCTAAATGTGATTATGCTAACTTCGCTTGATCTTAAAGAACCTTGACATTAGTCGATGAGCGAGAAAGCCGTCACATTTTATCGAATCGAATAGCAATTCGAATTCAATCCTAAATGACGAAGGATTGCTTCCAAATTGCCCAAAGTCTAGTTACATCTCTCCTGTATCCATCCCAATTAACATCCTAAGATCATCATGCTAAATTATATGTAGTTGGATGATAATCTTTGCTCACTTCAACCCCAGGAACATTGTTCCTAACCTTGGATGGAGGGAGAGGTCCAATTATTATTTGGAACAATGATGATTTCTAGTCTTCTTGTGATTCATAGGATGATGAAAAGATAGGTGTGATCGGCTCCGTGACAAAATACACAATGATTAGGACAGAGACTTGAGGGAGGCATCTCATCAAACATCATCTACAAAA
The DNA here is from genome assembly GCA_024733475.1 of Syzygium grande. NCBI lineage: Eukaryota > Viridiplantae > Streptophyta > Magnoliopsida > Myrtales > Myrtaceae > Syzygium > Syzygium grande. Next base: position 28,790,608 of record JAMXDD010000004.1, on the reverse strand, counting down.
TCGAAAAGAACAAAAGGGGGTAGGTTCTTTTGCTTTCGAAAAATATTTTTGCCTTGACAGCGATCTTTTAATACATTCTTTTCTTATGAAGCTATGATCAACCATCTAAAAAACCTTACCTTACCTTTCCTTACCTTAGCTGTCCTTAAATCCTTAGTTTTTGTCAGGTTTATCTCACTGAAAACAGGTGTTGCTACCCGTAGGAGCTACAACGCTTTGTTAAAGGATCGAGCGACCACTTAAACCCTACACCCTTTTGTCCCTCTCCATTATGCATTTTTCTTTCGGGAAGGTCTAGAATTCCTTCTTATTTTTGATATCCCGAAGTTGTGATGAAACATTTTAAGGACATGCTTAGATCCAAAGAGAGCTACATGTTAACCTTACGAAGATTGTTGCACTATAATCAAATTAAACCTAGCAAGTATTGTAAATTTACCACTCTCGGATCACGATAACATGCCTAAAACTGTAAACATATCCTCGAGTAACTACAAATTAGACGACATGGGAAGTAAATTTCACAATCGACCAAAAGTTCAAAAATAGGGACTCAGATTGGGAAGACACAGGAGAAGAACGTCATGTTAACGCGTTTGGGATGGTTTACATCTCAAGATCAACCGCCGACAGATCAATAAAACCAATGAAAATTCCGCCATGTCAATTGGCAGTTGTCATTAACAAAAAAAAAGTACTAAATTGATTCCCTTTCAATCAGTCATGATAGAGAAGTTGATGAGAAACTGCTCCTCAGTAACTTTTTTTCCAAGCCAACATTTTATTGGAGTCAAACGACATAACGTAAAATAAATATGGTCCGCATTGACAAAAGTATTGATTTTCGCATAAATTGGGGGACAAGTCCTTTCAAAATCGAAGAAATCTGAAAACCCTCGATATAAAAAATAAAATAAAAAATACCCTTTCAAAAAAAAATTTCCTGTCTCGATCATTCAACTTCACATATTAAATGTTGAATTCCATGTTTCATGCCACAATTCACGTTGGCCCTAAATTTTCCTGAAAGCAAAGTCCATTTTGGTCAATTATAGGACTGACTACCCACCTAACTTCGAACATACTCACCTATACACATGTACTTACATCATCTATATTCATTTAATAAATATGAAATTAGATATTGCCCGAATGTGAAGTCGATTTATCATCAGAATCTGTCGGTCAATTGTTTTGGCTGAAGATACAGAATGATGTCAAAGGAATGTCCAATTAATATGATCATTTTATTTTTCAAGGATATAATGGCATACATAGTTTTTTTAACGTTTTGACCATTGGTCAATTGAATCCTCAAAGTTTTATTTTAGTGAATTAAGTCCTTAACGTTAAAAAAAAAAGAGTGTAATCAGATCTTAATTCCGTCCTAATCTCACCGTTGGAGGGTTTCGAAGGCCGAAAATCCTATGTGTCTCCCACGTGACCTTTCTTGTCATGCCACGTGACCACGGGCCAAAGAGCCACTTAGGATTTCCGGGGTTGAAAATCCATTACCGTCGAGGTTATGATTTGAATGCATCTTTTAAAAAAAAACGTTAAAAAATCTAATTCATCAAATAATATTTAAGGAATCCATCAACGAACAATCAGAACTTTAATGACTAATTCCACACACATTTGTTTGGTGAGTTCCAACCAAAAATAGTCTTTTGGAGATTTACTATACTATTGTTTTATTGTATTACTAAATTCAAATGAAAAGAAAGTATTTTGGATCGACCGTCCTTTAATTTTTTATTTTCCTATTTTGCTAACACCATTCAAAAATAAAAATAAAAAAGGTAGAAGAAATAAATTATCTCCCAGAGCGGTGTTGGCACGGAGGGTCCCAAAGAGAAGATAAATCCTTAATCAAGCATGCAGAAATGGACTCCACCAATCAATTAGCTGCTGTGCTATGATGATGAACCATTCGACTAATCAATGGGTGTCGTTGTCTAGTCTTTGGTGTACCCTGAGAAGTTAGGACGAGTTAAACAATTTGAATGATAGCAAAAGAGAATAAGAGAGCCTCTACACGATGTGACTTTTGCTTATGTTTATGCATTATTTGCCACATTCCGAGCCAACGACACCTTTTTAAAACTGTTATGGTCCAACGATTCCAAATCATCATGAAGCACCGCCATCCATATTGTGACTGTCAAGTTAGATGGAGCATTAGGGAATTTTCCGGTTGGGAACTAGAGGTCATATGTTAAAATCTCATCACGATGGTAAGAAATTGCTTTGGGATTAAGGGTCGAGGGTCGAGATTTGCACAAATTAAAGATCTAGACTTAATCGGTTTATAAGATTTGCTTTGTGGTCATGTTTTTGGATCATTTTAAAAGATACAACTAGACGAGAAACTAATATATAGAGAAAATGCAGTTTGGAGTTCGCCTCGTTCTCTACAAGCTAAAATGACTAGCTGTTCTTGAACCTAGTCCCTCTATTTTGAGGTGATCAAGTGAACAACTATGGTTACTAAAAAAATAAACCGATTCACGGAGTGTGGCTAGTCTATATCACAGATGAAAACAAAACAGATTTAATAAGGTTGATATAGTTTTAAATTTGTCCTGTTAACTTTTCGTTATTTCCCAAATCATCTCATTACAGATTTTATGATTAAACCCCAAATCCATTTCATTGAAGTAGTCGGTAACCCAAAAAATACCCGTTACCCACCATAGTACTGTTTAAGTAAAAAATTATCTCCCAGTAAGAGCTAAAATGAAAAACTTCTAAGACCATTTTCATGTGTTCAAAAGGACACTTACGTGTCATGATTAAATAGTGAATTTTTATAATTAGGGCTATTGAAAAAGTACATTAGTCGTACAGTGAGGTTAGTTCATGTCTTCCTCCATCACAACCTCGAATCTTGAAATCAGTCAATCAGACAATCACCTCACCGTAGGTCTAAAGGTTGGCAACTTTAGATTCCAGGACATCCGCGATCATCGATGTCGCGGCTAGGGGTGATTGAAGAAAAACATGTACCAGAATTTGAATTTTTCCTCCACTTTCATTCTAAAAATTTAAGATTCCGTTTATTTCGCAAAAATAATTTGTAAAATATTTTCTTTCGTTGGCATCACTTGAAATAAATATTCAATGAAAAATTTTTCATTATTAACAATAATTTATGATTAAAATTTTTTGGAGACGATATTTTCGTCGATTCATTTTTTGTAAATATTATTATAAGTAATCAATTTTAAAAAATATTTTCTAAATTATTTATTTTTCATGGAACAAAAATAGAATTCCAAATTTTCTTCAAAAGTACTAATTTAGCAAGCCCCTTTAAACAAATTTGATCCTATTCCATTTACCTCTCATTTTTTTTTTCCAAAAACTGCCGTGACTTCATAGAGCTACAAACGAGGATGGAGTCCAATTACAGTCAATTGATTCAGATCCATCAAAAAATTTCCGTGAAAATTAATTCCATTATAAAAATCTAGTCAAAAAAAGTTGGGAAAAAAATCATGGCATGAGAACTCGTTTGTTTGGTATCCATCGGGGAATGGATTCTCCATCTCGTCGGTGTCCCATCCGTACCATTTGCCTAAAAACTTTCACCCGTGAAAAGGGGTAGTTCCGAAAAAAAAAAAAAAAAATTCAGAAAAATCTTTCTCGGACTTATTAAAGGAGACAAATTGGGTCTTCGTAAAAAGTTTTAATAAAATTTTCCCCTTTGAATAAAAATAAAAAAATTCACATAATTTTGGCTTAGAATAAATTAAAAAATTCAGCCCGAAAATTACAAAAAAAAGAAATTAAGAAAAAAATTAAAGGAAAAAATCCCATAAAAATTAGAAAATTAAAAAATTCCCAAAATTCATATAAATCAAAAAATTTTAAGAGTGATCCATAAAAAAGGCAGAAAAACTCAGAAAACCCTTAAATATTTGAAAAATTCAGAAATTGAGAAAAATTAAAAAAATTTCCTAAAATTTTCGGAAAAATTTTTTTTAAAAGAATTCTTTTTAGTCTAAATGGAAAAATTTTTTCCAAATAAATTTTACCACAAAAAATATGGAAAAAAAAATTTACATAATGGCTTAGAATACTTGTGGCCATTTTTTTGAATGAAATTTAAATTTTAAAAAAAATTAAAAAATTTTTGAATGATGAAAATAAAAAAATTGGCACAGATTTAGGAAAGTAAAAAACATTTTAATAAATTTTACCACAAAAAAAATAAAAAAATTTAAATAATGGTCCCATTAGAATTACAAATCATCTCAAAAGCATTGCATTTTGAATGAAATTTAAATTTTGAGGTGCTCAAGTAGTATTTTTAATAAACAAATATGAAGATTCCTTAGTTTAGGGATTAAAAGGGTTTTAAAAGCCCCAAAAAGGATTACCCCAGGCATACAAACCAATAAATAATGCTTATTGAAATTTTTTTTTCCACCCATAACTTTCACTTATAATTAAATAAAAGATATAGATTTGAATGCAACAAAATTGGGAATACCAAAATTTCACACTAAGAGCTAAAATGAAAAACTTGTAAGCTTCTTGAATCTAGAATTTTTCATGTGATGAAAGGGACACTTAAACGCCATTATTAAATAGCGGATTTTCACTCTTCTATTGAAAAGTACATTAGTTGTAGAAAAACTATATCTTCCTCCATCACAACCTCGAATCTTTCCCAGTCAATTCAAACCTCACCTTAGGTCTAAAGGTTGGCAACTTTAGATTCCAGGACATCCGCGATCATCGATGTCGCGGCTAGGGGTGATTGAAGAAAAAAACATGTACCAGAATTTGAATTTTTCCTCCACTTTCATTCTAAAAAATTTAAGATTCCGTTTATTTCGCAAAAAATAATCGATTTGTAAAATATTTTCTGCAAAGCAATCGTTGGCATCACTTGAAATAAATATTCAATGAAAAATATTTTCATTATTAACAATAATTTATGATTAAAATTTTTTTGTAGACGATATATTTCCATCCATTCATTTTTGTAAGTGTTATAAGCGATCAATTTTACAAAAATATTTTCTAAATTATTTATTTTTCATGGAACAAACGTACCGTGGATTCCAAATTTTCTTCAAAAGTACTAATTTAGCAAGTACCCTTTAAACAAATTTGATCGGTATTATCATTTACCTCTCATTTTTTTTCCCAAATGTACGAGGTTGCTGCCGTGACTTCATAGAGCTACAAACGAGGATGGAGTCCGAATTACAGTCAATTGATTCAGATCCATCAAAGCTTCCATTCCGTGAGGAACTTACATTCCACGCTCTATATCTAGTCAAGAAAAAGTTGGGAAAAAAACATGGCATGAGAACTCGTTTGTTTGGTATGCGTTTCTCGGGGGAATGGATTCTCCATCTCGTCGGTGTCTCCATCCGTACCATCTCTGCCTATTAAAACCATTCACCCGTGCGAACAAGGGGTAGTTCCGAATTTTTTTAATTAGCGTATGTATGAGAATGGTCGAGATTTGTTGAGATCCGGCTCTCGGACTTATTATTGGCTTTGTGTCGTGCCATGCCAATTGGGTCTTCGCAAGGTTTGGATCGAGATCGGGGGATTTATCATGCTTTGAGTTCAGAATTCCAACTCCGGACTTGAGAGTGATTTTGGTCGTCGGCAGGACGGAATCCCGCAACTGATTCCGTCAATCCAAACTCAGCCCGCTTTTCATTACATGCTATACAAAGTCAAGAAGAAATGGAAGAGCTAAATTAAAGGAAAAAATGCCAAATGCAAAAAATAATAGAGATTGCACTACCTGTATATAAGTTTTTGTTACATGTGAATTAATATGAAATTTTAAGAGTGCAGTGGTGCTGATGTGTCACGGTAAGCAAAGGCGAGACAACGTCGCTCGTGGCAAACAAAACGGCGTCATTTTTTTAGTCTTTTTGAATCAATGACCTGTCTGTTCAATGAGAAAAGAGGGTCGGAAAAATGGGTAGTCCTAAATTGAGCTAGGTTTTTTTTTTTAATCGAGTTCTTTTTTGTCTAGATGGAAAAAATTTGGTGTTCCAAATCAACAATCTTTCGAGAGCCTTAGTCAGTCTTGTGGTGTGGAGAGAAAACTCAGACTTCGTTTGTTTCACGAAAAATGAATCTTTTGTAAAATATTTTTCTAGAATTGATCATTTGTATTGCTTGAAAATTAGTTAATATAAAAAATTAAAATTTTTCATGGACGATGAAAGCCCTAATGAAAGTTGGCACAGATTCGTGTCTACTAAAAAAAAAATTCTAAGTCTTGGAGTGCAGTTAGTCTATATCACGGATAAAAATGGACTAGGCTTGAAACAATGGATCTTGTTTCAAAGTCGTCCCATTAACTTTTCGTTATTTTAGAAATCATCTCAAACGCATTGCAAATTTTGTAATTAAACCCCAAACCCGTCTCACTAAAATAGTTGGTAACCCAACGAATACCCGTTTCCCGCCATAGTACTATTTTAATAAACAAATATGTCTTAATAACCACGGGTACTTTGTTGGCTCATCACTTACTAAGACACTGTGCGAAGCACATGCCAACTAAGCAAGAACCCAAAAATTCTACCTTATCACCCCAGGCATAAGACGCTGCTATACCTGTCTACCCAGAAGTAGCCAACCGAGGCTGACGTGAAATCTACATTCTCCACCCAAGGCCCCCTTAGTTTCCTCCCTTTGTTTTTCTTTCTAAGAGAGAGAGAATACCGAAAGAACTTATAGGTGTCTTTCTTTGAGCCTTTTAAAATCCTGCTCAAGACCAAAATATCTCACACTAAGAGCTAAAATGAAAAACTTGTAAGCTTCTTGAATCTAGCCCCACTATTTTCATGTGATGAAAGGGACACTTAAAGTGCCATGATTAAATAGCGGATTTTCATAATTAGGGCTATTGAAAAAGTACATTAGTTGTGAAGCGAGGTTAGTCTATATCTTCCTCCATCACAACCTCGAATCGTAGATCAGTCATTCACCTCACCTTAGGTCTAAGGTCGGCAACTTAAGATTCCAGAACATCCGTGATCATTGATGTCGGACAACCTTGAGGCTACATTCGAGAGAAGGGGTGACTAGTCCAATTGTTAAAAAAAAACTTGAGGCTATGTTTATTTTACGAAAAAAAATAATTTGATAAATATTTTCTTAAAAAATGATCGCTTGTGTCACTTGAAATAATTAGGTAATGATAAATATTTTCATTATTGACAATAATTTACATCTAAGCTTTTTCATTATTTTTTATCCATTTATCTTTACAAGCGATCAATTTTAAGAAAGTATTTACAAAATCATTCATTTTTCGCGAAACAAACACTTTCTGAATTTCTTTCAACTTCCATCCAAATTGTCTTCAAGGAGGACTAATTTAGCAAGTACCTTATATACGAATTTGATTAGTAATGTCATTCACCCCTCATTTTTTTTTTCCAAATATACGTGGTTGCTTTGGTGACTTCATAGAGCTAAAAACGAGGATAGTGTCCGAACTACATTCAATTGATTTAGATCCACGAATTACATTCGATTGATTTAGATCCATCTAAGCTTCCATTCCATGCTATATACAGTCAAGGAAAAGTTGCCAAAGAAAATTGACATGAGTACTTGTTTGTTTGGTATGCGTTTCTCAGGGGAATAGATTCTCCATCTCCTCGATATCTCCGTACCATCTTTGCCCATTTAAACTATACACCCATGCGAACAAGGGTTGCTTCGAATTTTATAATTAGCACACGTATGAACGGTGGAGATTTGTTGAGATCCGTTTTTCAGACTTACTATTAGTTTTGTGTCGCGCCAATCGGGTCCTTGCAAGGTGTGGAACGAGTTTGGGGGATTTCTCAATGCTTGAGTTCAGAATTCCAACTTCAGACATGAGAATGAACAATTGATTGGTGGTCGGCAGGATTGGAATCCGCAGCTGATTCCGTTCAATCCAAACTCAGCCCCGCTTTTCATATACCATGCCATACAAAGTCAAGAAAAAAGGGAAGAGCAAAATTAAAGGAAAAAAATGCCAAATGCAAAAAAAAAAAAAAAAAAAAAATTTTGCACTACCTTGCGCAGCGAAATATCTCGACTTTTCACGCTATAAAAGAATGCATAGAATTTTTCCTGGGCGACAAAAGTGCCAGCATTTAAGTTTTCGTTACATGTGAGTTGATATGAAATTTTACGAGGACAATAGCGATGACATGTCATAGTAAGCGAAGACAAAACGATATCGTTTTTGTGACGTCACTTGTTGTAAAGGGTAGGACATCATCTTTTATTCTTTTTGAATCAATGACTCGTCTATTCAATGAGAAAAGAGAGCCGAAAAAAATTAAGGAGTTCCAAATCGACGGTGTTTGAGCGCATTAGTCAATCTCATGGTTTGGAGAGAAAATTCAAGCTCTGTTTGTTTCGCGAAAAATGGATTTTCTAGAAAATTTTGTTTTAAATTTGATCGCTTATATCGCTTGAAATAATTAATTAATGAAAGATATTTTTATTATCTACAATAATTCATATTTAAACATTTTTGTGGACGATGAAAGCCTTAATGAAAGACGGCACAAATTCATGTAGTTCGGGTAGACGTGTCAAAATGACCCAACGCATACTTGATATGAGCTGAATTATCATATGAATTATATTCAGTGAATTTGTCATAAATGAGTTTAGAAAAACTCAAAGTAATACGGGTACCAAATGGGTTTATAACTTATTTAAACCCAATTTACTTCTATGATTCTCTCTCGTCCTCATTCAATTTCACGCCGCTTCGCTTTGCTTGCTCGCCGGTTTGGATACGAGTTTTCCTAGATTTTATTAAACATGGAAGTGTTTTAGTAAATATGAGTTGGGTTGGATTGAGTATGGATCGCTAAATTTTCATTATATGAAAATATATCAAAATAGATTAAATAAGTTAATTTGGATCGGATCATTTTTAATCCGATCCGATTCATTTGTTCGACGAGGTCATCACGGCGAAGAAGGAAAAACGGAACACAATTTCCGCCCCCCACATGGCGAGAGAAATATTGGATGCATAACGAGGCCTTGTCCGTTTGCGAGAAAGGGGAGGGGAGGGTGAGGCGTACGGGTAAAGCGTAGGCCTTCAAAACCCCGAAAGAAAAAAATACGCAAAGAAACAAAGGAAAGCAGGAGGCGTTTCACCAAAAAGCGCAGCAAAGGCAGGGGGAGAGAGAGACAGCAGACAAGACCAGGAAGGAAAGAAGCAGACGCAGACGACGATGGAAAGGGCGAAACCGCGTGGGTCCCACCACCCCTCCCTCCCCTTCGGACCGGATCCTCTCTGTCTCTCGTGTGGACTTCTGGGCGCACGGTCGCTGTACGCTCTGCGTGGGACCCCCGCACCGCCCTCCTTCCCTTCCCCCTCTCTTTCCGCCGCACTCGCCGTCCGCCACGGCGTGCGCCCCACTCGCCCCACCTCGCGCCGCCACGTGTCGGCCGCGACCTGCTCTCTCCCGGCCGGTGAGGGAGCGCGTGGCTTTCCTGGAGCGATGGAGCGATGGAGGGGAAAAGGGGGAAGAGGAAAAAAATTTGAGGATCGAGAAGGAGGAGAAGGAGGCGGGCCCCCACCCCGATTGCGGTGGCTCCCTTCCGGCTCGAGAGCGACATTTCCCGCCAAATCGAGGAGGGGCGGGCCGCTTTCCCGAATACCGCGACAAAAAAAGCGGTGGCGACCGGGGGATTGGGCTCGGGTCGCGAGCGGAGATTTCTAGAAAATTGGGCTTAATTTCCTGATGCTGCGATTGACTAAGCGCGGCATATCTAATGATGGCTGCGTTGGATTCGCTTTTTTGGGAAAATGTGTTTAATTTACCGCAATATAAAAGCTCATCGTAAAGCAAGCAACTTGGGGTTAAAAAGTATTTGGATTAAAAAAAAATCATTTTTTATTTAAAAAATGTAAAAAAAAAGAGAAAAAATTCAAATCCTTCGCCGCAGGAGACGTCGGCAGGCCACATCTGGCGCCAGCATCCGTCGTCTGAGGTCGCGCGGCCTCAAGCGGCCCCGACCGCCGTCATGGGTCACGCCCGGCGACCTCCGTGTCGCGCGGCCCCGACCTCCCCAAAGCCGAGGTCGCGAAACCGTCAGAGACTGTCAACTGACCTTGCGCAACTCTCGACAGAGCTTCTTCGCTAGCGATCTACATGGAGAAGATGAGCAGTTCTTACGGGGTAAAACCAGAAAAAAGAAAAAAAAAATGGTGAGGGTAGTTTTGGAAGGGAAAAAATATATTAATCCTAAGAAATGGCTTTCCAAAAATGTTGAAAGACTAAAAAACCCCCCTTGACCTTTCAGCTTTGCCAACGACGCTAGCATTTGGCCAAACGGGTCCCAAAAAAATTTACCAAAAACCCAAATTTTCCTCATGAAGATTTGGAGGCCCTTGGGAAAGGCAAACTAAACACAAGCGATAAGCGAGTTCACGGCTGTTAGCATTTTGATGGAGTCGCTTTGATGAGCTCGTTGGCATCGTACCTTTAAATCGTAAACGATGCAAAATAATCATGACTTAAATCGAATATTGTGTAGCAGATATATAAAACTTATGATAAACATGACTAACGCTCGAGGGTTGCCTTTCCCTACCCTTTTACTGATGAAAAATTTCTTGACAATTCATGTTAAATCTTTGCGTTCATATCATTCATTCGTGTCATTTGCATCTCTGTATTGTAAGTAATGCGATATAAAAGATACAATTGAATCGTCGGAGTGGTTTTAGCAATTTCATCTTAGAAATCTAGTGATGAAAGGAATATCATGTGGAAAATGTCCGAAGGCAAAATTGGTTACCTGTTCACAAACTGGTCGAAAGCTAAAGCCACTCTGCTCATGATGGCTGGCGGGGCGAAAGTAGTTATTATGTTGAATCGAGACACATGCCTCCTTCGGGATGGTGAGATAACCCAATTGATGGGAGATGCAAACTAGTCGATAAGAATAGAAATTCCACGATACAAGTCATTAGATCGAAAGCAGAGGTTAACCTAATGCGCTACACGGTTCCATGACCAAGGCCAATTCCCGAATTGTGACAATTGGTATCAATGCAGGGTTTACAAATTGTACGTGTGGATGCCATCCATTACTGTGTTTTGATAGAAGTCAAAATCCTTCACGGGTTTGAGATGGAAGGTGTGTTTTTGTTGGGCAAGCATAGGCCATTCATGTAAAGCCTAGGGAGAGCTAGCAATTGCGCGGTACGCGAGAAAGCGATGACGAGCGATGCATTTTGTTGGGCGAGCATCAGCCATACATGTCAGAGCTAAGGATAGGCGGTGATGGTTAGGGGGAATGCAGAGTAGAATCTACAAGACGGGCTCCAGAGCAGAGCCTGGAATTGAACCAGTTTTGAATAGGTTTACTGGTAACTCTAAGTATGCTCTTGTACATCTCTTAAAAAAACAAAATATATCCGTTGAAATTGACTATGTTTGGCATATCATCCTCCAGCATTCATTTTTTACACATATTGTGTATATAATAAAATGAAACAAGAAAAAAAAAAACGGTTGATTCCTAAGTTGGACCTTGGAGTTGGCCAATTTAGTTCTAGAGTTGGTTTTCAATCTCCAAAAATTGGGAACTAACCCTAATACGGTAAATTCTAGATTCCATATATATAACTCATTCACCTTGAAATTGATCACCTCTAAATGAAATAAACGTATTTTGTTGAAAATAACGAAAAGACTATCATTTTGTCCCTTGAAAGGTCATGTATCGAGCACTCGTCGAAGGAAAAACGGATGAGAAGTAAAGGCATGTCAAATCTGAATTAAAAAAATCGAAAGGATGTCAAAATTTTAAGGACAACAAATGGCTACTGACCAAAGAATGGCTGAAGGACTAAATTGGGATAAAGACTAAGGACCAAAAGTGAAATTCCTAAAAGTTTATGCAATATTATCTGTGCATGGACTTGATGTTAACCGTTTGAGATCGACCAAAATGCATATTGAAGTCATCGATTTACCTCGAATTATAATTTTTATGGTTCCTATTTGATTTGGATTAAGATTTTTGGTCAAGGCTACTCGATTTGGAAGTTTTCGACTTGGGTTAAGAATGCTCCCCAAATATAATTGAGAGGGCCCTTGCTTAATTGGCCATATTTAGAGAAAGGAGAGCTTTTAATGATTTAGACATCGAGGTTGTCTGAGTCGACGAGATGACAAGAATTTAGCACTTTGAAATCGTAAGATTTTAATTTGATCATATTTGACCGAAAAAAAAAATTAGTAGTTAGGTAGGTTTGGATTGCTGGTAAGGCCATTGATGGGTCCGCAAAGGTGAGCTAACTCCAAAAATTTGTCCCCAATTCGAATTTTAGGATGCAACTGGCCTGCATGAAGTTGCAAGCGCAACTTGTAGTTGATCAAACCATACGGCCCTCGTCGAAGATTTCAAGCTACAGTCTTGAAATTTCGAGCTGCAGTCTTGAAATCTGGGCTTTGTTTATTACAAAAAAATTCTGGAAAGTAATTTGGTTTGGTTCAAACCCGTTCGAGCCAAAGATTATGTTTTTCTCCAAAATAAGCATTTGTTAATTATCAGTTTTCAAAATTCATAACGTGATATTGTTAAAATATTGGCAAGAAAATTTGTATGCTTCATTTAAAGAAACGAAATTCTCACACCTTGACTAGACTCTCAAACAAGTGAGTTAAATCGAGTCAAATCGAAAAATGGTCCAATCCATTTAATTTGTGTTGACCTATTTCTATACAATATGAATCTGTTGATCCATCCCGACAAAAAATCAAAATAAAAAATTTGGTGATCCATTCAATCCATATTGGTAAAATACTTTCATATTTAATAAAATCTAAAAAACTCATCCAAATTGATGTGAGAGCACAGAGCGAGTAAACGTAAGGATCAAGTAAGGGCGAGAAAAGGTGAAAAGGAGTTATAGAGTTGGATTGGATTTAAATAAGATATGAACCCATTTAACATCCATATTATTTCGAGTTTTATTGTTCTAAACCCATTTCCGAACCATTCACTCCATGTAACTAAAACATATAACACCTAACTCATTAAATATGGGTTAAAAAATGAGTTTATGATCCATTTTTACAGGTCTAACCTCGACCTTAAGATAGTACAACTTTTAATCGATGTGGAGTTATAGGGACTATAAGTACAAAAATTTCATCCAAGATCGAAATTTCATCCAAGATCGAACAGCCCGACATCAGAAGATGTTTAAGGCCATTTTTGGTATCAGAAATCCATCTTTTGATATGTTTCGAGTATTCTTTTCCAATTTGATTCCTAATACCACATTATACTAGCCCCTGTAATTTTTTATCACTGATTTCATATTGGGTATGAATTTGTTGAAATTTACAAGTAATTTTTAAACAAGTTTTCTTTTTTAAAAAATCGTAGGCCTCGAGGATTATTAGTTTTTTTAAAGAAAAAAATATGAACTCTCCTAATGGGCATTTAGTATTTTTATTGATTTTTCTATTATCATTTAAATACTAGCACTTAGGTTTAGTTCCTTATAAGGCCCTATAGTCTTGGACTCTTGACCGATATATATTTGACCAAGTCGTAGGGGTGGACTTAGTTAATTGCACAAAAATTTGACTTAATGATCTTACAATAAAACAGTTACCAACAGTTGGATTTTTTTTTTCGAAAATTTAAAAAGTTGTGAATGCGACTTCCATTTCTAGACACATCTAAAGAAAAAGGAAAATACCATTAAGAATCATTAAGGGATAATTATATAAATTGTCCATGAAATTTGGTCCAATGTGCAATGTCATCCTTGAACTTTTATAATTTGCTCGATGTTGTTCATAAACTTTATTCAAATATGCAATATGGTCCATGAACTTTTGATTTATTTAATATGATTATTAAATTTTTTGTACATGTTCAATTTAGTCCTTAAAGTATCTGAAATTCGCCAATGTTATCCTTGAAGTATCCTCAACTATCTCTACTGTGACACCAATATCTCAAAATATATTTTGTGTCGTTGAAATCCAGAAATTTGTACCACCGTAACAAAAATACCCTTGGCCTACCACCAAAACAACCTTTAATTTTGTCTGCCGGGACAATAACATCCCAATTTTTTTAATGTGTCACTAGCAGCCCAAACTTTTGTCACACTAATACAAAAGTTTGGGGTATTAGCGTCCTGTGGGCATGGTTTAGGGGTTTTTTTATACAAAAGAAATTTTAAATGTCGGTGTTACAGTAGACATATTTCGGCCGTTTTTGGTGGTACTAAAAAAAAGATAAATAAGAGAAAAGAAGTATTAGCACTTAATAAATGAACCCCATAGATCACGGCAACCGAAGAACCAAAGCTACTGTTTATGAAGAAAGGAAATAAGAGAAGCCAAGGCTCTCATGTCACTATCAAGATGCGTTGAAAAAGAATGACATCAAACAGAAGATAACTGCTTCTTTGCATGGTTGTAAATTAGCTGTCAAATTCTTGTTTTATTTCACTAAAGAAACTATATAATCAGCAACATATGGAACACATCAACGTCATCCTCCTCATTATTTTAATAACAAAATTTAAAGAAAGGCAAAATAAAAGGCTCTACCCCAAACAAAAGCTGACAAAAAAAATCAAAATAAAATAATGGTTGTCGACTGATTTATACTAACTTCAGGACCTTATATCAATCTCCTCCTTAACCCCTCTCCCTGTCCCCCTCTCTTTCCTCTCTCTCTCTCTCTCTCTTTTTCAACGCCTGCTTTTCTCTCTCCGCGTGTCTGTTTTCTCTTGCTGCAGTTCAGTGGCTTCGCCCGTTCAGCGTTTCTGGCCCTTGGGCTGCTCGAATCTTTGGCATCGGTTTCGTAAAGTTTTCATCTTGACAGCTCGCGAGCTGACGAGTTTGCATTAGAAAACAAGAACCCGTTTTTAAGAGAGCCAGAGAGAAGGCAGTGAGGCCGCTGACCGCGAGTTTTGAGTCCGCGTTGAGTTTTGAGTTCCATGCGCTTCTGGGTTCATCAAAACAGGACTCTTCTTGAAGTCTTGAGCTGTTTTCACTCTCTCTTCAAGTCAGAATTCCTTGGAATTGAGTAAAGACTGTATCTTGGCGGTGCAGTTTTAAGAGGGGGATTTCTTGCTCGCCTTAGAATGCGGTGTACATGTTCTTGGTAAGTTCTTGTAATGTCCAGCGTAAGTTCTATTTATGTTACTGGCTGTTGCTTCTTCTATCACGGAGTTTGTGAACTTGTTGAATGGAGGAGAGAAAAGCATGGGTTTATCACTTTCTCATGTTCCTCTATCAATTTGACCAAAGAAAAGCCGCAAAATAGTTTGACCTTGGAAATGGAGGAGATTGTTTTTCTTTAGGATAGTTGCTTTTCTTGACTTTGGATGCTGTTGTTTTACGCTTGTATCCTAACCCTGAAGCATAAAAAATTGTTTGTGCCCTGTTTTTTAATGCTCTGCTTATACCATATTGAGTGGTTGCAGAAGATGAAAAAATGCTTCAGATGCATGGAATAAGCTTGGCGATCTAGAAACATCAGATAGTATAAATAATTCAAATCTTGGACACTTTCTGTTACACCGACTCAATGCATCTTTTGGTTGCTTTATTTGCTGATGAAAATCCATCGAATCGCCGGAGAGGCATTATTTTATCAAGCTTATACGTTCACCGGTGATCTTGAGCATGATATTGAAGCTTCAACTAGCTTTTGCGGAGATGATTGGGGTCTTTGCATTTATTTAAAGTACCCTTGTCTGTTTGAAAGGTCTCTGGTATATAATTGTCAATGACATGGTACTGAATAAACTTATTAAAATACTGTTTTAGGTAAACCTATATTTATCATGTTGTGGAGGATGGACCGGTGGATTGTCTTCTGGGAAAAACAATGCACATACTATAGAAAATGATATCATTGTCCATGCCCTCAACAATTTGTTTATTGTTTGCATGGTGTCGTGTGCAGTTTATCCAAATCCACGATTATTTAAGACAGCAAGAATGCCTTTTAAAATACTCCATCGGGTTTTGAGTTTTTGTACTCTAGCTTGGGTTTACGATAGGAACAATCCTATTGGATGGTCAACCGCAATTTCATATTTTGGATGTGTTGTCTCTGCATTTTGTCAACCGCGTTGATGTCATGCTTGAGTAAAGTAGTAAACAAACCTTTGTGGTGCTGCCTGATAATATTGGAAAAAAGTGGACGAACCTCACATAGAAAGAGGCACTTGAACTTCCCAATGTCCTTTAGAAGCATAGTGTGTAGATCTTTTTTAAAAGCCAGATTTAGGCATTTCGGTATCCTTTTTTTACTTCTTTAGTTAACCAGGACAAATTGTTTTCGTTAGAACCTAGAACTTTATGGGACACGTTAAAGAATATCGTGACTCTTCAGAACTGATGATGTGAATAAATATGATCTTGAATTGATTTGCAATTTAGGCTGAAAATAGATGCAGAGTGAATGCTTGAGATGCCATGGAAGCCTCTCTGACTAAGCAGCACTTTTCTGAGGCAGTGATAAGTGATTGATCTGTCTCTGGTTATGAGGAAAAGGTCCTGCTAATTGAATTACTTGTAGGGAAAACTTGTCAGTGGTCACAAAGACATCCATATCAACATCCACCCTGATATTATTAAGGTACATGAGTATACATCATCAAAATGAAGAAGATATTTTGAATAATGCAATATGTTTGGTAGGATATACAATGGCTTCCATAATTTGATGAAAGAAAAGCGACAACCAGTTTTCACAATCATGATCTCTACTTCAAGATATCTCCCCTTCATACAGTTGCTTCTCCATTTGATCAATAATGTGTCGTGTCCATTTTGGAATCAAATTGTCATCAAAAGCTGTACTTTGTGGATTCTTGTCATCTTATGCAGAAATGCTTATATACATTTCTTTGCTTTGTATCAGGGAGAGAAAAGGTTAAGGGAAAAGATGATGGAACAAAAAAGGAGTCCATGCAGTGTTGACCACAGCACTATCACCTCCCTTATATCCAAGCGTCACAAGGGTGGCTTATCCATTTCAAACAAGGTTTCTTCATTCTCTCCCTCCCCCCTTTAGATTCCATTTAAAATAGCGTTTGCATCTTCTAATGTATGTCGGGCCAACAAAAAAAAATCTAATGGATGGTTTACTATTTGGAATGTCTTGGTTCCTTTACTTATTATACTTGATAGTAGATAAATTGGCATTACTAACACTTTCCTTCGTCTAGTTTGTAACTCATGGAAGTCGTTGCACCCTTTTATTTTCACCGGCCATATGATGAATTAGATGAATGATCCTGACTCCGCCTCTTTATCTTTCTTATCTGCTCCTTCTGCTAATAGGAAAGGAAAGAGAAGCTTGGAGAAAAGATTGTTCAACTGCAACAGCTTGTTTCACCATATGGGAAGGTACATGAATAAACTGATATAAATATGATCCCTTTTATTTTCATCTTTTAGGCCTAGGAGGTTTTTGAAAGCCCGTTAGTTAACTTGTCAATTTAAGATCAATAAGCTGGTGCCTATGCTACTGGCGTCTATGTCACCACTTGTAACGATTTTTTTCTTCCTGTAATTGTCTTATTTCAGACAGATACAGCTTCAGTACTGTCAGAGGCTTCTGAATACATACAATTCCTCCATGAGCAAGTTAAGGTTCGGCCTTCTCTGGCTACATATGCACATTGCAAATTAGTAGCATACTATTAGATTAGATGGCGTATTCTTCTTATGCTTGTATAGGGTCAATTTGACAGGTTCCTTCAAGTCAGTGATTTCAATAAGATCTCTTAGCTTTTTTGGCCGAATTTTTAATCTTGAACATAATGTTTTGGCTTTCTAGGTATTGAGCGCGCCATACCTTCAAACTATGCCAGCGACTATGATGCAGGTTAGTGGACCATGAGGGACTTTGGAAAGACAGCATTTAGTTCTCGGATTTGCTCCTTTAGCAAGTTTCTTATTTTTATTTTGGGAGACAAAACACCTCGTGTTGACATTGATGTTCTGTACCGAAGCCGTAAATGCAATTGATCTACAGCTAGTTTCATGCATATCATGTCTTTTGGTTCATGGGGTGTTTCTATGGTTCCCTGGAAACATGGATTGCTGAAAATCGAAAGTTTTTCGGTTGCCAATTTTGGGGAAGTATTGCATCTTCTCCGCGTTATCTAACTTGACCACAAAATTTAAGGAAATAGTGATCTTTATAGGTTGCTTTATAAACTTTGCAATTATACCTCAAAAACCAGTGAGGGGCTCCCATGGCTTAGCTCTGCCAACAAATGACGGTTGAAAATTTTTGGGACTGGACGTTCACCTATACATTTTTGTCAGACGTTGTCGCGTTGCTTTGATCCTTTGAAAAATATAGATAGTCTGAATTCTTTTTCCTTCTTCCACAGGAAGCGGAGCTGTACAGTCTGCGAAGCAGAGGTCTGTGCCTTGTCCCGATCTCATGCACTGCTGGATTTGCTAGCACCAACGGTGCCGACATATGGGCTCCGATTAAAACTACTTCCCCCGAGACTTGAAAATCAATCGCGCACTTCCAGTGAAGGCTCATCCTTCAGCCAGCTAATGTAAACATGATCGCGCAAGAGGCGCGGACATGGTGACCGCCTGGTTTCTCAGTAGCATCAGTCATTCTGCTATTTATATATGTATACTTGAAAAAAGCTTGAGTAGCACATCTTGGGAAGATATGATGAAAGTAATGGTTCTGAAAAGTTTTGAATATATGAACCGCTTCTTTGACCGTGTTGCTTTAGACCTCATATGCCGAATTGCTTCTCAAATTAGTTTAGTTCCCTTCTCACCTTCTGCTGCCGAGCTCGGGCGTGACGGAATGGTTCTCCTGTGTTTGTGTTGCTACTTGCTAGTCTTGCATGGTTACACATTTAACCTCACTCTGTCGCCAGCAGGCGTGCGGCTCTGTTGGCAAGGTGGGGAGGGTCCCGGGATGTGAGCTGAGTTTGAAACCCAGTACTAGCAAAAAAGAAAAGGAGGAATAAGTGCATTAGAAATCTTAAAATCTGTCATGTGTAATTGAATCATAAAACTTTTTAAAAGTATAATTAATTCTTAAAATGTGTCATAAAAGTGCACGAGTTTTAAAGTTTTCAAAAAGTGAGATTAAATTTTATAATTTATCGAATTGATTCAATCAAGTCTTTCTATTGATGTCACTTTTTAAAAGTTTTAAGACCCCGAATGTACTTTCATGACAAGTTTTAGGATTTGATTACACTTTTTTAAAGTTTTAGAATTCAAATTGCAATTTGATGACAAGTTTTAGGATTTTTAGTATACTATTCAAAAAAAAAAAAGAAGGGAAGAAACAACTTCACATTCTGTTTATTAACTTGAGCTTTTGGTTTTGGGTAGCATCAAAGTAGTGTGATTAATGTGTTTGAATTGCTCGGCCTCTTGTCGAACTCCCTTTAAGTAGTGATTGATGGGTTGGAATTGCTTGGCCTCTTATCAAACTCCCTTAAATTTAGAGCATATGTCGATTTGCACGTGAGAGAGAATGCTAAAATGGCAGAGAATAGTTTTCTAGCGGGATGTGCACGTGTATGCTTACAATTCTCCAATGATGGCGGGCTTGACTAGCCCAAAGTCCACATATATGGGAGAGAGTACGTCATGAGCAACATCTCTCCATTTTTTTTGTTCAAAAGCGACATCTCTCCATGATTAAGCTGCATATGTTGAAGCCTTGGGCTGGAAGTGTAAAAGATGTTGTCTATGCTCATTTTGGGAATTTTTGTGACGGGCAATCTATCATAATGATCAGAAGGCATGGAAGCAGAGATATTTGGTGCATCTCGTAGGTCAAATGATGCAATACAATTCAATCCTTTCCTAGCTACTAAGCCAGTACCATGCTTGGTTTGATTCTGATATATTTCTAAAATCAAATGATTAAATATGGAGTCTCGTTAAAAATTGTCCTTGGAGCACTGATTAAACAACTAAATGAGAGATTTCTTTCAATTTTCGAAGTATTGGTTTTGTATATCAATTGTCAAGTTCAAACCCTAGTGTTTGCTCGTGCCTCAAAGCACTAGTTCATAGACACGGCAATTTGGAAGTTAAAGATAACAAAAGCTTCTCACGTTTGCATACATCATAGTACAGCCCTATGAAGACCATATCAAGAGAAAACTTCCCTCGTCGATCCGTCGGTTTTGGTAGGACCGATTCGTTTGACCAGATCACAGCAGCTAATCTCACAACCCCGGCGCGTGCAGAGAGAGCCGTGATTGGAGCTTCCCGAAATTGTACTATGATCAAAGCTGCCAACTTAGAGAGATTGACTATTGCAGATGCCCACAACACATTAAAATACTCTACTGAATACATTCTGTAAGCATTTGTAGATCTCGATCACCGTTCTTTTAAACACTCCACATTCACGTATATTGCAATCTCAAAGCATTGATACACCCATTCAGGATTCGAGAACGACCTCTTACCACAAAGTTTCTAATTTCGGCCGTATAAGAACAACAGACGCACAAACAAAACGAACCGTCCTCAACCCAAACCATCTTTTTCTCTGTAATCGTCTTTAATGGCTGGTAAGTATCTTGCACCTTAACTTGACAGGTGATATATAACAAAAGACACAACATACACCTCTAGTTCTCCCCAAAAAGAGACAGGGTGAAGTGAAGTGGCGTGGGACATCAGAATCTACATCTGCTTTGGGAAAAAAAGAGGCAAAACCGTTTTCTTTTAATCTCATGGCACAAGTACAGACTGAATGGTACACATGCAGGTTCAGACATTGTACAATACTAGCTTCTGCCTTCGGTCGTGGCGGTGGCAGATGAAGCACTCTCGTCGGTCTTGCCAGCTGAAGCATTTGACTTGAGATAGGAGGTGGCCACATCTAACATTATCTCCACCTCTTTCTTGTACTGCATCAGCGATCATAACATACATCAGAAGATGATACTAAAGAAATTATGGCGGGGAAAAAAGAAGATATAATGCTTTAAGCAAAAGATGCACAGACCTCATTAATAGCCGACGACTTGATTTTGGATTGCATCACACACCACTTCTTAAAATGGGCACCTGCAGGATTGCAACTTTTGTAAGTTAAGCGCAGCACAATCTATTACCTTAAGCTCTATAAAAAAATGAAACAAGGAACATCACAACTAAGGAGTTGGGTTCCGTTGCAGGGAATTTCTGGATCATTGGTCACAAAGCTGGAATTCAAAAGTAGAAAGCAAGGTAACCTATCCGCAGCAGTAGTCAAGATAACATTGATACAACATAGGACTTTGTTCAAATGAATCGCTCATACTTGCTAATTAAACAGTGAGCAATCAAAGCTTCACTTAAAGGAATAGCCAAACTCATGCTACAAAGAAAGATGCTTTCTAGACCAATTATTATCCACATACAATGAGTCTAAACTGGTTCACTGCAACAAGTGAATCAAAATCGGCACAATCAAATATTCTCTGGACATCTGCATCCGCCGCC
Source organism: Syzygium grande (assembly GCA_024733475.1). Classification (NCBI taxonomy): domain Eukaryota; kingdom Viridiplantae; phylum Streptophyta; class Magnoliopsida; order Myrtales; family Myrtaceae; genus Syzygium; species Syzygium grande. The sequence goes on along the minus strand of JAMXDD010000004.1, from coordinate 28,769,090 downwards.
TTTTATGTATGTCCAACGTTCCCTTAATCGATTATCTGAGTGTCAAGCAAAATATCTGCATCAACATATACCGGCATTCTCAAAGACATTCATCTAGCAACAACAGTTCCAATGTCTTCAAGCATAATGACAAAGCATTTGCGAGCTAAAGAAGGACCAAGCTTATTTGTGTGGTGATCAGTTTCATCAACCAAAATGGTGATAATTGGTTGAAATCATAATCCTTGCCATAAAAGTTTCTTGTTCTCCTCCATCTAAGTACACATGCTCAAGGTACTTCATTCAAGTTTATTCGGTTTCCTCTGCTTTAATTAAACATCTGGACAACTTTGAGCCATTTATTCTATCACAGATATTTGAGCTTGGTAAGCATATTGGTCGGGTCAGAAAGGCATCGAAGAAAGAATTATGTCAAATGCCCATATGAGGACACCTATTTTTCATCTCCAAAACCGTTACCTATCACCCCTTGCCCTTCATTCATCCATCTTTGTCTCCAGAGATTTAGGGCTGAGTACCATCTCAATCATTTCCTTTTTCACAGATGAAGGCTGTATTAGTTGCTATTTAACACCACGCAAACCAGTCAAAACTTCAGGTTTGCCTTCCTAACCAAACAGCTCTGAAATTTCCCAGCATTCTAAACATGTCCAAGATTTATAGTTAACGAAAAACTGCCCAATGAGATCACAGACTCATCCTGAACATTGACCTCAACAAAAATCAGTGCTTATCAATGTACCTATGGTGGCTCAACTCAACAATCCTCTAGATTCCACACATTACATGTGGAATGAGGTTGCCGGACAATTACCTATATCTGTTACCATCAAACAAACTAATCACGTCATTAACTGTAATTAGGCAACTCTAAAACTCCTTTACATATCTTCTGTGGTATAGAACACCAAGGACCCATCTAGGTGGGTGCTCCAGATCAGTTCATCACAACTTGAGTTAGCAAGTGACTGACAAATGATAGATCCCAAGGAACATACCAACTTTAATATCGATGGTACATGATCTTTCATCATTCGTCTCCAAATGCCACCGGCAGTGAACCTGAGATGGCAAAATCATTTCAACATAACAAATTATGTGGAATGTAGAAACATAGGATGACAGCCTTAATCAAAACGTGCATGCTGCATATTGGCATGTAAAAAACATTAAAAAAAATTAAGAAAGAGAAACTGCCATAGCAAATTATTAACGATAGTTGTGTGATGGATGTACATTGTCTCTGTGCGCAGAGAGAGAGGACACCATCAGATGACCATCCATAAAATAGAATCAATAATACCGGGATGTATTTTCCCCTCTCAGAAACTGCTATACCTACACAAAACAATTTCTCATTTTCCTGTACCCATCCTGTTGTCTTTAATCATTTCTGCAACCCTTAATCATTCAACTGCCTTGACTAATAAGATTTATCTGTATACAGATTCTGACGAAAAAGGAGTTTTAAGTTTATTAGTTTTGAGCATTTTCATCTTCTGATAAAAGAGCTTTAAATAGGTGTATAGAAATGGGTGTGAGTTGTGTCATCCAACCCACACATAGAATGAATGTGAAAATAACTAACATTGTTGAGAGTGGTCTATTGGTCCAATTACTAATGCACCTCAAAGAGGCCCTTGCCAATTGCCATGTCCAAAGTAATTGGCATTACTAATTGCATTATGATACTTCCAGGATTCTCCAAAATGTATGACGCAGATTTACCATGAACCATCGAAATAATGTGATAAGCTGATTGACATCACAGTTACCAAACAAAACATGAAAAACCAAGATTTATGAAACTCAAAAGATGTTTTTTTTTGGTTAAAAACTCAAAAGATGTTGATATCACGCATATGCTAATTAAATAGATCAGTACTTTCTAACAGGAACTTAATATGAAAAACAAAGATTATATGTAAAACCTCAAAGCAGGATCCAAAAGGAACATCATGTGCCTGCTGGACTGTCTCGAACACCTACAAGGAGGAAGAGCATTCACTCAACCATAGTAGATTTAGAACCATAGCGAGACGCAGAAAAGAAGACAAGGGTAAAACCAAAATGAAACAGAGGCTACAAAATGTTGGCCAAAAACAAAAGGAGAGGCTATAGAACAGCCCTTTAATGCAGGTTAACATGTATTGAATAAAGAGAACATTGACGAGAATCAAGTAAGAAGCTAACGCAAGCAGGCGTACCAGAGTTTTCTTATCTGGTGATAAAACAGCATGCTGATACTCTGTCATGGCCGTGTCAGGTGGGCACATTGGACTGCTACAAAGGGATCTAAAGGTAATCTCCCTCACTTGACCATCATATTCGTCAGCAGCATGCCATTGCCCCATCTGGAAATTCCATAACAAAAAGAGCATGAAATTTCTATTCTACTAGAGATAATTTGTCTTGCTGAATAAAAATAGGGTTCGGCAAAAATAGGAGAGAAACTATGATGCCAATAGCCATCTATTCGAAGTAAACCCCTGCTTTGCAACCAGGAAACCAGAGCAGGCATTAGTTTCACCCTTAAAATTTATGCCTATGGACAAGAAAACGATGAGATATTCTGTTATATTGTAACAAACTAAGCAACATGTTTTAATTTCAAGTAGGACGAAATCTGGCATAACCTTGCTTGTCTGCAATAAAGGAGAGCCCCAACATCATTCAAACTAAAGCAAGAACGTGATAGCAAGAGATGACTCTTACAGAATGCTAAAGAGAAGCACCTTCGAGCATGGACAGGCAATAACACAGATGAGATAAACCAAGCCTTGTCAACCCAGGAAATTCCTACCAGCGCAGCAGGCTACGAATACAGACAGACTCCCCTACTAAGTAGAAGCCATGGGACTACTGAAGATTGACACGCTATTTAAATTAAGCTGGTCATCGTGAGCTCACAGAAAAAGGACAACCTTGTAATCAAACCTAGTGGCAGGACCATGCTTACATAAGGGCTGAACAACAGTCTTGTATCCTTATAATTAGCTTCTAAATCGAATGGAAGTTCATAAAGGCATATCCAAAGTTCCTTGATCAGAATGACAGATCGGAAAAGGTTTGTGATGAACCCATGAGTTAAAGGAAGTATGAGGATACTGAACTAGAGAAGCAATGCAAAAGGCCATGCAATTGGATGAACATAAAGTTCTTTCTGTTTTCCTTTTTACGTCCATCCAAACTTTCATTTTTTCTGGGCATGAACATAAAGTTTAATCTACTTAACAGATGAAGCATCCACCAACTCTTATTTAGTATATTCAACCAGTGCTTTAAAACCTGCAATGCCATCCCGTATGATCTACAAGCCCATGACAATGCTCTTGCTGATAGAGTCCTTATGTTAACACACCGTAAGTAGCGTGAAAAGTTTGAGGCACACAGTTACAGATTAAATCGAGTTTGAACTGCGTCAGCCGTCCAATCAATGAAAAATCTATCAACTAAACCATAATTGTCCTACAAAAAGGAAACAAGTTCGATTCTAGTTAGGAATTCAAGCTCGAGCAATTCATATGGAGCTTGTTTATAAAAAATATTAAAAAATAAATTGTATGTAGATTGATTTTTTGAACCCCTTAATGAGCTTCTGTGCTATCTTATCTCATATAGATAGATGCAATTTAACTATAAATCAGGGACGCAGATGTACTAATGAAATGCCAATGGCAATGGTAATTAGTGAGAATAAAGGCTACCAGACAAGGCATATTTTGTTGCCTGATCATATGCATTATTCCAAATATGATTACTATAAGCTAAGTAGCAACTTACGACAAGATTAGTATCCTTTCTTGCTGAACGGTACTCGTTTGTAAACTTCGAATCATCACTCAAAAGTAGATCAAAGAATTTTTCTGCTGAGCAAGGGAAGACGTCCTGAGAGAATAACAAGTTAGATTGTGTTCACAATAATGAAAATTAAACTTCAGAGTGAAAGGAATAATGCTCACTTTGTATATCCCAACTACAACTTCTTCTTTAATGAAAGGTTGAAGCTTTCCAGTCTTGGATACACTATCTTCAGGAGTCTTGAGAGACCTTCTGCTACCTCTCACAGAGCTACTATGAGCTCGTAATGCTGACTCAACCATTTCCTGTATGCCAGAAAGGATCGGTGTCAGAACACGTCGTCTACTTTTCAGATTAAGGAGCACATTTAGAAGGATGAGAACTCCAGTACTTCGACACATCTGGTAAAAGCTTAAAACCAAGACAAAGGGAAAATTTTAGATACTGTGTACTAGAGATTTATCAATTGAAACCATCCTCAAATCAGGTTTAAAGTTTCATGATAATAGATTATACGTAAATTCTAAAAGTAGAAGCCCACAATGGCCTAAAGATATAAAGTTCTCTCCCTCATAATACGAGAATGTTATCATCCAAAGCATTTAACAGTATAATGTAGTGCCAGCAAGCATAATTTCCTTCCCAATCACAGAAACAATAAGCAGATCCTTCACATAGGCTAATGCAGCCATCCACAACTTATGCTAAAAACAAATCTAAAGATTACAGCAACTTTAATATTGTTTCAATCATTTCAGAGTATAAAGTACTATTAATACAAATCAAGATTAAGTAGCACAAAGACTATCATTATCCAAAATGAAAGCAAGGACATCGAGGGCAAAGATAAACCAGTCCAAGCTGGGAAATAAAGCCCTTAATTTATACGAGATCGAATTGTCATTTGAGTCCTAACACATGATCAGCACCAATGTCCCAGTAAGCACAGCAGTAAACATGAACATTAAACCACTGGGGAGTCTGTGTGTGGGCACAAGGGTGGGTAGAGAGAGAGAGAGAGATTGGAGGTGTTTATTCCCTTTAAGTGGGGGTTGGGGAGGGGCTAAGGAATTGACTGAGAAAGAAAATACGAGATAAATTTCAACAAAGTAAGAGAAAAGACCTTCTTTTCAGCTTCCAACATTGCGTGGAAGTTGCTTAACGCGCGCTGTAAAGCTCTCAATGCATGGTTCCTGTTCCAAAATGATGCGAACTTATATCTAACTCTACCTGAAAATGTAAAATGGAAAAATCAAGATCACATAGAATCTATCATAACCATTCGAGAACAGACCCCTAACAGAGTGTCACTGGTCAAGCAATTTTGCTAAGGCAAATCCACAGAAATACATTCTTGGATCCAATATTCAACTGACAGGAAGTCATCACTAAAAAAGGCAATATTATTCAAAGGGAGAAACTTTTTTCCTCATAACTAGGCATCTATCACTCAAACATCTCTGCTGATAACTAAAGCTGCACTCTTCCACTAACAAAATAAATTGCCCCATTCCATATTTGGTGAGAAGTCACATTATCCAGCTGATAAAACAAGGGTCCTAACATGAAAGCCAAGCCTAGAGCACCATCATGTTTGCAGCTAATGCACTGTTACAACATTGAGACATATCCTTACCAGAAAAATGTCTCTCTTCATTACGCTAGGACAATGAACTGAGTAAAAGTATTGTATTTTTAACCGTAAGTAATTTCTTTAGAGCCCACATGAAACTGAGTTTAAATGGACTTTGACAAGCCAAATCCAGAAAACATGTATAGATTTAAACAAAATCTAAACTGGAAAACATTAAAGAGTTCTATTGAGACACTTGCTAAAACTCATTAAACATGCTTTGGAAATCTAAACTTTTCTACACGGGTAATTTTCTTGCAATGAGTACTTCTTAAACGGCCAAAGCTCAATCAGTGTTCATACTATTTACAGCTATCTTAACTGGTGCCCTAAGGTCATTTGTAATAAGACTAGTTTAAATTTCATATATATTCAGAAAAACAAAATGATGTCAAGAAACAGATAGCCCAACCTAACCACATAGAAAACTTTTGCTCCCAATAAATAAACTGAACAGCAATGACTCGTCTATTAGAGGGTCAAAGACTAAAGCTATGTTTTCAACTCTTTTCACATTAGCATTAAAGGAAAGAAACAAAAAAGCTACAGTTGTTCAGATTGATTCATCAGTTTTCCCTTTTAGCATCTGCTTTGCATTGGTCAAACAAGACAAGTTTCCCTCCATGTAATAAAAGACAGTTCATCTATAACAACAACAGAACCAAATTCTTTTCAGACAATGGCCAGCTATATAGACTTAATAAAACCACTTAATTAACCAGCGCCTCTTACTGGTTTCCTAAGTAGTTTCCTAGATATTTTAGCAAAAAAAAACTAGTTTCCTAGATAATTGGATCACCTAGACTTACCATCAGGACTTCCCAAAGGAGGTACACCGTGTCCACCCGCACCCATGCGGAGAATAATCGTTATAGCAGGGTTGATAAATGCATGCTGGCTCCTTTTTATCTGAATCAACCAAAAGCATCTCTAATCATTCAACAACCAGCCAAGGAAACATGATACAGATGGAAAGAACATACCTCGTCGATATCTTGAAATGGTATAATTACCTGCATTGAAAACATAGGGAGAGTTGGAGACTAGGTAAGGACAATGCAATAGAAAAAGATGTAAAAGAATTGGCAAATAAATGGATAATATACAAGACAATGCAATAGAAAAAGATGTAAAAGAATTGGCAAATAAATGGATAATATACAAGACAAAACCACGAACTAGACTAAGCCAACAAGTCCCTCCCTCCCTCCCTCTCTCCTCTCTGTCTCTGCCACCATGCTATCATGTTCAACCACAGGATACATCAACAACAACTACACGGCACATCACAAAATTGTAAAATGAAGTCAACCACCACATCTCAAACCTTACCCCTTCCCCCATGGATAAGTAGAACAGCACGCGAGAAATAACAACTTCGAAAATATCTTGATGCAAGTAAAATCAAATTCTCGAATAAAAACAAGAGATAAAAAACTTACCTTCATTTGCTTTGAAAAGACATTAGAGTGAAAGCAAATATGCCATGCTGAAGCATACATTCGACCATGATATAAGAATGACCTCTCAAGGGCGCATGAATAGCTATGGTCAGCAGCCTGAAACAAACAAAGCATAAGGCCTCCAGCTGGAATTAACTGACAAGTATTTAGTGAAAATCAGACTAAAGACAAAAAAAACGTATGCTGTCAAAGTTCAAACCAAATAAGAAACAAACATTAATGAAAATCTCATGTACTCACCTCATCTGGAAGGAGATTAAATATTGTTTGCAAGGCCCCAGGCTTCTGGTGAACCACTGTCGGTCCTTGATTATCTAGGGATTTTCTCCTACGAGCAGTAGTTCCAGAATATCCATTTATGACCCTGGGATAGAGAGATCAGTGGAACAATCGAACAAAAAAAAGAAGGGTTCCATGAGACCTTATCCATCCAGAAGTAATAAGCAACAAGAATTGCTCCAAAAAAAGCAACAACCAACTTTTTAGAATAAATTCAATGATAAGTTACAAGAAAGGTCGATTCATCACACTTTAGTTTGCAAAACCATTTCAGCACCGATTGACCTAAGACAATTACTGCACAACAAGAATGATACAGCTTCAAGTGTTTATCTGCCCATATCATGTGTTCATACACTCTTCAAAGATCATTTGATTTTCGTTGCCATATAGTACAGCCTTTCACATCCATAGATAAAATCAATGAAATTTAGCATGTTTAAAGAAGCTAATTAAAGATAACTTGCAATGAGTTTGTGTGCCCAGTGCAGATTTAGATATGTGATTCTGCAAAAGTTTCACCATGACAATTAAGAATTGTGCTCCCTTTAATTTGATTTAACAAAATGCCATAAAAAAGGGGATAATCCTTAAAGTTGCGGGTCCATTTATCACAACTTTTAATGGCTAAGGTTCATGTATAGAAAGCCAACAAAAAACATTACGCAGTGCCAACATCCAACCATCCCAAGGACCAAAAACTCCAAAATCCGCGTCTAGTTAGATAGCACATCTGATCTTTAGCAACTTTTCTATCATCAAAGGTCCATGTACACTATTCACCATCCACAGCACACCTTTCCGCCCTAATCTATATCTCACAAATGTAGTTGCAGTTTTTGGAGATCAAGTAGATGCTAAGCTATTTTAAAAAACGGAGCGGATGTATCACAGTAAAACATGAAAATCCCTGGACCATGAAATTTTAACATCCTGGTTTCAGAAATCTCAACTTTTTCCTTTGTTCTCACATAACTATCTCTTCATCTCCACTCCTTTCTTTTCCTTCTTCTCAAACAACATCGTAAGAGAATTTTCTTGACCTCCACTTTCCTTTCAACCATTTTCATTTCTTCAACTTTCTTCGTTTCTTAAGCAAGCACAGAATAACAGAGTAGGAACATTCACAGAATAATTCCGAACATAATCGTTCAAAAGAGAATAAAACACTTCATCTAAAAAAAAGAGTTGAAAATGGATTTTTCATTTCCGTTTCGCGTATGGAGATAGCCTCAGTCATATATAGTCATATGCATATAACAAAAAATGCACATAATTGACTCAACAGGGGCAATTATAAAGCCAATAAAGACAATGCTACCTTGTCGAATTTACGGGTAACTTTGTTGTTTTAATATGAAGACAAACCTGACAAGTAAATACAGCATAGTCATGAAGAGTGTATTCGCAATATATTCAGAATCAGTAACCTAGTTTTCAAACATGAATTACCTGCCCTGATGGGCTATCCAGAGTATACCATACAGCACCAGTTTGACCTTCACTTTCAACTGGAACAGTCACTGAACCAAGAACAGCACTTTTCCAAATTATATCCCAATCATATATGGTCACATTAATCTGCCAGGCATATAGGGTAAAGTTATTGTTCTCGTTTATCAAAAAGGAAGGTAATAGAACATTGCCCAAACAAAGTATCAGTATAAAAAACTTTCAGCTGTTCAAAAAATTAATACCAAACAAAACATTAGCTCAAAAAGACAAAGGTAGTTCCAGCCAAAAATAAACCAAAGAAGCTGAGATTGCATTTGCACTTCACCAAGATATAGATAACTAGAAAGTGACCGTGCATTGCTACTAAGAGAAGAAATATTCAAATTATAATGGAATTGTCAAAGTCACTTACCTTAAGAGAAAAAAGAAAGAAAGAAATTGTCAAAGTGATTGCAAGAAAGAAAATTGCATACGCTGAGTGTTTGAATCATCATACTTTATTCATCATTTAAACCTAAAAGTTTACGTATCTTATATTGTGATACCCTATGTTCTAGAATTTCTCAGAATTTCACAATGCTCATGATAATTTCGATTAGGGAAGAACATACGAAGTACTTTCCTGGCTATAGCTGTCTGTTTGTCGCCAACTTTATGTGGCATGTGAGACAATTAGAGACAATTCCATTTGCTAAAGACTCATTTAAGTGACGAATTCTAAAGTGTTGTTGCCATTCCCATTATAATGAGATCGTGCCCTAAAAACAAACTTGTGCAGTTGAATATATTGCCGATGTCATCATTACCAAATTTCCAATACCTTTAGCATTCTTTGCATTTCTCAATCAACATTATCTAAGTACTTCAAGATTATTAGAACAAGTTTCATGCATTGTTCTCAATATTCCAATTCGTGCTTTTTTTATCCTAATTAATGTTTAAATCATTTACACATTTTAAATCTTCCTTTTTTTCTTACTGCAGTTTGAAAGACAGATAAAACATTTTGTTTTCTTGTTTTCAGAATATCTTTCTAATTTTTAGAAAATTTGAAACCAAGAAAGGCTATCAAATGTGCTTCCTAACCAGTTTTTACTGAAACCGGAAAGAGCAAACTGTAGATTTACTAAGTAACCAAACACACCCTAAGATTCTCATTAACCATTTAGATCATTAATGAATATCTTTACTTCAAGCTACCCATTGAGATATACTTGAAATGTATTTAGGCCCGCTTCACACAAATTAAAGCTTTTGAAAGAACAGTTTCCTAACAGGATATTGAAGCACATTTTAACGGTTTGAATCCCAGCACCGCCAGTTGTAGTGCCATAGCGTCCCCCCACCTCCTGCTGTTTATTTGATGTGGTCACGTCGACATATGCTTAAACGTACGGGCGTACAGGGATGTGTTAAGGGACGAGACTGGTGTTCATTATATATCGGCTTACAAACAATTATGCTATTAGAAAAAAAAACATTTCCTAACATGATATCAAAGCAAAGAGAAACTTTCAATCCCAATACTCCCTCTTATTGTTTTTATGCCATATCTTAAGTCATCTTTCTAATGTGATTATGTTCGCATCTTGTATTTCAAAGTATAGAGTCCAGCTACAGGAGGTCAAGTGCTATCGAATATGCTCCATTTCCTTTTAACGAGAGAAATTCACTATAAGGAACCCAAGGAGTTCCAATGCAGTTAATAAGGAATTCATAATGTCACTCAAATAATTCAAAGATAAGCTTCTAACAGTTTAACCTAAGAGAAAATGGTTCCTAACACTATTCTTCATTTTAGAGTGGACAACATCGTATGTAGTATAATTCCAGTCCTTTTTTTATAAAGTGAAGAGAAATCAACTACAACGCACAAAAGGGCTGCCGACCCTTTACGAAAAGAGCTCAAAAGCCGAAAAAAGAGCTTATTTGCAAGATGAGGGATCCACAATGTCAATCAAAGTATTTATGAGATATTATTCATACATATTGTGGACCCATTTCGTAACAGGTTAAGTTTTTGCAGAAAATAGTTTCCCAATGCTATCCTTCTTTGTAAAGTGGCCAACATGCATAGTTATTTTCTGCTTTGTTAATTGACAAATCTTGTCAAAGCCAATAAGCAATTTTTATGCTTTAGCTAGCTTCTGAAGGATCACTCAATATAAAGATGCCAGTTGCGGACAACGCTTATCTAACAGTATGTACTACTACATTGCTGCCGCCCTTTTTTGCAAAAGCCATAAACAAAACTACCCAAAATGATACATTACCTGACTATATGAAGGTGGACTGAGCACATACTAGACAGACAAATGTTTTTCAATCAATCATTAGCTAGAGAGGTAACGTGTGAAGTGGCAGATACCTTTATTTAGCAAAAGAACTTCCAATGGTCAACTTAAAAATGCGATAACTCCACACCATGAATTAAGGGCGAAAAATAATTCGACCTATTAAAAGAAGCAAAATCTTTGAAAGAACAAAGTAGAATTAAAGAATAGAGGAACAAACGAATCAAGCTACTTGTGAGCTACCCAGGCTCACCCCAGCTTTTTCGACTTTGAGTCAAGTTCAAGTAGTTTGTGACTCAAACTTGACTCGAGTGACTCACCAAGTTCAATCAAGAATGTATTGTTCATAATCTTTATGCAGCTTTTGCTAAACATTAACTCTTATCCTTTTGAGCACTTTCTTGATGCCTACTCCGAGGACAAAATCGTCACATGATACTACTATTAACTCTTTTTGAATGGAAATAAGTTGTCACACTCTTTTCATGAACTTTGGTTGTTCTCGATTTATTTAGGGCTTAAGCAAAAGATCAAGTATCACTTGTTAAAGATCATGCATCACTCTTCAAAAGGGAATCATGGTACAACGCAATTAAAAAAACTATGCACAAATATATAAGAAATTTTTAGCGAGATAAAACTATGGACAAAATCGTCACATGATACTAATATTAACTCTTTTTGAATGGAAATAAGTTGTCAAATATTTTCATGAACTTTGGTTGTTCTCGATTTTTTAGGGCTTAAGCAAAAGATCAAGTATCAAAAGATCATGCATCACTCCTCAAAAGGAATCAAAATTAAAAAAACTATGCACAAATATATAAGAAATTTTTAGCGAGATAAAACTATGGACAAAATCGTCACATGATACTAATATTAACTCTTTTTGAATGGAAATAAGTTGTCACACTCTTTTCATGAACTTTGGTTGTTCTCGATTTATTTAGGGCTTAAGCAAAAGATCAAGTATCACTTGTTAAAGATCATGCATCACTCCTCAAAAGGGAATCACGGTACAACGCAATTAAAAAAACTATGGACAAATATATAAGAAATTTTTAGCGAGACAAGCCTCTTTTTGCAGCAAGTTCACATTAATAAAAATTTACAAGAGAATATTCAATGTTATTACCTCTACAGTTTATTCATCTTAAGTGCTTACAACTTCTGAACACAAGGCATATCAAATAATTAGTTACCTCAACAGGAAGCTCATCTACAGAAAAATTGAACTCCTCTCCCCACATGGGATTCCTAGAACCAGGCACCATTGAGCTGCAGCACAAAGTAATTATTAATCAGAAAACTGAGTGTAAAATTCATTCAAAGGAAAAAGAGAGAATCATTATAAAATGATATTACAGCGCAACCTCTTAGACCCATGAATACAGAACAAACAAGCACCTCTTCTCATAAAATATGCCTTCCCTAGGTTAGGGACCATAACAAACAAGCACCTCTTCTCATAAAATATGCCTTCCCTAGCTTAGGGACCGTGGACAGAAAAGTGAATTTTTCCCTTCAATTGTCGCAAGAGATAAGTTGGGGGACAGATTCCTATTGTGGAGGCACACACATATGTGTGTAGAAAGAGAGGGAGTGGAATACTGGTCTAATTACTATATAAATCTCTACAATGGACGGGTGCATTAAGTAATCCCTATATCTTTTCTCACATAAATAGATGGTATATGACCAAATTGCCTCTCATAACTAGTCACGTGCAATCACGAGTTCTGATATGTGAGAAAAGTTTGGCTGGAGTCGTCGCCATCGACATATGACCAGTGGCCGCTGCAATACCACGACCACCAGAGCAGTTTGCACCCTTGTCGTTTTTAAATTGCCCGGTACTTCTAAAAAAAGCAAATTTGACTCATCTGTTTGGCCAAATCAGTCAGCTAATGTACCCTTAGCTGCATCAGTTTGCACCAAGGAAAGACCACCATCAGGATGAGTCGAAAAGTCTGACAAAAAAGGTGTGGGTATTGTGTAAAAAGGTCATCTTCATATTTTTCCAGTTACAGTTGAGTGAGCTTCATTATCATTTCTACAATACATATTCTTGAACCTTAGACAATCTATGAGGACACTGGAGATTTATTTACTGCACAACTGCATAGGTAATAACCTGAATCGCTTTTCTGTACCACAGGTTATGATAGCGTATGGATCTGAAGTGCCATTCAGATTTGCACCAATAAGATTTTTAGCAGCTAACAATTCCACCTGAAACGGAACATAACCACAAACTACCTTATTATGGGAAAAGACCCTTCTAAAATCCAAGAGAGTAATTAATAATGTACAGCTCTTTCCGCACAAGGTTCCTGAAAAAACACATGTAAACATAAATAATACCTTAATTACATAGGCAGAATTGCTTTGAGAATCTCCCTTCGAATGAGCCATCTACAAAACAAGTGCAGAACTGCATGTCAAACGAGTAGAAAATTACTAGAAGAAGGGTTGAATACTCAACAAGAACCCTAACGTAAGAGCCGGAAAAGTGTAAAAGAAAGTAACAATTTCTCGTAACTTGTAAGACATATATCCCTTTCTCTTTTAAGCATTCTTCCAGTTATATATATTTATACTGGATCACCAATAACCTGAAACATTGCAACAAATTGCTATAATCATTATCAGGTACATTCTTAAATGTTGTATCAGCCAGTCCTTTTAAATATATGTTGTGGAGGATGCACCCTAGATAATTAATGCAAAATATAAGACTCTTAATGCAAACGCTAACAGAAGGGAGTCATATTTTCCTAAGAAGAACTAAAGAAACCTCCGCAGGTCAATAACTAAGAGAAAAGATGACTCCTCATGATGAGCTGGATCTCACTTTTATCTAATCTTCGTTGTTCTTTAACTTGATAAAGTGTGAGTATCATGTTTCACATGGTTCATGTCGCCAAAATACAAGAAACAGGGGAAGACTTTAAAAACATCAGCAGTCCTGCCATTTAATAACTTTCTGCCCATTCAATCTGATGTTTGGGATCCTCTGTTCTACTTCCATGCCATAAGGAACTCTGAAACGGTAGACTAGAGCGGACTAAATACGGCCAGAGAAGTGGCACCAAGGTTTGCAGGCCAAATGTTCTCAGGTTCAAATTTTATCTCCACTCACTTTCAATAGCCACTGGGTATAACAACGGCGATGAAGTAAGGCGCCACAATCCACCACCATTAACGTGGAATCAGGAAGTACGGGCTAACCTTCCATTATTACCGTTTGGCCCTGAAAAGCGAACTTTGTCTAATGGTCCGAAAAAGGTAACTTTACACGAAACACTTCCTCGTAGACAAACAAAGCTCATCCTCCAATACCAAAGATGACGACAACCAAAAGGGAATTACCTAATACCGACATGGAAGCCTCGTGGTAAACACATTCGAGGCTCCATCACGACCATGATCACACAATCACCAACTCCAAACATCAAATTACGAGACAGAGAGAGAAGCTGTCGTTGAACTCATCGCACCTTGCCATTGTCGTCACCGGAAGCGGCCGAATTCTCGGCGAGCGAGCGATCCGGTTCGGCACCGCCGCCGCTCCCGTCGGCCCCGTACGTGAAGAACCAGTACGCGAGCGTCACGAACACCGAGGTGGCCACCGTGACCTTGACCTCCCACCACGAGGGCACCAAAATCTCCAGAATCGCCGTCTCCATCACCATGATCGCCGCCGCAACAGCAGCAGCAGCAACAACAACAACAACAACAGCTACAAATAAGGAAACCGCGAGCACATGCACACGAAGCTACTGGCGCATCTCCGCCGTCGCAATTCCGCCCGAAGCAATCGGGAAGGAAGACCGATCGAGGTTCCCGGGGAGAGGTTTTAGGGTTTGGCTGACGACGGTCAAACCATGCGATCGCGGAAATGGCAGCATTTGAAAGACGATGACAGCCCGAGAGAGAGAGAGACGGAGACAGAGAGTCAATATTGGAGGGAGAGAGAGAGGACACCGTCACCGGATAGGAGGCCCTGGAAAATCATGACCGATTTGCCCCTCGCTATGTCCGGCGCGCGTGCCTCGCGCGTGGCGCGCCCGCGCTGATGAGGTGGGTAGATCGGGAAAGGAAATTATAGTCCGTCGATGTTATGTTGTTTTTTTGGATGAGTGCGAAGCGTAATGGCAATCGATTGATCGATTGAGTACTAAACTTTTTCGAGTTTATGCTCGGTTTTCTGTCGCGCGAGTTGGTCCGAGGCAAGTCATGTGTGCTTTTCGAGTTTGAGATTCCCCGGGCGGCGAGCTTTAGTAGTTGATTGCGAAGCTCAAAAAATGCTTCTAATTGTGCTAAATTTACGTTTAATGATTCGATCAATTGACCGATACGATGTCTTATATAACTATACTATTATAGACACCTCTCTAAGAATTGTATCCAACACGACAGCTAAAACTCTAGATTGTCGTTAAAAAATTGGGTCTTCTTTTTAACTGCGAGAATATGATCTGTTATGTCTTCCGCAAAAGAAGGTGTGAACATTAATGTCGTGTCGTGTGACGTGACACTCGTTTATAGAAAGTCACGGTGTTGCAACATTTACCAATAACGACGCATCATGCATCGTGTAAGTCACGTCCGAATGCAGCCGTATTTAATTGTAATGGTAACATGGTTGATATCTTTAAGCCTTACGTCTCAAAGTATGAATGCTACCAGATGCCACTACGATTAGAAACCAACCGAGCTGATAAGCATGAGCGTTTATTTGCACCTAGTTGTAAATTTCAAAATTGTGTGAAGTATTTCAAATAAATAAATTTCATTTAAACGGGTACCGGTCCGGTGCCCGTTTTCAAAAAATTAGGAACATCCCCTAACCTAGTAAAGTTCTTTTACTCTTTTTCTTCATCAGTTCGGTTCTGAAATATATTTGACATACTATTCTTAAGAAAAAAAGAACACTATTCACGCTTAGCGCAATGCATGTTATATATTTGACAAAATGAAACGGAAAAGAAGAAGTCTTGGTCAATTCCCGATTCCAAAATTTAGGATCCAACCCTGACGTAGTAGGTTCCAAATTTCATGTCCGAAACCTATTCATTCCGGAACCAATCACACCCGCTATAGAAGTCGAACCATGTCCGTTTGAGTCATCAGTACTTATCTACTATCTAATATGTTATTATATATAATATATTAAAGCAAAGAGGACTTTTCAATTTAGAGGGATTTAGATCTTCTTCTTCTTTTCCCAAACATTCTCAGAATTATCTTGGTAAAGTATGGCCTCAATCGAACGAGAAATGATTGGTAAAGTATCGACTCGGCCATGATCCCAATCCACTATCCATGCACTCGGGCATGAGTCGCATGACGCAAAGTGATTTGTCGTTAGCCCTCCTTTTGCCTTTATTTCTTGGTCCCTCTAGGATGGACGGCCTTGATATGTTAAAGAAATTAGGCAAAATAATGACAAGAAATGCATTACGTTATCCTCGTGAATCGACAGTTCCTACGAGCAAATCCATACTCTTTCTTTTCTGGTTTGACGAACCGCCGTTTAAATGTGAAGGACGGGAAAACGGCCACTGAATTTTTGCAAGAAACCATGGCACGAATTATGGAGACTTGGTCCGGAGACTTCACATGGTCTATCCTTGCGTATGTAAGACCGTTGGACTTTACAGTGAGTTTACACCTCAAAAAAAAAAAAAAAAAAAAAAAAGCATCACAATTGAAGTTTGGATTCTACTTGGTGGTTAAGCGATCCTACTGGAGATTGATTGACAGCAACAGACTTTCGACCAATTTGTCAATAATGATCATAGATTATTTGTTCCATAATAAGTGTGATTGGTTCAAGTCCCCGTTATCCAACTAGCATATTATCTGACCATTTAAAGAAGGATTAATTCTTCCACGCACTTGATGTTCATTGTGCCGCCAAGGCTATATATGCTACATGGAGGCTTTGGAAAAGAAGAAGAAGATCTTGTACCCCGCCGCAACTTTCCTAAAAAAATATCAATTATGAATTATCTTGTACCTTTCCACGTATACAATTTCATTAGATTACGAGAGTGATCGGTTCTGATCCAATCTGAGCTAATGGAGCCGGTCGCTTAGAATTTAATTCACATTTTACTAATTTTTGTTAATAAATTTATGTCAATAAAGTTTATTTAAGGTTTATTTCACATTTTACTAATTTTTTTGAAGAAATAAAAAAAAAGTATATGTAATCGGGTTGATTTGATCAATCTGGCTCGGTTCGATTCCCCTTTGGAACC
Source organism: Syzygium grande (assembly GCA_024733475.1). Lineage (NCBI taxonomy): Eukaryota > Viridiplantae > Streptophyta > Magnoliopsida > Myrtales > Myrtaceae > Syzygium > Syzygium grande. Next base: position 28,751,896 of record JAMXDD010000004.1, on the reverse strand, counting down.
GGGAATTGGACTGACACTCTCTAAAACCGGATCCAACCGATCAATTCGGTGGAGCAGTCCGTTTTGTACACCCTTATTAGATTATGTAGTTTTACCAGCAATTTATTTTCATAAAATTTTACAATATAAAGTGATTTTGCTTAATCTTCTAGGTTCCAGTTCCATGTACACGTGCGCATATTTGCTAGTCCGTTAAATAGGAAGGAAATATAGATGAACAATAGATTGCTATATGGCTCTATGTATCTCACTTTTGACACAATTAGAAGAGCCTCTTTTACCAACTTTAAAGCGATAGGGGCCATTCTACAAAAAAATATTAAAAAAAAACATGCATAAATTTACCTTACAAGCTATTTAGACTATAGGGAATTAACACCTAATTTACCTACTTTCTTGATACGTGTCGATTTCGCTAGATGATTTTATTCGCTCTAACCCGACCAAATCACAACAAAAGGGCCAGAATCAGTACCTCGTTCGCGAAATTTGTGTATGCTAAACACGATGGAATCGCGGAAAGGCTTCTTTAATCTCTTCCATATCAGCACAATCAGGGCTTAAAAAGCTGCCTTTGAACCTTAACTTAGTCATCAAGCTTGGTACTCTCCATCTAGTTCTTTTTCGCTATCTTTTTCTTTAATTTCTTTCATAGGAACACAAGTAAAGAGTTCTGTGAAATATCTTCCAAGCTCCACGAATAAATCAAATTTAAATATTTAATCTGCACAGTTGACTTTTATCCGAAATAATTCGCATGCAATTGATGAGATTTGAATAGCTATAATTTATTTCATCTTTAGTGGCATCTCAATCAAAAACTCCTTTAGCTTGCCTTCAATTGGATTGGGGAGAGAAGAATTAAATTGGTGCTAGTATACGTTGAAAGAAAGAAATAAAAGTTAATACACAAAATACCTTAAATTGATATAGTTTTAACAAATTTATCAAAAATTAATTTTTTTATCATTAAAAACTCAAAATTGGTATACATGTGACGAATTTACCCTTCGTTAAATTTTACAGTCAAATTGTTGAATTAGATGACACGCGACAATTGACGGGTATGAGTTTTACCTTTTGTTTGTTACGAGTGTACTAATTTGTAATTTTTTATGGTATTACTCTAGTTTAAAGAGAACTATCGGAGGGTGAATTTGTCATAAGTGTACTAATATGAGGATTTTGTGGTAAAAAAATTAGTTTGAGATAAATTTATTATTAACTCGTCAGTTTGAGATTTTTCGTGATATTAATTTAGAAAATAAAGTACAAAATGTACAAATGGGAAGAGAGAAGCAAAAATATGTGCTGTGCACGGCCAATCGGAAAGCGCCACGCGTCTGGGAGCAATAGAAGAGTGGCACGTACCGAAGGAAAAGCGGGAAGGTGTTCTTCTTTAGGTTTATAACGTTTAACTTCCTCTCTCTCTCTCTCGTCTCCACGCTGCCTCCCTCACCTCCCTCACTCCCTCACTCCTCCACCAGCCGCCGAGACTCCTGGTCGCCAGCAGCGCCGTGCTCAGCTCAAGCTCAAGCTCGCCGCGCGCTACTTCTCCGAGTAAAGTCTCCGCAGCGTGCTCCCTTTGTTTCGCTCCGTCCCCCGTGAGCTCCAATCTCGGTTTAATGTCTGCATGTTGATTCCCCCTTCAGCGCGGCTGGGTTGCGGGAGTCCTCCCCCAGCATCGTTTCGTTTGGTTGGTCGGGCTTGTTATGTTGCTGAACGAATGAAGTTGAACATGCTGATGACCGTTCTTGGCTTTTTTTTATTTTCCTATTTGGGTGGTTCGCTGTGGCAATAGTTCGTCGAGTACACTACTGACTGTGCATTTGTTGACACCCAGTTACATCATAAGGAAAGGGACGTTGGTTATATGAGTTGGTAGTTTCAAGATGCCTTCTTTTCCAAGCTTAGCTTGTCTTTCAGATTACCTCGGAACTAGGGGTGTATTTTTTTTTTTTTTTGCTCTCTTTTTGTTGCATGATTTGAACATGAATATTGGGTATACTGAAATTGGTTTAGAAAGTTGGGTACACAAAATGACTCGGCAAACTGTTGTCGGGTGAGGAAATTTCGCAAATGAATCTTGGTACACCTAGCATTGCGCTTTGGGCATTTCATACTGCCTTGTGCTTGACATGAACTGGTGGCATTTGGTTCAGGCTCCTCGAGGGGAAATTTTCCAGAGGGTGCTCGATTTGAATTTAATGGAATAGCTTCCAAAACCATGGCATGGCTTATTCTCAACTTTCAATGGACATGGATCCAGATTGTAACCCAAAGTTTGCCTCAGAAGCCTTGACCAGCAAAAGTATTGCAGAAGCCTCTGGCAGCGTGGATTTAAGTTGCATTTGGGATAGTGACGAGAGGGCAATATCTCGGTGATGGAGTCTGAGTCAACTACAGATGTGCCGAGAAGTGCAGTGGATGCTGAAGTTGATGTTACTGAGTTTACCAATTCTGGTAACGAGGAATCGGCCAATGCTCAGGATCCTGATGCAACTGAATTTTCGAGTTCCTTTGGTGGCACTCTATCTGATTCCGAGTATTATTCCGGGATGAGTGAAGCTGAAGTAGATTCGCAATTCTGCAGGGACAATGATTTTCCATCTGCACTTGATGCATTCGATAGCATGTTTCGATTGAGGTGCACATCTTCCACCTAATGCTCTTTACATCTAGCATACTTTGGCAGTTTTTATAATGAAACTTTTTACCAGATGCCAATCAACAACTGGCAGTAACAGAAAGTTGTAAATTGTTAAGAGGGTTGTAAAATGGGAATTCTCGTCAAGGCGAAAAACTTTAATGAGGCCCATCTTGATTATTTGAATCTGTGCATATTGATGCAAACTTGGTTAATTGACGGTGATTGGGGATGGGCAGGTTCTTAATTGTGAGCGGTAAAATTGCATTTCTCTGGAAATTCCTTGTTTATCTAATTCGTTTCGTATGGTTACTGAGTATTATCATCTGTAGTAATGTATTCAAATTATCTAGTGGTTTGACAGTTCGAGTGTTGTCCCCTTTGATCTTGACATAAGAATATTATTTAAAAAGACTCCTTTCGAACCTTTTCCTTAGCGGACAGTGACACCTTGTTGTGCCAACCTTATCCCTTAGAGATATTGGAAGTCTAGAGAACATGTTTCATAAGCCTCTCGCTAAACACGCTTGTGATTTTGTTGGAGTTACAGTGTGATTTAGTAACAGTGACATATAGGTCCTGTTCCCAATGCTGGTGTTTAAACGGCTTCAATATGTTCATCTTGACTGTTGGAGCACCTAATAGTAATGTGCTATAAGTAGATACTCGTTGGCTAAGTAGGACGCGTAGTGTTTGTGAAGTATAGGATTTTATGAACCATTGATATTCACTGGAAGGGTTTTGAGAAGAAAGGGATGCATATTGCCCCGTATACTTACTATATATGACATGTATGATGGGTTTGTGATTGCAATAAGGATACATAAATATGCAATAGAGGATTTTTCTAATTATAATAGGCCATGGGGTTACATTATAGTTTGATGTTTACCCTTTCCTCTAGTACCAAATGAGCTTACAAGAAATACTTGTAGTGATATGTCCTGGTTTTTACTTTTACATATGGTAGAGTGCTAGATAAATTTATTTACTTATTTATTTTGGTCGGGAAGTGCTAGATAAAATTTGAGTAGAGTAGATGTGAAGCACATATTATGGAGGGAAATCTTGGGATCTAATAATGTATGCTCAACTATGTCAAAATTATGATATATCGAGTATGAGTTCAGTGAAGGGATAGGTTGAAAGAGACAATTAAGAGAAGTGATATGACATTGGTGACTCAAAGCAGGATTTAAATTGGTTATGGTTTTGTCTTGTTTCATCTGTGTAATTGATTAACTTTCTAAGGAAGAGGAGAAGATGCTCTGGCTAAGCATGATGCTCTTTTAATTTGGTAGGTGCTTCTGTCTTTAGTGTATAGTTGTGCATTGGGTTTTTTTTTTTTTTTTTTTTTGGGGCTTGGTGGCTGGTAGTGATTTGGAAGTCTTGAACCTTATTTACGTATGGTCCAATTAAATCTTAAACCTTTCTAAAGAAAACACAATCAAGCTCTTCCAATCACCTATAAATTGCCTAGATGACAGCCTTAGAGGTTTTGACAGATGAGAATTAAGAGAGGCAATAATCAAAAGGACTTGATTACACTTGTTGGATAAGGTTTAGAATTTCACTGCATCAATTAAAAGGTTTAATACTTGATTGCATTCTATGCATAATGTTTTGGACTTCTGGTTTACTTTTCCTTATTCTACTTGCGCGTTATTATCTGGGCGAAAAAGTCCATTAGTAAGTCCAATATTGTGCATCTATCGTCTGCTCCTTGTTTGTAAATGATTTGTGCAAGAATGTTTCAAAGATTATACACGCACTCCTTGAAAAATGAGTGCCCAAGCTTTTGTTTAATTTCCATGTTTGTAAGTTGCATAAAAATGTTCTTTAATAGCATAATATGGAATTCCCCCTTTTAGGAAGAAGAAGTTGACAGATCACTGGAGGACTTTCATTCGTCCTCTGATGTGGCGGTGCAAATGGACGGAACTGAGAATAAAGGAAATTGAATCACAAGCACTTAAATATGCTAACAAACTTGCAACATATGAACAAAACAAACATTTGTGCATCTATCGTCTGCTTCTTGTTTGTAAATGCTTTGTGCTTTTGTTTCAAAGATTATATGCGCACTCCTTGAAAAATGAGTGCCCAAGCTTTTGTTTAATTTCCATGTTTGTAAGTTGCATAAACATGTTCTTTATGTGTGGATCATTTCTTTGAGAATTCTACATAATAGCATAATATGGAATTCCCCCTTTTAGGAAGAAGAAGTTGACAGATCACTGGAGGACTTTCATACGTCCTCTGATGTGGCGGTGCAAATGGACGGAACTGAGAATAAAGGAAATTGAATCGCAAGCACTTAAATATGCTAAGGAACTCGCAACATTTGAACAAAACAAACATTTGGCATCTGATCAATGCCCAGACCCAGTAGAAGAATTTGGATCAAAGTCAATGCCATTTTCTGGTCACTGCTATAAGAGAAAGATCATGGAGAGGAGGAAAAGAAAGAAGATTGAAGACATCACGGACATAGCATCGTACATGTCGCATCATAATCTTTTTTCTTATCTTGGTAAAAGTTTCTTATTTATAAATGCAGCACCTTCGTCCGGTATCTTGCTTTTTAGATAGTCGATGCGTGACACTATGATGTGTTCATTGCAGAAAATAAGAGGTCAGATCCGGAAGGAACTTTTATTGCCGATGACTTTTCTAATGCAGGTATTATTTGCTGCATCCTGATTACTCTACGTGTTTCTTCCATTTGAAACTGTAGTGAACTTGGGTGGTTTCTTCTATTAACAAAGTTTTATACTTTGTTAGGAGCAATCTTTTTGGTCTTCTTCGGTAGCAGGTGGCAATGGTATTGGAAGATTTTGACCTCAATCAGTAAATTAATTTGACAGATGCTTCTTCTGGTGGAAAAAATAATCAATTTGTCTAAAAACTCTTTGCTGAAGTTCCTAAGCATAGAGATTGCAATATGTCAGGTGACTGTGCTAACAGATGCAAAAGAGGTGGCAAGAGGCATACTGCATTAGTAATGGTAGACATTTTATAGTATAGATGACTCGAGATAGCACAATGTACAGACTGCTGAGAAAATTTTAGTCTAAGGAATATAATGTATTGCTTTCCCAATCTGGTAATCTCTAGAGTCTGAGAAGAAGAGTACATATTAATGTACTTACTGCTTCTTCTGGTAATATCCACTGTAACAAATTACAGCTCCATTCAAATTTGGCTTTCTTCTGTTGCTTGCTACCAATATTATGCAGTGTTGCTTGTCTCTTGGTGCTTTGAGATGGGGTGTTTTTTTTTTGGGGGGGGGGTGGTGTGGTGTGTTGGAGGGGAATGAGTGACTTAACTCTCAAAAGAATCAGGATGAAGATTAAAAAAAATATAAGAGCTTTGTTATATATTTTACTATCATATCTAATACATGCATCTCAAATGGCCTACTAAGTTGTGTGGTTCCTCCCAGCTCAGCTGCCAAGTGCTATTTTCTGGATTCGCTATATTGCTTAATGATGATGTTCTTTTAAGTGACTTCTGCCTTCATCACATTCCTTGGGACTATTAATAAGAAGTATTGTTCTTGTGGCAGTGTTTTCAGACAAGAACAGGATTGTCAACACCGAATTTGGACATAACGATAGCCAAACATCATTTGAGTTCAAAGATGGAGATATATACTTGGAACAATTACTCCAGAAAATCGAAACTGTGCATTCTAGAGTTCATAAACTTAAAGGCCAGCTTGATGTGGTGATTACACAGAATGCTGCTAAGTTCTCTTCTTCTGAGAACTTGAGCTTGCTTGCGCCTTGTGAAGCACAGACTAGTTGTGCTCCAAGTCCTACATTTTCTGCTGGCAATGGCGAAGTGAAATCAATTGGAGGTGTATACTCCTCAGCTCAGCACATACCAGAGTGTGACACTGGAGATTTTATTCTGCCTGAAAGTGTGATTTCAAGTTATGGGGATGCAGTTCCTGTTCCTGACGTAATTGAAAGCACTGTAGGATTATTATCTGCTACCAATGTTACCATCCAACAGCCGCTGGTCAGAGATACAAGTGAAGATGTAAGCTTTCAGTGGCAAACTTACTTGACAGGCTTAAGCGCATATCTAATCCCTGACAGTTTCTCTAAGCTTGCACTTTGCTTTGACCCGGGATTTCCTGGATAACTCTTTTTAAGCTGACTTGATGACTGTCCTTTATTTTCAAATTATGTTTACTAGATGGGTGGAGTTTGGGTTCTCTAATTGAATGGAGGTCCCTGATTTTGTGCCAGCAATTATTCTAATCCTTCTAGGTGTCTGGTCCAAGTGAAACTATGTTCTTAGTATTCTTTCACCACATAATAGCTTCTGAACTTCTTCATGTTATCTTAGTGTGATCCAGGAAACACCAACAGTCCTCACAGTTAGAATTTGGAGGACTGAGACATAATGCTATTTCTTCAATTATTTGCTCTTCTCTAGTTCGTTGATTCTCTTTCTTAGCAGATAAAGAGATTTTTGCAGCCAATTTCAAAAACTCACGTCTGCAGGAGATGTACTGTGCAAACATTCCTGTTGCAACTTATATTACTTTTGTGTCATCCTTTGTGGTGGTTGCTAATGTTTAATCCTTTGAAACGGCATGCCACCTTTTGCTATCAATTTTTCCTCCTTTTCACTGGACTGGTATTTTGGTCATGTTTACAGCTACAAATGTTTTCTCAGGTTCCTGGTTGGCTTCTTTAGCTTGTTGATCAAGCTAGGGTACCTGACTATGCTTTTTTTTATCTGCTCATTTGTTTTTGACAATGTTTCTTTTTATCACATAGACCTTCTAGTCATTCACAATTCAGGCGCTTCACATGTTATTACAACTAATGGCGGAACATTCCTCAATTACTCAATGATTTTAATATGATTTCTGTATCTACAGATATTGGAAAATGTCCTCATACATAATGAGCTAGCTGAAGGGGAGAGTCAAATGCTAAAGAGCTCAGAAGTGGAAGCATTGCTGAAGCAACTGGAATTGGATAAAGGAGAACAAGATGAGAGCAACGATCCTTCTCCAGTTCCTGCTTCGAAGCCCGACCCCATGGTGAAAGGCGTTGCATCTCAGCAGGAGTCAACACTAAAATCATGTTTGGCCTCAGATATTAATTTTCCTAAGAACAAGAGGAAACGAGCAGAACGTAGATCTGGTTCAGGCGGTTGGACCAAGAAGTGCCCAGGTGAGCCAGATAGCCAGTGAGAACTTTTAGTATTCCTCTCCAGGCTGAAGTGGGCTCAGTGACTTAGGTTAATGCAGGGGGTCCCTTGTTCTAGCTTAACAAGAGGATTAGGCAGGCCTGTGGTTACTTATTGGTTGTCGCAGTGATAGGTCTTTCTTCTCCAGTAAGTTGCAGAAATTTTCTGTTAGACCATGAATCCAAACTAGCAGTAGCTTTCTGAAAATGGACTTTTCCTCTGTTGTAGAATCTTGAATTCTAAATACGTATCTTTTTTCAAGATAGTTGGTTTTATGTGAGAAAAGTCACATGATCATCTCTCTAACTCTCGAAAACATGTTCTATATATCGTATAATCTGAGGTTGGATAAAGGTTGTATGGGATACGTTGATCATGAATTTATGCTTGCGTGAGTTGAAATTAGAAGGGAATTTTCTTTCTGAACTTGTTACTTCATTTACCAAGTGGCAAAGCTAAACGGAGGAGGCAGTACGACGACAACAAGAAAACTTATCTAAGAATTGCCCACATGTATTTTTTAGCAAAATTCTAGGGAAACATGTGTATGGTCGGAAAATTTATAGACATGCTTGTAAATATCGAGTTCGTCCTGTTGCAGAAAAATGACCGGCAGATTGCTTATTTGGTAACTTGTTAACAAAGGACCAACCCTTTTATCAAATTACTAACTTTTATTTGATTGTCTACAAATTACTAATGGTTTCACTTAGTTGCTAATTTTCATTTGCGAATCTTATTACCGGCTTACTAATCTTAATTTGGGCAAGTCGCCAACTCTTCTTTTTAACTATACTACCCATTAGTTTTAAATTAGCAATTATTATTTTAGTCACTTATCAATGTCCATTTGATCATCTTTACCAAAAAAATGTCTATTTGATCATTTTTGAGTTACCGACTCTACCAACTGTATTTAGGTCCGATAAGATTACCACTTGATCGAATCGTTTCCTACTTATCACATTTATTTTTTTGTCAATCTACCAACTTTCATTGAAGCTAGCGATTTGTAAAATTATCGTTAGATAAAAAAGGAGGGAGAGAAAGAAAATTTAAAGGGACATTTTACCTCGACGTTAAAGCAAAAAACAGCAGAGAAAAGCAGCCTTAAGAAAAGGAAGGAAAAGAAAAGAGAGTGAGAAACAAAGATGGATAGCTGTGAACGTCATTCATCAGCCACTTCCCCCCTAAATTCCGTAAGGACATCCTGTCATGTTCATCGTCATCATCGCCCTTTCCCTCTTATGGACCAAATGATTTGGTCTACAACGTACAAAAAAGGCAACAGAGAAGACCGAAGAAATCCCCCCCACGTTTCTTTTGACCAGAGAAAGCATATAGCTTTCCAAACAACAGTATCTGCGATCGTACGCCGCGCCATCTCTCTTTTTTCTTTTTTACACAAATTAGATCCCTTGCTTCATATCCCTCTCCCAGATGAGGAGGCTATGAGCAACACTCCCCTCGCGCCAACGTCTTGCGACACGAAACGCCATATGCCATGTTAACTACTGAAAAGTATGAAGCGATTTCATTCATCTGCCATAGTTATCGCAGCTGTATGTCCCCATATTTCTCAATGTGTATGAAACATGAAGACTGCTGAAGCGATTTCATTCATCTGCCATAGTTGTCACACCTGTCTGATCTCATAATTCTCGATGTGTATGGAACATGAAGACTGCCACATTCGATGCGGATTAGTCAAGTAATTATAAAGCCTCGGACACCCACTTGGGCTTTGATGCAAAAAAAGGAAAGGCGATAGCGCACTGACAAACATTGATGGCCAGCCTTTCGGTCAAGCATAATAGAGGAAGAGAAAATAGCTGGAACACACAGATCATGATCAGAATGCCAAGAATGCTCGCTCGACGTAGATACAGTACTTCAGTCAGTGTATAACCAGAGCATTGTATAACGGTTTCCCTGCTTGAGCAACTAACCCGGAACATTTCGTTTTAGATGGCAAAAATAAAGGTTCAGAAAATGCGTGCCCATTAACCTAACAAGTGTTGTGGTAACTATATTTGACATCAGCTACTAGCAAATAGAGAAGATCAAACTGACAATCATACTGCTTTAAAGAAAGATGAAATTAAAGATTGTCAGACGGGGGGAGGGCGGGAGTATAGAAACATGTCAAGGAAACTTGTTCAGAATTACTCAATTAACCCTCTGCACTCTACGAAAAATGTCTATATATACCAATTGCGAACATTACATTCCCATAATAAGCCGCATTTGCCAAAAGGTCCAATGCTCTACTATGCTAATCTGACACCAATCCATAAAGCCCATCTTAGCCGAGCTAACACGTCCAAGCCAATCCAAAGGACTTTAAAGCCTTGAGCCAGCATGAGAAGATGAACATCCAGTTGAAGACCTTCACACCACGAGTCAAAACCCTGCCACGAAAAAGGAACATGAAACTAACCATCGACAAACTAGATTTTCTAGAAAAAGCAACCTATCAAAGCAATGTATCAAAAGGCAGACTCCAATGTCCCAAAAATGACCTTTTATTGATATATAAGAACTAGATTATATTGACACATGAAATTATTCAAAGAATATTACCAATTGCATTACTAGGAAACAACCTCTTAGCTGAACTATGAAACTAAGCAGAGCACATTGCATATCAAAAGTGAGATAAAGATTAATGACACCTCTTGGAAAAATTACCAGGCTAGGACAATTTGAGTTCACATAAAATTAGTCAAGGAACATAAAGAAAAGCTTGACTTATTTCTGAGAAGGAATAATTTCTATGAAAGTTTAATAATGTGCAAAATCAGGGCTATTTAATCCCACTTGATCCCCAAAAAGGGACATTTCACAAATTTTATACAGCTCTCACAGACTGCAACTTCAAAATCATTGTACCTAGCAGACAATATCATAAAACACTCTTCGACAAAAAAATACATCATCTTTGCTTCATAAAGTACGTGCTTCCCAACCCTGTTAACATGCGATGATTCCAATCCTTTAATAAGCAAATCCCCTAGACACAGGACTTCTCCAAAAAAAAAAAAATGAACGTGAATATTGCCTCAACTAGTGATGCTATCCTTAACAGTAAAATGGACTGACTAGGCCGACAGAACCTTTTGTAAAGTTGTAGTCATGAAATTAGACAGAAGTAAATATGGAGAAATACAAAGGACTAAGAATCTTAATGATCTAGATGATGAAATGAATGCACAAATTTTTATCTGATAGCATAGTTGAATAATCTATTCAAGCAACCCCGTTACGTTATGTCCCTTCTGTAGTAGTAAGTTTCCTTACCGAATCTTGGCTGTACATATCCTTTAGGTTTAGGAACTTTCAAACTGAATTAGTACAAGCATTACAGCAGGTTATTACAGCATATTGAAGACTTAAAGAAGAATATCTATTGATTTTCAATCTCCACTAACTTGGCAGCAGATAAATGTAAAATCTCAAACTTTCAAGCATCTCACCTATCAATGCTATAACCTGGCAATCTTGTACATAATAAAGTCTGCGCACTTGAGCTGTAATTTTCTATTGGAGCCTGGACCAGAAGACTACCCTGTGACACAAGCCAAAATTTCTTCTTGACAAGTATGACTGAAAGGGACAGCCTGCTCCAGGGCAGCACAGTCAACTTTCCCAAAATATAACTCTAATGTACGCAGTATATTATTTTGGGCGCTGAGAAGAATCGGAGTGACTACTTCAACTCAATACAAAAGGTAACCATGCAGACATGAAATCAATTTTAAAATTCACCTTAAACAGAACATCAAATCCGTTATTCCAAAAATGAGAGAACTTATTACACATGCTTCCTAACTCTTAGGACATAAAAATTATCTCTGAATGTTGCACTATTCATCAATATGGCACAAGATGTCTTACTCAGAGCAGCCTAGTCCACACCTTAATTCCTCTATTGCTAAAACTACTTCAACCAGTTGGATTAATGCCCCACTAGATCAGGATTGTTATTCCAAGCATGAGATCCTATGAAATGACACATAATTTGATATGCAGAGGCTGAAACTTCAAACCTTTTCACATCTTACAGATGATCATTCACTGAATTATGTGTAAGCTAAGATACAAAGAGTCATACCAAAATCACTGCGGTGGCTGCTGAGGTTGAGGGGCATTCGGTGGAGGCGGCATTCCTGGACGCGGTGGCCCATAAACAGGCACTTGACCACCAGGCGGGGGAGGCATCCCTGGGCGTGGTGGGGGCGGGGCAGGCATCCCAGGCCTCGGTGGAGCCGGAGGCCCACGCATCATTTGAGGTGGCGGCACCATAGGTGGCCTTTGCCCATACTGCTGAGGAGGCACAGGGAACTGCGGCGGAGGCACGCCCCCTGGCCTGGGTTGGAACTGCCCAGGGGGCACAGGCCCCGGTGGTCCACGACCCATCTGCGGCGGCCCCTGCCCAGGGAATGGGGGCGGCATCTGGGCCGGGGGCCGAATGACCGGGGCAGAAGGGTACGAGACTGGCGGCGCGGAGAGCTGCGGCATGGGCGGCCGCGACATCTGCGGCTGCATCATCCCCGGGGCCGGACCGCCGACGCCGCGGACAGGGCCGGCCAGCCCCGGCTGCGCCTGCACGAGGGGGGCGGTGGGGACGCCGCGGCCGGCGGCGCGGCCCATGCCGGGGCCGGAGGCGGCGGAGGCGGAGGCGGACTTGGCGCGGGACTCGTCGGGGGGAGGGGGGCCCTCGACGGTCATGGAGATGACCTCCTCGCCGCGGAGGAGGACGAGGCCGAGGGTGCGGCGGTCCTCGCGGTCGGCGGCGTTGGGCTTGGAGCCCTTGGCGGGGGGCAGCTTGCGGAACTCCTCGCAGTCGCCGAGGACGAGGTTCATGTGGCGGTCGAAGGCCATGAACTTGCCGACGAGCTGGCGACCGTCCTGGATGGTGACGCGCATCCGGTAGTTGATGTACTGCAGCATCTTCGAGCTCTTCGACATCGACATTGCTGCTGGATCTCCTCCTTCGCTCCTCCCTCCTCTCTTGCCGATTCGATGGATCTAGGGTTTCCGAGCTTGATGAGGTTTTAGAGAGAGAGAGGGTGCAGCTTCGAGTAGAGAGAGAGAGGTTTTCTAGGGTTTTTCGGAGGAAGGAGGGAAACATGCGAGCGGACGAGGACGAAGTAGGAAGTAACCGAAAAACGGTGCGTTTCGGTCGTGATTTTCTTTGGGCCTGTGTTGGGCCCGTATTGGGCCGGTGGGAACTGGATGGGCTTTGGAAATGGATCGGGTGATCCGGATTCGAACCCACCCGCAGTTTCGGATTATGGGTTTTTTTTCGGATGCCGGATGCTTCGGATTCGAGTCAGATGATGTTGGTGCTATTTTCTTGAAAAATGAGATGAAAATATACTTTTGCTCAACAAAAGTCATTGCATTGCACATACTAAGGTTGTGCATGGCAACTTACTAAATAATATTTTGATTATGTTCTTTTATTTCCATAATCAGTTTGGGAATAGAAATCCGTTTGTTTAATTTTTTGATTTTGGGCACAAATTCTTGCAAATTTGTGCCCAGAATCAGTTTTGGAGCAGAATCGAGAATAAAAAAAAAGTAGTTTCTTGATTCTAGGAATAAAAATAAGAATCAATTTTTTTTTCTTTTTTCTTGATTTTTAATATAACTTCTAATGTCCGACGCTGAAAACCCTCGCCATATATCTGGCGAGATTAAAATATTTTAATAAAAAAAAATTTATTAATAAAAAAAATTTTACATGCCATGGCCAAAAACAGGCCATGGCGAAAAAAAAAAAAAAAAATTATTATTAAAAAAAATTTTACCGCCCATAGCTAGTGACTAGGCCATGGTGAAAAAATATTTTCAATAAAAATATTTTTTATTAAAATTTTTAATAAAAATTATTTATAAAAATATTTTACTGACCATGGCCATGGCCAGTGACTAGGCCATGGCAAAAAAAAAAAAAAAAAAAATAATTTCAATAAAAATATTTTTATTAAAATATTATTAATAAAAATATTATTTATAAGAAAAATATTTTACCGCCCATGGAAAAAAAAAAAAAAAATTATTTTTAATAAAATTATTATTAATTAAAAAATATTTTACAGGCCATGGCCAAGAATGAGGAGAAGAAAAAAAGAAAAGAAAGAAATATTAAAATATTTAAAATGTTATTAAAATATTATTAATAAAAAAAAATTTTATACCGTTATTATACGCATTTCTATTCTTTTACTATTTCAAGAATAGAAATTTTGGGCCGTTACCAAACGCCTTCAAATGCTCAAAATCAGTTTCCAAGAACAAAATAAAAAATAATCATTTCTGACTAGAATATGTTTCTAAGCACAGAATGGTTACCATGCGCAGCTAACTAGACAACAACAAAGAGTTAACACAAAATGAAAGTTTAAGCGATATTATGTAACAGTTGAAAGTTCGGACACAAACGTATACTACCCCCAAAGTTTGGGAGAGTTGTGTTTGATATCCCTTACCTTTTTTTGAAATCAATTCGGGTAGGGTCAAATCAATATCAGAAAGAATTGTATGGGATTTTCAGAGTCTTATTGGGAATTGCCACCTCTTGCAAACCTCATTATGTGTGTATACAAAAGAAGATCTTCAAATGGGTGGATCATAAACATAAACATTATTCACTTTTAGTTTTAGATGAGCTTGTATGCGGGTAATATCTATATTTCTAATGCACTAACCGAATCGGAAATTTCTTGTAGTAGAAACAACTATATCACATGATGGGCTAGAGGTTTCTTGATGACCACATAAGGCATTTGTCTAGTTGTAAATATCCATATTATATGGCTATAAATATGTAAGAAAATTGACTAATTGATAGGAGTAGATTTTTTCCTATTTAGGATTTTTTTTTATTCTCGTTAAATCCCCCAAATCGTGGGATTGTAGCTATTCTCCTATTTAGGCTTTGTTTCCTATTTTGTTTGCTAAGACTCCTCTGTGTATTAGTCTATAAATATAACAATGTAAAGAGGTAGTATATATGAATGAGAGAAAGAATTTCTCTCCATCCAAAATTTCCACATGGTATCAAAGTGCTAAGCTAGATTTCTGGATTCCAAATTAGAGCCTTCATTGCTGTCCATTATTCTCTAGGAAATTTTTCCTTCGAATGTAGCCTTCATGGCTGCACTACTATTCTTGTTCTCTTCCTATCCTTTACTCTCCAAAAATGTCCAATTCTGAAATCACACCTAAACCACAAATCCTACCCCTTCTACCAAGAAACCATTGGAGGAGGTCACCTCAACACACATGATAGGTGATCTTCAGAATATCAGACCAGCCCTCATTTTGAATGAGAAGAACTATCTTAAGTGGTCACAATTTGTAAAGACGTATCTAAAGGGCAAAGGAAAACTCAGCCATCTACTTGGGACAGGACCCAAACTAGGAGATCCTGATTTCGATGCGTGGGATGAGGCTAATTCCATGATCGTGTCATGGCTATGGAATTCCATGGAACCAGCCATGAGCGATACTTGTATGTTTCCATCAACAGTAAAGGAGATTTGGGATTCCATTCAACGGACATACTTAAAGGCTCGTGATACAACCCAAGTGTATGAAATTAAGGTGAAAACCAATGGGACAAAGCAAGGAGGTAAGATTGTTATTGAGTATGCTAATTCTCTGCAGAACTTATGGCAAGAACTCGATCATTATCGAGTTCTCCAAATGCGGTGTCCAGAAGATGCGACCATTCTGAAGAATCTTATTGAAAAGGATTGAGTCTACGATTTCTTAGCCGGGCTTAGTTCTGAATTCGACCAAGTCAGAATTCAAATACTTGGCAAGGAGGAAGTGCCATCATTGGAGGAAACAATTTCCTTGATTTGAGCAGAAGAAAGTCGTCGATCCGTCATGCTCGAACCACAAACAGTGGAAGGGTCAGCCTTGACAGTAAAAAAGGTTGATGAAAAAGGTGACTTGCCAAGGAAAGACAACCGAGACAACTTGTGGTGTGCCTATTGCAAGAAACCAAGACATACAAAGGAGCAATGTTGGAAACTAAATGGCAGACCAACTACTTCAGGCCGAGAATGGGTGAATCGGGCAACACGACCAAGGGCCCGAGTCCACCTAACTGAGCAAGTTAGTCACGAAGAAGTTCAGGAGAAAAAAACAGCCTTCAATAGTGAAGAAATTGAGAAAATAAGAGGTTTGTTAGGGTCTCTTAATAAACCCTCTAGTGCATGTTCTCCGGCACTCTCAAGTAATTCTTGGATTGTTGATTCGGGGGCTACCGATCATATGACTCACACCCCATCCCATTTTAGCACCTACACACCTTGTCCTAGCAATAGGAAGATTATTGTGGCGCGACTGTTGCGGGGGTTGGAGATATTTCTATCACACCTAATCTTGTCCTTAAAGATGTTTTTCATGTCCCTAAACTATCTGCCAATCTTATATCTATACAAAAACTCACAAAAGATATTCATTGTCAAGTCATTTTTTACCCATTCTAATGTGTTTTTCAGGATCAGGACTCGGAGAGGAGGATTAGACTTGCTAAGGAACAAAATGGACTATACTACCTTGAGACACCTCTCACTGCAAGAAGAATCATGAAAAATCTATCTTCATCGTTTCTTAGTACTTCCAATAAAGAAACTATTTGGCTTCATCATTTTCGTTTTGGTCATCCGTCCTTTCAAGTCTTGAGTATTATGTTTCCATCCTTGTTTAAAGGTTTGAATATTAAAGATTTCCATTGTGATATTTGTGAGTTAGCCAAGCACAATCGTGTACCATTTCCTATTAGCAATCGTCGTAGTTCTAATTCTTTTGACTTGATCCATAGTGACATTTGGGGGCCTTCCACGATTCCAAACATCTCTGGAGCTAGTTGGTTTGTCACTTTAATTGATGATTGCTCTAGGATCACGTGGACTTTCTTACTCAAACATAAATTTGATGTGAGTAGCATTATTCCTTCGATTTGATAATGCTAGAGATTACTCCAAATCGAAAGGGTTAAGATCAAGGTCTTTCGATTGTCCTGCTAGAGATTTTCAAAAAGGAATTGTCCTCGTATTATCCATGAATCATCTTGTGTGAATACACCACAATAAAATGGGGTTGTTGAAAGAAAAAATGATCATCTCCTTAACATAACTCATGCCCTATTGTTTCACGGGCAAGTTCCTAAAATATATTGGGGAAAGCTGTTCTTACAGCCACATACATAATCAATAGACTACCCTTACGTACATTAGACCACAAGACTCCTATGGAAGTTCTTTCTCGGTTCTATCCTCACTTTCGTACATCTAATGGTCATACACCTCGAGTCTTTGGTTGTACTTCCTTTGTCCACATTCATCATCATCAACGAGGAAAGTTAGATCCTCGCGCAATCAAATGTGTGTTTCTTGGTTACTCACAAACACAAAAGGGCTATAAATGTTACCATCCCCCTTCCAAAAAATTCTATCTCTCTACAGATGTCACTTTTGTTGAAAATAAATCCTATTTTTCACAACCTTATCTTCAGGGGGAGATTTCAGTCATGGAAGATAAGGGCCATGGTGTTATTGATAACCTAGATCTATTGTCCAATATCCCTGTCAACCCAAACTCGTCCACTATAGCTTATGAACCTACCTTAAATCCTATCTCTTGCCCACCACAATCTCCCATACACCAACTTGATTCTGTTCCTATTCCCACTTGTCCAACTCAACCTGGTTTTGTTCCTATTCCCACTAGTCCAACTCATATCCATGATTCTATGAGATTTTCTCAGGTGTATGCAAGGAAGACAGCCATTCCAACATGAGCAAGTCCAAAATGCCACTCTGGGTGCTACCAATGAGAACACAATAAGTCCTGAATCTCCTTTGAATAAATAGCTTAGTGATACAATTGATGATGATCTTGATTTATCTATCGTTATTAGAAAAAGGATTAGAGAGTGCACCAAGAAACAAGTTTATCCACTATCAAATTATGTGTCCCTTAATAGATTATCATCACCATACCATAACTTTATTGTGAGTTTAAACTCTATTGCTGTCTCTAACACTTTGTCTAAAGCATTGTCAAAAGAGGAATGGAGGAATGCCATGATAAAAGAGATGAAGGCACTGAAAAAAAAAATAAAACATGGGAAATTGTTGACAGGCCAAAAGGGAAAAATCTAGTTGGGTGCAAGTGGGTATTCACTGTAAAGTACAAGGCGGATGGCTCTCTAGAAAGGTACAAAGCAAGATTGGTTGCAAAAGGCTATACTCAAACATATGGAGTGGATTACCAAGAGACATTTGCACCAATGGCTAAAATGAATACTATAAGAATTTTACTATCTTTAGTTGCTCATTTTGATGGGGAACTTCAACAGTATGATGTAAAGAATGCATTTTTACACGGAGATTTGGAAGAGGAAATCTACATGAGAATCCCACCTGGTTTTGAAGGAAAGGAAACAACAAAAAAAGTTTGTAGACTTAAAACCTAGAGCTTAGAGCTTGGTTTGGACGGTTTGCTAGAGTAATAAAGGCATCTCGGTATAAACAAAGCCAAGGAGATCATACACTTTTTATAAAACATTTGGACACAGGGGGCATTACAGCATTATTGGTTTATGTTGATAACATAATAGTCACGAGCAATGACGAAAGGGGAAAACAACAGCTCAAACAATACTTGATTTAGAAGTTTGAAATAAATGAGTTAGGAAAGCTACGATATTTTCTGGGAATTGAGGTTTTGTACTCAAGGCAAGGGATCTTTATTTCACAATAAAAGTATGTGACGGATCTTTTGGAAGAAACCGGGAAACTTGGTTGCAAACTAGTAACTACTCCAATTGAGCCAAACCAAAGACTAGCAGAAGCAATAAAGGAAGCAGCAGTGGATTGAGAAATGTATCAGAGATTGGTCGGAAAGTTGATCTACCTTGCTCACACCCGACTAGATATCTCCTATGCAGTAAGTTTGATTAGTCAATTCATGCATAATTCAAAGGAGTTACATCTACAAGCTGCTCATCGAGTCCTATACTACTTGAAAGCGAGCCCAAGGAAGGGAGTACTATTCAAGAAGAGTCCTGATCTTAAACTTGAGGCTTATACAGATGTAGATTATGCTGGATCCATGGTTGATAGGAGGTTTACAACAAGTTATTGTACCTTCCTTGGAGGTAACCTGATAACTTGGAGAAGTAAAAAACAGAATGTTGTGGCAAGATCTAGTGCATATGTGAGTTATTGTGGCTCAAGATCATTCTTAATGACTTGAAGGTTGAGTGGCAAAATCCTATGAAGCTATATTGTGACAATAAATCTGCAATTAACATTGCTTATAATCCTGTGCAGCATGATAGAACAAAGAACATCGAGATCGATAGGCACTTCATCAAGGAGAAACTTGAAGAAGGACTAATTATTTGTCTTATGTTCCTTCAGGACAGTAAGTGGCAGATGTCTTGATCAAAGGGCTTAATGGTGGAAGTTTTCACAAGCTAGTTACCAAGCTGGAAATGGAAGATATCTATTCACCAGCTGGATAGGGAGTGTCGAGCTATAAATATCCAGATTATATGGCTGTAAATATGTAGGAAAATTGATTGATTGATAGGAGTAGATTTTTTCCTATTTAGGAGTTTTTTTTATTCTATTAAATCCCACAAATCGTGGGATTGTAGCTGTTCTCCTGTTTATGCTTTGTTTCCTATTTTGTTTGCTAGGACTCCTCTGTGTATTAGTCTATAAATATAAGAATGTAAAAAGGTAGTATATATGAATGAGAAAAAGAATTTCTCTCCATCCAAAATTTCCACAGCATTCGATGATGCTTTTTTATTTTTCTTTGAGAATTAGGAGGCACGAAGCACGAGCCTAAAGACCTAGCTATCTGGGGACTAATGGAACACAATCTATTAACCCTGGGCATGTGATTAGTCCAAGTGACGTTGACAGAATAATTTACATGTATTTGGTGAGATTTTAATAGATAAATTATATATTTTTAGGATGAAAGCTCCGAGGTGTTCCTTCTTTACTCAGTAACATCCAATTACTCGAGAATAATGGGAGAAGCACCAGCCACCAGATGAAATTGAAATTAGTGAAGATGTAAGTTATCTACTGACTAGACCTTTCCCCTTTTGAACTCTAGAGTGTCCCAATCAAGCACCACATAATATTGCAGGAGACATGTGAAGAGACATAGTGTCATCAGACTGCATTAAAAACTTAAGAGGGCAAAACTTTTCATCTCTTTTCCTTAATTAACCAACCAAAAAAGGCCAATTTGTGCCAGGCACGATCCCTAATCCAGCAACCCCCAATCATAATGTCTAGGGGGTGTTTCCGGGCAGCTTTGGAGTCTTTGAAATCAAACCACCCACGGTTGATTAATCATTTCATGATCCCTCGCAAAAAAGGTTTGGATGTCAGGGTCCTACCACTTGCAATATGATGAACACAAAATATAGAAAAAAATAATTTTAAAATTATCAATTTCCACACATTTTTTCCTTAAGGCATACCCTTGAAGAGAAGAGGCAAACTAATTAGTAGAATTAATTGAATAAAGCTGAGCAGTATTATTAGGAGGGTCACCCTTTGTCAGTTGTGAAGTGTGTGAAAAGCGGGTGATTGGGGTTTGAGGAGGACACTGAAAAAGATTGTGCTTTTGATCAGTAATGATTTGATTCCAACAGGGCAGGGCATGGGCTTAGACAAATTGAGATCTGTTCAAATAATATTGCTCTGTGCCAACCTTGACAACCTTTTGAGTAAGGCTAACATCATTATTATTTGGGTTCGAATTAGACACTTGCCCACATGCAAAGGAGTATTGATACAAGTGCCAATTGACTCTTTTGTACCCATGTAAAGCTCGAAGAGTAGATTCGAAATTCGTCTACAGAACTCTCTCACAACGAATTCACCCAGTGCGAGACCTCGCTTCTTGCATGAATGTATAATTAAAAGAAGTGGATTCAATTTGGTGAATGCATTATCTGAAAGAAGTTGCCAACCCGTGTGAAATTGAGGACTGGAAGCAGGCTGGAGAAATCATGACTTGGTGAAAAGCAAAGGAGAGGGAGAGGGGGTGGGGAATAAAGAAAGTGGGGGAAAAGGAAAAGAAGCTGAACACTGCAATTCTGCCATCTTTCTTCAGTCATCACAACTTCTAAAGCAACATGGAAAAAGCAAGAAACAGAAAATAGAAAAGAAAAGAAAAGCTCCAAATTCATCATCATCATCAGTCACTAGCACTCACTTCTTTCTCTAGTCTTTGCACATACACACTCAGATGAAACTTCTTTTGCTCTCTTTCTCTCCCTCCCTCCCTCCCTCTACTTTCAAACTTCACACATCACACTTCATTCCTTTCTCGGTTCATGCAAGATCCCAAGACCTCTCACCCAAGGTATGCTCTCTCTCTCTCTCTCTCTCTCTCTCTCTCTCTCTGTCAAACTCATATAGATCATGGACATTTTCTCAAGCTAAATCTAGCAGTTTTCTTTCCACACAAGGCCAAAGGCTTTTTTCGTGCACAACCTAGAGAGAGAGAGAGAGAGAGAGAGAGAGAGAGAGAGATGGGAATTAAGGGGGAAACAGTAGAGGTAATTGTCTTGGTTAAGAAATTATAATAGACAGTTTTCACCTTATGTCATGTTTTGGCAAAGCTTGTTTACTGGTTGAGTTCTGTGAATGATGTAAGGCCAACAGACTGAATGTCAGGCTTGTTTTGGAGTCATTGGACTCCCATGATCTCCCCCTCTAAAGGGACTTAGATTCAAAAAAACCATCATCATCGAATCTGCTCGCTCATCTCCAAAATCTCTCGATTTCGGCATTCTTGAGTCGTAAGCGAGTCAAGTTACTCGTGAGCTATTCGAGCTCTGCTTCCGACCCGGTCAAACTTTACTATTGCCTTGCGTAGTCCTTTTTCCTGTGCGACCGAGTCCGACACCGAGTCTCCTGAGGACTTGATTTCAATTTGCTGATTGCCGTTTGGTAGAAGAGTCGTAGAATTTCTATAATCTTTTCCAAGTTCCACAAACTTTGTCCGAATTATTGGTGCCCAGGTGCTTTAGCACGTACAATCTCTGATGTTGGGCCCACGGGTCCAATCTAGGATGGACATCCATTGGTCAGTCAATGATTACGTTAAGACCAGCTGGTTGTCCTTATACATGACTCGGTAACGATTGTCCGCGACACACGCTAAACATATTTAACGAAGAAATATACCATTTGCAAAGTTTTATTTGCTCGTATCACTAAAGCAGTCGGTGCATTAAACAATGTAATATTTCTTTATAGTTATTTGAAAAGGTAAGACGATGTCTTGGAAAATAGTATTCAAGCAAATATATGACATTCATGGAGGTAGATCATGACATAGTGTATTGACAATGTGTACAGACACAGGAAGCCCTGGTATCAGAGAGCAATTCAGATGGCAACCTTGTGGAGATCAACCATGTCTAAGCCCACGGAAATCCCCTTACCGCCCAATGCCACCCTATGGAAGACCATCACGAAGTCCGCGGAAATCTCGATCCCGGCCCCGACCTCGCACCGGCAGAAGCTGCGGAAATGCAACTCCCTGAGGGTCGCCACGTCGTTCACCCGGGTCTGCCTCTGCGCGCCCATCTCCTCCTACAACGAGGTGTTCAAGGCCGAGGTCCCGCCGAGGCGGAGCAACAGCTACCCGAGATCGGAGTCGATCTTTGCCTCGCAGGAGCGGATGTCGCTGTCGCCGCCGGTCATGTTCGGCGCGAGGCCCAGCGTCGAGGGGAGGAGGGTGTTCCGGGGCAAGTCGTTGACCGACGACGTGCTGATGAGGAGGTTCGTGGTGGAAGAGGAGGCGATGATGCAAGTCCGGAGGAGGAACCAAATGGAGGTCATCCGGCGGAGGAGTATGATGAGACGAAGGAAGATCGGCCCAAGCCGCCTTAGTAGAATGGTCATGGCCGGGGAGGAGTGACCAAACGACAACGTTACCTCTTCTTTCCTATGATCAACCAACAAGTAGATAAGCTTTCTAAGTTAGCTTGATTGGTGATTTTCCTCCATCTTCGCATGTGTGGGATTGGTTTCTAATTTATCCGCGGCAAAAATTCATTTCATTAGTCACCAATCAAAATCAACTGCTTTGATAACATTTTGTGCGTTCAAGAACTCGGTCATTTTCTATTGTTCATGGCAATCTCAGGTAGAGAATTGGTCATCGAAATCACCCGTTGTACGTGTACGAGTATCACTGGATTTTCATATGCACTGCTCCGAACTTGTGACCCAGACAACAGTTCTCCAATAATTTTATAACTCAAGATCATCGTGGCTCTTAGCCTTTAGAAAATCAATTTGTTTTGCTGATGGAATTCCACTTCACGTAAGTGAAAATAAAATGTACATTATTGCAACATAGCAAGCTTTATGCATATCATTTTGGTTAACACGAACATATCATTACCCACTTGGGCCTAGAGGTGATCATGGGAATTCAGACAACACTAAGCTATTGGGCCACGGGCTTTGGTGACTAGTTTTTATTTGGCATAATTGGCATTAAATTCCACCAATAATAATAATTTCCAACAATAATAACTTCATTCAATAACTTTGATGAATGATTCATTTATTTCATAGCAGTCTTCCTAATTCATTACATTATCCAATATCACTCTCAATACCCAAAAATTGGTCCCCACAGTCGCTGGCCTCTTCCAAGATCAACAAGAGAAATTATCTAAAAAGAAATTCCCTAAATTTCATAACGACAAAACCGCGATATTTTTAAGTATATAACAGTAATAATACGACACATTACTTCGTAAGCAAATTTTGTACACCGATCTTTGTTATTCCAACACGGGCTGTACTAGTTTCCTTGAATAGGATGGCATTTCACCCCCACAAAATATTTTTTTGTCTAGTATAAGAAAAATTAATCGACGCCAATGATGTTTTCAATGGAGAAACCGAAATTAAATGTTAACACAAATTCAATGAAAACATTTCAATGGCTAAGCTTGAAATGGGGGCTATAAACTAGGGATGAGCACGAGAATTGGACTAAACCGATCGATTTTGGGCAATTCTTGATTCCTCAAATTTGGAACCGATGATAATCTGTCTAGTTCTCAATTTTAGGTATGGACGAACCACTCGACTAGACCGATAGTTTTTTTTTTATTGCCAAAAGGCCGAAGAAGAGAACAAAAACAACGTTCGTAGGCACACTTGCAGTTTGTAAGAGTGTCCTATTCCCCGCAAGAGTTTAAAAACAATATTTTTTCCAATCCTTTGTTAAGTTTTTTTTTTGTGTTCCATTTCTTGAAAAAAAAAAAAAAAGATAAGCAAACCACACACACGCCACCTAAGTCACTCTTGTCTTAAAACTTGTCCTTTGAAAAGAGTGCACAATTAAATCCCTTTGTTAAGTTCTTTCCATTTCCTAAAAAAAAAAGGTTCAAAGGGATAGACGATCTAGTTTTAAAACTAAAACTTTTCAAAATTTTCAAAAAGTTCAATCAAGTCTAAAACTTTCAATGAAAGTGCAATCGAGTCCTAAAACTTATTGTGAAAATGCAATTGAGTCCTAAGACTTTTAAAAAGTACAATCAAAAGAAGAATTTAATTGGACTAATTTGATAAGTTTTAAAACTTGATTGCAGAGTTTTTTAGGACTCAATTACACTTTGTGATAAGTTTTGGGACTTAAATGTACTTTTTGAGAGTTTTAAAACTCAATTGCATTTTGATGATAAGTTTTAAGATTTTCAATACACTTATCCCAAAAAAAAAAAAAGAAGAAGAAAGAAATCACGCCGATTTTCGGACTCACTCGAGAACTAGACCAGACCGATTCCAGGACCAGGTAGGTCAATTAACGGTCTAGTCCGATTCCCAATTCCACAAATTGGCAACTGACGATTCTGGTCTGGTTTCAGGTGCCAATCCTGAAATCAATGGTCCCTATTATAGACTTCTAGATAGAGGCTTTCGGTGCATACACGAAATTAGCTATACATCAATCGTGGTTTCACATTAGTCTGCGGCACGACTGAAATGAAAGCGCGTTATTACCACGTAAGAGGACATATGTGTTCAATTTGACTCCCGAACGTGGGGTTTGCGGTTGGCTTCAAATTTGACAGCGTCTTTAATTCTTGTCTCGGGTCTAAAGTTGCGAACTGAAACCGGGTCAAACATTTGGAAAAAGGGCAAAAAGAAGAAGAAAAGGACTGCCTAAAAGAAGATTACAAAATGAAGGGGCTTTGCTCAAAAAATGACAATTTGTGGTTGGTCCAAAGTTATTTGACATCTCAAAAGGGAATGCATTGGACCGACAACATAGTTGACCAAAGTGTGTTTTGTTCTGCTTTATTCGGTTGGTTATGTTTCCACTTCCAAGCTTAGTGTCATGGGTCGAAAGCGTCCTGGCCGAGGACAAGCCCGCGTAGTGCCTCACGAGTCAGAAGACTATGTTAGCTTTCGCTCGATGGATCCATTCGAAGGACAGTATAGTGAATTGCATCCTCATAATTGACCGTACCACGTTTAATTTAACTTGACCGTACATTTCCTCGACTGAGACGTGTAGATCTCTCCAACATAACAATCGGTTTTGACCTGTCACGATAAATATAAGTAAGGATGATCGCTCGCAGGGTTAGCATGAAACCGACCTTGTTAGAACCGATTTCCAGTTTTTAGAACTCGAAACCTACCATGTTTGCCATGAAACTTACCTTGTTTTTCCAGTCCAGTTTCAAGGTCTACATGCAAACTAGTTTCTTTTTTAGCTACTTCGTTTTATAAAAAATCGAGACAAATAATAGTTATGGCAATATAGTATGAGCAACAAAATGATTCGAAGTAAAATATCGATACAAAACAAAATACAAATATAGAGCAATAGGAAAGTCAAATCTTTTTAAGGAAGATAAATCATCTTCTTTCAATTTCATAAAACATGTTCTAACTGCAAGTTCCGGCACCCCTATCCGGGACCTATTCACACAGTATCAATTCATAGACCTAGTTCCATTGCTGATTCGATCCGATTCCTAAGTAGAGCTGGATTAGTTGCACAGCCCTAATTCTTAGGAGAACAACATCACTTCCCGATCAATTTTTGCACGGGAGGCCAACTTCGCCTTTAGAGATCTTCTAAAGCGATAATAATCTCATCATTACATTCCCAACACAAAAACCCTCACACTTGTTCCCACGAACTAATTGTATCGTCCATTTTGAATAACTTGCATTTGACCCCACTGACACGAAGCCCCACTTTTTAATCCACATGGGTATGGGAGTATTCGGAGCATGACAGTAGCCGGGATGAGCAATATTTGCGCACTCTCAATGAGTACGAGATTAGATAATCGAGCGATGGAAGGCTGGAAGCAATTCACCGATTTAAATGTCTATATAATGATACGTCGCTCAATATATCAACTTTATAGATCAATTCCTTAGAGAATACAAGTTATACTCTAAAAGTTTCAGCTTCACTCAATATGAGCATTGCATTACGTAGAAGGTAGAGAGAACTCATTTCGTGCGTACAGATTAGGCCACTCAACAAGCATTTGATTGGTTGCAAGTTGGCTGAGATAATTAGGGTTACACCATCCTAATCATGCGTTTGTATTCATTTCATTCCTACCGGTAGTGCAAATTGCAATAAATTAGGGCTTGCCATTTGTCTCCGCTGCTTATAATATTGAAAAAAATCCGTACCTACATGTGTCCCGATGTTTATTCTATGCCATAGTTGATTTGATCTAGGGTCATTATTAAGAACGTGTCGTCTTACCGTGAATTTCAACGGGCAATGACATCGGGAGCCCAATTGACATGCACCGCAAATTTTTACCAATTCTTCATTCCAATATAATATTCTCATGTAAATAATGAATATCTTTTATTCGAGCTTGAATTAGGCGCGAATGATAACCGTTTTATTCCTAAGCTCAATTTCTGATCAGAAATAGATTTTTCAATTTCTATTCCTTGGACGAGTTTCTAAGCGGAAAGTAACGCTTGATAACGACACAAAATTTATATTTTCGGAAGAGAAATTCGTTTGATAGAGTCGATGTAGAATTCGTACATCGACGGGAGTCGGGGGCGGTGAGGGCAAGCTCTGAGAAGAATTATTATTTCTATTTTCATTTCATAAATAGAAAAATAAAAATGTTCACTTCTCATTTTCGTTTGAAATCTATTTTTGAGCTACAAATTTATCCCGAAAATGGAAAAATGAAATTACATTATCAAATAGATTTATATTCCTAACTTATTTCTGAAAAAAAAAAAATAGAACAACAAAATAATTATTATTCATGCCCTTTGTCTTTTACAAATTTCCATTGAAAAGGGCGTGGAGTGGGCGCGCCATGAGAGGAGCGTGGCAGTAAAAAGTGGGCAAGAAAAGAGAGAGAGAGAGAGAGAGAGAAAGAAAGAGGGAGAGCGGGAGAGAGAGAATATTTGTCAAAAAGGGGGTTGATCTCCATCACCAATCCAGATGGGAATATAAATAAATAAATAAACTTGTAATATTAAAATAAATAAAAATAAAATAGAAATTTTAATAATAGAATAAAATAAAAAAAATGAAATAAAAGAAAAGGGATGTGAACAGGGGGTGCCACCAACCTAACCGTTTCCATGAGTGGGGGGTTGCCTTCCTTTGTCTTGTTCTCTCCTCATTAAACAAGGTCTTCCTCTCCCATAATCATCATATCCCCACTTTGATATGGTGGTTGAAGTTGGCCACCTCTTGGAGTGTGATCAATTCTCCAGCCTCATGCTCTCTTCCATGACAGTTTAGTGAGCCAAAAACCCATTAAAAAAGATGCAATTTTGAGCATGTAAAGTGCATATATTCGCGGAAATTTACTCCGGGTATCGAACGGTCCGGGACGACCGCGGGCGCCCCTGGTCTTTTTGGGTCCGTCGTTTGATCCAAACTGTATGTGAGGTGCACGGTGTGAGACTATAGGTTGGACGGTGCAAGGATGATATCGGCCGTCGGATACGTGGACCCCGATGTGTGTGGAGGAATTTCACCGCACGGAACAGAGTGAAAGGAATAGGGAGAAGTAAATTGATGCAAGCAAGCAGGCGCAAAAGGGCAGGCGCCGGACTCGAAAGGGAATATGGGTTCGGCGTAAACAAATGAGCTCAGGAAAGAGTCCATCAGGCCAAATATTTAACAGGGCGTGCGTTACAGAGAGAGAGAGAGAGAGAGGGAGATCCTGTTCCTCCTCGTTCTTGCAGTTGCAGCAGCTTTTTGGAGGTGTTTCTGGAAGATAGAGAAGCTCAACAACCCGGTCCAACGCAAGGTAAAACAGAAACAAGAGCACGAGCTGATGCTGCTCTGCGAATTTGTCTCTCTCCTCTTCTTCTTTCTCCTTTTCGTTTTTGGGCTCTTGGGTGTGAAGTCATTTTAGTCTCACATGCAGAATTGTGGCAGATATCTTCATGGGTTAGCGTATAATTAGCTCAGTTGTCAAGAAATCCGTTCATGTTCTTGAATTGTTGGTTTAGCAGGACACAAGCATCTTCTTTTTAGCTGGTCAACATCAGATAATTTGTGGGATTGGTGTTCTTAACAGACCCAGCGCTCTGTTGTTTTCTTTTTGGGTTTTGAGACGGTTTTTGTCAATTTCTTGTGGTCTTTGGATACCTTTCAGAGAGCAATTGATGTCCCTTTCATTCGTCTAGAATAATTCACTCCTTCCACAACTCATCATCAAGCACATAAATAACCCAGAACTCTCTCTCTCTCTGTCCCTCTCTCGCTAGAATAGAGGATGTTTGGATCCTCTGAGAATTAAGGTTGGTATTTTGCTTGATATTTGGGGGGGTAATTTTGGAAATTCTTCTTCTGTATGCAGAGACCGCTGTAGACTGAGGAAGCGTACAAAACTGGTGAAATATTTTTCTTTTCATGACATTTCATTTGCTTTAATAATGTATTAACACCACTTCCACAAGCATCTAAGCGGATGCTCTGGCTTGGCAGCATGTACTTGTCTTCATTTTGCCGATCTAGCTCGTAAGGACTGCCTTTGTGTAACCATTCATCAACAGATGCCCGTTCCGATATCATTTCTACTCTAGTTTTTGGCCTCTAGGATTTTTCCTCCCGTTGATTTTTTTATCCCTTTTGAGCATAACACTCCTGAGCAATAAGGGTGAAATTCTGTTCTGTGTTTTGTTTCGCTTCTAATTCTGTATCTGTTAAGACTCTCTGGCAAAAAGTTGACTTTAGCTTGTCACATCCCGAGCGCTGTTAGCCTTGTGAGTTGCAACCTCTTTTGCTGTTAACTGCTCATCAATTTATGTTTGTGAAATATGATGACTGGCTTCTATTTTTCTTGAAGATTTGTCTTAATATGCTTTTATTGTCATGGAAGCACTTTCTGATCCTATGTTCTTCTGTTAATACAAGAATAATAGCCAACCGCTCACATATCTGAGATAGAAATTAGACTGTTATTGTTCTGGTTGATGTTTCTGAGAAACTAGTTAATGTTTGCTTGTTTTACTGGGAAGATGATTTGCCTTGCCCCATGAAGTGGATATATGTTATACATCATTTGATTCTAGAACTACGCAAATGTCTTTTCTAATTTTCATTTTAATTCTCATCTCCAGGAAGAATAGTAATGTGACTGACATGGGGAAGAGAGGGAGTTGGTTTGCTGCTATCAAAAGGATTTTCGTAGCCAGCTCCAAGGAGAAACCGACCAATGTAAGTCTTATTGCTTTCAGTGTTCTAAAACGTGAGCATGCGAAAATTCTCGTTTTTCGATTCACAGAGAGAAGGAAAGACATGATGCACTTTGCAACCTTTTGCATGATTGTGCAGTTTATTGAGTTTCTGCTTTCCAGCTCAACTCTTGAATGATGAACATGGTGTCTCCTAAAGCAGCTTATAGCTTCTAGAGGAGTTTGTGTTCTTTAAGTGACAGCTTCAGTTTCGGCATAAATTTTCAGGACAGGCGAGAAAAAGAATCAAAAGGGAAGAAGAAAAAGGGGCCAGGACAACTGAAGAATGGAGAGAGGAAGTCATTCAAGATTCCACTCTTCAGAGAGCCGAGCAGCATCGAGAAGATACTGGGAGATGCTGAAAGAGAGCACAATATTCTATTTCGGCCTCTCACACCTCCAGAGCAACCGCAAACGCCGTTGATTGTGCCTTCTCTAGTAGCTTCGACGAGCAATCTGTCTCAAAGGCTCGCTTCTCCTAGAGTTGTTTCTCCGAGAGCCGCTTCGCCTAGAGCCTCTTCGCCAGAGGTAGCATCACCGAGAGCTGCTTCGCCAAGAGTTGTTTCGCCTAGATCTGCCTCCCAAAGATTTGCTTCGCCTCGAGCTGCTTCACCAAGAGCCGCATCTCCCAGGGTTGCTGCTTCCAGAGCTACTTCCTCCAGGAGCTTTAATCACCAGAAGGAAGTCATTGTCCGACCAGAACCGAGCATAACTTTCCAGCATGCTTCAGCTGCTAGGATTCAAGCTGCCTTCAGAGGGTATATGGTGAGGATCTGATTGTTTCTAGTTGGTCGATTTAAAACGTATTTATAAGGGAAATACTCTGTGCTTATGCACATGTGCATGCACGTGCTTACGTGGGTGTGTTCAGTATGCTTGCTTGCTTGTTGGGGTGGGAAGACAGAAGGGGCTCTAACATGATGTAATAAAAGAATAGCTTGCTTTAAGACACTGTTTTATCGAGTGAAACACGGAACCGCACTAATATGAATTGCCAAAGATCCCCAGATCAAAGTGCCAAAAGATGTGAAGATGGCTGAGAAGCCTCTGAGTTGCAACTCCTTTTACTCGATTATTTGTTGTCATCGACATGCCTACTGGGGTTGAACTTTTATTTTATGAGGGCTTCAGCTCAGCTGTATACATGACTTAGTAACAAGAGAAGCAATGTGAATTGCAGCGTTGTCGATTTACAGAAACCATATGGATAGATATTTACAACTTCTGATATATTTTTCATACAACCACTTTCTTTTTTGAAGTTTTTGTTGCTGAAATTAGGCCTAGTTTCTACACTTAGCTTGCCGGAGTTGGTGTTAGCGATAGAGTTTGTTTGATTTCAACATTCTTTTGCCAACCCAAGTAGCCATTTGATGTAATTTTGTTCTTTTAATGAAGGCAAGAAGAAGCTTCAGAGCTCTAAGAGGCTTGGTAAGACTTCAAGGAGTCATAAGAGGGCAGAATGTCAGGCGACAAACGACGAATGCCTCAAAGTATATGCATCTCGCTGTGCGAGTTCAGTCGCAGATTCGATCTTGGAGGATTCAGAGGTTAGAAAACCAAGCACGGAATCAAGCTGAGTACAAGAACGACAAGGAAGTGGAAAGCACCTGCGGCAAATGGAGCTTAGCGGTAAGTTTCTACGAGATGACTTGATCTTTAATTTCCTTGTATCGTGAGGCTTCAACATTTCAGGATCAGAGAGTTTTATGGTCTTGTGCTCTGAGAATCCATTTTCCAATGCTAGGTGAGCCTATCACTATCAACTTTTCACACTGGGAAATGCTGGATAGGTTGAATTTGAATGGTGGATGTTTTGATTTGTTACCAGCTGACTTTAATAGATGTCTTGCGAATTAAGTAAAGAGAAGAACGAATAAGACTAGGTTTGGTAGCTCCGGTTTTTCCATATCCAATTCTGAAGTCCATTGGCGATGTTCTTTGCTAAGGAATATGGCACCGATCTCCTGACATGACATTTTCAACTCCAACCGCTCAATGTTAACTAAAGCCATTCCTCCATAATCAGAATCTTTCGACATGAACTTTGACTTTCAGGTTTCTTTTCCTAAATGGGATCTTCATTAATTAGTTTGAGTGTTGGTACAGTCTGAGGCAGGTAACAGAGAGTACTGGGACGATACCGCGCACACAAAGGAGGAAAGAGAGGCGAGGCTGCAAAGGAAGGCAGAGGCAGCCATCAAGAGAGAAAGAGCAAGGGCTTACGCATTCTCTCATCAGGTACACTCATTTGACAATTTTCTCTGCTTTGTCCGAAGAAGTCTCAGCTTACCCTCTGCAAACCATAGGGCCTTGAAGGACATCTATTTTGTCAGGCCTGCACATTGCATAGTTCTTAGGAACGGGAATAGCTGACTCCTCCTCTTGATGCCGTCGGATTTTCTTGATTATGCAACGATTAGGACAAGGGAAATCCCCTTTAGACTGCATACGTACGATGAAATGTCTAGTTTGGGTTATAACTTTCTAAACATATTGTTTTCTCCTTTCATGACAGTGAAAACTACGGTGTTTGAGTGATCTCAGATCTATCAGATCAACCATTTAACATATTCTGTGTGCTGCTATAAATGTGTTTGCTGGAGCTTTCAAGTTCAAACTACCATAGAGGCACCCATGACAACTGCCAATGCTGCTGGCAGAGTGAAAACTTGAAAGCCCTTTTATTTCTGCGGAAAATAGCTTTATGCCTCTTGCGGAGTTTGGACAATGAAATGCAAATCAAGATTGCATTATGTTATCTAGAAATCACCATGTTGATCTGCGTGAGAGTTAATGATTCTTGTGAGAAAGCATCGGTTCATAAATAATCAAATAATTGGAGTTCAGGTCATTTCTTCTCGAGCAGAATTTGTGATCTCGGTTTATTCACTATGCTGTCTGTTGACCCTTGTGTCTGCAGTTATCGAGAGCTAATCCTAGAACGGCTCAAACATCTCTGGCAGACATCCAATCTGGCGGATTTCCTTGGTGGTGGAACTGGATAGAACGGCAGCTTCCCTTGTCAAATCCTGCCGAAAACCAATCTGTGAAGAGTTTCCGCCTCACACCACCGAGGCGAAACTCCGAGCCAAAGCCGAGTCCAAGGATTCTCTCTATCAACCACAAGCTTCAGACATTTGGGTCGGATAACTTTGACGCCTCAACACCAAGATCATCAAGATCAATGATGGTGATGTCATCGAAGCGAGGACGGGTGACACCAACGAGAACACCAAGGGCCAGCAGTCCGAGCATAAGCCAGTATTCAATACCGAGAGCTGGTGAACCTGTATCTCCCTTCGGTTTGCCGATGAGGGATGATGAAAGCCTCACTAGTTGCCCGCCATTTTTGGTCCCAAACTACATGACTCCAACTGTCTCTGCCAGAGCAAAGGCGAGAGCTAGCAGCAATCCTAAAGAAAGGCGTCCGGGTACTCCTAGCAGCGAATCTAGCAGGCGTCTCTCTTACCCTTTAACGAGAGGAATCGGATCAACTTTTGCTTGGAACAAAGGCATTGGCTCTCAAAATGCCTCGAGTAATGATCATCATGACCGGCAGTCCGTCGGGAACATGAGCGTGGATTCGACCGCGTCTTCCGTGGTCGGAAGGAAGCCATTTAACAGATTCGTGTGATTCTTCTTCGACATAATCTTACTTTTTTCCTTTCTTTGCGGTGGTGTCCCTTTTTAATCTTTCACTTTCGCGTTCTGAGTGTATTGGTGTTACAGAGTGACAAAACATTGATTGGTAGCAAGGAGACAATTAGGAAATCATGATGTTGTATGTATCTGATTCTGAGAGGGGCTTGTTGCACACTGATATCTTTAGGTTGATAAGGGGTGCTTTGAGATTATTCTATGTATTGTATTTACTATACAATGGGTTTCCTTGTACTGTGCATATTAATCTAGGCAGTTTGTTTCTTGTGTGTATTATGAGACTATAGCCAAGAATGATCGGTTTTCCATCTATCTTCATACGCACCGAACTCTGCTGCGTACGATTTAAAGAGTCCTGTCAAGACTGATATGGTGCATATGGGGCATGACTTTTCCCAAACAAGCGTGGATCGTGGATAGATCCGTCAAATGAGTAAATCGGATTGAGTCGAAAATGGTCCGATTCAACTTGATTTAATCCGTTTTGACCCGTTTTCACGTAATATAAATTTAGTGATCTATATTAGACACAACTCATATCTGACCAGCCGACTTGACCCGATATATATGGCTAAAACACTTTCATATATAACTCAATCTAGGAAAATTTGTACTCAAATTGAGGTGAGAACACGGAGCGAAGCGAGCGTGCATGAGATCGAGTGAAGGCGAGAGAGAGTCATAGAGATTTAGATCAATAAATTGTGAATTCATTCAACATTCATATTATTTTGAGTTTTATCATTTGGAAACCTATTTATAACCTATTTATTGAATATAACTAACTTATTTAACCTTTTTGCCCATCAAATATGGGTTAAGGAATAATTTATAACCCATTTTGACAAATTTAATTGTGGCACTCACACACATGCATGGCACCGATGTATAGTTTACTCTACGGTTTGAGTGTCCGTATGTCATGTGCAACATCGATTTTTGCTTTTTGAGATGATTCTGCTCTTTTCTATTGCTTGGTAGGATCCAAGGATGGCGACGCCTCGAAAGTCACAACTATCATCTCTATACAAAACTGACTTTCAAGAAGCACATCGGCTCCGTTTGGGAACCACTTTGCCAAGGGAATTTAGGCACCCAAAGTCCCTTAGGCTAAATTTTGATGTTTGGTAATTGCTTTTTGAAGACCTATTGAGCCAAAGTCACCCTTTAAAAGGCCAAAAGCCGAAGGCACCTTAGGAGGTGCCTTGGGCATTTCAGCATTTTCGACATGCTTCAATGCCGGTAAGTGACAAAAATTTCCTTTCAAAACTACACTCATCTAATTTTTGATTTTTCGGATTACCCTCGTCTGCTATTGTTCATCATCTTCTTCACTTGCACCTCGGCTGGCGTGGCTGTGAGGGGACGACGACCGCTGGAGGGGGGTTGATGTGGTCGCGCAACCCAGCAATTGTCACACAGGCTCGCCGCGATCGCCCGCGAGGGCCGCCGACCGCCGCCGAAAGGCTGCGTGACCCGGTCCGATGACCCGGGCGGGCGCTGAGGTCGGGCAAAAACGACCTTCGAGTGTCGTCAGTGTACCTAGATTCGGCGCCGGGCGGCCGTCGTCTGAGGCCGAACGAGCTCGGGTAGCCCCGGCGACCGCCGGCAAGGGTCGCCTGGGCTCGAGCAAACCCCGACGAGGGTCGCCGGTGGCCCTCGCCTGGGTTTCGCAACCCTCATCGGGGGTTGCTCGAGCCCAGGCAACCCTCGCCGATGGTCGCCGGGCCGCTCGAGCTCGTTCGACCTCGGATAATGGCCGCCCGGATCTGGATCTGAGAGCTTCGAGCCAGGCCCTCTCGCCGTGATCGTCGAGGCTACCCGAGCTTGTTCGGCCTTAGACGACGGTCGCCCAGCGCCGGATCTGGGTTGCCGGCGGCCGCCTACCCTTCGCCGGCTACAGCAAAGGATTTTAACTTTTCTTTAATAAAAAAAAAAAAAAAAGCTTTGCAAGTATAATTTTTTCCAAATGCTATTTTATCTAAAATTATTTTGTAAATGATTTTTAAGTTACAATTTGCTAAACACAATTTATATTTTGAAAATTTTCTTCAACTTAAAGTCGTTTACATTTCCTTAATGACTTTCTCCAAAAGTGTTTCCAAACGCAGCCATCATAGGTTTTACAACGATGAGAAATACTTCGATCGATTGAATTACTCTTCAATAGATTTTAGGAGCTTTTTTTGGGGCGGGGGGGTGGTCAAATATAGATTTTAGGAGTTGGAAAACATCTTTAAAAAAGTAGGCAAAAACCTTCAATAACGAGAATGATGGCAAGTGATGTGATTTTTTCACAAAATTCAACCAAGCCATGACAGCTTTGAAGGAATTGGAGACTAAGCTGGGCCATGTGTTAATTGAGCCTGACCCAACAATCATCATAAGTAAGGTCTCGCCCATGTACCTGCTAGCATTTAGGGCCTGAAAACTATTTGATTTTTTTTTTCATCTTCTTAATTTTTGAAAACTATTTAAGAAATAATTATACGTTGACAAAGACTTGAATTTTCATATGGCAAGCATTTTTAGGGATAAGCGTATTAAAAATCTTAAAACTTGTCACGAAAGTACAATTGAGTCTTAAAATTTTCAAAAAGTACAATCAAGTCCTAAATTTTTCAAAAACTATAATCAAGTCCTAAAAGTTGTCATGAAAGTGCAATCAAGTCCTAAAACTTTCAAAAAGTGCAATTAAATCATAAAACTTATTGCGAAAGTGTAATTAAGTCCTAAAACTTTTAAAAAGTGTAATCAAAAGAAGAAGTTAACCGGACTAACTTAACAAGTTTTAGAATTTAATTGCACTTTTTGAAAGTTTTAAGACTTAATTGCACTTTGTGATAAATTTTAGAACTTAATTACATTTTTTGAAAGTTTTAGGACTTAATTGCACTTTGATGACAAGTTTTAGTACTTCCAATGCACTTATCCCCACATTTTTAATAGAAGGAATCGCCTTATTGTTACCTTTCAATCACCAATTCTCTGTAGTTTAATTTATACTGTTGTATGATAAAAATATATCTTAGTAATAAAGACCAACAGAGCCAATTATAGTAAAAAAAATTAGAGGTGAGTATAGTTTAAGGGCAGAATCTAGAATATGAGAACCTAACCAGTATGAACTTATAGGTTACAGGTTTCAAGATATGTTGGGTAAGTTCTAGGTTCCAAAAATTGGAGAACGTGTTTTGATGGGTAAGTTCTAAGTTCTAGATTTGGAACCTAGAATCAGAAACCTTAAACAAATTTTTTGTATTTTTTAATCTGCATCTTCGCGCGATCCTTTTGTGTTCCATAGCGTTAGAAGATGAGTGTATAATCTAAAATCATTAATTTGACATTTCATTTTTTTTACTTGTTAATATTTCATGTTCTTTATATTTCTAAATATAAGTCGTAATTAGTGGATTGTAGTAGCAAGTGATGGTCTTTAAATATAATGATTCACTGTAATTGTTCAATTAATAATACAGGTGGAACCTCGGTAGACCTTGGAACCAACCCTAGAATCTGTGACGGGATAGATTCTAAATTTTAAAAAATAACGAACATGTTCCCATGGATAAGTTCTAGATTCTCGATGGAACTTATACGGAATTTGAAACCGCTCGCTTCTAAAAAAAATCATCGAAAAAGGTCCCGATTTATGGTGGGACTAGACATCGGAGCGAGTCTCCACCGTTTCTTGACATGTGACCGGCGGCCCCGAGAAGAGGGAGGGAGGAGAAAGCGGAGGAGAGATTGAGTGGCATGCATGCAAGGAAGGGAAAGGGTGCCAAGTAGGAGGAAACTCCACCGCCCCTTGTTTGGCGATGAGTTTAGGCATGTGTACTTGCCCACCTATCCAAACAGCAATGGCGTACGAGCGCCTTTTCCATGCGACCCTTTTAGGAGGGGATCTCGAGGACAACATTTTCTCTCTTAAAAGGACCTCTCCACTTTTTCTCGCAATTTAATGCCTTCGACATCACCCCAAGTACCGATTGACATATGACGCCCAAGCTCCCGAATATCTTATGTTATTATTTTAGTCGAAATTAACATGATAAAAAAAAAACACGAAGACATAATTTAACAGTTGTCCAAAAAATTTCTCGCCAAATGCACTTTTTAAAATTTGCCATTTCATTCGGATTATCTCGTGACGACGTCATTTCTAAACACAAGATTCCACTGCCGAGCCTCTTTATTCATGGCTTGTCGTGAGCGGGATCTCTGGACAAGCCTCGAGCAATTTTCTATCTCATGCGGAGAGATTTCCTAACTACCCGAGATATCAACAGAGCTACAATGAGAGATCCGGACACTTATGGGTGGACCTGGGTAGTTATGACTTAAACGGAACATGTAAAAATTCCATGATAATATTTCGAGGGGCAACTGCATTGGTCGCCAATCCCTGCCCTTTTACCTATATATAAATGGATAGTTACATAAGCAGTTCATGCACTTTGGTCTAATGTGTGATGTCGTCTCTTAACTTTTAATTTGTTCAGTATGATTCTTGATCTTTTTAATTTGTTTAACATGGTCCATTCAATCTAGTCCCTAAATCATATGAAAATATCTAAATTTATCTTTCCATTAATTCAAGTTCAGCGACAACATTGAACATTTTCATATAATTCAGGTACTGAATTGAATATGCACTAAAAGTTCAACGACCACATGGAACAAATTAAAAAGTCTAAGGACGACATTAAACAAATTAAAAGCTGAGGGATGAAATTACACATTGGCGAAAAAGTTCAGTAAGTGACTGATCGTATCATCTTCCTCGTGACCAAAGCAAATATCCTTTGCAGCCGCACGACCTTGGATCCTCGGCATCGCCGTCGCCATTGTATCGATCGATTATTTATACGTTGGTGCGATACTCTGTTTATTGCACGCCACGCCGATGGCTCAAAACCGACACACGCAATGCGAGATCAGGGCACTAAACACCGCCGTAATCAAGATCGCGGTGGCAGCCTCGTAATTTCGGCGCCACGCCACGGGGAAGGGGGTCAATTTTCCCCCCTCCCCCACCTGCTTTTGTCGCCACCGCCAAACGTTATACGAAGAGGACCCCCCATTAAAGGGAGTGCGCCACTGCCTCCCTGTCTCCCTCTCCATCTCTCTCTCTCTCGTCTCCCTCTCTCTCTCTCCGTCGGAGAAACCGAAGCCGAAGCGCGAGGAGGGAGGACCGCGAAGGGGCCCGCCCGAGAGGGAAGACGACGAGCTAGGCGGAGGAAGGAGGAGGATCGGAAGCCGGAGTGGGGGGACCGGCGATACGGGCAATGGCCCTGAAGCTGAATCCTCACGTCGCGGCGGTGGCGGCGTCGCCGTCGCGGAAGCTGGCGTCGTTCGCAATGCCGCCGGTGGCCAACGTCGGGCTCGGATCTCCCAGGTTCTTCATGGCCTCCACTCTCCGCTCCGATTCCAGGTGCGTCCTTGGTTCTCGGAGCCCCCGCTCCGCCTCGGGATCCGCCCGTTTCCATCTGGTTTGCGAGAATGACGTCGTTGCGCTTTCTCCGGGGTGTGACCTCCCCTGTTTTCTTGGCAATCGGAATGGCTTTTCTCGCCGGCACTTTCATTTCCGCGTCCGAGCTCAGCAAAAGCGCGCGCGCGCGGGGATTTTCGTATTCGGATGTTGAATTGCGAGTGTCGATGTCTTGTCTGAATTTGATGAGGCGTCTGGAGTCTCGAATGGGTTGATGATGTTCTGGACGTCCTTTCCTTGTCTGATCGAAATGTTGCATGATTTTGTAAGGGGAATTGCGTGGTCTCGATAGCTTGGCAATGCAATTCAAGTCCCCCTCATTTAATTTTGGCACCACGCAAACGTACCATCTTGATAGCGTGGGCTGTTCTGCTTCTCAACCGGACAAAAGGAAAAGATCAGAGAGAGAGAGATGAAATTAGTGCAGCGTGTTAACCCGATGTTACTTTTCTCGTCAATATCCTCGGCCGCGGAAGAATGATTTGAATCGACGCAGAAAGAATTTTTCTTGTTCAGATGTTTTCTTTCTCTCAAATTTGTGGTCGGGGATGACTCAGCTTGACGAAAGAAACCGTCTTTACTATGTATGAATCGTGAATAAAGATGCATGCCTGGTTTGTCGTATCCAGTTGGTCTTTGGTGGGGGTAGGTGGGACGTGGGATATTTATCACAAGCTTACTATATTTCATCTATTTTGTTTGATGCTTCCTGTTTCATATCGCTCGAAAAGATACTGTTAGATGACACTGGTCTAGATCTTCTTTTGCATGAAGGATGATGACTCATTAGTATTATTTTCTGGTGTTTTTATCAAAGATCATTTGATTTGCTCAATGGGTGCATGGACTTCCATCTGTTGTTTCTTTGTGCTAATGATTTTGCCAATGACTCCTTCAGAGTTCAGAACCTACCGACAGAATTTTTGTTCCCATGCCAAGACAAGTAATCCAGCTGTTTGGACTTGTTCAATGGACAATGAGGCTTGTGTTATATTCATTGTCCCTTTACTTGGTCCGCATCACGTGAAAGTCTATTTAAGTTGCTGCCGTTCTTGTCAATGTGACGTTCTTTTTTTCTATTTTTTCTTTGGCCAAACTTGTATCACAAAGTAATCTAGTCTTTTCTAAAGCATACTGTTCCGGTTGGTGAAAGTAGCTCGTACTTTTCTAGATTGGTTCTCTTCTTATTAAATCCTTTTCGTTTTTTTTAAGCTGGGTGTACATTTGACTTCTAGTGACCTTCAGATCCTAGTCATGTTGAGGTTTTTTTTCCTTCAATATCCAATAGGACGTATGCTGAAACAAATTGAACGCTGTGAGTTATGGTTGCCTTAAAGTGACTATCAGCTAGATAGTGAGGCTTTGTTCTTATTTCTTGGTTGTTCTCATTGACATTTTACTGATGCATGAACATTTTGCTTGATGCCACATAGCAGGAGCCCGCCTAAGTTGACAGATGGGCTCGTTGTTGGATATTGATCGCTTGAACTGTTCACAAAAACATTACATGTAAATTTACTATTGTTTACTGAGGCCTTTTGAAATTTCTGTATCGACCTTCATGAGGTCCACCTGGAGTTCTTCCTCTCAAAGTATATTATTTTATGGAATGTCACTTTGTCACACAAAATGTTGGTCCTTGGATTTATGTTTCTTATTCATCTACCGTATCCAAGATTGTGCATCTTTGACCTTACTCTCTTGGCTTGCGCTTGGAGGAGGTGTTATGTCGCAATGAAAATCTGGTTGTGTTTTCCATTCAACCTTTTCTTTTTGTGGCAGTATGCACTCTATACCCTAGATGAACTCTGTTGCTTGATTAATATGCTTTTCTTTTCCTTTTGCTTGGTTTGGTCGGTATAATAGCTACTCTAACATGATTCACCAATTAGGCTGAGCCTCTTTTTGTCTCTGTACTCTTACTTATTGAATACCAACAAACCAAGAACGATTTCCATAAGCAAGTAAAATTTCTATTGCCAATGCAGTCCATCATATTTAAACCCAAGAAACATAAAGCTCTTTGCTGCTCAGTTTGAGTTTCCCTTTCAAGCCCCTTTGAGTGCTGATTGCACCAATATGACATATACAACACAACATGCAATATCATCAGCAGAGAGAAACTTCCTCCATAGGTCTCATCTACAAAAATGATGCAGCTGTAGCAAAAACTGACTTGTAGTAAACCAAGAACTTCACACTGTATGTTATGCGTGACGCTAACATGCTAGAGCCTACAATAAATGAATCCTTTCCTTGTCTGGTTATCATGAGATTATACATTGATTTGATTTGGATTATTTAAAACAGAATGCATGTTGTTTTTTGTGGTAGGGAGGTGGAAAATAGCAAGAAGCCATTTATGCCTCCTAGGGAAGTGCATGTTCAAGTGACACATTCCCTGCCACCCCAAAAGATTGAAATATTTAAGTCAATGGAGGATTGGGCTGACAAAAACATCTTGGTTCACCTCAAACCAGTTGAGAAGTGTTGGCAGGCACAGGATTTTCTACCAGATCCTGCCTCTGATGGATTTGAAGAACAAGTAAGGGAACTGAGGGAGAGGGCAAAGGAAATTCCTGATGATTATTTTGTGGTTTTGGTTGGAGATATGGTCACCGAAGAAGCCCTTCCTACTTACCAGACAATGCTTAATACTTTGGATGGGGTTAGGGATGAAACAGGTGCAAGCCTTACGCCTTGGGCGATTTGGACAAGGGCATGGACTGCCGAGGAAAACAGACACGGAGATCTCCTTAACAAGTACCTTTACCTATCCGGACGAGTAGACATGAGGCAAATCGAGAAGACAATCCAGTATTTGATCGGGTCAGGAATGGTGAGATCCTAATTACATAATTCGAGACTTATCTTGATAATGATTTTGTTAAGTTGAGAATTTCGAAATTATTTGCAACTG
This sequence comes from Syzygium grande, assembly GCA_024733475.1. NCBI lineage: Eukaryota > Viridiplantae > Streptophyta > Magnoliopsida > Myrtales > Myrtaceae > Syzygium > Syzygium grande. The sequence continues at coordinate 28,710,164 of JAMXDD010000004.1, read as the reverse complement.
CTTGCCTGTGCTTAGTACTGACGCCCCTAATCAAGCATTCATGTTCATTAGATTCAGAGTCTGATGTGCAGTGGAAAGGCACTATGCTAAATGCATCTGTAACTGATTAGAAATTTTTCCACAATACAGTGCTAGATGAAATACCATCATGTGAGCATTGCTGGATTGTGTCAATGTGCATTAGATGTCTCTAGTCACAGGATCCTAGCATTTAGGCTGGTATGACACGGTTATTGATTATTACTAGATGTGCCAGACTGTTTCCTTTCAAGTGTTTTAGGTTTGTACACAAAATACTTTCAGTCTCCCAAATCCATGGGCAGTCCCTTTTATTCTTTAATGGCATAGACTGCCCCATATCTGTCCTTCCCCGATACACCATGCCCGTGCTGCACACTTCAGCCATGCACTGCTGTGGGTTTCTGTGGATTCAATTCCGACTCTTTATTAGTAGGAGTTACTGTTTCTAGTATTTTCTTCATATATACTTGTAATTTCACCTGAAAATTTTATAACAATATCTTTTTACCATGAATTATAGGATCCTAGAACAGAGAACAATCCTTATCTTGGCTTTATCTATACTTCGTTCCAAGAAAGGGCAACGTTTATTTCTCATGGGAACACTGCGAGGCTTGCCAAGGAGCATGGGGACGTGAAATTGGCTCAAATATGTGGAACGATTGCCTCTGATGAGAAGCGCCATGAGACTGCCTACACCAAGATAGTGGAAAAGCTGTTTGAAATCGATCCAAATGGAACCGTCTCCGCTTTTGCCGACATGATGAGGAAGAAGATTTCTATGCCGGCCCATTTGATGTTCGATGGTCGTGACGACAATCTTTTTGAGCACTTTTCGGCCGTTGCACAACGGCTCGGAGTTTATACGGCAAAAGATTATGCCGATATTTTGGAGTTCTTGGTGGGCAGATGGAAGGTGGAGGAGCTTACTGGGCTTTCTGCAGAGGGACGGAAAGCCCAAGAGTATGTCTGCACTCTGCCTCCAAGAATTAGAAGACTGGAAGAGAGAGCTCAGGGAAGGGCAAAGGAAGGTCCGATCGTTCCGTTCAGCTGGATTTTTGATAGAAAACTGAAGCTCTAGAGTGGGCATGTGACCACCGCAAGTTCCAGTTTCGCTCTCTTCTGATCTCGTCATTATAGAATTTATAAACAGAACCTGTTGGAGTGTCATGCGTCGTCACAATCACCGCAAGCCATTTGGGGAGAAGTCTGGGAGCACCGTGCTAGATGTAGATACGGTCATATTTCTCTCGTAGGTAAGAGAGATAATTTAGCGGTGCTGGCAGCTGTAGTTTTCAATATCATGTTGTGTCATGTTCTCTCTTTTCTTCAGGAAGTTCCATTTGGTCGTGTGCGTAACAGATCAATCTGTGCCGATTTTGATCATATGATAAACTCTAATAACAGGAACTTCCGAGATTTTTGTACTTGTGATGTGAAATTTTTTTTACCGGTAAGCTGAAGATACCGGGGGTTAATCTTGCAACGACCCCCGGCTACTGCTACATGTCGGAGATTTGCCTTTGGTAGATTGTTAACTCTACCAACAGTATCAAGCTGTGTTGGGAGATTTCAGGGTAAAAGCAGATCTGTCATGCCAAGACACTTTCTATCCTACCTCCTCTACATTCTTGATAGTATCTTTGTTCTTGATAGTATTTTTGTCTCAGCAGAGTCCTTCAGAGTCCTTTAGTGGCATGTTTCGATCCTCTTTCCCATATCCTCTTTCTCAGTAATTAAATTAGACATCCAACAACATCGAACCCGTAATCCCAATTCTCCCTTTCTTAAGGGGTTTGTCATCAGAGGGGGTGTTGGGTCTTATAGTTTTCATGAGTTTCAGAACCCAAAACAACCCTTCGAAGTAAAATAGCATCAATATTATCTCATGTATCTTTGCTTTATGATGCTTTGATCTAGAACACTTCAATCATGATGAATTTATAAATTATAATATGATGTTCTAGTTAATCGCCGCCCTTAATCGCATTGGCAGATGAATTTACCCAAAATCTATTTACTTCCAAGTTCAAGATATGTCTTTTGATTGAACTCCGGTGAAGGCTATGTAAGGTTCAAGGGATGAAATTCGGATCGAACATGAACTGCTCAAGGTTTTCCCCCTCCTACCCAGACTCTCGATCGTCTCTCAAGCCCGCTGTAGTTTCACGCTTTCTTCTTCCAACATCTAATCCGACCATATTCACCAAAAAACCTATGATGGCCAGTGGAAATACTCAACCAAAGTTGATGGTCGATTTGAAAGATAAATTAGAACTTTCTCAATATTCCTTTCACATCTCTCTCGACCTTCCTTACGGTTCTATATTCCTTTTACATCTCTCTGGATCTTCCCTAAAGTTGCTACAGAAATCTTCCCTAAAGTTGCTACAGAAATAAGGTGAAATTTGATAGGCCGGTCGGGAAGTGAAAAGGAACTGGCATCCTTCCAACCAACCAAAGATAAAGCATGATTTTTTGCCACGTTCCCCATCAAATCTAGTTTCTTTGTCCAAAGATTTCCAGGTGATTTCTTCTCCTACTTCAAATTTAATTCCCACTATTTTACATTCCAAATTTCATCGTCAGAACTTTTCAAACCCAAAAACCGTTTACAAGCTTCGAAATTTAACCCAAAAAATAGGCTTCTGAACCGGTTCCGATTGACCAAACAACGTGAGAAAACAAAGAAAAAAAGCAAAGAAATGGAGAGAGAAAACGAAGAGGGGAGGAAAAAGTGTAGCGACTTGTTCGAGGCCATCATCAAAACCGCAAAGAGATTTGATAGGCACGGAGAATCGCGGATTTATGATATCGCCAACCTTCAATGCAATTCGCGCCATCGTTCCGTAAAATCGACGCCCTTGCTCTGCAAATTGGCTTTCTTTCCCATCGCAGATTTTCACAGATTTGAGGAATCGAAAGAAAAGAAAAACTAAAGAAGAGTTGAAAAGGTAAAAGCTTAAGAAGACAATCGAACAGGCGCAATAGATTCGCCGAAACACCATAACAGTAGAGAGACATTGAAGAAGATCGAGCATGAGTTGGGTCCTGCGCCTGCAGAGAGCTATTCCCTGAGGTGATGACGACTACGGGGCGGCAAGCAGTGGTATATATAGGCGGGAAGGGGAGGCGATAAACCCTAATTTCCTATTGAAATGACTGGTTTGCCCTCGAGACTCGGAGTTGAATTTTTTTTTTTTTCTTTATGGGAGTTTTGCAAGTGTATCCGTGGACTTTGGAGCAGGCCCTTAGTGGGCCCATATGGGAAATCCCTATCTCGTGTGTGCCTTTGTAGCGTCTTTAGCAACGGATTACAAGAAATCCTTACCATCTTCGAAAATGCATTTTCCTAGTTTATTATCGCCGTTAAACTTGACAAACAGAAAATTCTAATAAGTTATAAGACTTGATTGGATATAATTGACAAGTTTTAGAACTTGATTTTGCTTTTTGAAGATTTTGAGGATTCAACTGTACTTTTATAACAAGTTTTATAACTTGATTGCACTTTTTGAAAGTTTTAAATCAATTGAACTTTTATAACAAGTTTTAAGATTTCGAGTGCACTTATCCTTGAATTCAATTGTGTCGTGTTGTATACTTTATCTCCATATCATCTAGTCTTACATTTAATGTACAATTTCTTTTTTCATGTCAAATGTAAAGAGTGACAAAATTTTACTTGATAAAACAAGGTTAGTTAGATATTCCGAATCGATATGTTTTGGCTATCGATCTGAATATTCTCACTGAATTGATTGATCTACGTTGACATCTGACAGGCATCCCCTGGACCTCGGGCACTCGGGCCAACCGTCATTGGCGGTTGGGGGATAGACCCAAATTCAAGAAAGGAAAAAAGACATTTCGGCGCCACATAGGCGGCATTCCAACAGAAAAATTGGATAGACAGTGGTCAGATGACAGCTTTCAAGAAAGAAACGGAAGCTCGGCTAGCTTGGGGCTGTAACTGAGTGAAAAAGTTCTGCCGGCTGGTGAAAGCAAACAAGGTTGTGGTCTTAAAGCCCTCAATTACAAAAGTACAAGATTGTCGCGGTCAATCACAGATACAAGAGAGCAGACCACATAGAATCCAAATGGTAGAACAAGAAGTAACGAGAGAAGGATTGTGAAAGGCAAGATGTATATGTACATGCTAGAGTATATCAGCAAGCAATGCTGCTCTCCAATCTCCATAAATCATTCAGAGAATTTTCACGGTTCAGGCTGCATCTTCTCGCACTCTTCTCGGATTGACTGGAAAAGAACAGAGGAGAGGTATCGTTCACCGAAGCTGGGGAAGACAACCTGCAAATGTTGACATATACGAACGCATTAAGTAATAGGTATGAAAAGCATAAACAGTGAGGTGAACAAATTAAGAGATAATAATATTATATATTTATCACGCTTTCATAGCTCCCTATCTTGTTACATTTCCGGTGTAAAACCCAGCAGGGAGCTCCAATGCTAAAGTAAACACCTATTAGCTTTAAATATAAGCCTAAGAAACCAGAATGAATGCTCCAAGTAGAGACAAGGTACTGGCTTGAGTCCTGCCTGTCATGGCATTCAAAAAGGAGGTTTTGCATAGATTTTCAATCAACAATGGCAAGCTTGCCTGTCATGGCATTCAAAAAGGAGGTTTTGCATAGATTTTCAATCAACAATGGCAAGCTTTGGAGGGAAAATTGATATTGTTAAAGAGTATTGAGCAAAACCAAGATTTCTCAACATAACGACTCCTTTAGCTGTCCCTCCGCAAGGGAGGAAAAGACACATTGCAAAGGGCTAAAAGAAAGATATTGAGGATGCTTAATGTCCAAGTGATGGCCATAGCTAGTTAACACGTCAGAATGTTAATCACTCTCAAAGGACGGGCAACAGCTAATCCAACTTAACTACCTAAAAACAAAAGATGGTTAGAGTCTTGATCACCTTTGAACTGTGATTCAGATAAACATCTACCAAAGAACATTTCATAGCTACTCATTAAGCTTCCGTTAGTTACAGTTGCTAAACCCATTCCGACGACTACCAACTCCACAATGACAGACAATTCCTCAACATCTTAAATCCATAACCAATGTTGAGTAGCAAGTCTCATTCGAAAGAGACGTACTGCAATGAGTTTGCCGGCATTTTCAGGTCTCTTTGCAACCATCATTGCAGCGGCAGCGGCAGCCCCAGAAGAAATGCCAACCTGGTTACATATCAGAGTAAAAAATGATAAAATACACAGGCTTTAGAGCACCTGAAATAGTTAGCTCCAATTGCAGAGATGCAACTCAACCATTTAAAGGGAAAGATGTGTAAAAGCATACGATGTAAAGCTTCGAACCTAACCTAACCATCAATTTATTTTGCCAATGCTAAATGAAAATAGGACACAAAGCATCCAAATGCTAAAAGTCATCAATAGGAGAAGAAGATGTTCAAATCATCAAAATACATGCTGAAACATGAAAAGGTACTTGAATTTGAAAGGTGACATTGCAACCAAACTATACCCAAATATTCATAAACCATGGTAGCGGCATTGTCAATCCCATTGTTCAGTCTCCAGAACTAAAACTGACGTAGCAACTGTGGCTGCATGTCATTATGAACTTTCTGTGCTAAGTGTGTCCATTGAATTCCATATGCAGAAGTCAAGTTCATCATTAACACACAAGACATGTCCACAACCTCCAGGATGGCTATATGCAGCAGATAACTTTAGACTGCAATTGCCAGAAACGTTCACTCATAACAAATGACACTTTACTAGTGCATACATCTAATTCAGACAATAAAAAATCTCAGAGCACTGACCAATAAGCCTTCCTGAAGAGCTACTTGCTTTGCAGTCTCAACAGCTTCATCACTGGATATCTGCCCAGAAAAAGTCAGAATTAACTGTTACATCATACACTTTTTATCCCACTACTGCAACAAAATCCAAATGTATACATGTTAATCTAAATGGATCCAGCTTCACCACCACATCATGGTAGTAAATTAGATCATAGCCTAGAAATGCGGAAAATAAATCCACTTGTCAAGAAAATGACATAAAAAGGTGCAGGCTCAGCCAGTTTGCTTATTCGGGCCAGACTACACTTTGGAAGATAGTTTTGAAGCCACTCACAATGTTAAATGGGAATGTGAGTTCTTTTGGAAAATACAAAGAAAAATGCCGCCTTATAAACAATTAGTAAAATAAAGTAAGCACTACGCATGCAAGCTATATCTACAACCACAAATCCATGTAAGAAAGTAAAATATTCTTCTCTAGAATAAGCCAATACAACTAGGTTTATATTTGTATCCTCAATTTCAGAAATCCGAAAAACATAATAGCAGTTTGCAAGGGGATCTATCAATCCTAATTACACTGTTAGTTTGTGAGATGTAGTTAAAGTTACGAACTCACAAGTTTTAACGAGAGACTTAATTAACATGTCATCTGAATTGAATAAATGCAGAGACACTGTTAAGCAGGGCGTAAGGAATCAAGAAAACGGTCCATAATCACAGTCACCAAATAGCTACAACTCCATCAATGGTTTATGTTGACCGCATAACCTCTTATGCAAAAATGCACATGCAAATAATGGATCCTGTACAGAGGCATAACAAAACTGTTAAGGCTCGCACCTCAATGACTTCATCAACCCATTCTTGATCCAGATTTTTTGGCACAAAACCAGCTCCAATCCCTTGAATTTTGTGAGGACCTGCGTAAAAGAAGAGAATATATTAGTCTTAGAACGTTGACAATAAGTTTCATTAAAGAGGTCCAATTATCTCTATTTGCTGAAGAATTTTTACCAGGCTTGCCACCAGATAGAATGTTGCTTTCTAAAGGTTCCACTCCTATTACCTGCCACAAACAGAGCCAAATGCAGAGCAGTAAAGAAAATCAATGAGAAAAATTGTCCGAAATCCACAGCTTTCTTGTGTAAGTTAATGTAAATTGTATGTCAAATTTACATGATAGCATGCTAATGGTTCTGGATAAGGAAATGAAATGTAATTTACACATGGTGTTAGGTAGGGTAAGTGCTCTGCTAAAAAATTATCACCTTTATTTTGGGATTTTTTTGTTTAAGGAACCGTCCAACCCCGGTTATGGTTCCTCCTGTACCAATACCAGCAATGAAAATGTCCACCTTGCCTCTTGTGTCTTCCCAGATCTCGGGACCAGTTGTCTCATAGTGTATCTGCAGGAAATCGCCCCCACAACCAAATAGCAGAAAAAATAAATTTATGCATTCTCAACCACGTGGCACTAACAGAAATATAATGAGCTAGATGCTCCTCTATTCGTTTCAGGAAAAAGCCAACAGAATACATACTCAGTTAAAAAGGTGCAGAAAAATTCACTTATTTGGCAATTACCTTCATAGAATAAAATGCTTAGCAAGCAGGGGATTATATTGAGAATAGAAGCAAAAATATATATATACACACACACATTCCAATTAGTTCCTACACTTCAATGCAACGACATTTTACGATCAGCAAAAGGTAATCTCTCTCAGTCATTACACTTCCTCCCAAAGATGGAAACTGGACCAAAATATTTCTAACACTAGTCACCACTACGACATGCACTCATCATCAACCAATTCACCATGGCCAAACCACCAAAATGAATGAAACTCTCAATTTGCGCCTTGCTGATTCTCATGGGCACTGATTTCTGTCCCCCTTAAATTTTCACATTGGAGGCATCACATCAGGGACACTGCAATTTTTCTGATGCCTAGATCAATTGCTCAAAACATTCAACTAAAGTTCCTTGTTGGTCACAGCACTTTGAGCTTCAGTTTTTGACAAGAAATTGTCTATTGATCTAGACAGAAGTTGCCCGGATTAGACGTGAATCTGACACAAATGAGAAGTTCCTTGAAACAGAACAGGGAGGGAGATTGCTCTCACAGTCATGATTAGACTTATTTACTGAGTTATGGTTGAGTTGTTTGGTCGAATTTAGTTTGCATACCAGGTGAATTTTTCATTAATTCCCTATTTTTTATCGAAAATATTCCCACCTAGATTTAGGATTTGATAAAAGGGTGCATAGGTGGGCGTGGGTTGGGTAAAAGAAAAATCCTCACCCAGGCTTACCCATAATGAGAAAAAACAATTTTACTTCAGAAAATTATTGGGCCTTAATGGACGTGAATGGGCTTGCCCCGGCTTAGGAGGGAAACTGCTTGCGAAATTGTGCTTCAAAATTAGAGGGCTTGGTGGGCACCCAGGCCCATGATGAGGCCTATTTATTTAGAAAGATAAGACAAACATAAATTGAGGTCTAACAAGAAAAAGCAGCAAGCCAAACATACCTTTGGATTTGCAGGGTTGTCAAACTGTTGAAGCATGTAGGCACCGGGCGTGCTATTCAATATCTCTTCAGCTTTTTGAACAGCACCTTTCATTCCCTTAGCCGGATCAGTTAAAACAAGTTCAGCTCCAAATGCTTTCAACAGAACCCTTCGTTCCATACTCATTGATGCAGGCATTGTCAAAATCAGTTTATATCCTTTTGAAGCAGCTATAAATGCCAGACCAATGCCTGTGTTCCCACTGGTTGGTTCTACTAGAATACTCTGAGCAAAAGAGGAACACAAAGTGTTTGACAAGATAAATAGGGAATATTTAGCACAACAAAATAGCAAATTTATGGTTCGTTCCTATCTTGGCAACACGACAGACCAAATGTATTCCTAGGGAGAAAATAAAATGTGCGATGACCCTATCTAAAACATCAGACCAGGTGCTAGATTGTCTTTTAAAAAAAAAGGTGAGTTACGAATATGTCAAGTATGGAGTGGACTTTCATAGAAAGACACCATCACTGCAAAGCAGGCCATCACCAAGATTTTAAACTATTTGATACCAGGAGTTTCAAGCAAATAGCTAAAACTGAATCCGGGCCTTTCCGTAACAGGGAAATATATGCCCAAAAAAATGCTTGAAAGCAAAGTCAGTTAGTTCATCAATCAAGGCCAAGCTTCCTTTTGAAAATAATATTCCCTAGTGAATGACAAACATCAATATTGCTTCTCTAACAAGTGGGCACATGACTAAGTTGCATATGCCATCCGTTACCTTTCCAGGTGTAATGAGCCCTTTTCGCTCAGCATCAGCGATCATACTGTAACCAATCCTGAAAACAGACACCAGAAATCCAATGATTTTAGCAGTCAATTGCTGAAGTTTTTCCACATAGAAAAGATACATGTCAAATACATAAAACAAATTTGGGTGTAAATTATATGGGCATTAGATGGTCCAGCGCAATAAGGTAGAACAGTAAAAACAAGAAAGTTAAACAAATAATGCCTCCTCCTATTGTGCCATATGGAGTGGCAAATACACAGAAAATATCGGTAATAGATTCTCTATATTGGAATCACCCTGTTCTTGAAGGCTTTTTTAAACAAACACGCTAGAGAAGCAAGTTCAGATCCCGTACCTGTCCTTAACACTGCAACAGGGTTCCATGATCTCAAGCTTGGCAGCTATATTGGCAACACATCCCTTAACCATATTATTCAAGTAAACCATTGGTGTTCTGCCAATGAGCTGCGCCACGAGCCAACCAGTCAAGCAAAGTCATTTGAAAAGACAAATTTATCGATCGTACAAACACAAGCGATAGAGATGAAGAAAGAGTAGAATCTTCTAAAGTCTTAACCAAACAGAAAACTCCTCCAAGATCCACTTCCTTAAAAACATCCAATATCCATAGGTTTAGATTAATATGCACGAAAAAATTCACGTACCATGCCGATTCTAACAAACAACAGATGATTTCCACTATCCTCCCAATTTGAGTGTAGCAACCAAGAAAGAAAGAGTGTAATAATCTCCAGCCCGCTACCAATTGATCAAGCGCAAATTTAACCGTAATACACTCTAAAGGAGACACACATCTGTGCAGTGAGGAAAGCGCTGAACAGAATCTTCCCAGAACAACGGTAAATTACTCCATCTCACAACATTCATTTGCAATTACTTTCACTTCTCCTAATTCAACAGATACAGAAGAACACCACAATACGAACCTAAGCAGTCTAATGGCCAACACTGCAATCTGCCGGATTACTTGCAAAACATAAAGCCTCAGCAATTTTCCTCCACTTCATCACTACGGTAAAACGGAGACTCTCCGAGAATCCAACATCGCGTGATACTTGACCTCACAGTTCTCCACAGCCACGCCGTATCACTCCACACACACCCTCGCTCCCAACCCACTTCCGCCGAGAACGACCAACTCGAATCGCAGAGCAAATCTCCAAACAACGCGCATCGGACGATCCAAACGACACGACTCCACCATCTCATTCCACAAAAGCAAAAACAAAAAAAAAAAAGAAGTTGCGGGGCGACCGCGCTGTCGACTTGTGGGTACCTGAGTAACATCCTCGGCAATGTTCAGGCCCTCAATCTCCGTCTGCGGCTTCACCGAAACCGCCCTACACGCCACAGCGGATCCCGAGGAAGAAGAAGTCGAGAAGTTGCCGAGCGACCTCTTCAGCCTCCGGGAAGCGGGGAGCCCGCTCCGGCGCAGCTTCAAGGTTCCGGATTGGGCGACGGGGAGCTCGCGTCTGGAAGAGCATGCCGCGGGCGAAGGCGAAGAGGAAGGAGGAGGGGTGGTCCAGGAACTGATCGCCAGAGACGAAGGAGCTGCCATTTTCGCCGATGGAGGTGTTCACACGGCGAGGATTTTGGTCGCCTTCTTCAGTAGTGGGGGCACGCAGTGATTGTACTTTTTCTGTCCATATTTTAACGATCTTGACGATGATGACGTCAATAATGTCGTTGACCCTTTTTTGCCCAAAAAAATGCTGTGTACATAATTCAAACGAAACATTTTGTTATTCTTTTTTTTTTTGTTATTCTTTTTATAAATTTGATGGAATTGGAAGCTCGTATTGACAATTGAGATTCTTTCCTCGTTTCAACAAAAGCTCTAAAAATTCACGATTTCTTGCTTAGTATCTATTGATATTATTTCTTCGTTCTAGTTTTGGTAAGTTAGCTTTTGTCATAGATTAAATGTAAATTTCTGATCATGATAGGAATGGCATCTCAATGAATTTAGGGCCTTGAATTACGTCCTAATTTTGTCTTCGACTTGCTACGCACATAGCTTGAATAGTTTACTTAAGAGTCGAAATCTAACTCGAGCTGGAAATAAGATCCCGTTCATTATCAACCCAAATCAATGAATTGTGCTAATTCGAAAGAAATCCACGTTTCTTTAGATTTAAATGGAAATTATCAGACAATTCAATTTGGAATCATCAATTTTAAACTCCCCTGAGTCCTGTCCTTTCTCGATTCCTAGCATAAGATTGCATACCAATTCAAAAGACACTAATGACAAAGCTAACGAATCTAATTCCATAAGCACAATTCCTAATAATATAATAATGCCACCAATTAAATTCTTCAAGTGATCAAGTATAAAAAGTTTCTCGCACGATCCATTTCTCCAAATTTCGCCTCGCATCGCATCTCTCTTGATCCGCAAGATCAGCACGACACGCAACGGTCTTGAGATTTAGCCACTTAATGTGGACTCCCTCGTCATAAAAAATTATGTACTAGACAAGTAGGAAGAGCAACGAAAATGCATTTTAAAGATTAATTGCCTTGTTCTTTTTTGGAAAATTTGGGTCCACAAATGGGCCTTTCCCTTTCGAGAAGAAAATTCAACTCGTCCCGAAATTCCGTCCAGCTTCAGTGTACCTGCTAAGCTCTTCTATACCATTTGTTCTTCTCCGAGGGCCTGAGGTTGGACCCAGCCAGCTTACCAAAAAAGTCCCAATCATGGACCCAAAAGGGTTACTCTAATTCTCTTTTGTTTAATGAAAAGTCAAAGAAATTAAGGGGCAGAGAGATGCTGGACCACATTGAGATCCAAGATATGTAAAATGTACTTACGACAAACTCAAACAAATTACTCCTCCAAAAGTTCCTACCAAATGCTCTCTCTAGAGAAGTTTCGTCACACGCGAATTAAGGAAGACTTGCTCCGAAACTACATGGGCCTCTCAGATCTCGCCAAGGTATATCTGCTTATCGCTACCGCAAGATCCGATGATGGGCTCGGTTGGATGGAACACGGTCTCGTTCACGCATCCCGTGTGGCCCGGGAGCTTGTACAGGATCCGTCGGGATGTTGTGTCCCAGATGTAGACCATGCGGTCCGCGCTGCCGGCGGTGACCTTGCTTCCGTCGGGCGACCAGCCGCACTTCAGCAGGTTCTTCTCGAAGTTGTGTTGATGACCTTCCATTATCTTCACGCAACGGTTTTGCGGCGCGTAGGGTCGCATATCCCAGATGCAGAGCTTACAGTCCATGGCATTAGTAAGGAGATAGGAGCCATCAGGACTCAACTGCATACCTGTCATTGTATCTTGGTGGCCCTGAAGGGTCATGGTAACTTCACCTTTACGTATGTCCCATACCTTCACATCATTGTCTATTCCCCCCAGTGAAAATTTTATCCGACGCATCAGAAAAAGAAACTGCCGTGATTTGGTATTTATCTGGAAATGTTTGGATGGCACCTCTTTGACGCATGTCCCAAAGCTTAGCAGTTCCGTCGTCAGATCCGCTCACCACGAGAGGAGGCCCTCTCCGTGAAGGACAGCATGAATTGACAAATGAAGAATGTTCTACCATCTTTTTTACTTGTTTGCCCGTTTCAACATCCCAGGCTCTTAGGGTTTTGTCAGGACTGGCTGATATTATCTGAGAGCCATCCGTTGTCCACTGAAGATCCAGAATTGCATTTTTGTGCCCTTTCAAGACCATGTAGTTTTTGCAATCCCCATGCACGTTCCATAAGAAAATTTCTCTGTCATGAGACCCAGATGCAATGACTGTCCCTGCAGGATTGAACTTCATAGTGTAGATAGCGCTCGGGTGACCTGTTAATAACATGATAGGTGATTCTAAGCTCGACGTTCTCTGTCTCCCATTTGGCATGGGTCCTTGAGGAGCACTGTATGGGATGGTAGACCATTCCATTGGTCTGGGACCAGCCACTGATAAAGCATTTTCACCCTCTCTTGGAACAACTTGCATTTTCCCCTGGTTGCTTAATCCAAATTAAAGTTCGACTCTCTGCACCCCACTATCGAGACAATCAATGAGGGAATTAGCACATGATGAGAGAAACACAAAGTAAACAGGTTCGATAAACTTCTTTAACAAAAGCTAAGCAAGCAGACTCGTACATCACGCATCTGCCATTTACATTACAGGCAATATCAAGACAATCAATGAGGGAATTAGCACGAGATGAGAGAAACACATAGTAAACAGGTTCGATAAACTTCTTTAACAATAGCAAAGCAAGCAGGCCTGTACATCACACATCTGCCATTACATACAGGCACCTGCTTTTGACCCAATATAACAACAAGCATAGCCTATGAAGCAAAGATACCAGGTTTAACAGTAATTTTACAGCACCAATTATTTAAGAGATTATTAAATTTATAAACAGGAAAGGAAAATTGGTTCAAATATACTGAAGAGAAGTGCTTAAATACCTAGGATGTGAGGACATTAATGTGGATTTCTTTATAAAAAAAAAAAAAAAGAGGGGTCAGATAAGATATCAAATCATCTAACTCATGGGCAAAAAAAGAGATGGCGACTCCACTCACTGCTAACAAGTGGAAAAGGATCCTCTAAGATGGTTTCCAACAAGCAAGGGAGAAAGTCCTAATCGTAGAAGAGAAAAGTGACTTCATAAGAAGCAAGAAAGGAAAGAAGGAGAGAAGATGGAAAACAAAATAAAAGTAAATTTAACTCACAGGAACTTCTTAACAGAAGAGAACAAAAAGGATCCATGTCACCAAACCCAAACAACTATTAACCTAAGCCAAAATTGTTCAAACATATTAGAGCTCATTGATGGTCTTCAAAAGGGGAAAAGACAGATACTTGGTACGACGACAGTGTGGGATCAGTAGATGCACGCAAATAGATGATTACAAAGACGCAGAGGATACTAATTCATATGGGACCAAAATAGTGTGAAAGGAAGATATTGAAGGACAAATTTGAGAAACAACATCAAGACTAGGGAGATTCTTTGGTAGTTTGGATCTGCACTTTTAGTCTTTGAAAAAGCAACAAAGGACTGAAAATATGAAGAAAAGAGTGCTTGTCCATTTAATTTCAGCAAAATTAAGATTCAAGAAGACATAAAGTTTCAGAATAAAAGAGCACTTCAATCAAAATGGTAAAGAGTTAGTGCAGGGAAAAGCAAAAGACAAACCATGTCAAAACCATGACTCCCTCATTCTTCACTTACACAAGTTGAAAATTTTCTTATTACGAAATTGCAATTTATAATAAATACAACTTAATGGATGAAACAAATATGAGGAACTTAGTATAGACTAGTTACTTCTGGTTTCATCCAAAAGCTTCTTCAAGAAATAGCTACATTGAAGCAAAGAAATTGATGAAATGTCAAGCATCATTGCTGCCAGTCACAATTTGCTAGGAGTATCTTAGTAATGTTCATAAAGACAGCTCAAAGCAACAACCGATTTTCTATAGCATTCTCAGATTTTGTCGGAGCGTCCTTGAGGATGATATCATCAATTTTTTAAGGAGCCCTGTTATCCTTTTGCAATGCCAATGAAAGCATTCTATCCTAGCAGGGTTTTCCAATCATTTTAAAATTTTACAATTTTGGTTAACAAGATGTAAGTTCATTACACTCGACTAGAATACTGCTCACCCAAAAAGACCTGAAACCTGAATTTCACGATTCCGAATCAGATTCAGACATCAAGAGAATCAGACAAGCTACTATTCATGTAAACGTGATGCAAGGTTATAGCTTTCTTTCTAAAGAAAGAAGAAAATTTACTTCTACAGTCATTTTGCATCTTTCATATGAGCTTTCAAGTGCTAATATTTTTTATTTGCTTTCCTAGATAGGTTTATATGGGTAAAGGACTCTATTCCTGTATATTAGCACTTTGAAATCTGTGATTAGCTCTCCATACTCTCAGAAATTTATCTCCAACATATCTATACTTGCTTTCCTAGATCTTGAAGTTCAAGAGACGCCCTTTTTGTTTGTGTTTCACACTTGAATTCTCCATGCTGCTTTCTTTAACTAATCTTGGCAACCGAATTTCTCGGTAGGGTTCTCTTCCTATCCAAGCAAGACACCTTTCAAGTAGGAAATGAAGCCACGCAGCAGAGAGGCAACGAAAAAAAGCATAAAACCTGCTACAGCATTTGTAGAATGGATGATTCACTGGGCCACCTGTTATAGCTTAAGTCCAATCTTTCTCAGCGAACCATTGAACACGAAACAAGCATAACCAAGCACAAATCAAACCACATGACCGGCCTATCTCGTTCTAACCACATCATGACCGGGGTTCAGGGCTTAATGGCTCAGCCACAATGTCCAAGCAATCGATTCCGAGTGTCGACTGAAAGACGAACACATACGTGTCGAACACCAGTTCCACCCCAGACCTAATAAAACTGAGCAGAGAAAAAAACATCAAATCGAGGCGAAAATTGCAAACGAGGAACAAAGAACCCTAGCACTACCAACCACGGACGCAACCTATTCGGTACGAACAAATGAACGAGGAACAACTCGAATCGAATCCGACCGACGCAGAGGAAATGAAAACGGAGAGCCCACAGCCTCCTCCTCAGTCGAAACCAAGAACACACAGCACACACGAACGCCGACAAGCACGCGCAGAGAGAGAGAGAGAGAGAGAGCGTACAGAAGCAGCCCCGGGGGTCCAGCGAGAACCGAAGCAAGAGGACCTTCGTTCCGAGAGACGCCACTTCGAGCTGCCTTCATGAAAATGGCGACGACAAGACACCGCAGATTAAGAGAGAGAGAGAGAGGAGCTGAAACAATGGGCCGGGCCTGGTCAGGCCTGACTTTGTACTGGGCCTATGATTCTTTGCCAAGGCCCCGTCCACGAAAATGGTTAAAATTGTCGTCACCTGCGACGGAGGTGCTGGCCGGAGCAGTGGCGTCGCCGGAGACAACCGTATCGCAATCTTTGTAAGGAAGAAGAGATCCGGGTGAAAGAGCAAGTAAATGTGCGTGTAGCATTGGGGCCGGGGGTCGTGTCTTGTGGCTTGATCTAATGCGAGTGAACAAGAGAGGCTGGATGCCGTGGTCCAGGTCAAAGGAACCATGCACGTATACTATCCTTGGTCACAACTCACGAGTAGCGTAAAGACCGACTCAAGTCGCGAGACGCCGCATATTGTTTGTAAGAAAGAATGAATGCAAACGGATCATGAGAAAATGTTTCACTCTATTGTATTTATTAACGGTGCAAGCAATGAACAAGAACTATTGAGATATGAAAGTTTTAAGTAGCCGAATCATTTAGAAACCATGAAAAATGAGAAAAATAGGAAAATTCTAAATACCCTGAACTATGTTGACACGTGGTCAACTCAAGCCGCAACGACGCATCATGGACAAGCCCGGATCAAGACACTCACAAAGGACTCGCGACACTAGGGCATGGGTGTGCTTGTGGAGGAGAACCAAAGGAAAGGATGTGGTTTTTCCGGAGAGAGGGAAGATGGGTAGACCGAACATGTATGCCGAATTACAGCTCCGACCAGAGCCGGCTTCTGTAAAATTACCGTTGTGTCCTTGGACTAGCGGTAGAGTGTTGCTGCACTAGAACGCGGCTAACCAAACTGTTTGAGTATTTTGCTTGTGGATTTCTCTTTACTTTTTCCACCTTCATTCTTCAACCTGAATGCCCTGATGGATAAACTAGACAAAGAACTATAATACAATCCGCCAAGTAATGTATCGGTCCATGATATTTGGAAGTGATGGAAATGATTTACCAAAGCAAAATAATTTTCCCTTGTTCTTTCTTTGGCTAAGCATAATCAGATTGGACAAAAAAATACATCAGCTTTAATCATATCACATGGTAAGGTTTTTTAAGAACATTGTATTTCATTTCGCTCTTCTAAGTGTATTCAGTTTCACGAATCATTCACAGGCTACGAAATCTTTGATAAAGAGAATTACTTTTCGCAAGGAAAATCGACCCCTTCATGCTTCAGAGAGATTGGCCCTCTCGCTGGCGGCAGAGAGCGATTCTGCAGGAAGGTTTTCGATTTCAGGATCATCGGACGGCTGAGATTCATGCCTTGCAGCAGCCTGTAGGACCCGATTTTGCACATCTGAGGACGAAGGCGATGTCGGCAGCCCGAGGCCATTTGTTTCCAATTTGCCGGCAGCCCAAGCAAAAGCTTCAGCTCCAACTTTAACCGGAGCAAGCAGCAACCTTCAATGAAGAGATTAGACAATTATCATTAACGGGCAAATGAAATGTTCCATTGCACAGTTATGTCACGAACACTATGTACAATGTCGTCTTACATTGTACGGAAAAAAGGTCCACTTTCATTGTTTCATCCAATACAATAGTACTTGGCAATACAAATTCAGATAAAATAACCGTAGAGTTGTCTGGCAACATATTTGCCAAGGAATGTCCCTCAAGTTTAAGGCTTTACCTCAGATCTTGCTTAAAATCTTCTGAGTCCTCATAAGAAGCAATCCGCCGGTAAATTGTCTGATAATGCAATTAAGCCATATAAGAAGGTACGATAACAATTAGCAAAAGTTGGGAGGCATGTGGGGAATTCTAACAAAACAATCCAGAAAAACTCGTGTAAGTTGCAAACATTTGAGGCTTGAAACAAGCATCAGATTGCGCTAACATAGATGTTAGGAGCAGCCTGATCCACCACGATTAACAAAATCACGTATCAATGCCCACAAGGCCTACATGAGGGATGAACAATATCATCGTTGAATCTACATTTTTCCAACAGAGGGGGCTTGTACAAGCCTCATATGGCTCCCCTCCCATATGTGCACAGTGAGAAAAATAACGATTGGCTCACTATCCGATGGCAGCATGAAATGTGCAGGCTTTAAAAATCACCACATTCCTTTGCAGTAATTACACAACTATTTTTTCGTTTCAAGTGCGATCATCATGTGGATTGCTACAAGAGGCTCTTCACTTTACAATCTTCCACTCTCAACACGTAAAACAGTCTAAGTGCAAACTTTAGGAGCCTTTACATAAGTACATACGTATCTCAGTGCAAATTGCAAGACCGTAGCAGAAATGATCTCACAAAAAATACAGAAGGAGAAAAGGCAGTCACCAGCTTAAATCATCTTGGGATGTGAAAAGTACCTGGCCGAGGCCAACGACTCCAACAAATTGTAAAATCTTCTCCCACTCTGAAAAAAATTAATTTCTGCTTAGAAGGATGAAAAACAAGTCAAACTTATGCATGAACAGTAAAACACCAGTCTGCCACCCCCCACCTCGCCAAAATCCCAAAGGATATCATGCATATAAGTAGTATAGGTTCATGCTGAAGTACCACCATCCAAACCAAACAACATCCAAATTCATTGTGAAGCATTCTTCAAGAAAAGACACTCACCGACAAGTGCGTATAATGCAGCCACAAGACCCTGCCATGAAATTCTTAAACCAATTGGTGAAAGATATATATGAAGATGCACAGAGATCCATTTTTATCCCCAATTAAAATCAATAAAGAACTCAATCAGGAAACTTGCACGGCCATTTAGTTTATTTATTTATTTTTGCCAGCAAACCCTCAATATTGATCGCAGATAGGCTATCTTCCAGAGGGTGAAGAGCTGGCATTAGCTTGACATATATGTGGCTGAACCCTCTTCTTAGCTCAAATTCAGTATCCTAAAACAGTTTAGATATGGGATATAGATATGAGAAAGAAGTAGCGAATCAGATTGACATATATGCATGCCAAACAGGTGGGAAATGGAGATTTTAAGCCAGTTGATCATCTGCATTTCTGTTAACGTGTACATAAGACACAGAATACAGGTAATAGAGAGATGCAATTAACTGAAACTGTTCAATGAAGCAAAAGGTGCGACTATATAGGTCTTACCACACCAGCAGCTAAAAGTTGCAAAGGAGAAGGGTTGATCTCCTCCAGTATTGCCTCAGCTTCCTGAAATGATGACAAGATGCACAAGCATCTGAAGCAGATCAGTCCTTTGAACAAAGCTGAGTATCAAACTGTCACAGGTAATGGGAAGCTAACATTTATTCGACAATGCTGGATAATTCATTCTAGAGAACACTACTTAGAAATTCGAAAAAAAAAATTACTAAGGTGCCCTTGAGCATGCAACTGTCCATTTCTCAAATGCATTTTGGGTCAGGCAACACACCCTTGTGACTGTGCCCATTCATTAAATACGAAGTCACATCCCCATCTCCTAGGAATGTAGACACATTAAGTGCCACCAAAAAGAACTTAACCCCTAAAATTTGCTGGATAAATAGCCTCTTCATCAGATGCATGCATGAATATACGTATGTTACAGCATTCTTTACTGCGCAGAAGAAGGTTGACTAGGAGCCCTAATATGTATTACAGCACCGCAACTCCAAGTATCCCGCAGGATAAGCCCAGAATACTCAAAATGGTTAGTGTTAGCCAAGTAAGAAGTACCCCTCCCTTTCATCTTTGTGAAAATTATTAACCAAGCTGATTACTTGGGCCAGGAATATATCATATCACTTGATCTATCAAATTAAACTTACTTCAGCTAGGTAGAGCATATGCTCTGAGACATGATTTCACTGCTATCATAGAAGTTGCAATCGACACTCCAGTATCCTCTAATTATTAGATCCTAGTTAATATAGTTAGCTCTTTATACATCTCTTTTTTTTAAATTTTAAACTACAAAAGATAAAATGCAGTTTTTCTAGAGTTCTCTTTAGGATGGTACTCTCCTATTATGTGTTGATTTTTCATAATAAGTTGCTATGGGGCAACACTTTACTTGGATAATAACAGGCATTATATTAGATTTGATATAACTATTATATATAGAACCTAAAATAAAAAAAATAGATGCATATGGTCTCACTAGAAAAGGGAAAGTAGCAATGAGAAATAAGATTGTCTTCTATTCTTCCAAGTAAACTAAGAAGGATATGCTTCCATAAGATAGATGAAAATTTATCAGGATTAAAGTGGAAGTACCTCTTTGAGTACAGTAAGTGTTGTCTCAGGTTTGAGCTCCTTAATACGGAGACCCTGATTCGCCCAAGATTGGAAGCCACCTTGGACCAAGTATGATTTCTGTCAATGAAAGTTATGTACCTAAATTTAGCATAGATCTGACTATCCATTTTCTAAAGATCATAAAGCCTTTTAAGCAAGCATCATGTTATGAAGCTAAAACTTTACACTGTTCCAGAAGATATTTAATCATGTTGAGAAATTACTTAGCATCGCTGCATCGGCATGTATCTCAAAGAAAAGGAGAAACATCATTTACTACATTGCTCTACTGTATAAGATTCGTATCCTTTGACTGCTAATGGAACCTTTTGCACTAAGAAATTCTTAGCATAACCCAATTTAACAGTGATGATTGACTGAAAGTGGACTATTATTAATGAAACATCACAACAGATTGAAAATGCAGTCCATAGCATCATCCCCCTATAGTTATACATATGTCTTAGCTCCAGGGAATTCCTCTGTGACACTTCATGATACTCCTATAGAGAAATACTAGCACACCTAGTCTTAAGAAAATATTAAATCTCCAGTCTTCAAAGCGTTTTTAGTAAACAGGTCCATTCACTTTCTTATTTTGCATTGACAAAGTTTCTTATAAAACATGCTATTGTGTAAGTTTGTGAAAAGAGTTCGCGAACTGGATCGCTGTCATTAATTATCTAAACCAAAGTAATCAAAAGAGGGAAAACATCATCATCCTGTTTCTTCATTTTGACTAATATGTATTGCAAGTAAAACTCCACAGAAATTTGACATTCTGGACCCCGTCACATTTCAACTGCCACACAACATGGTCCAAGCTTGAATTGATACATGCAGCAAAGTTCATGAATGAGTGGCATGAGCCCGGACAGTGACACATCATAAAACGCAGTTAGCATATACATGTTAACACAAAGAGCACTAAAATTCCCAAAGAATTGCAATTTCCACGAAGGAGAATGGTTCAAGCATAAAAATTCCTTGCCTTAATTCCAAGTTTTCTCAAAGATCTGGCAATCCCTTTTGATCGGGAACCATCTGCATCCAAAATTATTACCTTTGACCTATCCTACATGTAACAGGAACACATATCTCTGAGAAGATTGATTCTATTGAATTTTATGAAGAATCAAAATTATATAGCATCGGGCACTCATATAACATAGAACAGACAAGCACACCAAGCTAACACCCTTAAGAAAATTGAGTTGATCAATTGTTCTTCAGACATGATGACCAAGTTTCATTGTGCCAATATATGTGCATACAAATTACAATAGATGGTTGGATGGATGGATTATTTCAAAGCTAGATATGCATATAGACTATTCATGCATCATCTCGCCTAGTTTTAGCTTGGGCACTCACTCTCTTTTCCTGCTCTGTTCGGGATATGATATACTAATAAACTAGAGGAATCTCAAAATCATGTTTTGCAAATAACCAAGGTTCTTCAAATATTAAAACTTATACATGAAGAAGTACATGAAAGTACTTTCCAAAATCTCTAAAGTCAGATTATAGTCGTAGAATATGGAGTTTGGTTTAGGAAGTTTTCAGCGTAATATATTCTTACGCTTTTCTAACAAAAGTCACTGAGCCAACTAAAGCCTTACCAAATGGACAGCCACATTCAAAGTTTAAAACATAAATCACATACCTGAACTATCTTCAAGTTCCGAATGACAACTGCAGTTAATGAGTCTTCAACATTTCTACCACCTCTTAGGAGTTTCCTCAAAGAGCCATGAACCTGGAGATCAACAATTAACACGATATCGCATTTTATGAGTATCTTCTAGGCAAAATATCCATTCTTCAACTCAAATAGATGTTAAATAGGATGCATTCCCTTAGCAAATCATCAATAATGAGAGAATAAACACAGAGTGGGTCCCTATGCCTCATAAGCAGTTGGTGGTGATTTATGATATTGTTAAAGCTGATTCTCAAGTTTGTCAGAAAAAATTAATAAATCCTCCTCATCTATGTAACAGTATTGAAAGCAGACTCATTTATATCAGCTCATCATCACATTCTCTGTCTATTTGAGTTACAATAATTCCTCAAATTTTTTGGATACCGATCTGAAGAACTTGAACAATCAACTCATTAAGTTTATTTAGACATGATTATAAAGATGACGACTGAACGTGCAAAAGTTTGATCTGCGTATAACATTTCTAGCACTAAACAAGAATTTAAAAGCTAAATCTCTCAGAGGCAAAAATGCGTCTCGTGGATTTCATTCAATATAGGCAAAATGCAGACTTAATTTGACAGAAGAAATTCTCAAAGAGAGATCAGAGTAGAGATGGCACCATGTAATAAGCGACGCGCAATTGTCAGTTCATTTAACAGATAAACAGGATCAACATCCATGCATATGTAATTCTTGATACAGCTTCCAGTTTCAGAGTAAAGAAGACTACCTCAGGTAGGGATACACTTGAATAACGAAACGAGCAGCACGCCGAAGGTCAGGAATGCCATCAGTTTCTCTAAGAACCTTAACAAAGTAATGGATGAAACCAATAGATAATCAGTACCTTATCAAAGAGAAACAATGAGACCCTTTGTAGGCGTGAAAGTATGTCAAGTGACATCAATGAAATTGTAGGCGTGAAAGTACGTCAAGCGACATCAATGTAAGTAAACTGAAAAATGATTGAAAAAGACAGCTTAAAAGTAAGCACGAGAAGATTATGATTCAAGCCAGCTTGCAGACTCATGGAAGTTAAAATTAATCATCGCATATACGGCAGCAAAAAAAGTCAAAAATATGAGGCTACAAAATTTTACACTCTTGCCTCGGGTCGAACATCAATAAGTACAGCACCCTCCTTTCCCATCAAGAGCTCTAATGTTGAGTTGGGAGATATATCTCCAGAATAACCACCGTATGTCCATGCCCAGTAAAAAGCCCTGCAAAAATCTGATGAGATATATGAACTCTCTACTAAATAGATAAATCTCGTTTACTGCATAAATCCATGCAAATGGAATTTTTTTATCATATGGTGTCTTTCCAACGGGAAATTAGTAAAGAGAATAGCACAAAAGGACAATCATACCAAAAGGCGGAAGCAGTGCCAAGGAAAAGAGCAGAGGGCACAATTGGATCATTTGGGTCCAAACCAAGACTTCTCTCCAGCTCCACAATTGTCATGTAAACCTTTTCCATTACAATGACTAAACCATCATTAGAGATTCACACATAAGAATGTTCAGGAGCCTGCCAGTTCAGCAGGTGTATCCAGTGTGCTATGAAAATCATAGAGTATATCTAGAGAGTTCATAGATTCAGTAGGAAAATACAATGTCATCACAACAATTGGTTAACATTTACAGAAATCACTATCCCGAAGCAAAAGATGGTCAGATTGAGATTACATTGACAAGAAATTCTGACCAGGATATTTCTCATGATTCACAAAATAGGAGTCACAATGCCATGATTTGAGAACATTGATCCTTAGTACCCAACCAATTTTGCAAAGAGAATCACCTGTTGAAAAGCAACTCCAACAGGTTTCAGAATTGCCGCTGTTTTCTCTTCTGAAAAATTAAGTCTTTCTCTATACTCTGGAGGGAGCATTTGCTTGGTAGAACTATAAGAATTAACAATAAAGGAAGCACCCTTGGTCAAAGAATCCTCCAGCACAACAATTGTCTGTCTCAGCACATCGACACCAGTAATAGCTGCTTTAGCTGCTGCTCCTTTAAGATCACTTGTGATATTTGCGTATCTATCACCAGCTGCTTCTCCCATCTGATGCACATTAGAGAACACTTTGCTGGAAGTATTATCTATTGCATCATTAGCTCCTTTTATAGCATTTCCCACCGCGGAATAGATCGAATCTAAAGTGCTTCTCAGAGTGCTTTCTCCCTTGTTGACTAACTCATTGATGGAGCCTGTGACTTGGGAAAAGATATCCCCAGCCCTGGATTTTACACCGTCAACCGAGTCAGTACTTAGGGAAAAGGGCTCATCAACTGAGGCAGGAATATCTGGTGCTACTTCAGGAGTCGATACTTTTTCAACGTCCATCGATTCCAGAAATGCGGAAGCATTTTCAGCCGGTTGATCAGTAGATTCCATCACTCCTTCTTGAATGGAAGGCAGCTCAGAACTTTCTACAAATCTCAGATGCCTACTCTCCACATCATATGGTTCGCTGGTAGTTACTGTGGAAGAACCCCAGACTGATTTTCCGACACCGTTGTCAATGTCAGTATAGGAGAGTTTAGTAGCCTGCGTTCTACAGGCATGTTTTGAAGGCTCTTTCCATCCAGTGAAGCCGGAAAAATCTTGTCCCTCGAAAAGCATCCGTGGTTGAAGTCCTTCTGGAACAAGTTTAAAGATTGCAGTCCTCCATTTAGCGAATTCTGCAAGTTCCAGTCAGTTCCAAGCAATGCAAATAAATTCAAGGTGATACACATAGAAGAATATCATCATATTCAGTGGCTCAACTCCATATAAGCAACTTTTTCATTCCAACCAAAGTTTCTCTAAAGCAGTACAGCAATCTCAAGACGACACGACACGACACGACGCTATTTATGACAATGAAATTTTTCAGCTCCCAATCACGAAATCTAACCTGGCTGTGCAAAGAAGAGCTAGGAGTAGCCGAGCAGACGGGCAGCGCCGACATGTTGACCACCAATCACCACTCGAAAGAAATCACCACGATTTCATCTTCTGCCCAAGAAACGGAGTCGCAACACGAAACGAATCAACACGCGACCCACATTACGCGAAACTAAAGTCGCGACACAGAAATGAATCACCAAGCGCGCTGCCTGTTCGATGAAATGTCTGTATGGGGGAACTCACACACACACCAGCCTTCTCAGTTGGGTGTCCCTTTGGAATTCCGCAGCGAATGGCCGCAGGGTCAGGCAAGCAAAGCAAAGTGTCGAGACTCGGGAGAGCTGGGGAACGAGAGCGTGAAGCTAGCGCCGACGGCTCGCACGTTACGAGGAACGGATGACGACAATGACGGTCGAATGGGGGGAGAAACGAATGGGAGATATCGCGGAGGGAATCGTGTGGCTTGTCGAAGCCTCGGGCACGATCGCTTCGGCTGCCCTTCGCCTCTCGTTTCTCCACGTGGGTTCATGCCCCGCCAGCTTTGTCTCTTTCGCTAGCAATCCCGGTTCTTGTCCCTTCTCTTTGGGATAAAACATAAATGGTCCACGAAATTTGATCCGGTACGTAATGGAATTTCTAAATTTTTAATTTATTTAATATAATTTTTAAATTTTATTTGAATACACAATATCGTTCATTAACTTTTAATATATTTAATATATTACATAAAATTTTTATTTATAAATTATATGAAAATATTTAATATTGTCCCTAAACTTGAATTGATAAAATGATAATATTGGATATTTTATACGTAAATTAGGGATTAAATTAAATATATATCAAAATTTAAAGGATTACATTAAAGAAATAAGTTCGAGAACGACATTATACATTGGGCTAAAGATCATGGATCATTTTCAACAAATTAAAAGTTTAAGGATCACATTACACATCGAGTCAAAATTTAGAAACTATTTGCATCATTTTTCCTTTTCTTAGGAGAGGTTGAGTTGCCGCAGGTGAACAACATCAACATCACCTGGCGGAACATGGGGTGTGCATTCGCATAACTTGGGAGTCCCCTCGTACAGGAGTTTAATGTTGGATAATGAAGTAAACCATGGAAACTGTGCAATCTCAAGTTGATATTAAGGGTGAGTATGGTCCAAATGGGCAGTTCCCATCCATCCGTTCCGAAAAATTGAAAGTAGGAATCACCCTTTGGTTCAATGGATCCACTCGCGAATCGAACCACTGGTCTGGTTCTCAGGTGAGTCCATTGAATCGATCCTCAATCCTTAAAAAATTGCATTCGTTGATTAATATCACAATGAATCTAATTTCTATGTGAGTACTTCTTTACAAGGGAAAAAAGGTAAGAATAATAAAGAAATCTACATGAAGGTCTTGCTTATCAAACACGAAATGATATTGTGATTTTAGAACGAATAGTTCTATTTGGACATTAGGTTCCGTCTCTTGCTTATCATTAGACACGAAATGATATTGTAATTTTAGGATGAGTACTTCCATTTTTTTAATATATAAAAATACACCGGTTCGGTCCGAGTGAGAGGTTCCATGCCTGGAATTGAAAACTAGACCAATCCCCATGGGAACTCTGCTTATTTTGAGCCGATTTGATTTGTTTAGCCCCCCACGTTAGTATGGAGAGAGAGAGGTTAGGTAGATAGAGTATGAGAGGGAAAGGAACGGCGTTCGTGGTGGCAGGCTGGGTCGACGATTGGAGCAATAGCGGTGGTGTTGGCCGTGCCGTCACAAATAATTGGTCGGAGCTGAATAATGTGTGACCTTTAAATTGTGAGGTGGAAACCTTGTAATACACCAAGGTATACTTCGAATCTATAATCTAATAATATCATAGCAAAATAGGCTCTTGGACATTAAATGCGCTAAGTCAATAAAATGACTCTTGGACATTTATATGAATCCATTTTATGCTACCTATTTGCCACACAATTTAAAGAGTTACTAACCTAATTTTTTTTTTTTTACCGCGTACCTATCAATAGATATCGAGGGCCAAAACGCTTAATTTTGAAAGAAGTTTAATGGCCTAATTCCCTAAAAAACCCCAAACTTTAGGTCAAATATCAAATCTGCCATGAACTTTTTTTTTATTTTAGAAAAAATCCCAAACTTTATGTCAAGTCCCCAAATCTGCCTTTTTTTTTTTTTTGTCTTAGAAAAACCCCCAAACTTTAAGTCCAGTCCCAAATCTGCCCCCGAATTTTGTTTTGTTTAAAAAAATCACCAAAATTCAATTATTTTCAAAAATATACCCTAGTGATCCAGTCCTAACTTGACGTGGTACTTCTATGTCGATAATAAATCCATATCAACAAAATAATGGGGCTTTTTTTAGACAAAGAAAAGTTCGGAGCAAATTTGGATTGAACCTAAAAATTAGGTTTTTTTTTAAATTAAAAAAACCTTTTTTGGGTGGATTTGTTATTGTCCATAACTTTCATATCCTAGAATGGTTTTATTTTAGAGAATTTCAACAATTTTTATTTGATTTGATTTGTTATCGAAGTGAAAATGTGACGTCGGTCTTTACCTATCACCCCATTACTTTGTTGATGTGGATTTGTTATGACGTAAAAGTATCACGTCAAGCTGAGACTGGATCACGGGGTACATTTTTGAAAATAAATTGAAATTTGCTGATTTTTTTTACATAAAACAAAATTCGGGGCAGATTTGGGACTAAACATAAAGTTTGGGGTTTTTTCCGAGACAAAAAAAAATTTGAGGCAAATTTAGGATTGGACCTAAAGTTTGGGGTTTTTTTCGAGACAAAAAAAGTTTATGGCAGATTTGAGATTGAACCTAAAGTTTGGGATTTTTTCCGAGACAAAAAAATTTGGTGTAGATTTGAAACTTGACCTAAAGTTTAGAGTTTTTTAGAGAATTCACCCGAAATTTAATCATTTGTAGCAACACGATTGCAAATACCTCTATTAACTTTATCAGCATACAGAAATCAACCACATGTGATTATAAGATTTGAGATGAGGATGTCATTTATTATCACGTATAACAACGAGACGAAGCATGAAATTCGAAAAATTACAATCCGTTGATTTTACAATATGTCCGTGATTTGGGCCTTTGCGGTATTTTGGTCAATGACGATGATCACGACATCAAGTGATCCAATTCCAAAGTTGGAAAAGAGGGTTGGCTCCAACAGGAAGGACGCTCGCCAAAAGCCAAGCGATAAAAGGCGATAAAAGCCAAAGGGAAGAGAATAAAAGCAACGGAAGAAATAAAGCAAAGGCAACGGCACCGTTGACGTGGTTGGTGGATTTGGTCGTCACGTACTTCCAAGTAATTTGGAGCCTCTTCACACGTTTCGAATTTCCCAATCGCTCTTCGATCTCGGGACCATCCCGATTCCGCCGCGGCACGGGTCCGGCTCGTGTAATAGATGTAGGGATCGCTTCGGCTTTTGCTCCAACTCGCGTTCAACGGTGCGGCGATGCCATGCTTACTTGCGTAAGGCTCGAACCAAAAGGATTTTGAGTGCGGGACTCTCATGTTAAAGTGCTGATAGAGCTGTCAAAATGGGCCACAAACCCGTATCTTAAAAGACGCATTTATTTAAGTAAGTCACGTGTATGTTGCCTTAAACTCAAAAAGCGGTCATAAATAAATTTTGAAAAGTAAAGCACAAAAAAGATGGATGTTAATGGGTTAGCTAATAGCCTATTTCAATATGGAGCCGGTCCAAGGAGCCGCCCGTTCTTTTTCATTTTTTTTGGGTAAAAAAGCTGCCCATTCTTCCGAGGTGATAATTTAAGGAGAAAAAATTACTAAACGTGATTTCGATTGGGACGGATCGGTATGAGTCAATTGAATCCGCACGATACATGAACGAGTCAAAAACGAGTTAGATAGATCGATGTGGGTAGGATCATTTTCGACCCGACTCGACCCGCCTGGCCTACGTGCTGGCCACGGCGACGGGGCTTCTTCTTCTTCCGTCCCCACATTTTCCTCTTCATCAAATTTTTTTCCTCTTTTCGCATCTGAACATTTTGACTGGGAAAATAGGGGAAAACGGGATTTTTTTTTACCAAAACCGAAATTTTTGATCTCCAAATTCCACGGGAAGTCAATAGCGATTGTCAATCTCCCCGTCTCTTTCCTGCATCTCTCCAGGACCTTCTCCCATTCATCATCCGTCCGTCCTTCCTTCCAGTGCTGCTGTTCATCCCATCGTCCCCTTCGTCCTCCTCGACTCGGTGATCGATCGCGCGCGCCTCCATCTCCCGATCGCTCGCTAATCGGGGTGGGTTATGAGCGGCGCAGCTCGGGACGCCTCCTGATCTGGCCGATTTCGCGCGGAAGATGGAACCGCCGGGTGAGTCCCGCTCGTCTTCTGCATCTGCGATCGGCTGCGATTTGAAGATTTCGGTTCTGCATTCCGGATTCCGAATCCGGGGCCTTGTTGTTCGTGCCATTGCCTATAATAATGTGCTCGCAGACGTGTTGCTGAGCGTTGATCTGGCTACAATTTTGTGCGCCTCGAAAATCTCTCTGTGCGCTCAGCTCAATACTTGCAATCGTTACTGGTCGGGCGGCGCTCAATTTTCCTTATTCTTTCCTTTTTTAAAGTCTATTACCTCCTTGGAATTTGTAAATAGAAATACTTATGAACACGGGAACTGGCGAAATGTTGGTTACTAGGAATTTATGATGAGTGGTGTGAGCGAGCCAAGACGGACCGAGTCGGCATGTATTGCTTCTTGAAGTATGGCTGCATACTTGGCTCCAGCTCGAAACCGAGTCTGGAAAGCTTGTTCAAGCTCGAGGCCTACTTGATGCGAATTTTGATCTGAACATGAATGGATCTCGAGCTCAACTTCGAGCTTCAGAGGTCCAACAAAAATTGCAAAGTATTTCTAGTTAGCCAGAAATTTTGAACTTATTTTAAGCCTGCGGAAACTGAACTAATTGGTTTGGTTCGTGGAGCTCTTCGAGCCTACGTGTTTTCTCACCCTAAAATGAACACCGCATTTGAGTTATTCAAAATGTTTCATATAACATTTACAGATCCGCGTCATACTTTCTGAAACTGGATGTTGGTTTGGTTAAATATTGGAGCTCTTTGAGCTCAACTTGAATCTGGAAATGATCAAACTGGTCTCGGATATTCGAGTAGTCGAGTTCGAGTAACTTGTGAGCGATTGGACTCACTCTTACTTTCTTTTCGTGTTTGCTAATCCTTACTACTACTCAGCGGCGTTTACTTACTGTAGCTTAAAATTTGTTTGTCTTTTTGTGATTAGGAAGTTTAGTTCAGGGAAGGACTTGGCCTTTTATTGCTTATATTCACATCTAAGGCATTCTATATTGGTGAATGTCTTTAATTGACTTGTCTCTTTCTTGGCATGCCATTGTCCTGCAGTAGGTGGTTCGAGGGACACGTCTGTGGTTGTGGTGACCGTGGCTAGTGGTGAAGTATACTTAATTGTTAGCTTGTCGACGAGGGTTGACACTCAGGTCATCTACATTGATCCCACGACAGGCACTCTTTGCTACAAGGGAAAACCAGGTTTAGACATTTTTAAATCTGAGGAACAAGCTTTAAATTATGTCTCAAATGGTTCTCGTTGGAATTGCAAGAGCTTAAGTTATGGTACGGCAATACTGGGCTATGCTCCGCTGGGAGGCTTTGGTCTACTTCTTATTGCAAAAAAAGTATCTCCCACCATTCCAAATTTACCTGGTGGGGGATGTGTGTACACTGTGACCGAGAGCGAGTGGATCAAGGTCTCACTTCAAAACCTCAAACCCAAGGAAAAGGTGAATTGAAGAATATTCAGGATTTAATGGAGCTTGACATAGACGGGAAGCACTACTTTTGCGAGACAAGGGACATCACCAGGCCCTTTCCAAGTCGGATGCCTTTGGAAAATCCTGATGATGAATTTGTTTGGAATGGATGGTTCTCAATGCCATTTAGAAGTATTGGGCTGCCATACCATTGTGTGACACTTCTGCAGGTTTCTCTTCAGACTTGGTATCTCCATATCGATGCTTGTCTTGTCTTCTTTGAGTTATTTTATACGATAGTGATTTTTTCCAATCTATTTTTTCTAATTGCTCTTCTTAATTCTATCCTCACCTTATCTGTCATTCAAAATAACTTAATCAAAGTATTTTCACCATTTTCATTTTTGCAAATAATTTTCATGTAGCAAATGCATATTCAAAATATTGAAAATGAAAACAGAATCTATTATCTTTTTTCACTGAGAATGAGAACTGAAATTTCCGTGAACCAAATGACCCTGCGATTTGCCAAATGAGAGAAGGATATAGATGGCTTTTCAAATTTTCCTCCCTTTTTTTTTCTGTGTTTTCTATTTTTACTTTTTGGGTGGAGTGAGGGAGGAGGGAGGTAAGAGTGGAGTATATGGCAGTGACAGTTGGAAGCATGGATTTTTGTATACTGCAGACTGTAGGGGAGCAGGTTTCACGCTTTTTCCTTTATGTAGACGACACTCTGTGCATTGAAATAGTTGGGTAGCAGAAGTGATATTTTACTAACATAACCAATTTACTGACTTATCAAGTAAACTAGCCTGCTTTGATATGTGCTTCGGAGAGGCAAGTCAAGCATCGTGAAGTGATAATTCTTTGCTGTTCTGTACTGCGTCACTATTTTCATTTTGGCAACTTTGCATGCTTGTAGATAATCTCACTGTGGTTAAAAATGTTTATCTAGTCAGTGCTGCTCTCTTACACAATCCTAATCTATAGGGATTTGCAGAATGTCGAAATTTTGGAAGCTTAGGACAAGTAGAAGGGATTGTTGCACTCACAGCTCGCCGTAGCAGATTGCATCCAGGCACTCGTTATCTGGCTAGGGGGTTAAACTCTTGTTTTAGCACAGGTAAAATAATGCACAAACATGACACGGTATTTAGTTTCTTAATGCCTGGTTGCTTGCACTGTCCTATGTTGCTTACTGGGTTCAGCAAGACTTCCTGATATTGCTAGTGTTATGTTGCTGGTGGCTCCAATCAACCTTTTCGTTTGATATGTGCTGGTAATCTTCGCTGAATTTCTATGACGTATGTTACAGTATATTGCAATGCCTGGTTATTGTAAGGATGGTTATGTTTCAGTTCCAGTCAATCGGAGTCTATGGTCCGTGCTGAATAGCTGCTGTAATTTGTTTTATTTTTACCTATTTTTGTCCCATTATTCATCTTATTGCCGTTTGCTGTTTCTACTCTTAAAACTCTTGATTATGGGAATGAAATACTGACATGGAATTCAGTAATGCTTTTCTTGGAGTTGCAAATAATCTTTGCTTGGTGCTTATCATTAGAGTATCCCACGTCGCTCGACTTTGGGTTTCATGGGCCTTATATTTATCAAGTTTTCCTTCACTTACCAGTCTAACCTTTTGAGTTGGACTTTCTAATAGGGTATTGAAGCTAGGTTTCCCCTGTTTATTTTGCATGTGAGGCTCTGCATTCATTAATTTCACATGTCATTCTCAATCTGGTTAATACGTGAGGGGGTTATAGTATTTAGTTGTGTATGGGATTTTAATGGGCCTTATATTTATGAAGTTTCTCTTCACCTATAAGCTTAAGTTTTTGAGTTCTACATTCTAACACTTATGAAAGATACTATCTAATTTATGTGTTCATCTACATATGCATAAGTTGGCTTGAAATTAGTTTTTAGAAAGTGGTAGCTTCAAAAGGATTTACTGGCAGGAATGTGGCTCATAATTATAACCTAGGAATTATTGAATGGCCAATATGATGTGATGCGTTTCGAGTTGTCTAGCTTCTGATTTTTATTGGCATGCCTGGCTGTTGTTATTGGATTTACATGACTTCACAATGAGGTTCCAAAACTTTGATCTTTTCTCTTGACCCTGACAGTGTGCAATCAATTTCACTGCTTTAATATGTAGATTCCTTATAAGTGTGGGCAAGTTTCACCTGAACTCTTGCAGAAATATTACCTTATAGGAAATGAAGTAGAGTGTGAGCAGCTTGTATGGGTACCCAAGAAGGCAGGTCAAAGTGTTCCCTTCAATACATATATTTGGCGACGGGGCACAATCCCAATCTGGTGGGGTGCAGAGTTAAAGTTAATGGCTGCTGAAGCAGAAATATATGTTTCTGATCGAGATCCGTATAAAGGAAGTGCACAGTACTTTCATAGGTTGAGTAAGAGATACGATGCACGAAATTTAGATGCATCTGTTGGTGGGAATCAGAGAAAGAATGGTTCTGTCCCAATTTTTTGTATGAACTTGCTTAGGAATGGACAAGGAAAGTCTGAATCAATTTTAGTTCAGCATTTTGTGGAATGTATAAATTACATTAGATCAATTAAAAAACTCCCAAGTACTCGAATACATCTAATAAATTATGACTGGCATGCCAGTACAAAATTAAAAGGTGAACAGCAAACTATAGAAGAACTGTGGACGCTTCTAGAACATCCTACAACGTCCATAGGCATTTCTGAAGGAGATTATTTGCCTTCGCGACAACGTACGAAGGATTGCTGGGGTGAAGTTATCTACAATAATGACTTTGAAGGAGCATTCTGCTTAAGATCACATCAAAATGGTGTAATTCGCTACAATTGTGCTGATTCACTGGATAGAACTAATGCAGCTAGTTACTTTGGCGCCCTTCAAGTTTTTGTGGAGCAGTGTAGGCGGCTGGGAATTTCACTTGACAGTGACAGGGCATATAGTTATCAATCACCTGATAATTATAGTGGGTATACTGCTCCACTGCCACCAGGATGGGAAAAGAAATCTGATGCAGTGACAGGGAAAGCATTCTATGTAGATCACAACACCAAGACGACAACGTGGACACATCCATGTCCAGATAAACCTTGGAAGAGATTTGACATGAATTTTGATGAATTTAGGAGATCTACAATATTGTCACCCGTTTCTCAGTTAGCTGATCTTTTCCTGCTGGCTGGTGATATCCACGCGACACTTTATACTGGGTCCAAAGCAATGCACAGCCAAATACTCAGCATATTCAACGAAGAAGCAGGGACCTTTAAGCAGTATTCTCAGAACCTGAAAATCACCTTGCAGAGAAGATATCAAAATGCAGTTGTAGATAGTTCCCGCCAGAAGCAACTGGAGATGTTTCTTGGATCGAGACTGTTTAAGCATCTTCCATCTATTCCAGTCCAACCTCTCAGTGTATGTATGTTTAACATTCTTCTTTTATTAAAACATAGCTCAGATTACTTTTCATTGTCATTGCTGCTTTTGTCACACGCTCTTTGTTATGTCTGGTTCCTGCTCATTTTATAACTTTCAAATCTTCTTTCATGCTTTACTTCTTGGATCTCTTTAGCCCTGATATTTTTTCCTTAATTGAAATGCCCAATTGTTTCTGGCTGAAATGCCAAATTTTGGGTGCCAAACATGTTGTATGATCTACTAAAGAGAGTTTAGTAATTGGCAAAGAGATGCTGTATGTATGAAAGCTGATAGGATAATCCGCGATGCCTACATTGTCCTGTGAAGGCACAGCTGACAGCACACGTGGATGATCAAAATGTGTACAATCATCTCTTTTCATCTGTCTAAAGATCTCATTCAATAAATTTCTTCAAGCGTCAATGCATTGCTTTAGGGGCTGTTTTTTTTCTTGCTCTCTGGTCTTTGTTTGACAAACTCTTTTCCCAAAATTTTAAGCTTTCCGAAAATGGGCCATACTGTATGTCAACCATATGTCCTATCACTCCCCTTCGCTTAGCCTACAGTTTACATGTGAAACACAGGATGTAGACCTAAGTACATGGAAGAGACAATCAAAGAGAAAACACAACAACAGAGTAGGATGCAACAGAAAAAAAATAAGAGGAAGTGTCAAGATTGGAACTCTTCCTGTGCTTTGATATTTTGTTGAAAAATGAGCATATCTTTTCATAGCCTTAATGGCACTTTCTTGATTGGAAGAATGCAAAAGTCTAAAAGTTTGTTTGGAGTGTTCTTTTGGATTTGTGATTGAAGCTCTGTTTTTGTTATCCTTATTGACGATTTTTAAATTTTCAGCCTTTCGTTTAATAAATTCTAAGAGCTAGTTACGCAAAAGGCTCAACTTCTGGTTTTGAAAGGGATCTTCTTCTATACTTCGTCGTCCTTACTCGATCGCTTTGCCTTTTGAAGCAACCTTTCTGTACTACCACAATCCCCAGTCGCTTATAAGTCACCATTGCTTGGATTTTAAGTGACTTTGTTGCACATTTCTATGACAATTCACTGCAATAGTTGTAGTTTAGTTTACCTTCTAGAATTATCATTGTATAGTTCCGTTTTGGAATTTTTTGAGTCATTAATAAAGTACCCAGATGACGTTCATATTCATCGGTTGTGCTAACCTCGACATATAGAAGTTCATATTCCAGCATTCAGATTTTTAATGATCTGTCTTGAAGTATCAAGTGAATTGTTTTGTTGTTAAGAGAAAAACCATCATTTTTGAGCTGATCATCTGTTGAAAAGAAATGGCTTCTATGGAAAGCATATTCGCGTATTGATATCTCCGCCTACTTCATTTGTGATGATTGCAGGTTCTTTCTCGCCCATCAGGATTCTTTCTCAAGCCAGTTGCCAACATTTTCCCAGACTGTGATGGTGGCGCGAGTCTCCTAAGTTTCAAGAAGAAGGATGTAATCTGGGTATTAAGTTACTTCTCATTCCTCAGCTTATAATTTCACAATTAAAGATTCTTGATGGCTTGTAATGGACAAGGAAGACTTGAACAAGTATTGAAGTTAGAAAGTGTCCCTTTAATACTCTCACCGGAGAAAGTTCCCTTTTTTTCACAGGTTTGCCCGCAGGCCGATGTAGTTGAACTTCTTGTCTATCTCGCTGAGCCTTGCCATGTCTGTCAGCTTCTTGTTACGATATCTCATGGTGCAGATGATTCAACATATCCGTCGACAGTTGATGTAAGGACCGGACAGGACCTTGATAGTCTCAAACTGGTCGTGGAGGTATATCTCATCTTTGTAATTCCATAGTCTTTTTTTTTGGTCAAAATCACTCCGTAGTTTGACCACTTGAATTCGTGTAACTATGATGGCTGAGCTGATAAAGAAACTATTTTTGCATAACAAATTTATGGAAAGTGGATTTTAATGCTATTCATAGTCCTTGACTGCAGTTATAATTATGATTTTTTCTAAGAAGCATTAACTTTTTTGTACTCCTAAATGGTTATCTGATGGGAAACACTTGAGAGGATATGACATCACTATATGTGCTGCACATATAGAAGTAACAGAGTGATCGAGATACTGTGAACGGAGTTTATTATAGGTCTAGACTTGTGTACATTTTCTGGTTAGCATGCTAACTAATGATTAGATTGGGCCCAAGAATGCAAGTCTTTGCACAAAGTCTTTTAAATTTTGTCTGTAAAATATGAGGACATCAACTCCTATCCAGTTCAAATGCAAGATGTGTTATTTTCATTCTACATTTTAAATTTATTTATCCAAATTGTCTGAAAGCAATATTTCTACTGTGAAACTTCACCAAGAGCTTTTCCTTCTCAATAATGTAAGCGAACAAATTCATGAATGGAAAACAGGGGGCTGTAAACCCATTTTCAGAAAAAGCGTTGTCTTTTAACATTTGATCCTTGTAGCCTTTATGCACCCTATACATGCTTCTGGCTGTATCAGCTTGTGCATTAATGTACCCCACAAATTGACCAGCTAAATGGTTCTGTACTTTTATTTTTAATACGCAAAATTATTTCATTGAAATTTATATAACAAGTTTCCATGCCTATAGCTATTTATGATCACCTACTTGTGAGTAGAGGCATGAAGAAGGTCCATTGGATGAGTGATGTTCTTGGCACATCCTTTTTTATTGGTAGGTTATTATCCCAGAGCGTGAAGAAGAAAAACAGCAAATCTTGCTATCCTCTGTGCAGAGTTATGATTACACGTGCTTTTCATTTTGATTATACACTTGTGTCAAAGAAAACTATAGAAAAGAATGTTCCTCCAATTGGCAGGCTTGTTATCTCAAAGTCAAGCTCCTCCATATGGGGTGGGGTTTTGTTTGGAATTTGATCGACTGTAGTGAAAAGTGGTCACTAGTATAGAGTAATATTTGT
Organism: Syzygium grande; assembly: GCA_024733475.1. Classification (NCBI taxonomy): domain Eukaryota; kingdom Viridiplantae; phylum Streptophyta; class Magnoliopsida; order Myrtales; family Myrtaceae; genus Syzygium; species Syzygium grande. The sequence goes on along the minus strand of JAMXDD010000004.1, from coordinate 28,673,201 downwards.
CTAGCGGTACTGATGTATGTGGGTGGAAAATTGAATGAGACACCTAGACCTTCGGAACCAGAATTTATAGTAGTGTGGCTCCTCTGTAGCCTATTTCCATCATCCAATTATACCAAGTGTTTTTACTTGTGCTATGAAGTGCTTCTATAAACGGACTGACGAAAGAACCTGTCAAGGAGCTAGCTCGTGGTTCAACAAATCCAACATCTGGTTCTAAGTGTTAAAATAAGATAGAATGGTTACAATGGTGAGAGTGGCTTATGGTTTGGTGGTCGACTGCGGTCAATGCCAATTTAATCTGGTTTTTGACCATCTATGTGAAGCAGTTCTTTACCCAAGCAGGTTCAGTTTGGTTTATAGATTGTACCAATTTGTTTGTCTTTTCCTTTTCCCCATCTTCTTCGGTGCTGTTTCTGTTGGATTGTCCAATTCCTAGTTACAATCACCAAAACATCTGAAAACCCATCGTGGAAAGAGAAACCAGAGCTGGCTTTTGTATGCTCATCATGCTCGGGATCCTTTGCACAAATAAAAAACATGGAGATGAGGTGTTGGTGGAGAGAGCAGAAGAAGAAGAACTAAGGGGGCATAGTAGGATTGAGTGGAAAGGAGAGCACTAAGGGGGCACGGTAGGTTTAAGTACTCCGGAGTAGAAGTGTCATGGAGTACAAAGCGTGAGAAATTAGGAGAAGAACACGATGATAATGGGAAAAAGGGGTGTAATAGTGAGATAGCTATCCAGGCAAGACATGCACCTCTGTGGCAACCAGGAACTTTTCCTTACTAGCTGTGTAATCCCGCTGCTAACGTCGTCAGTCTCTAGTCCAGCTTATGCCCTGTCATATAAATACAATTGGGAAAGTAAAAGGCACAATGGTAAAAAAGACATAGGCATATGCTCTTATGAAGCTAAAAAAAGAAAAGGACATTAGCTCAAAAATTTTGTGATGTAATGCAGGCAAGAGCAGAGGGGATTATGTAATTAAGTAAGGTTAAACAATTTGTATTTGTTAAATGTCTGATCCAGAACCATCAGACTGAACTGTACTAGAGAAAAGTAAAACCGCCTGCAAGCCGAACTGGACTTAAAATAACTAAAATTTTCTGTTTGGTTTAGGTTTTTGGGCAACGCCAAGTTTATTGATATGCTTCGTTCATGGTCTTATTTGAAACATGCATATAACATGGCTTGAAAACAATTTTTTTTTTTATCAGAGGCTTGGAATTTGATTCATATGCATAGTTTGATTATTTCCTGATTTTCTGTTCCCAGGGCGCTAATATTCCTATGTGTGCAAAAGGGACAAATCTTTTGATCCCCTTGCCAGGACCAATTAGTGCAGAAGATATGGCTATTACCGGAGCAGGGGCGCGACTTCATTCTCAAGATGCATCAACTCTTTCACTACTATATGATTTTGAAGAAGTTGAAGGAGAACTGGACTTTCTTACTCGAGTAGTTGCACTGACTTTTTATCCTGCTCTCTCTGAACGAAGCCTTGTGACACTTGGTGAGGTAGGAAAATCAGTGTATGTGCTTGGATTTATTGCATCTGTTCTTATAAATAGCTATTTAAACAATAAAACTAAACATGTGTACTGTATGTAATTGTGGTTTTAATTTCCAATGGAGGACTTAATGGTGATTTGGTATCTTTTGTTCTTCTATTATATGGTGGAGTGCATTTGCATAGCTAGATCTTTGAATTCGAATTGACAATGCTACATGATTTTCTCTATGTTTGTGTGGTGAAAATATATGTGAAAGGATGAGAAAGTCTAACTCATAATCTTAAACCTTTAGGCGGAGGAGGTTTGAAAACTGTTGATAAATTCCATGTCCTGTTGCTTAATACCACATCTTGTTTCATTCTCACTTGTAATTGGAACTAAACCATTTCTTGATCAGGAACTTAGAAAAGCCATTTCAAACATAGGGCACTGTATTGCTGTTGTGAGGCATTGTGTGAAGTTTAACTTGTGTATTCCTTTTCCTCTTTCATCTGCCTTTCTTGTGAGTTCCCCTTACTTCTTTCGTGTATTATGTTGGATATGAGTTTCTCATAAATTTCACAGATTGAAATTCTTGGAGCTTGCCTCCCTTGGTCTGGAGCTTTCATTGGGGAAGGCTGTGGTGCTAAACTTATCGAGTTCAGCAAAAAGTCTCAGAAGGAGAGTAATCCTTTTATGTCTAATCCTGAGTCTAATCCTTTCTCTGGATCTTGTTTGTCCAATGACAATGTGTTGCCATCAGATGAAAGAGGCATTTCGGGGAACCAATTTGTGGACCTTTTGACAGTAAGGGATACATTTAATGAACCTCCTTCTCATCCACTGGCAGAAAATGTTACATATGATGGGGACGACCTGCTTGATTTCTTAGATCAAGCAGTTGTCGAGTACCATGGTGCTGAAAACGATGGAAAGATCTTTCCAGAAGCTGAGAAAACATTAGCAAATGGTAACCAGCAGTACATCAGTCATCTCAAGTACCTTGCAGGAGCTGACCTGGTATGTCGGGATCTCCTCATGTTATATCATGGTTTATGTTCCCTTCTTGGTCTTTTCAACATATAAACCTTAGGGAGATTCATCTTTTTTTTCCCTTGTAGTACGATTTAATTCCACAACGTTGTAAATTTGATGTTTTATGTGCAATCTACATGATTTTACATGTCAATGTTATTTTTTATAGTTTTGGTTCTTTATCTAGCTTTAGTTCTCTTTAACCTCGGGAAGCATAGAAGGCATCCGTAGTTTGATCTTTCTAACAAGCAAACCAAATTGTTCGTTGGAAATTGCCAGTTTCTTGTATGGATTTGTACTCTTTTCACGATTTCATTGGATGACTCACTAGTTGTGTATACGATTGGCATATTTTCCGCTGATGCTTTTCTTCATACCAAGGTACTAAACCATTCTTTCTATACTAATCTGGCATTTTCATTGTTTGTAATATCTTATCCAAAATTTTTGTGAGCCAAGGGATGTGTACCTCATATGTGTCCTTCCACTTTATCGAGATACTATCAAGTCTAACTGCTTCTCTTTGTTTCATTTTTAATCTTTTTGTGTCATAAGTAATTCTAATTCATCTATCAAAACAATGTTTCTGACATCCTTCCAAGTTGGTAACTTTCTCGAATTGCTTAACGAGCTTAAGATTCATAACTTTCAATTTTGTAACTTTTAAAATATGAAAATTGCGGAAAAAAAATATGAAAATTGCAATAAATTCTTCTGAAAAATGGCTCAAGTACAATTTGCCTGTTGTTCTTTGAACTTTTTCAATCACATCATTTATCTTTTGGTTTCTCACAGATAGATACCCTAAAATGCCAGAAATATTCTCATATGTTATTTTAAATATCCCCTCAACAAGTGATTAGTTGCACTTTCTTGATAACCTCATTGAGTTTGTAAGTTAACAACCGATGCATTTTCACAGCGAAAGAGGCTTGACTTTAGAGAAGCCATGGAGCTTGAAATAGAACGCCTTCAACTAAATCTTTCAGCTGCTGACAGGGATAGAGCTCTTTTGTCAGTTGGGATTGATCCTGCTTCAATAAACCCCAATCTTTTGCTTGGCGAATCTTACATGAACAGATTATGCAGAATTGCCAATTCGCTTGCATTGCTTGGGCAAGCTTCACTTGAAGACAGAATCACTGCTGCAATTGGTCTTGAGAATACCGATAATACCATCATCGATTTCTGGAATATAACTGGATTAAGGGAAAAATGCTTGGGCGGTATGTGTGAGGTGCATGCTGAAACTGAGGTTGCTGCAACTCCATTTTCAACAGTTTCATCAGCTTCCTCACAACTTAGTCTATTATGCTCTCAGTGTGAAAGGAAGGTCTGTAAGGTTTGTTGTGCTGGTAAAGGAGCTCTTCTTCTGATGAGTTATATCTCGAGAGATCCCCCAAGTTATGGTGGTGTTCAGAGTCAGGGTGGATCGAACCATGGTGGGCAAGTTGATGTCTCAACAAACAGATTGACGGCAATTGATGGTATTATCTGCAAAAGGTGTTGCAAAGGCACTGTGCTCGATGCGTTGATGTTGGACTATATCAGGGTCTTGACTAGCTTAAGAAGAAGTGCTCGTGCTGGTGATGCTGCTTATACAGCCTTGTATCAGGTGATGGGATCTTCCTTAAGGGATTATCCATCTGAAAGAAATAGATATTCTGATCCTAAGAGAGCTGTTATAGTTAAAAGGCAACTACTTAAAGGAGAGGAATCACTTGCTGAATTCCCTTTTGCCAGCTTGTTGCATTCGGTAATTTCTTGAATCTTTCATATTTGAGAGCTTTCCTTATGTTTTACCTTATTACAACTATTATCAGCTTTTGGTGCCTTCATTTTGAGGAGAATTTTTGTGAACTAAAAGTGGATCTTCTTTGAACAATATTTATGACTGACCAGCTTCTGTCAGCTGTCCAACTGCTGGAAATGTGGTTGATGTATGCTTTGGTATAAACCAAACAAAACCTTGAACAAATAACTCCTAAAACAAGCCTACTCGCAGCTGTCATTAATCTGAACTCACCAGACTGTCTCTCTAAAGCATAGTCATGCATGCTTTATGAGGCATTTTCTTTATCATGTCTAGATGAAGCTACTTTGAGGTGCTCGAGGCCTGGATCTCTCTCTTTCTCTCTCTAGCGAAAGTTTTGACTTTGGCCTAAACCAGTTTTCTTATCATAAACTATCCTGATGCCCCCGATTGTCTAAATTCCAGGTGGAAGTATTTTTAGATTTAAAGTAAAGTCCTCTTGGAAGTAACAGGGATTTATGTTTGGTATCCTGAAGCTTCTTTGAATAGCATCCAGATAAGTTTCCTCTCACTGATTAGAGGAAAAAGGACCCATCAATTGCTGAACTTTCAAGCTGAACATGTAACTCCAAGAATTCTCAATCCTAATAACTATCTGCATATGGGGCGGGAAAATAGCATAAAACTGAGGAGCTTTAATTCATTTGAGAGGACATGTTCATGCTTCCTAGAGCCTGTATCTGAGTGCTTGCAGCTTTGATTATGCTTTAGCTATTGTAGTGTATAGGAGTCATAATTTGTCCAATTTTTAATTTCAGCATTTAAAAAAAAGTCATATCTGAGCATGTCGTGTTCCTATTTTTTCTGTATGTGCTGTTGGCAAGAAGGTTGGGAAAGTAGTTCTGCTTCTAGATTCTATAGGTTGGCTTTTAAATGGCTTTTACTACCAAGCATTAGATGGTTAACATCCATAAGGCTTAGTTCGGAACAAAAAGCCCTCCAGCACCTCCAAGTTGTTTCATTTGGCATCTATGTTGTTTTACATCATTGGTCTTTACTTGTGTGTATTCTTAGGTCCCAACAGCAGTGGGTTCTGCCTCATCATTATCATTGCTTGCTCCACTCACTTTTGGATCACAGCATTCGTATTGGAAGGCTCCTGCCAGTGCTACCTCTGTTGAATTGGTCATTGCTCTTGGAACCCTTTCCGATGTCAGCGGAGTGATCATGCTCGTTAGTCCATGTGGCTATTCTGCAGCGGATGCTCCCAGTGTAAGTGAAGTTATAAGATGTAAATAATCTATTTCATGCGTCATAATCTGCGGGATTCCACTTGTTGGATATACCCTTTATCTGCCTGAATTGATATTTCATTTGTTGATGGATTAATCGTCCATATTTTCCCCTGAATCAAATTACATTTGTTGCATTGTCTGTAAACAAACAGTTGAAGTAACCAAAAAAAAATGTTAAAGAGAAATAATGTAGTGATTTTAATTTTTCCTGGGCTCCTGTGCCCTTCTTGAGAGGAAGCAGAGGAGATCAGCATAGGACATATAAGTCTCATGAGCAGACCCGATCAAGTGTTGTGGAAATGGGGTGGTCTAGTGCGGGAATTTTGGTACATCTGTTTGTGCTTAGATATGCTTTTAAGTTCTTGTGGGCTATGCTAATCATGCGAGGAATGATGTTATGAATATGCAATTGGTAAGACTGAAGTGAGCTTTCAGATGGAAGAGGACAGGATAACTTGTTTGATTTCACTCCCAAGTGGGTACTTTCCTCCGTCTCTTAAGGTACTATGTTAGCGAATGATTATGAGAATAAATCACTGTCTGATGAGTTCAGGAGTTTTGGCCCCACCAAGTAATGTCATGTCGTTAGTACATGAATAGAAGGTTTATTGCTTACTTTGGGTAGAACTTTTCTGATGGAATGACAGGTGCAAATCTGGGCTAGTAACAAGATACAAAAAGAAGAAAGATCGTGCATGGGAAAATGGGATATCCAGTCTCTTATAGCATCTTCCTCAGAATTCTATGGACAAGAAAAATTGGCTGGGGAGAACAAAGTACCCAGGCATATAAGATTTGCTTTCAGAAATCCTGTTCGATGCCGCATTATATGGATTAGTCTGCGCCTGCAGCGCCCCTGGTTCCTATTCTGTTAATGATCTCAATCTCTTATCGCTGGAAGAGAATCCCTTCTCACAGCTTAACCGGCGTGCTTCCTTTGGAGGCTCAACTGAAAGTGAACCCTGTATTCATGCCAGAAGAATCTTAGTCGTTGGAAGCATGGTAAAAAAAGAGACGGAGCTATCGCAAGGCTCTGACCAGATAAATTTGAGAAACTTAACGGACAGAGTTCCTCAGTTTAATAGGTTTAAGGTACTGCTGATTTCTGAGCATTTCTTTTACTCAGCTTCATGTCAAACTTCAAATCATGCAATTCACCGATGACCATATTATCCTTCAACTACTTTTTATAGGTTCCAATTGAGGCTGAGAGGCTCATGGACAACGATCTTACCTTGGAGCAGTACCTTTCTCCTCTCTCACCTTTGATTGCAGGATTTCGTTTAGATGCTTTTAGTGCAATTAAGCCACGGGTCACCCATTCGCCGCTTCCAGATGCATATACGCAGGATGCATTGTCATTAATGGACGAGAGATACATCTCTCCAGCTGTGCTACATATACAAGTTTCTGCCCTCCAGGTACCTTTAAAATTACCATTCCACACCCTTGATGTACACTTTCTTCTCCATTTCATGTGGCATGCTTCTGTGTCTTTTGTGCTTTAGTGTTCAGATTGGTCTATATTTTATGTATTTCCTTTTTTCATGCCTGTCTTGAATTTGTGTTCAATTTGTTTTTGTGCTTGTTTGGCTCAAAATATTCTTTAGGAATGTGTTCTGTCTGTCTGTCTCTGTCTCTGTCTCTCTCTATCTCTTGCACGCGTGCTTGCTGGGAGACAAAGATTTGGCAACAGCTTTTCAGATGGTGTCTTGCTTGTACTTTTGTGTACTTATATTTTCCTTTTATGGATCTACTTCCCCATTTGTTCCAGGACTCCCACAAAATGGTGACTGTAGGAGAATATCAGTTGCCCGAGGCGAAACCCGGCACAGCCATGTACTTCGACTTCCATAGAAAGATACAAGCACGCCGAGTGACATTTAGACTTCTTGGCGATGTCACCGCATTTGTTGATGACCCTGCCGAACAGGAAGACCCGAACTTTAGGACTTCCTTGGTGGCTGCTGGGTTGTCGTTGTCGAATAGAATAAAGTTGTATCATTATGATGCGGATCAATACGATAGGGGGAAGTGGCCCAACTTTTCAGCTGTTTGAGATTTTTGGTTTTGGTTGCAATTGGTGTTTTCTTTTTTGATGTTGTCCACCATATCTATTTTGTTGTAATACTAGGCCAGATTACGGGGTCACGTCTACTGTATGGTTTTTCTTGTATGAACTGAACGTAGTTACGGAAACATTTGTTGACGAAGAAAATTAAGTATTTTTTAGAGGAATGAGTGTTGGAGGCATGGCTTGTTTTTTCTGCTCGAGGAGCATCGAGTATGTTATAATACCTCTTCTGCTTTGGGTACTCCTACAATTTTCGAGGGTACGATAATTTTAGGATGGTGGATCGGCCTCTGAAGGGTTTGTGAGAACTCGTCTTTTGCTCTTTACTTCGGTCATTCGCCAATTGCTAGAATCATTATGGACGAGTTTAGTTTGATCAAGGATCATCTGCAGTGAAACTTGTATTAGTGTGATCCGACATCGTGTCTAGATGAAATCTATATACTGGGAGGTTTTTGGATAAATTGATAAACACCAAAGTTATGGATTTTTATTTATCCATCTTTAATTCGGCTTCTGTTTTGGGATTCTAAATGTTGTTGAGATATATTGAAGACAGTTGCGATAGACAAACAAAAAGAATGGCCTCCCTATAATTGAACAAGTCAGTGGGGTAATTTTTTTAAGGACGGGCAAATTTTGAACTTTTGTTTTGTAAATTCACTTTTCTAATATAACCTCTATTCCACTTTACGCCACAAGTAAGGGTTAACTTTGGAAAAGTTGAAAAAGTGAGGCAAATGGGTTATATAGATATTAATTTAAAATAAAGGTGGAAGCATTAATATTAAGCAAAGAAGAGTTTTTCAATAATTATTGATTTGCGTAGCAATTTTTTTTAATTAATTTGCAACATGAAAGCTCATTAGAAGTAATGCCTTTTTTTTTTTTGGAACGAAAGATGCGGTATTGGACGAGGCAATCACAAATCTTAGTTGGAAGAAAGATGAGTGAATAGTGCAAGAAAATAATTCATTGCAAGAAGAATGGTTAATCTCTTGCAATCTAGAGCCTAACGTGTCACTGTTAGAGGCTAACCTTAAAGAGTAGTTTGTTATTATTTATTTATGTGGATCAGCAACAAAAACCAAAAAAGAGCACGCACGTGTGCTTGTAAAAAAAAAACCAAAAGGAAGGTTTCAATTAGTTTGGAAAACAAATTTAAATAGTTATAAAATGAGATGAAACATTTTTAAGTCCAAGTTTTAGACGTGAAATATTTATTGGATCGATCGGTAAATTACTTCGACTGCTTAAATTACAATTGTACAATACGATTTTGTCCATCTTGTCATAAAATGTCATTGTAATTTGTGGATGTAAAAGCTTGGGCAAGAATGAAAATTTTGAGTAAAAAATCGAGGGCTGAAAAGTCTCAATATGTTATTATATATTCAATATAGTATAGTATAGTATAGTATAGTATGTCATAGAAAGATGCAATGTCGATGAAATTTGCGGGAACTTAACGAAGTTACCAAAATGACCTCACAGCATGCCTTCCATTTCACCAGCGACAAAGCCCTAGTTGCTGCCCAATCAATCTCAGCCGTCCATCTGGTTGCACAAGAGATCTTCCTAGGGTTTGCGATTGGAGCTGCTTTATAAACCCTCCCTTCCTCTACATCAGTCGGCCGTCGTCTCCTCCTCGCTCCTTCTCTCTCTCTCTACAGCTCCAAGCCTGCCGCGACAATGGTGAGTTCGAAAAACCCTTTGGTTCTCAGAAAGCTGTGTAAGATTTGCTCTGCTTCTTGTGGGTTTTCTGTTTCGTGCGCTGTAGTTGCTTCGGTTCCTCCGAAAAAAAGCTGAGGAAGTGGCTTCGAGCGTAGCTGGGATTGGTTGGTTTAAGGTTGAGTAAGGCCTTTTCGAGTGCGACGGATCCTATGTAGCGGCCGGCTGTAGATGACTGTTTCGTTGTTGTGAAGGCGTTTTCCTTTGGGTAGCTTGCTAGTTGCCGTCTCTTCTTAGCTCGGCGTAGAATGGATGTTCTTGTTCTTGCTCTTGTGGCAGCGGGTTTTGATAGATTCGCGACTGATCCGTTCGATTTGGCGTGCGTTTTGTGCGATTGGCGTCTTCTCTTGGTGCAATCTGATCTGGGGACGGCATTTGACGAGCTTTGTTCGATCGGAGGGGCGTAGCGAGTTTTAAAGATGGGTTTTTTCGAGTGAAATTCGCAGTGATGAGCCTTTTTGAAACCTTATTGGGATCTACGTGAAGTCGTTTACCGTGTTTGGTTCTCATTGTTTCATCGAACGTTCTGTTTCCGGTTCTTTCCGTACCTGATGTTACGTACCCCTGCACTGTGTATCAGGCATTTGTCAAGGCTCAAAAGAGCAAGGCTTACTTTAAGAGGTACCAAGTCAAGTACAAGAGAAGGAGAGGTATCGGATCAAGTCTTCAGCTGTGGAAGTTGCGTGTGATTAGCATAATTCGGCTGTTATTGAAATGTTCACCCTGTGTCTTTGCAGATGGGAAGACTGACTACAGGGCCAGAATTCGCCTGATTAATCAAGACAAAAACAAGTACAACACTCCCAAGTATCGCCTTGTGGTGCGCTTTGTATCCTATAATGCGGTTGTCGCTTTTCATTGGTGGGTTTATTGTAGGAAATATAGTGGCTATAAAGTCAACCAGAGACCTCAAAGACATGCATTTTCTAACTGGGATGTGCCTCTGATGTGAAAAGTTTTTGGTGTACTGGAGATTTCATGAAAAGTTTTCAGTTAAAGGAATAAAATGGTGTGTTTTTTTTCTGTCTCGTACATAGAGGATTTGGAACCTTAACCTTTTTGTAGTCCAATAAGTATATTGTTGCGCAAATAGTATCTGCTAGCATTGCTGGAGATCTTGTACTGGCTTCAGCTTATTCCTGCGAGCTGCCTCGCTATGGGCTTGAAGTTGGTCTGACAAACTATGCAGCTGGTATGTCCTTGTTTGTTTTAGTTCTGCTCTCTCTTCCTTTATCTGATACACACATACTCATTCCCTACTGGCACATAAGCTTGTTTGGCTCTTTTATCAGTATATACATATTCTGGCCTCTTTGGCTGAATCTTTCCATCTTTTTAATGGATTAGCATATTGCACCGGACTCCTCTTGGCTCGTCGGGTTTTGAAAATGCTTGAAATGGACCAAGAATATGAGGGCAATGTTGAGGTATATCTATTACTCATGATTAACCATTTTCTTGATGAACCATTTTGGCTTAAGTAAGTTCCATTTTGTCATTCTCAGGCAACTGGAGAGGATTTCTCTGTTGAGCCTGCTGAGACCAGGAGGCCATTCCGAGCTCTTCTTGATGTTGGTCTTGTGAGAACGACAACTGGAAACCGTGTTTTTGGTGCGCTTAAGGTATGATAATTGTTTCCAGAACCTGTAGCTTCTTGTGAACGTAGTATGTCGACAGAAAAGCATCATTCTATAAGCACCAGATTGTATGTGTGGAAATATTCACGTACATCTTCTTCTTCAGGGAGCATTGGATGGTGGTTTGGATATTCCACACAGTGAAAAGAGATTTGCTGGTTTCTCAAAGGACAGCAAGCAGCTCGATGCAGATGTTCACCGCAAGTACATCTATGGTGGGCATGTTGCTGCTTACATGAGGGTAACTTGTGCTTTTGTGCGATTCTGATGTTCTATCCCTTCATTCTCCTCCCTGTTCTGAAGGCGAGCCGAATTTCTCTGGTATGTTTGCATGTTTATGCAGACATTGATGGAAGATGAACCTGAGAAGTATCAGACTCACTTCAGTGAGTACATCAAGAGGGGACTTGAGGCGGATGACCTTGAAGGGTTATACAAGAAAGTTCACGCTGCTATTCGTGCGGATCCTTCTATAAAGAAAACTGAGAAGGAACCACCTAAGGAACATAAGAGGTCGGGGTATCTATATGCTGACAAAAAAAATAACTGTGCTACTTTGCATAATGTTGTGGGCGTTGTGCTGATTAATTCTTTTCTTGTGCCTAAAGTTTGCTAGTTTTTAAAATCTCGAGGATGTTTATAATTAATTTATCTTTTTCACTTAATTAAGGACCTTTTTGCCTTGCGAGGATGCTTTTTCTCACTCTGTATTTAGAAAAATTTCTTGCCATGTTTTGTTTATTGTGTTAATATAATGGAATTGCCTTGATGGTTTGTTTTGGTTTCCGTGAGAGAGGCATTTGAAATCATTGGCGTCTGCTTGTTCATTTGTCTTGATCTTGAAGTTCTCAGTTAAGTATATATATACTCCGAATGGATCCGTGTACTGACAGGCTGGTCATCTTTTCTTGCCAGATTCAATTTGAGGAAGTTGACATACGAGGAAAGGAAGGCCAAGTTGATCGAACGACTTAATGCCCTGAATTCAGCTGCCGGAGTCGACGACGAGGATGAAGATGACGACGAGTGAATGTGTTCCATAATGGACCTGAAGCTTTGAGAGAGATTTATTTTTGCCCCTTAGTCACTCAGCCTTTTAGGGTTTTGCTCCCTGTTCTCTTTTTGTTTACCGTTACCATTTGCAGGTCGGGACGTTTCTGAAACATAATATCATCTCTTATTTGAGAAGTTAGCTTGGTATGGACCTTATTTCTTGTTTCGACTCTAATGTTAATGTGCGATTAGCAGAGTTTGTTGTTGCCATCACTATGGCCGACGGCCAATTTCTCTGAGTACCCTGTGCTTTTACAATTACATATATCTGGACGGGGTAGTGCTATAACGTTGTTTTGGTTCTTAGAACTTTCATTAAATGTGCATGTATATAACTTGATTTAATGTATCCAAAATAAATTGGCTATGTCGTGTCGCGATGTGCAACGTAAGAATATAAAACATGCTTACTAGTTCCAGAAATAGATGAATGTATCAATTAAGTGAGAGGTCTCGTATGGGCTTCTTGTCAATGTGGCATTGGATTTTCGTTGAGCTGGGTACTCCCTTGTCTATCGTATGACCCTGGTTCAGGGGCGGCGGCATGTGACCCGACACGATTTAAACTCGAAATTAAGCCTCTTGACTTGTATTGTTGCACAATTAGGCTTTCCATTTCCTTTTCTTGTTTTCTTGAAGGATTATTTATCGGATCTATTAGTAACGTAAGAAATAATTCGCACTCAAATTGTTGTTGATTAAATTGCTATCAATATATGCACATGTTGCACGAGAAAAAAGCTATTCACACTAATAGAAAGAGGTGAAAATGGAACAAATGGTCTTTGGAATTTGGTTCAATATGCGATGTGATTCATGAATTTTTAATTTGTTTAATATGGTTCATAAATTTCAGATCAATGTGTAATATGATTTATGGACTTTTGGTACATGTTCAATTAAATTACTAAATTATATGAAAATATTTAATATTATAATCATTTTGAACAAATTGATAGTTCATGGATCATACTGCATATTTGGCTAAAATTCAGGAATCATATTGATTAAATTAAAAGTTTAGAAATTATTTATGTCATTATTTAAAAAAAAAAGAGATTGCAAAACTCCTTTTATTTTATTTTATTTACCATCGTATATTCTAATTATTAAACTTGATTAAATTAATGTTTAGGAGATCAAATTCGCACAACGAGCACCAAAAGGACCAAAAGGACCAATGTTATTAAATTAAAAGTTTGGAAGCTGAAGGTTGGTTCCTTGTCAGTCCCAGCGCGGCGCTCGCGATTCATTTCCGTCTTCCTCGGAGAAGAAGAGAGATGCTGGGTCGATGCTCGATGCCTCCATCGTCGAGCGACGTTCAGTCGTTGCAGAGCTTGAGCGGGATTCGTCATCTCGCGGAATCGCGTCGCTTCAAGGTAGTGGATGATGTTCTCGGTACAGCATTTGCGAAAATTTCTTTCTTTTGGACTGATTATGTTGTGGGTCTTCTTGTTTTTCCGAGAAATCGTCGAGAGCATTGCATCTCTTCTTGTGCTGTTTGGATTGGATGAGTCCGGCGACAACTGCATTGCACTTGCACTTCTCATGAGATGACGAGAGAACAAAGATATGGGCGAGTCCTATTCAATTTGTTTTTGGGTCAAAACTGGTAGAAGCATCATCGTCATATGTGTGATCATCTGTGGCGAATTTGACTCGCCAGCATGTGTTTGTCAAGAATCGTGATGGAACTGTTGATCGGGCAGAGCAAAGATGGAAATTGAAAGGAGGGAGGGAGGGGAATGCTGTTGCAATGTAATCTGAAGGGTGTGTTATCCTCCCTCAACTCAACCCGTTCTTGCTCTCCGAATGTTGGAAAACAAGAAGGGCTCAATCATGAGCTCGTAACAAGCTCGTTAATTGATATTCCCGTCTGCACGCAATCTTCGGTTCCTTTTTAGCTTAGTACACATGCGCTAGGTCCGACCTGCTCGGCCGCAATTGCCGCGTCAGCAGCACCATTCATCAGCTTTTCTTGGCTGCTAACAATCTTAGAAATTGTATCCTGACTCATATAGTCATCTCATTCCTTTAAAGGGGGGTGGGGCTTAGGCCACTTGAGCACTGCTTCGACTTTTGATGTTTCTGTGAAACTGAAAGTGGAGAAATTTACGTTGCACCGATTGTCCCCTTGTGTGAGTCCGAATTTATGACTAGATCTTAGCTTGGGGGGTAATGGTTTCTAAGTGCCTCAAGTTTCAAGCACCCTCTTTATGCGTCCGGGATTGTCGTTATAGTCTTTTTTGTATGCCGGTATATCCTAGATGAAAGCAAAACTTTTCCAAGTTAAGCAGCAAATCTCATGCAAACAATTAAGTATTAATTCATCAATGGAATTGCTTTTGAAAAGGATTGGCAAGTTGAAGTCAACCAAACCATTTATGAGTTATCTATTGCATGCTTTTCTCGTGCATTTCATTTGATTACCCGACTCTTGCATACTGGTGAAGATTGAGGTCCTCGCAATTGATTTGGGTCACTACACTTGCATATGAAAGTCTCATTGGCTTTTGCAATGATCTCCTTAGGCCTGGTTCTTGGATCAATTTGGTGTCCTTCATGATGGCAAACAGCCCTATCCTGGAGCAATTTCAACTTGTATGTTTTCATCTTCTTTTTTTGGTATAGCGATATGCCATTAGTCAGCTGATAGCAGTTGTTAAAAACTTTTATTTTTGGCTGACAGTGGAAAAACTAGCATGTAGTGGTGCGAAGATGGTGATCATAAGTAATTCCTCTAGGCGTGCATCGACAACCATGGAAAAGATGAAGCACCTTGGATTTGATCCTTCTCTCTTTGTGGGAACCATCACCAGCGGAGAACTCACGTATCAGTACTTGAAGAGGTCTGTTATCCTCTTCTGTTACTTTATATTTGTGGACTCCAATTGTATGACTAGTGGAATATTATCATTTTCAGAATTTAAGTTTTGCATATATATGGAATCTGATAGATAAGTTTCTAATGTTGACAATAGACCTCCAACATTATTACTAAATGTTCTGAAACATATGTCTTGAGCACATTAATACTGAACTTTGTCATAATGACTATTTGGATGGTAAAAAGTTGATTACTTTAGCCTGCAGTTTTCTCTGTTGATTGTAATTTCTAGATGTTTTAATTCCTTCTGTTCTTTTTTTTCAATTCATGAGATAAAATCAACGTCTGAGAAATATTTGTACCATTTATCTGACTTATCTTTCACATAAATAACTAGTCATCTACGAATGACTACGATTTGTTTCTTCTAATCATAATCGACAAAGTTCCACAAAATCATTGTAAATTCAATTAGTTTTATCTCAAATTGACTAAGAGGACTTCTTTGGGATCACCATCACTCACTCACTCTCTCTCTCTCTCTCTCTCTCTCTCTGTGTATGAACATTAATGTCCTATTTGTCCATGGTATTGTATAATACTTTCTTTGAAAGCTTACTCCTGTTCTCAAACTCATAGGAAATTGTTTCCTGAAATAGGAGAGATGATGCTTGGTTTGCTGCCCTTGGGACATCATGCATTCATATGACCTGGAGTGACCGGGGCGCGATATCTCTGGAGGTTTAGAAACATGGTTGCTTCAGCATCCTTTGCACACCCCAAGCAATACAGAGAATTTCATGAGTGCAGCTCTTCTTCTTATATGTTTCATTCACAATAAATAAAAAATGAGAAAATTCTATACTTCAATAAGATTCGAGGCCCGAGGAATTATTATTTATTTAACCATAATTCAAAAAGCCCATACTATGAGTGCATCACTGGACATTGGACACTTTTCTAAACATGTGGTAAGTTTAAACATGATTTCTTGTTTTAGGGCTTAGGCTTGAAAGTTGTGGAGAATGTTGCAGAAGCAGAGTTTATTTTGGCTCACGGCACTGAAGCTTTGGGTCAGGCTTCAGGTTCAGTAAGACCTATGAAATTAGAGGATCTTGAGAAAATATTAGAGCAATGTGCAGCTAAAAGAATTCCTATGGTGGTAGCCAATCCTGATTTTGTGACAGTTGAGGCTAGATCCTTGCTTGTAATGCCCGGTAAGATGATAATGAAATTCTTTTCCGGCATATGAAACTCTTTGACGTATGTGGATTCGTTTTCTGGGTGCTATCCTTGAAGTTGTCTTTTTAAGCTTAGATATGGTGCTTGAATCTATGTGTTTCGGTCACTTACTTTCAAATACATGAACAATCATTTTTAGTGCAGTGAATCTTTCACCCCAATGACTGGAACCCATAAGTCAGGGTTTGTGGTGCATGCACTTATATCTGAGTATTTAAAAGACTTATTGACTTTTATGATACTTAACTTGGGAATTGAGTGCTCTATGTTATTGAGTTCCTTCCAATTATAATAGCTCACATGTAGCTATAGTTTGCAGTCAGCAAATTAAGCTATTAACTGAAGGATGTAATGGTCTGTACCTTATGTAGTGTGAGATGATCGTTTATTATTTTCCATTAGTTATGGATTCACTTCTTCTGCATGTAGGACTTTCATTATATAAGCATTTAGGTGGGGTAACTAATATTTATTTTGTCAGGTACATTGGCATCCAAATATGAGAAGCTTGGAGGTGAAGTCAAATGGATGGGGAAGCCTGGGAAGGTGAGATTGTCTTTTGGTGTTGTTGTCACTAGCATCCTTTATCCACTTTAAAGGACAAATAATGTATGATCATTTGAAGTGGACTCCTAGGTGCAGACTTAGTGCTTCAAAAAAGCTGTAGTTTGGGTGCATGCATGTATGCATGTTCACAGATGTGAGCTACATGTGACGTTAATGAGATTACGACTTGATACCATTCAGCAGCTGTGTTTCAGAACTGCATTCCCGAGTGGGGGAAGAACCTGCAGAGATATAGCTTTTATTGTGTTTTATAGATCCATTTGGCATAGGGGTGTTCATTTCACATAATTCTTCCGTGTCTTCCTTTGGTTTTGCCAATTAAGAAGCGTAATAATGTGTCATAAACTGTATCCTCAAGGAACTGTTAGATTTTAGGAACTAACCTTGGTTAGGGTCACACTCAATGATGTTCTCTGTGTCAATCTCTAGGATAAATTTTTCTTTGTTTTCACCATCTACTTTATCATGATCGCTAATGTTGTAGAATGTCGCATTCCTGTTGAACCAGATTATCTATGAAGCAGCTATGAAGATGGCCGACGCAGATGCTTCTGATTCTATAGCAGTAGGAGATTCTCTCCACCATGACATTAAGGGTGCGAATGCAGTTGGAATCCAATCAGCTTTCATCACGTGTGGAATACACGCCTCTGAACTTGGACTTGACAGTTTTGCAGAAGTTGCGGATACATCTCGTGTAGTGGCTTTAGCATCCAAATATAGTTCTTGTCCATCATACGTGTTGCCTTCATTTACCTGGTAGAGTACATTCCGGTGAGTCTATTCATGGTATAATTATTTTGAGTAGATAATTTTTATAGAAAATTATTCACTTTCAGAGGGCACAACTATTAGAAAGTATTTGTAAGGGAATGAGAAGAGAATGACTCTAATTTTCCTGGAGACTACTTTTGAACAATGGATTGTATCTTTTTGCCATCCAGTGTCCATCGACACGATTGTTGCATCAAATGACAGACTTGGGTTCTTACTACTTGTTTGGTTCGCTTGATAGCGAATTCATTCCCAGTCTATTCCAAATAAAACTGTTATTGGAAATTATTCTGCTGGACTTTTTGAACAACATCAGTAATAACAGTAGCATCTACATGACGCACCATCCTGCGGATGCAAGGGCTGTCACTGGTTGCCCCGTTGGGCCATTTCTCACCCAAGACAGAACTTCTTGAAGAGCTCAAAAGGTGAGACTACCCTCGCCCTGACATCCAAACAAGCTCAGATGGTAATGGTGATATTAATAAAGCATAGACTGCAAGAAGATATTTTTAGGGAGAACTTGGGACTTCATTGCCATAGCATTTCGCATGTCATAAAGACAACAGAATGTACTGCTATGAAATATCTATTGCTAGTTTAATAAGAAACCAGCGGACGGGCAGACCCGATGCATTTGCATCCTAAAAAATAATTGTGTAAATGCATTTTTTTTAATAATCTAGGACATGAGCGTAAAGATCTGGCTATTTACAGGTCCATGAAACATCCTTCATGTCTCATATAAGTCCGAGTCTTTAATCATACGGGTAGTTTTGACTTAGAGCAATTTGCATGCAGGTTTTAAAGCGCCAATGATTCCAATAAATGATGTACAAACTAACGTCTTCTCTTAGCCCTTATACGAGGCCTTTTTAGAAGTCTCGATCTGGGTAAAAGGTAGTTCGTTGGGTCTTTCTTCCTCGTTTTTGCATTACTTTGCAGATATTGCAGCAGAAAAGGAGCAGTCTCACTGAACATCATCAATTCACCTCCATTTTCTGAAAGAAATGCATGGCATATATAAAGAGAAAATGAAATTCAACAAACTTAAAAAATGCTTGAATGTCCATAACCGGTGCAACGTAAAGTTGTGCACCCAATCATCCATGTCAGAAAACTACGACTGCAAGACTCAAATTACCTTTCAGAACTTTCCAACTTTCACGTTCGCAAATATCCACACAAAGATACGTTATAACCGAACATATTGATTTCAATAAGTTTTTGCTTGAGGATTCCTCAAGAGTCTAAAAGAGAAACAACGAACTTAGTTACCCGGTTCAAAACTTGATTGGTTTTTGGTTCCACCTAGAACTTTTCCCGAGTAGAATCGACTAGTTCAGAGCCTCGAATCGGAACTGAACCGATCAAGGCCTGTTCCCAGCTTTAAGAAACTGGAACTGAACTGATTTTCATGTGAACCGGTCTTGGACTGGCCAAGTAAGGTTGGCTCCCAAGTTGAATTGGCCGATTGCTTACCTCTACTGTCTAGCTATTAATTACAAATTCGGATATTGTTAATTTAACATTCTAAAGTTGGCAAAATCATCTAGGGTCTAACTCAATTTTCTCGAGCATACCAGAAATGAAGAGCTTTTAATCCTCTCTCTCAAGTAATCAAATTGGTTTAATGAAATCAAATCACACCAGATAGGGGAAAAATTGCATATGACAATGATAAAACTGTTGACGAATTAGAAGAAAAGTTGACGTCTCTGAATTAGAAGACTAAGTGATGATATTTTCAGCTCTAAATTTTGCTCTCTTGAACAAGACCGAGGTTTTGTTGAACTAGGTCGTTCGAAACGATTCTTGCAATTTGAGACCTCATCCATTCCTCCATCGAAAAACGTCAATATCTAGGAATTGCCATTCTATGTACCTTCATACGTTCTCCTAGGGAGGACTTTGTTTTCGCATCCAAATCAGGTACTTAACTACTCATCCTATGTCTCGAGGGTTAAGGATAACGTACATGCGGGGGTAATATGATTGAATACCGTATTAAGTTATTTTCTAGTGATGGTTAAACACTATTTGCAATTGAAAGGTCTATTATATAGGAAATTTTAAACAACTGCCACTAAATTTTAAATATCACATATGAACTTTTACGAGGTACATCGTTAGGGTAAAATATTTTTCGCACAGACAGTCATAAAGCAGAAAATTTAGAACATCCTACTTGTGCAATGATTTTCCCATACCATCGCCATACATTACGTGGATTTTGTCGACAAGTGCTCCAAATAAGGAAAATTGGTCACTAAAGGAGTCAATGCATCGTCTCTTCCATATTATGTGTGAATTCTGCATCGAAAATTAAAATATTTCCTTACGAAATATGATTAATGAGCGCCCGAAGGGCACGGTTAATAAGACCCATATAATATTCCTCTAACAATCAACCAAAAATACACGAAAGTACTTCGTTTGGACCATTCTCACATTAGAGAGGATGTGAGATTATTGATTATTGAATTAAGATATTCTGTGGTCGTTAGGTTTTCGGTGATGATTGAACACTCAATTGGAAGGTTAAGATAGGGCATTTACAGCATCCGCCACTAAAAATATCTCAGAAACAAGAAGGAAAATGTGAGATGTATTGAGAATTGTTGGGGTGTGGTTCAAACTCCTAGCGACAGTTGCATAACACGGGGGTCCCGCTTTGTCTTGTGATTGAGAGATGTAACAGAAAGATACGAGGTGCTAATTATAGTGAAATTCTCAGTTTGATATAACCCTAGTTTGAGGGTGAATCAGAATAAAACTTTGCATCTCAAATTCCCTTTCTCACTTTTGCTGTCTATTTTTTTTTTTTTGTGATTGTGCGATATATCCTAACAAGAATTTCACGCAAAAATTCTTTGTTTAGATCATTCTCACAGCAGAAAAAACTGACTGATGAATATCTGCACTTCATGGGACCGAAAGTGTCTTTTATTCAAACGCATGAACATCATTATTCTTTACGATAAATTTAACTTAGAAGCAATATCAGTCTCTTCTCAACGTACCAAATGAGTTCTTACACAAGGAATCCCATGCGAGGACCAAATGTTAGAGACTGTGTGGCTAAGAGAAATTGGAGAAGTAGTAATTGACATCCGGAGATGGAGCAGAAACGCAGCAGTTCTTCTTCTTCGGATGACGACCAAGCATCGCGACCAAGGCTGGATCTACATGATGGGACATCCCGATTCCTCTCTGATTTCGTTCACCACCATCTCTCCGATTTCGATCACCACGGTTGCCCCCACGTTCCAAACGTTAATGACTTCTTTCAGAACTTGCAGGGGTTCTTTGATCATGCCCTGAAAAGTTAAGCAATGCGCATGCACTTTAGATCAGTCCAATAGATTTGGAATTGGCAATGCACCGCAGCAGGTCAAATTAAGACTCGGGACAAAATTTTCATACGGTGTTCTGAGAGAGAGATCTAGATCTTACTGGGTTAAAAGGAACTTTTGGGACGTTGGTTGGTTGCATAACCTACGATTAGAAGTATGTCATCCAAGCACACAACACGATTCATCTCTGAGCTACTTCGTCGTTGATATCAGAGAGAGAGAGAGAGAGAGAGAGAGAGAGAGACTGGGTCAACATTAACTTCTCTGACAGTGGTTGCTTGCCAAACCTGTGATGAGAAGTACGTCATCCGACTATCCGAGCACACAACACGACTCACAATGAACTACAAAAGGAACTTTCTAATAAACATAACATAATACATTAAATACTCTTGGCACGAGAGGACGAATGTCATGCGTACGTTTGAATTTCAAAAGAAACCAATTGATTTGCTTCCGAAAAATAGCCTTACAAAACACGTGACCTTCGTCCACCGTTTGTGTACAGAATAAGGTCGCTCCCGCAAGATCTTTTTTACACTGGCAGTGTGTCAACCTAAATATCGAATCATCCGAAGATGTTAGAAGATGGGTTTACCTGATCAAACGGTGGACGAAGGTTTTGTCCATATTTTTCATTGTTAAACATGTAGAAAAGGGTGATAACCTCGTCGAAGTCGAGAACGCCACCGCCGTCCTTATCCAAGTCAACAAAGACTGAGAAGAAGTCATCCTTGTAGAGCCCGTTTTGGCGTAGGAACGCCGTGAACTCATGGACGCTTATGCTTCCATTCCCATCCTTGTCTATTGCTTGGAATTAAGAATTGCCATGCCACCTGCTTCTGCTCCTTTGTCCTCCTCTTGTAATCATCCATGGCTTCCCTCCTATTCTCCTCCATGTTCATCTCTCCCTCTTTTTCTCTGCCTTGTGTGATTTGTGTGTTTTAATGCCACTATGTACGACCCTTTATATAGTGTGTGGTTTGGGGTTTCCAGTTAATATGTCAATATGATTTACAGAAAAACGAGCGTCAACTTTGCAGCAAAGTTGGCGACGAGGCCCACATGCTCTTAGACAATTCATATGACCCAAAGAAGAACTAATATACATGAGGTATGCTCATCAACTTGAACAATTTGCATAGAGGGCCTGATTTGATTTGATTTCCGTGTGATTCAAGCTTTCGTATTGATTAAAGATGTTCAACAGGAGGAAGATCTTTGGTACATTGGCACTTCAGGCTCGTGTACAAACTTAGGTAGACGATATCATGGTACATAGAGTTTCAATGGGTCTTGTGTAAGTATATGCACATTTCTTCTTCCACACTTTGGAATGGGAAGCTTTTTGATGGTATAGACCTATGATTGGTTTCGTCATGCCGTTTTAAGTCAGTTTGGTGTACAGATTTTGTAATCAATCTTGCGTTTCTAAATCTTATCATCCCGTGTTTCATTCGACAAGCATGTGAGAGGAAATATTAAGAGCTCTATAGACGGTCTAAACACAGGTGTTGGGAGGATTCTAGCTATATAAGTTATCTTGATATTGAGGTTCCATTTATTTCACAAAAAAATAAATGATTTGGGAAACATTTTTTTTAAAAAGCTAACGAAAATGAATGAATGAAAATTATTGTCAATGTCCATGAAAATGTTTAGACAAAAATTGTTTTTAATAACGAAAATACTTTCCGTTAGTTAATTATTTCAAGCGATACAAGCGATCATTATTAAGAAAATATTTTTCAAATCATTCATTTTTTACTAAACTAATGGAATCTTAACGTTTTCAAGATATTCTTTATCATGATGATTGGTGAGTATTATAAACTTTGGAGACTTCCACCCACTTAATTATTGGATTCATTATGTAAACACTTCAGAATATTAAATATTAAATGATGATTTCATTTGACAAACTGTTTTTTATTTATAACAGTTGTTAATGATCCCACAAAATATGTAATTTTCACGTGCATATGGCCGCGGGAGCCGGCGACATGTCCATGCTCCAAAAGAGGAATACTTCACGAGGTGAACGGATCAATTACGTCACTTTTGTGATGAGTGCTGTGCCAACCATTAATGACTTGTTTGCTGAGCAAAGATGAATAATTGAGAATCTCTCTTTTGGCCAGCCTTCCTTATCAAATCAATATCTTAGGGACGTTGACTTTACATGGTTTCAAGTTGGCACGACGACTATACTTTGCAATGACATTGTGATTTGGTTTCCCAACAAACCGACACCCATTGATGTCGCACTTCCATTTTCATCTTTCAAATTGCTAACACCGCAAGACAAGATTTTTAAGAATGATTACGAGAATAGAGTAAGGTTAATAAGGATCTATATATATGCAAGGCCCATTGAAAATCCATATTTGCTTTGTAGAACTGGGGATACATGTGAATACTGGCGTGAAGGGATAGTTATCTAATCAGTCCTAAACCTATTATATGAATGCCAATTCAGTCCTAAACTTTTCAATTTTCCTAGTCCTAAATTTTTGCTCGAAATTTTGATTTAATAGTTCTTTTGACAAATTGCTGTTGGAAATTGTTGACATGGTGATCCACAAATTGTCCACGTTAAAGTATCATATTGGACGACTGACGATGATTGGACGCCACGCAGCGATTTGCGGTGACAATTGGCCGGAAATATTATATTGGAATTTCGCGCAAAAGTTTAAGACTAAATTGTCAAAATTGAAAAGTCGAGTATTGAATTAGCATTTATACAATAGATTTATGATTGATTGGGTAATCATCCCCAAGCCCGAACTTAGAATGTAATTCCAACCATTCATGCTATGAAAAACTCGGTTAAACATATGTTAATCTACTAAACTTGTAAATTTTGAAGTTCTTTCATGTTCATAAAAAAGCTCAAAGTAAATCAGAGTGGTCTAAGATTGACACCAATTAATGTAGAATAAATATGTAAGGGAAGGCAAAGAAGAGGAGGGTGCGAAGATTGGCCATGCACCTACATAATAGTTTAAAGGGGATAGGACACTGCAAGGGTCTAAACCTTTGCTCATTCTACAATCAAGTATCAGCTTTTTTATTTTATCGGTTTATAAGATATCTCGACTTTTCAAATGTGGCTCAATGTGAGGCTTTCGTGCCATTTCAACTAATTTTCGCTTTTGTGCAGGAGGGTCTGATTAGGTTCATGGAAATCACAAAGAACATGATCCCGAATATAAAGGAAACTGTAATTTATGGGAACAATGATCTTAGAGATAAGCAAGTAGTATCTCGCCAGGTTAGCACTGTTGTTGGTGCTAGGGCATTTCCAGTAAAGCCACTAAAGGGTACTACTCAAATTTCACAAATTGCATGCAAACTACTCTCTGGGCAATGGCACTTGTACCGGTTAAACATCCAAATTAATCATTCATGAGACTTGCAGAATGTTTTAAGAACCTTCGTCTAGTTGGATTTATGCACTTTCATTCTTAAGTTATTCATGAAAAGATAAGCAAATAAAATAAAATGCAAATGGGGCGGGGGAGAAGGAAGGTTTCATCTAATCAAGTTTGAAAACCAAGACTGTGGGGTTCAGTTTGGTTCCTGATCTGCAAGATATGAACTTGTCTAACGATCATTCGTATATGGTCTATTGCCTACAAGTACAAAAAACGTCCTCAAGGACCTTGTTCAAGTTGATGGGGCACATTTTGGTTCCTCTTTAGGATCATCTATATAGTCTAACACCAAATGGACCTAACTAACCTTTTCCTATATATGTATATCAAGTGTAACACGTACATTACAACAACACACACACACAAACCCGACATGGACGAGATTCGGAGAGAAGCCATGAACGAATACAAGCAGAGGACGAAGGAGCAAAAACAACAGGCATGGGATTTTTTCAAAGCAATGGACAGCGACGGGAATGGGAGCATAAGCATCCACGAGTTTGTGGCATTCCTTCGACAGAACGGGCTGTACAACAATAACTTCTACGGGCTATTCGTAGAGCTCGACAAGGACCACAATGGCACTCTCGACTACGAGGAACTCATCGCCCTTTTTTTCATATTCAACCGCAGCATGTACAGAGATCTCTTTGCAGCAACATCATCCAATGCCGACACTCATCAGGTAGAACCCTAATTGATAATAAGCGCAGTTTTTTTCACTCAACATATATCGAATTGTGTCATTGCTCCAACAGGCAAAAGTTAGTTGGTGGACCGTGCGCATCTGCTCTGAGTCCACACCTTTAGCCATGAAACGTCGCACAACCCGTTTAAGATTAGTGCAAATCCACCTGATTTAGTGCCACTCGGCACATGTATTTACCCTCTCGGGCTGGGGGCTCAGGGACGTAGAAAGTGCTTAAGAAACAAGATAGAGGAAAGATTAAAAAAAGACGATGATCAACTCTCTATATATTGCAAAGTTTGCTAGGAGGACGACTGTACTGAAGCATGAAATCCTTAAAGAATAGCAGACCTACTCATGGGCGAGGCGGCCTTCTAGCCCCTCGCACTGGTCTGCTCAGCGCTGGACAGCTTAGGAAGAATACTATGGATGGGCTTAGCCAATGACTTGTGAATCCTAGTGGCGGCTTGTCCAGTGTGACGGCCGCGGTGGTAGTTGCGCTTTGCGCTGGATGGGACGGCCATCTTTGTCGGGGTGGTGAATCAAAGGAGAGAAAGAAAGCATTCCTAGGGTTTTATGTTACTCTTTCTATAGGCACAAGTATGCTTCGTCTTTCAAAGCTCTCTTCTACACGTATATAGCTAGAATCGTTCCCGAATCATCGTTTGACTTAGAAACTCTTTTTTTATGCAGGACACCAAAGATGAAAGTACTTCTATCCAACTAAGATCTCTCTCTCTCCCTCCAAAACCACCATACTTATGAGCATAGTTACCTTCGAATGATTCAATTACAAGAATCATCACAAGAGGTTTGAGTTTCATGGATTGTCTCATTAGCTAAGTGGATATGAGATATGATATAATTTGGATTCACAAATTTTAAAGATTATCAGTTGTCACGATTCTAATTTTTGTTCATGGATAATTGCAAAGTCAAAGTCACGTTATTGAAATTTCAAGACAAAAGTGGTGGACCTAATCCAAATGAACTTCTTGACCTTTTGATCAAGGTTTGCAACGTTAGCGTGAATATCATTGATGTAGCTACGTCAGGTGGATGTCCCCTTATGTATCTGGAGGAGGTACATTTGCCGACGGTCACGTCACATGATAGGGACGAGTGGTGTAATCAGTTGATTGAAAAAGGAATGTCTCAAAATTTATACTTAAAAGTTCATTGACATGCACATTACATATATAATGTGATTGGTCAGTCGTACCACATAAGCTACGTGACCAATACATTAAATGCTTTATCTATGTAGGCGACATGTATTATGGTTTGACGGTCTCAGATTCATCTTCGCTTCCTCCTTGCAAATGGTGTTATAATGTTGATGCTATCTTGAATAATTGGATTAAATACAGGGTATTTAGTTGCTTGGCATAAGGCTATGTATACTTTATTACGCGGCAGATATTATCAACAAAAGGTCATTTATATTTGCATTTTTACACGACACAACCACAATATGAAAAATCAAGCAATTATCGAAATCAATGATAAAGCATGTATTTTGTACCGAGTGCGTGGTAGAATATTCATGTGATTCAACATAATAGAAATTTAATCAATGCTAAAAAGATACGCAAACGATGTGATTGAAGAATATGATTGGACGTCGGATCATTATAGTATGAATTATCTATAAATATTTCTTGGTTAATATAGTTGTCATACATTTCTATTGATGGTCCATCAACATGGCCAATGAAATCCCTTTTCCACCCCTAATGATTCACTATCTCCATGATCTGCACATTCACTCTCTCTCCCTCTCTCTCAACTATATCTCTCTCATCAATAGAAATAGCATCACTTGATCTATCAGCTGCATGTGACAAATATTAATGAAAGTAAACAAGTGGAGGCAGCGACCATCACTAGAGCTCGATCCATCCCTCGCCGCAACAATCATCCGATTCATGTCGGAGAAGGAGACTATAGTGTCCTAATAGAGATGATCAATCAAGTGCTTAAACGAGCTTCAATCATGATCCAAAAACATATGGGAACAACAAACCTACAAGTAAACGAATCGTTAGTCATAATTAGTCATAATCGTTGATCTTTCCATCCCCTTTTAGTGCATCTTCAAGTTCACTGACATCGACATACCGTTCACAACAAATAATGGATAAGATAAAATATGAAAGTATTTGGTTTTATTATTGCAATTCACAAAACAGTGAACGAGAAATAACAAAATCCGTAAATTTTATATTCCATCCTATTTTGTTCTATTCCGACTAGAAATCCGGACAAGCAGACACATTTCTAACGTACACGCTAAATCCTCAATCGTATCAACTCCATCATCACCCAAAAAATTAAAATGAGATGACTATCCAAATAGCGGGTCCCACTCTCCCTTTTCCTGTATCTGCTCATCCTGCGGAGACCTTTGTATGCCTTTCTTGTTGATCGACATCATCACAAGACGACGACGGCTTCCCTCTTATGTAAGGGCACTTGCTGAATGTCCCTGTCGAAATTCCCGGATTTGTCTCTCTTCTCGCTCATATCTGCCACTCTGTCGTCTCTTGGACTGTTTCATTAATCTCTTCCCTTGAAACCTCCCTGTCCTCTCCCCATTTCGAAGCTTCCTCATCCACGGTCACTCCCTGGATATTCCCTTTGAATCGCATAAAGTCTGCCGGGAGGCATTGATGCGAAGCCTCTTACCACCCACGAGCCGTTTTTCTCAAGTCCGCGCCCTCTCTGCATTGCCCGCCTTTGAACTGTCGAAAAGAGCAGCGCTGCGACGACCGGCGAACCTCGCCATGGCCTTGATGGCAGTCTTGCATGAGGACCATGAGTACGCCTGCGGCGGGTGTTGCGGTGGCGGTTGGTGCGGCCATGTATCTAGGGGGCTTTGAACCGATGAAAATACACTTCTTTTCTCTATCTCCAGCTAGACCAGCCCTCAAACTCATCAGCTGCGCCGCGTCTCTCCCCTTCCGGCTCGCGGGCAATGCTACGTAATCCGCCCCTCCTCGGTGTTTTGAGCTCCAAGCCCGTGGCGCCATGATTGGCAGATACTTGACTCATTCACATTCGCAAGGTCTAGAAACCTTTGCCCCGAGTTTAAGTTTGATTCATGGTCGACGAGATATAACTTCTGCTCTCTTCTTTCAGTTCATTGAGATAAAATCGATGTCTGAGAAAAATTTGCACCATTTACATGAATTGTCTTTCCACATACATAACTAGTCACCCACGAATGACTATGATTCGTTTCTTCTAGTCATATTGGACGAAGTTCCAGAAAATCATATTTGAATTAAATTAGTTTTATCACAAAGTAGATTAAAAGGAGTTATTTGGGATGGCCTTCACATGTCTCTCGCCATACGTACATTAACGTCCTAACGGTCCATGGCATTGTATATCACTTTTCTCTTGAAGCCTACTCTGTTCTCAAACTCATAGGACAATGTTTTCTCGAAATAGGAGATATGATGCTTGTTTTGCTTCCCTTGGGCCTAGGGGTGATCGGTTTTAAGGTAAGTAGATTCCAGACCTACCTTATTAGAACCGGTTCCGAGTTTTTGGAACATGGAACTTACGGGAAAAGTGCCAAAAAAGTCCTAAACCTTTTGCATTAGTGCTAATTTAGTTCTAAATCTTTTTTTGGTGCCAATTCAGTCCTAAACTTTTTACATTTGTGTCAATTTAGTTCTAATTTTTTTTTGGTGCCAATTAAGTCCTAAACCTTTTAAATTGGTGCCAATTAAGTCCTAAACTTTATATTTTTGTGCCAGTTTAATTCTTCCAGTCAATTTTGACCGGAATTTGTCGACGTGGACGCCTGCCAGCTAGCGACCGGTCACCGGCGCCGACGTGGACAACTTTCATAATATTTTTTTGATTTTTTTTCCTTTTTGTCTTTTTTTTTTAGGTCCCCCCTCCTTCGCTGGCGACCGGCTAGAGGCCGGTGAGCTCGATATCGCTGGCCATTGGCGAGGGCGTGCCTCGCCTTGGTCGGGTGAGGCTCGACCTCGCTTGATCTTGCAAGGTCGCGCCTTGCCCGACCATGGCAAGGCTCGAACCCGGTCGAGCCTCACCCAACAGGGCAAAGGCACGCCCCCAGCCCGACGAGGCCGCGCCCTCGCCCGCCAGGCGCTGGAGGTCGAGCTTGCTGGCCTCTAGTCGGTCGCCGGACCGGTGACCGGCCAAAGGAAGGAGGGGGGACCCAAAAAAAAGTGGAAAATAAAGAAAAAAAAGGAAAAAAAAATAAAAAATAAAAAATATGAAAATATTATTAAAGTTATCTACGTCAGCGTCACGTCGGCACTGGTGACTGGCCGACAGCCGTCCACGTTGGTAAATTCCGATCAAAATTGACCGGAAGGACTAAATTAGTACAAAAATAAAAGGTTTATGATTGAATTGACACCAATGTAAAAGGTTTAGGACTAAATTGACACTAATGTAAAAGGTTTATAACTTTTTTGGCACTTTTCCCTGGAACTTACTATGTTTGCCATATCTCCAGAGGTCTAGAAACACGGTTGCTTCAGCATCCTTTGCCTACCCTGGCAATACAAGGAATTTCATGAGTGCAGCTCTTCTTCTTATTTGTTCAGTCACAAGAAATAAAAATGAGAAAATTCTATACTTGGTATAAGATTCAAGGCCCTGGGGTTTTTTGTTTATTCAACCATAATTCAAGAAGGCCCATACCACGGGGGCATCGCTGGACATTGGACTCTTTTTATAAACATGCGGTAAAGCTAAAACCCTGAATACTCGTTTTAGGGATTAGGCTTGAAATTTGTGGAGGATGTTGCAGAAGCAGAGTTTATTTTGGCTCACGGCGCCGAAGAATTGGAGCGATGTGCAGCTAGAAGAATTCCGATGGGGGTGACGAATCCTAATATCGTGACAATTGAGGCTAGAGCCTTGCGCGTAATGCCCGGTAAGATGATAATGAGATTCTTTTCCCGAATATGATGTGCATGAATTTATTTTCTGGGTGCTAACCTAGAAATCTTTTTAAGCTTAGATATGGTGCATGAATCTATGCGGTTTGGTCATTTACTTTCACATACACGAACAAGCATTTTTCGTGCCGTGAATCTTTCACCCCAATCACTGGAACCCATAAATCAGAGTTTGTGGCGCATGCACTTATATCTTACAAATTTAAAGCTCTATGTTTCTCCGAGTTCCTTCAAATTATAATAGCTCACGTGTAGCTATAGTTTGCTGTCGGCAATATAAGCTATTTACTGAAGGATGTAAAGGTCTGTACCTTATTCAGTCTGAGATGATCTTTTGTTATTTTCCATTGGGTTATGAATTCACTGCATCTACGTGTAGGACCTTCACTTTATGTAAGCTTTTGGGTGGGGTATATCATATCCATTTCGTCCCGTACGTCGGGGTCCAAATACGAGAAGCTTGGAGGAGGTGAAGCGAAATTGATGGGAAAGCCTGGAAAGGTGAGATCATCCTATGTTGTTGTTGTCGTCTCTACCATCCAGCATTCACTTCAAAAGACCAATAATGCATGGTCCCTTGAAGCTGACTCCCAAGTGCAGACTCAGTGCTTCGAAAAAGTTACTTAACTGTGATGTTTAATGAGATTGTGACTTGATATCGATCGGCAACTGTGCTTCAGAACTGCACTGCCGTGTGGGGGAAGAACCTGCAGAGATGTAAGCTTTTATATTGTGTTTTATAGCTCCATTTGGCATTGTGGTGTTCGTTTGGCATAATTCTTCTGGGTCTTCGTCTCTTGGTTTTTGCCAATTAAGGGGCACGATAATGTGTCATAAACTGTATCCTCAAGGAGCTGTTAGAGCCTGGGCAGGGTCACACTCAATGATGTTCTCCGTGTCAATCTCTCGGATAACTGTTTATCGTTGGAGTCTGGTTTATACTCCTCGTTGACAGAAAGGCGCGGGATTTAAAAATAGCTACCGTGCTGCGCTGCCTATATATATATATATATATGTAATCTCTTTCTTTTATAATTGGCGAGATTCAAAATTGTCGACCCAACCTCCGATCTATCTCTTTCTTACTATAAATTAGATTCATAACTATAAATTGAGCTTTAATTATGAGTAAACTGAATATATAAGCAAAAAGCTGTAAGTAACTACAACAGTTTTTGAAAACAAATGAGTTATGATAAAGTCACAATTGGACATATCATAAATCAATCACGATGACTTTCGAGAAGCTGCATATCGCACTCCTGAAAATTTGGCACCGTTACAAAGCTAGCCCTCCAACTTTACAAGGTTACAAACCACCCCCGTAGACTTTGATATCTATCGAGGTCGGCCGTTTTAAGCGCAGCGTGAAAATGGATCAACTCATCCTTCGCCGACCAAAATTCTTCTCCATCGAGAGACAACCACGGGAGGCGGCGGCGGCGGCAGCATCGGCAACAACCGGTCCGTGCTCCCTAGGAGAACATTCCGGCGAGACAAATAGGTAAAACTACGCCGCTTCGGCGTGAGAGATCCTCCGCCGCCCCCGCCCCCGCCGGATCCTTAAACAAGCATCTTTTGGATGAACGCCACTCGTTTAGTCAAAAGAGAGGGGAAAGGAAAAGGTGGAAGAAACAAGTGGTGGAATCACACACGACGCCGAAAGTACTACTACAGTAGCAGCAGCAGCAGCAGCGCCACCAGCAGCACCACGGCAGCAATGAAAGAAAAAACCAAAAAAAAACAACCGAGGACGAAAACGACCGGTCGAAAGCACCACTTCCCATTCCCCCCACCTCGTTTAATCTTCGCAGTTCTTCTTCAGCGGCAGCAGTCGCGCACCGCGAGACCGAGTCAGCCAGCGAGTCGGTGAGTCGGATCGGTTGACCCGTGGGAATCGCCCCGAAAAGAAGCCATCACTCAGCTCTCTCTCTCTCCCCCCAACTAACCGAATTCTCCCAGATCGATCCCCCGGCTCTCTCTCTCTCTCTCTCCCTCTCTCTCTCCACTGTAACGGAATCGCAGCCCCCAAATCTTAGGGCTTTCTCTCTCTAACCCCCTCCACCACCACCACCCACCCATGGACGGCGGCGGCGCTCCACAGCCGGCGGATACCGTCATGTCGGAGGCGGCGCCGGCGCCGGCGCCGCCTCCCCCGCAGCAGCAGCAGCAGCAGCAGCCGCCGCAGCAGGGGATCGAGAACATCCCCGCCACGCTTAGCCACGGCGGCCGCTTCATACAGTACAACATCTTCGGCAACATCTTCGAGGTCACCGCCAAGTACAGGCCCCCCATCATGCCCATCGGCAAGGGCGCCTACGGCATCGTCTGGTAGGTGGAGCTTCTTCTCCTCCCGTCCCGCCCCGACCCGACTAGTTTCGCTGGCCCTTCTCTCTTCGATTGACTGCTCGTTGAGCTGGCTGCCGATGCATCCGGCTCGAAGTAGCTGCTTCTGTTAGCTAGTTTCATCATCGGCGATGTGTTATTATTTTGTTTTGATTCGGTTGTGCTCCTTTTTGTTTCTTTCCCCATCTCTCGGTTTCAGCTCGGCTTTGAATTCGGATACGAGCGAGCACGTCGCCATAAAGAAGATCGCTAATGCTTTCGATAACAAGATTGACGCGAAGAGGACTCTCCGCGAGATCAAGCTCCTCCGGCACATGGACCACGAAAACGTCAGTAGTGAATCCCCTGCTTTACGTTGTTTTGTTTGTTGCCTGATTGAGAATGGCTTTCTGGGTTGTTTGTAGTGTCGTTGCTTTAATGGTTGGCTTTTGGGTCAGTGATGCCATTGATATTGTGTCCGTTTACATTGTTCTCTGTCTCAGCTCTAAATATAACATATGTGCAGTATACAGGTGAATTAGCATTTCCTGTTGTTGACAACAAATTGAGAAATAGTGCAGCAATTAGTAGAGCTGTCGAGGGACAGTACCTAAATGACTGCTTGAATCTTCTACTTCGCTAGAAGGGGTATCGATTGCTTAAGAGAATCTAGTCTTCATGTTGGTCTGTGGTACCATTTCTTCTCTGCACCAGTTGTTAATGAGCCGGAGAACATACTGAAACACCGGTCAGAGTATTGCCATTACTCATCCAGATATAGAAGTTCTTATTGTTTCTGTGCCTGCTTACAGAGTTGAACGTCTCTTCTTTGAGCTGTTAAGTTCATTTGCCTTTAAGCGTTGTTGATAGGAAATGCGGGGGAGATCTCGGAAAGTATCTCGTGGGAAAGATGTTTGCTATCTGTTTCAGTAGTCAAAACTTAAACACGTTCGACTATCGAGTATGGCTGGCAAATGTCTTGTTTGTCACGTCTAATTGCCCCCACATCATAAACCTTTTGTAGGTGAAAAATAAGAAGTCCTCAAGCCAATGGTTTTGTTTTGTGGTGGTTTCAACTGAAATTGCTTTTTGTTGAATTTTTTTAATCTGTATAGTTTGAGCTGAGTAAATGTTGATTTGGTGTCTTTTTGTCAAATTATAGATTTTCATTGTCAGAAAGTATAAGCAAATTGAAAAGGAAGTAAAAGAAAAGCATGAATGCATTTACATGGCAAGAAATTATGGAACCAGACAAACATCTTCAAGGACTTGGTTATTAATTTGGACTCGAACATTGTATTAATCTTCTACATGAAAGTTGGAAGGATTGATGAGACTGACATTTTGGATGATTCACTTACGACTTTTATCGTGAGTATGGGAAATGTGTATGTCATTTAATTTCTCTTTCTCTGTGTAGATTATGATATTGGCAATGTTATCAAGAGGGAATAAGGGAGGAAAGAAAAGATAAAGAGGGGGAAGTTGTTTTCCTTTATTTGAAAGAAGAAAGAAATTGGAGAGGATTGAAAGTAGACGAAAATTGGGATGAATGTGGAGGGAAACTTTAACTCTAAAAGTGCGTGGAAAACACAAAGAAAGTGGATAAAGTTACTCATTAGACTATGTTTTACAGTTCTTAATCATTTCTAGAAGAGCAATGTTGTTATTTAGAACACATATGATCAGAATTTTTCCTCCAATCACTCTCTCTCTCTCTCTCTCTCTCTCTCTCTCCTTTCTTTTTCTTCTTCCTAAATGCAAGAAAAAAAGACCTCTTTTTCCTCCTCCACTTTCTTTTATTAGATAATTCCCATTTCCTCCTGCTTATGTTTCGAACGAAATGCAACCAAAAATATCATAAAATGGAGTAAGATCCTGTTTCAATCGAAATAAATGATAGAATGGTTATTTGGGTATCATTGACAACTATTCTTACGTTGGAGGCAAAGAATTTCAAAAGTTTAATTTCTAATATACTGATATAGAAGGGTACTGGTACTCATCATTCTTAGAGATGTTATAGGTGGATTTATCATGATTGGATGCAATTTGTAATGGTATGAAAGTGGTTCTTGTTGGTATAAAGAATAAATTTTGAACTATGATTGGTGGGATTCCACATGCATGCGGTCTTTAATCGAGACTATATTTATCTATGGCTTGGCTATCATGCTAGATACCAAGTAAGCCCTTTAATTAATACAGAACTGGTATTGCATGGCTATTTTAACAGAACTTGCTTTTTGGTTATTATGATTCTTGTATGCTCATGTGAGATTCTGTTATGTTAATGCAGGTTGTGGCAATCAGGGATATAATTCCACCGCCACAGAGAGAGGTGTTCAATGATGTTTATATTGCATATGAGCTAATGGACACTGATCTGCATCAAATTATTCGTTCCAACCAAGCACTGTCTGAGGAGCATTGTCAGGTTTCGTTTAGCCATTTATCGTACGATACTGGCACTTCCTTCTAGATGGGATACTGCTTTCTTGTCAGTAGCTGTTTCTTAATTATGCTAGTGGGAGTTGTCATCCGCTGCTTTCTTGTTATATGCTGGTTCTTAATTAGACTATTGGGAATTGGCCAAAAAAAATTAGGTTATTGGGAACTTTCAAAGAAAATCTGTATTCTAATAAAAAGCCAAGAGAGCAAAGATATCATACATTCTTTAGCTGCCAAATTTTATGAAGTTTATTGCAATTAAAAATTTTTCTTGCATTGACACAGGAAATAATGGGGGCACTAAATGATGCTGGGAGTACATATGAACTAGAACTAGTCATTCCATATATGTAATGTCAGCCGGAATTTCATTCAGCCAATCCTGGGATAAAATATTGCAAGCGGCCTTCTATGGCAATTATATAATTTCATCAATTAAAAGATATTAGATCTACAGGCTATAAATTGGAGGCTTCTCTTGGAGGCATATGAACCAAGACTTTATTGTTCTTATCAAAATGATTATTTGATAGTTAAGTCGCAAATGAGGACACGTAGATCATTATTTATAGATAAAATTTAAGGATCTTCTATGGAATCCATCGGGCCAGAAATAACCTGGAACTGTTGCGGTGATGAAGAATAGCAAAAGAATGGTGCCATCTCCTAGGTTTGCTTATTTATGGGAGCTTGATGATGATATGAGACTGGTTTTCCCATTTTGTCTATATGGCATTGATGGCAGTATCATTGATTTCTTGCTTGGAGACGAGATGCATGAAGTTTATCGTCATAAATGCTCCCTTTTTGCTACAAACACTAGAAATTGAATGCCTGTATGGTGCTGATCATTTAGCTGTATACTGCTCATATGATTTATATTCAAGTCACTTGCATTGTGGTTGATGACTATCCATTTGTGTCTTTTGCAGTATTTTCTGTATCAGATCTTGCGAGGGTTAAAATACATACATTCTGCAAATGTTCTGCATAGGGACTTGAAGCCCAGCAATCTTCTCCTAAATGCAAATTGCGACTTGAAAATATGTGATTTTGGACTAGCTCGTGTCACTTCTGAAACTGATTTTATGACGGAATATGTTGTCACGAGATGGTACCGTGCGCCAGAGCTATTGTTAAATTCTTCGGACTATACAGCGGCAATAGACGTATGGTCTGTAGGCTGTATTTTTATGGAACTAATGGATCGGAAACCCTTGTTTCCTGGCAGAGACCATGTTCAACAGCTACGTTTGTTGATGGAGGTAACTTTTAAGAAGTTGGTCAGTTGTTGAGCAGTTCTCTTTGGAGACTTTCTTTCCATGTCACTTTCTTGACATTTTTTTTCCTCACAAATTTTGCCCTTAAGAGCTCTTCTTCTTCTTGTATTGGCTAATCTAAACCAAAAAAATTGCCACCTAAGATGGTTCTAGATAGGCATTCTCTAATTTACACTCTTTCTTGTTGCACCATTTACTATTAATGTGTCTTCACTGGAGATGGATTTGATTGAGCTCTGTAGAGTTTATACTGTGACATCTGGTAGTTATGATTGTGTGACCTTGCAGCTGATTGGCACCCCATCAGAGGCAGAGTTGGGGTTCTTAAATGAAAATGCTAAGAGGTATATCAGACAGCTTCCTCTGTACCGTCGGCAATCCTTCACTGAAAAGTTTCCTCGTGTCCACCCGCTTGCAATTGATCTCGTTGAGAAGATGCTAACGTTCGATCCCAGGCTGAGGATCACAGGTGCGAATATGTTCTTTGATACTTTCCTGTGAGCCATTTCTACATGGACTCCAATTGCTTTCATAATCTACCATGAGTCTCGTGTAAACTAACTGGGTCGCTTGCTGATGTAACTGTCATTGATATTGAAGATGTGGAGATTTGCACTAGGGATTTACTCAATTCCTTGTTTGGACTGTGTGTGTTCTTCCATACCTGCATCTGCTTGCTTCTTTTTCTGTGTATATTCTAAAATGTTATTTATTTGTTGTGAAGTTGGTAATGCTTTTAGGCTGTAGTAATCTTCTGTCTATCTCAGTGGATCAGGTTATGCTAAGGGTGCTAGGATATATGCAAAAATTAGTGGCCTGTTATGTGAGCATGTGATAATGATCTGATTTTAGTTGAGAAATTCTTCATTGGCTAAAAGATGAGTCATAAGTTATTACGTACCCAACTTGTTGTCTTTTGTAGGGTGCTATGAAGTTATTTTACTTATGTTTATCAATTTTCTCGGTGACAATTACTTAGGGGTCCTATCATTTCAGAAGAAGTAAACTTCTGAAGGATGTCAATACTCCTGCCCCTAGTGCTTGGTGTGTGATTTGCCAAGTTGCCGAACCAGACTGTCCCTATTTAGTTCCTGAACTCAGGCAATGAACAATAAATGATGAGTAGAGAAACGGGGTTCGGAATGGAGGTTCAAGCAGGCTACTTTATTTCGTGTATCTTCTAACTAGTTGAATTCTTGAGAGAGATTTTCATCCAAAAAAGACGTAAAGTGAGACAACCACATTTGCATTCATATTTAATTGTCATCTAAATATGGAAACTGCAGCTTTTACAGTCTAATGGGGTCATGTACAAGAATCCATGGAGTTGACCTTTGCCAAGTCCCGGGGTATGATTGGGGAGGTGACTTGTGGCTGTGCTCATACTCCTATTTTGAACACATGAAACCTGATAAACAATCAGTACTGCGTATATTTTCTATTCTGCCAAAAGTGCAGAATGTTAAGGGCTATATGTCAGACATGGAACCTAGGACCAGGATCAGGGACGTGAATTGCAAAGAGCCATAATTCTTAGTTCAAAATCAACCACACAAAAAATGTTGACACTTTTGTCCTCTTACATTTGAAGATCAATATTCGTAGAACTTGACAATGATTTAAAAAAAAAGAAAAAGTAGAGCAACACCAAAGTTTTACCCAAAAAAAAAGAAAATATAGAAAGTCAAGCTTCTATTGTGCAGTCCGATACCAATCTTGTTGATATGGATTGCACTCAAAGTTCGAAATACTGTGAATGTGTCAGTCTCACAGCAGTGTAAGCAGTCTATCAACTTAGTAAGTAATCTACAATCTCAATTGAGGTTCCATGCCAAAATAACCTAAATGTAGACATCACTGTGGTGAATTTCATGCTATATAAATATTCATGTACTTCCCCTTAATCTAGTCTCTGCAAAGAATTGGTATTTAAACCCTAACTTGTTTGAGATGACAGATACATATCCGGCTGCTAGGAGCCAATGTAATGACATATGATTTGGATGACTAGTATACAGATGGCAAATGGGGCCTTATAATGAAACTTGCATTAGTCATTTGGTGATAGGCACTACCGAATAAAACACTACAGAATGCGTAAATTTATTCATATGCCAGAGTGAATGTCATGTTGCACATAATATGTGCATAATCCGCTAGCAGAGGTAGAGAAATACTGCATTCAATACACAACTTTAGTCATCCGCTTTCATTTTGAAATACGAGCGGAAGCATAGTATTCACTTGATCTTTCCAAAATAAAGCACGATTTGTGCTGCCACAAAAAATTCAAAGTAGAAATTTGAATTTTAATTGCTTTAACTTCCTATGCTTCTCTAGATTATTGGCACAAGCTTGATCCATCTTAAGACCGTGACGTCAGAACTGCAGGAGCGAGGAGTCTGTCTCCACGAATGTGCCACCTTCACCCATCTTAGTCTCATCAAAAGATAAAATGCTAGCCACCATTTGCAGACATACATGGCCGAAATTTTTAGTGAACAGATAATGAATCTCGTAATGCCTCTAGAGCTGGCTTGTGTCTGTTTTGGACTGGCAGTGAGTGGCAAGAACTCATTGACTGGCTGGAAGAGATTGTTTTGAAAAGTTCTGCAATTAATACATCATATGGAACATGTGTGCAGTAAAAGGAATGATAATCACTGATTGAGCTACATTTCATAGACCTGTTAAGGACTGAACTTTCATTTAAGTTTTCTCGGTTTAGCTTTTTTGAAGCTTAATGTCTGAATCCCACAAAGTTTGTTTTCTTTTTCTGAGTCCTTCGGTACACTTCCTGTGAGCTTGGATTGTACTCCTTCTCACAGCAAGCTCTATTTATCAAAAAAGATAGAAGTATACTGAAATATGATGATGACTTAGATCCTATTATCGTAAATTTATAAGGTCTGTTGTCCTATACTGGGAAGTTTGTTGAGTCTGGAAGATTCTGTATTGATTTAGAGACTGAGCTGAAGGCAGCTCATGCTGAAACTATGTCGGTGATCCATTTTTTCATTTTCCTTTTTTCCCTTTCCTACCTTAGATGGAGATTGGAGTTTGAAAGTTAAGCTCTACTTTAGTCAGTGGGGTATAAAAAGAGTTTCTTGCAAGGTTTTGTCATGGTTGATGTATGTTTCCTCAGTAAAGGAGAAGCCGATTTTGTGGACCATCTGCTGTACATTGTTCTGCTATGAGGCAAGCTTTTGAACCTGGTTAATACCACCATCGAGCTGTGATGGGGGTTCTTTTCTGATTAGAAAACCGATGCTTGAACCACCGAAAAAGAAAAAAAGAGAAGTTACCTGATGTTTGGACTTTTGTTCATACAGTAATTATTGGTACAAGTTTCCCCAGGTATGTCTGCAAATAAAGTGCTTGGTATTTGGTGATTGGCCTGGTTGTATGCTCAAATTAAAAAGCCACTTGGTTTGTCCTAACAAGTGGGAGATGCGATGAGCATTTATATATGCCTTTAAGTGTGAGTCATGATTCACAGCCTTTCTGAGAGCATAGAAAATTATGCATGAGTGAGTTTCACAAAGCCGAAACAGGTATCTCATGAATGTTATCAGGCCCGATTAGGGAATAGTCCTGCATATATGTTTGGCTCATTCACTGATTATGGCATGAACGCTTTCGTCACTAGCCAAGGTAATGTGATTTTTGGCTGCTTTTTTAAACAGGGCCATTGTAGATTATAGATTGCTTCAGGTGGAAGGACAAAGGGATCTCCTAAATTTCCTTCCTATGTTTTACCATGAATATGCTTAGTTGTTGTGCTTGTCTCGTGACAGTAGACAATCCTGTTTCAATGAGATTTATGAATCTCTTAACACTTCGTTTCTTTGGTACAGTTGAAGAAGCATTGGCTCATCCCTACCTAAACTCGCTGCATGACATCAGCGATGAGCCGACGTGCATGAATCCATTCAACTTCGACTTTGAGCATCATGCACTCACGGAGGAACAGATGAGGGAGTTAATTTATAGGGAAGCACTTGCTTTTAATCCCGAGTATCTACAGTAATGGAAGTTATGCTGTTCGTATGTGGTGGCTTTTCTCGAGTGTGATGCCCGTGTTTTTACGTGGCGATGATTTATTTCTTCGTGTACATATTTTCTATCTTATTGTTGGATGGCTCTGCTATTGAATTCTTTTCATGACTTCAACAACCATAAGAACTTTCAAAGACTGCCTGTATTAACTGTTTTTCTTCCTTGCTCCACCTGTTAATTGAGCCAACTTCTGCTGAGTATCCTTGCATACCTCTCTCTCTCTCTCTCTCTCTCTCTCTCTCTCTCTCTCTATTGATGGCACCGCCAGGATATGATTGGGTTATAAAAGCCTATTATACGTGGAATAATCATCAGAGTAATAGGGGATATGAGCACAAGGCGTATGATGATGTTTGGTATTACTGACACTAATCATCTCTTGAATATTTTTTAGCCATCACCGCCTTTCATTTTGCATTCAAAGGGTAGAAGGTGGTCTGAATATGCTTAGAAGCTCCACTCTCCAACATTTCCTTCATCGGGGACACGGTTGATGATTCGAATTCCATTCTGTGGTGTTGACAGGACAGTTAATGTGGCATGGAATGATTGTAACAGGAACTGTTAAGGTTGCTCTTCTACTTTTGACATGTGGTTTCGACACACAATTCTGCTGTGGATAGTGCAAGCCATGCGTTCCTTTGTTATCTTTTGGTACAAACCAAATAGGTATATGGACTATGGAGGACATTCCTGATAAAGTCCTTAGGAATATCTGATGCAACTGAGCCTGATAAAATCTCGTTTTAAGATGACCGGTGCATAAGACACGCATCGCAGCCTTTCCTTAACTTGAAGGGAGAAGAGGAGCAGAACAATAATACAGATACGTCAACAAAACTTGGAAAAGGGTTCTTTGCTGTGTCAAGACTATCAAAAGAGAGACCGCAGCGCAAGGTTGGACTATCTTGTTGCAGCCAACAATCAGTTCGATCCATCAGGTTCTTCGTTTTGTTAGAAGTCACTGAAAATGCAGTTCTGTGCAAGCAATTCAACAGAGAGACTAAACTTATACACTAGCTCTCACATGTACAAATCCACACGCATTAAAAAGCTGTTCACAATTCATACAAGCCCTGCTCATTTAGCTCTGCAAAGCTCTGCAGCCATGTTATTCTAATTCAAATACAAAAGCTACAACCATTCTTACATCACATTAAGGAAAGGCTCGAAGTAGAACTTGAGGCGCAAATGGGATATCGATGGCTGATAAAATCAGGATTAACAAATATAAAAGTGAAAACAATCGAGTCATCGACTCCTCTCCTGTTTTAGGAGGATAATCTTTACAAGTACAAAGCATGCAGGCCACGCAGCAAAACTGCTAACTCTTCACATTTTCGAAGAATCTGGAGAGTGGTACAGGACCGGTTTCTTCATCGTTGCTGCCACTCCGTTTTCTTGACCGGTGCTTCTTGTCCTTTCTATTTCTTTTTGACCTGGACCTCGATCTTTTAGATTCCCTCTCTTCTTCTTCATCACTTGAATAATCAGAAGATGAGCTTGTTGAGCTAGACCGGTGCTTCTTCTCCTTTTTATTTCTTTTAGACCTGGACCTCAATCTTTTGGATTCCCTCTCTTCTTCTTCATCACTTGAATAATCAGAAGAGCCCGAGGAGCTAGAATCTGAAGATCTCTTCCTTGACCTCTGCAAAAGAATCAACAATAGAATTCAGGATCTTGGAAAAAATTAGGTACGCGGAACTAGATATACATCTTCCCCTGAAGGTGACCTAGTTCTCAACTTCAGTTTGACAAAGGAAACTCACTCCCGAAAGCAAACGAAACCTGGAAACATGGGAAGAAGAAAGAACCAGTCGTTCTTCCTTCATCATCCGAGGGAAGAAGAAGAATCCTTGCTTTCTCTAGAAAGGGGAAAGGGCTGGCTTTTGATTTTGAAGGGTCCAAACATACCGTTGAACAAATTCAGTCCTCACTAGGTGAATCCTTTACATTGTACTTTCTGATGTTTCATCACTCCTTATATGTTAGCAACGCACTTTAACATGAATCAGAAATGGGAGCCTAGCTAGCTCCACAGACGTCAGAAGTCAACCAAGTAAAAGAAATGGCCTCTGTTCCAATAGTGGAAAAACCTCTTGAGAAGGAGACTAAGAAAGAAGAAAGAGCAATTCTTTTTGTGTGTGCATGCTCGCGTGCGCGCGCGCGCGCGCGCTTGAGAGAGAGAGAGAGAGAGAGAGAGAGAGAGAGAGAGAGAGAAACAAAATAACTCACTTCTCAAGCGTTAGGTCTCCTCCATCTTATATTAGAAAGAACAAATTCCCATCCAAGACCTAAGCAATAGTTAGCACAGCTATTGACAGCAATACTAAAAAAGCTATTGACAGCAATAGTAAGCACATCTAGAGATCCCATTTAAAAAAAAGAATGCACTTCCCAGGATTATTCTAGACAAACATAAAGTCTTAAACACTATAGCATCCAATCATGGATACAATCTAGACTCATGCATAAGTGCATTGTAAAAAAATACGTCTTCCACAAAAAAGAAAGAGCCTAAAAGCAGAGGATTTCATGAGCTTTTATTGATCTTTCACATGGTGGACTACAAAAAATGAGAGGTGAACTTTATGAGAAAGGACCAATTCCACTCAGAGAGAGTAAAGACCATTCACGTGCACAAGAAACAGAACA
This sequence comes from Syzygium grande, assembly GCA_024733475.1. NCBI lineage: Eukaryota > Viridiplantae > Streptophyta > Magnoliopsida > Myrtales > Myrtaceae > Syzygium > Syzygium grande. Next base: position 28,630,519 of record JAMXDD010000004.1, on the reverse strand, counting down.
AGTATTAACTGCATTAAGAAAAAGTTAGGCACCTTTCTCTTGCCACCGCGTTTCCTTTCATCTTTCTCCTTGCGATCTGCAAAGACATTTCCGATTTGATATAGGAACTAAAAAGTGCATAGAACTTGCAGGGCCCCAACGGTTAATACATACCCTTTTTCCGCTTAGATTTACTACTAGAGTGGTTTCTTCCATGCGCAAGCTTGTGTGCCCTTTCAGCGTCTAGCTGCGCTCTGTACTCTCTCATCATCTTATCTTTGTCCTTTTCCATTTCCCCCTTCTTGATCTCTTCTTCCTAGTAAAATATATAATTAGTGACAAATTTAATTCGAGCATTTGAATTTTGCAGAGCTCACCCAAACAAAGAGATTTAGACCCAAGATTTGATCAAGTACACCAATGTATGAATTAAGAGTCCAAGTACAGGTTTAAGCACACAGCTTGCCCGGATCAAAATAACACAATGCATGTCTGCTCCAAATTTAAAACTCAAGAACAAGGTCCCATTAGGATAACACTCTTTATTAGTTTAAACAATTAGTCTTAACAGTTTGTTACCCTATCTTAGTGACTACGAGGTTACTCCACATAACAACTTACGCATATGGTGTACTAAGGAGACCGTGCACTTAAAAAGGTGAGGGCCTTTAGATGCCCACGGCATAATTCAGAGCTAATAGTAGATAAGAAATTTGTGTGCATGGAACTGATATGGAATATAAGGCCTAATACCAGATGTTCGATGCAGCCAAAATCAAAGATACAATAATGCGACCATGTGATTGCTTTATAAACAACTATTTTGATCCCAAAGGAAATCAAACTTTCAGTCCATTTTCATCATATTGGCATTTAAATTTCTCCCAAGCAACTACTTTGAAGCTAAAATTCAAGCCATCAGCCTGATTCATATTTGAACTCAATGAAATGGCACCAAGTTTATTCAGCTGATGATGGAATTGCTTACACCAAGCTAGAGGGAACTGGTGCAAAACACACTAAAATTTGACCGACCAGACAGTCGGTTTGCATGACACCACAAGGTCAGTCAATCACCAGTAACAATCCAAACGCAAAATGACACGAAAGAACCAGCACAAGGAACACGGCAAAAGAAAGTTGAACGTGCAATAAAAGCACCGTTAAAGAAATTTGGAAACCAAGAATAAGCCAACACAAATAACTTGTATTGCTTAATGTAATGCAAAGATTGCCATGCAAAAGAAACAACTTTCTTGAACAGGAACTTCAACTGCATGTGATAGAGTAAACAGTCAGAGTCATGACTATGTCACTTTTTATGCGTAAAATCCTTCATTCATGAGAATCCTACCTAGGAAATTTCAATTAACAAAAGACTGTAGATAGCTGAATAAAGTTCTACTAGGCAAAGAGGAGGTGTTGATAATTTTCGATTACATGACTATTATTTAACCAATATAAATATTCTCTAACTAATCAGACTATGGACTAACGAAACTGAAACAGACTCGTTCAAAACGCCTTCAAGAAAATAGGCAGTACGTGATGCCTCCATATTACAGGGAAAATACAAGAATATGGGAAAAGATATGAAAAGGAGCAAGATATCTTGGTAATACCAGAGAGTTCTGTCTATATATTTAGTCTTTTTATACGTTCTTGGACAAGATTAAACGATCATTCACCAGCTATTGGTTATATTCTTGAGAGTATCTCCAATACAGGTATCCATTACCAAAAAAACTTGCCATTCTATTCATGCATGCAAAAAGGAAAAAGAGATATTTCAGTTGTGATAAAATAGCAAGAATAAGCCAATATTGACAAACGAGAATAAGGATTTAGTTCCGGAGGAATAATAAGTTTCAACAAATTACCTTCTGCTTCTGTTTGAATTCTTCCCAGGTGATTGTATGAGAGGTATTAAGGCTTGCCAAACGAGCAGCATGCCACTCTGGTGAATGAAAAGAACCATCCACCTGCGACTGTCCTCATCAATGACTGTCCAGGAAGCATAGTCTTCCAAGAAAAAAGATAACAAAAAGCACTGACAAAGAAGCCAAATCTTGCAGTCATAATTGTTCAACCGATGAGAAATCTTCGGCTTATGATTATAAACCTCCGCTATATTTTCCAGAGCACAAAGTACCAAATATGACAAGTGGATGCATCAAAGGCACAATAGATGTTGCTTGGTACAAGAAAATTAATTTAACCCTTCACCATGGTTACAACACCATCCTCAGGCTTCTGATAAGAATGACCAAGGCTTACGAGAAGATTACCACACAGGCCAAGACAATCTGTATTTGGCAATACAAAAACATAAATGACCGATATTTAGTTCTAGTGCATATATTATGCCCAAGGAAGTAAGTATCTCTTGCATTCACCAGATAGTTCTGCTCCTCAGGGCTGTGAAGACTGGGAGATATGCTCTGTTTACCCAATTCCTGAATTACTCACGCATAACTAATTTCACTGTCATTCTATTCCTCTAATAAATATGATGCCGCACTTATGGACAAAAAAGAACCATGGAAAAAACAATTTCAGAAGTCCCCCTAGGTTTATAAGCAATACTAAGAATGAAATTTTAACCTATGCTATCGCATATTGATCATACCCACTAAAAAACAATGCCCATCATGTGAAAACATTAAACTGAATCAGTACATAAATGAAATACGCCAGATGTAACATTTCTGGGAAGGGGGTGTATGCTCGAGGTCAATTTTGATGCAAAGAGGCACCAATGACTGCAGATTTTCAAACAAACAATTACATTTGAAGAGTCCCAGGGTGACACTAACCCAGTTCACCCATCAAGAAACCCAAAAAGCGAGAACTTTGAAATCCTCAGCTGCTAAAGTAAACGACCAAGAAACTTCCCCAATTAATTAAGTCGCCATTTCAAGATAGCAACCACATCGACCGCCCCCACAAGTCGAAGGAAAAGACCGCAAGCCAATCATTCAACAAACTTCCCTGGGCATGCACAACAAAACGCCACCCCGCCCAATCCAGCAGAACCCGCCAAGTAAACCAAAGGACGAACTTTTACACAAATTAAGACGAAGTAGACCAGCACGAGAAAAGGGATTTCAATTGAAGAAGAGGGGGGCAATGACTAGTATGGAAGGGTACGAACCATGCCATCCTCAACCAGTTCAGGAGCAGCTGAGCTCGAGCCCACCCTGGCTCTCTGCATGGCCTTGTAAGCCTGGTTCTTCCCCATCTCCGGACGAAATCGGGGCAGGGTCTGGCCTGGAGAGAGCTCGATTTCCAGGCGAACACGGAGCTTGTGGATGCGAAGGGGACAGGATTTTCTAGGTCTTCATTGGAACGCGGATTCCAAGGACCGAGTCGATTTTGATTTGGACGCTGCTGGATCGAGAGCGAGAGACCTGAAGAGCAATCGCAACCCGCCAGATACAAAAAGGCTTTAAGGGGCCTCTCTTGGCAAAAGGCTTTTGAGCCCAGGAAGAAAAGTGCATTGTGGATGCCCAAGCGCACGATCGGTTTCCAGGTTGATCGGTTCCCGACCTAAAAATCGGAAACCGGTCAGGTTTTCGGATCAAAACAGGCAGTTCTAGGCCTTTGGAGCCGGGAATCGAATCGGTTCCCTTTGGGATCGGCCTTGAACTGGTCTATACAATATCGATTCAATCCGATTACCGAATGGAACTGGATCCGGTGGTCGCTCTTAACTATTAGGTTCCCTTTGTTTTGCGAAAAAATGTCATACGCGATAGGCAGTTTTGCTATGCTTATCAATAAATATACTTATGATTGCTACCGATGATTAGATTATGGATTCTTGGGAGACGATTCTCTCATTGTAAGTCATGGTAATCAAGGTTTCTTTTGTGGCTCCCGATCACTTGGGTGCCGTGACATTTTACACGGCAATTAGAGAAAATTTCGAGTATGGACATGAAGTGAGGCCATTTTCTCAAATAAGGAATTGAGCTTATATGTGCTTCTCGCATGCAATGATCATGGACATTTTCTGCTGCATCTGTTGATTAAATTCAAGGAGGTATTGTTTGCTTTAGTCTATTTTATACCGAGGCTCACGGTTTTGTCTTTTGGCATATAGGCGATCACTTTCCCAGGAGTTCACTCATCCTGGGAGTGTGTTCCCATTTGAGTGCGTTTAACTTTGGAGTTCCAAAATTAAATATTGTCGTTACGCCAAAAAACGCCTCTTAGAATCACTCTCTCCATGTTCGGTGCATGATTCGGTTCATTTGTACCCCATTTGCTATCCTAAAAGCCCGTTAGGAGTTGTTCATTGTCCAGGTTCTCTGGCCTTGGCAACCACCTTCCGTTCTTGTTGAATCAAGTCGTTACATTTTCACCTATGCATTTTCTTCTCTTTCTCTTCCTTCTTTTCTCTGTTCATTCTTCTTTCTTGTTTTTTCATCCTACATCGATGCCGAGCCTCTTCCGACGCTTGACTCGCTAGATGTCATGAAGTCGTTGGCGAGCCTCCATACCAGCTTGAGAACTGTCCTTTTGCTCAAATTGTCAGTCTTTTGAAAAGGAATGAATCAACACTTTGACTCGCAAACATACCGAATGGTTTGGGCATCTGAAAATCTCATGTCATGGCGCAAAAGCGGAAACTGTTATTCGATCAAAGCCCTAGTAGTCCCCACGAACGTGCGGTCTCAAAGTCAAAAAACACAGACATTTTCTCTCTTTCTCCCGAGTCAAAGATTGGAACTTCTTTTGTCTATAATGTCGACCAAGAACGGGAAGACCATTTTGAATTCCTCCTCCTCTCTTTCAACTCTGATCGCTCAGCAAATATCTCTCGAAGGTCCTTGCACTGCATCTTCTCTCCGGCAACTTCACGATGTTGAGCGAGATCGGACACCGGCGCAGAAACAAAAAAAGAAAAGGAAAAAGATGAACAGAAAAGAGAAAACAAAATTCCCTGAAAAGCGGCATGTGAGAGGCCGACGCAAGCTCGGATCCTTAATTTACGCTAAGTCGGTCATTTTGGCATTTTATTCGAGTTAATGTTCACCCTAGACTCTTTTTTTTTTGGGAACAACGGCCCTGCTTCGTACCCTTTATTTTATTTTATTTTGTTTTCCATGGCAGGTATGGCTTAGAATCAACTTTAATTACAGCGCGATAAATATGCCCGAGATACAGAGAATATAAAATAAAAAAGTCCATCAAAACGTGGACAAAAATATCAAAAGATTCGGTAGCCTCCAGCCTCAGCTCTGTCTTCTCTTTCGTTTTTTTTAGAATCCTATATCGCTGTCCGCCATACTTTGCGGTCCGGGAACGACCAATTCCCCCCCTCTCTCTCTCTCTCTCTGACATTTTTACATACACCTGAGCGGCGCTATTGCACTCGCGGTTGTCCTGGGGTTTGCATTTGCCGCGTCCTGCTCGGACAGGATAACCGGACTTCTTGCCCCGTAAGTCCGCCGGCGCGCACGACGACTCTCTCTTTCTTGCCCGCGTTCGCGAATTATTCACGCCTCGATCGTTGCATTTGGATGCGGTGCAGGTTGGTTTTTTGATGGGTGTGATTGAAATAAGCGGCTTCTCTGCTCTTTGCTCCGCTAAATTGAACGGCGCCCGGCGACCCATTTGCCCGTTCGAGAGAAGTCAGAGGAGGGTCGTCGCCATGGCCTCCACCGTGGACGTCCAGCACTTGAGCGAGGCCAACCAGCAATTGACCGGTGCCTCGTTCATTCGGCCTCATCTGAGGAAACTGTCTCCTTACCAGCCCATTTTGCCTTTTGAGGTATGTGCTGAAGCTGATGCTTTTGATTGCTAGTGTTACTTTTGCTAAAGGTATGAGCTTTTCTTGATGCTCTCTGTGCTTGATACATTGTGGCTATTGTGCTTTAAATTTCAATGCTGATGCTTAAGGTGGGGGAGTGTTTCTGCGTTATGGTTTTGGAGTTTCTTGTAAGTTACCCAAGTTGCTTTTATGCGCAAATGTCAGCACTGATTCATCTAGGCGCCGAGGCTTTCTACTTCCCAATCTTGGGCTTGCCTGAGAAACTTCAATCGTTATTACAATCTGCTATTGCAGCCTCTCAGTTCCTCCTAGCAATATAGAATAAGTTAGGAAATCGATTCTTTAGAGTCTCGTTTATGCACCAAGAATCGAGCCAAAAGTAATTCTCCTCCCATTTTCCTGTCTGAATGAATGTCAACTGATCGTGGAAGTCCTCCCAACCACTATACACCTTCAAACTCCTGCTCCATGGGGCATCGTTCTGTTTATGCTATGGCGTCATTTGGTTCTCCTATTTTCATTAAAATATGAAGCATGACACTTCATTTGCATTTGGTAATACACAAACTGGACATTGACATGAGTTCTATTTTGATGTTGCCATTGCATATTTACCGCAGGTTTTGTCTACGCGTCTTGGAAGAAAACCAGAGGACATTATCAAATTAGATGCAAATGAAAACCCTTATGGTCCTCCTCCAGAGGTAAGTTATGTAAATGATTGGAATGTGCGAAATAACATAATACTGTTCCTTTTTCTTGATAATTACAGGTACATTAATCTTGTTCTTTGTTAAAGCTTTGGTCATTTACTTATCCAAAACAACAACAACAGCAGCAGCAACAACAGCAATAGTAGCAATAGTGGTAGTCGTAGGAGTAGTAGTAGTAGTGGTAGTAGTAGTAAAGCTTGACTCATTTGAATAGGCCATCAGTTATTTAGTTTTGCATCTTGTCTGTTAAAATATCCAAATTTGCAGGTTTTTGAAGCTCTAGGGTCAATGAAATTCCCATATATATACCCTGATCCTGAGAGCCGTCGGCTTCGTGCTGCTCTTGCCATGGATTCTGGACTTGAAGCTGATTACATTCTTGCAGGATGTGGAGCAGATGAACTAATTGATTTAATTATGCGGTTAGACAAAGCATTGCTTTTGGCCCTTAAAGTTGTCTTGCCATTAGTATTGCCCATGTCCTCATCAACTTGTCAATATGGCATGCAGATGTGTTCTGGATCCTGGTGATAAGGTTGTGGACTGTCCTCCAACATTTACAATGTATGAGTTTGATGCTGCAGTTAATGGGGCATGTGTTGTCAAAGGTAATCAATTGCAGATGAGTTCTTTTTCTGTTCTGAGTGACATCTTAATAGGTGTATTTGATATTGACTCTGCTTTTATCTTTTGTGTAGTATGTATTATTCAACTTAACAACAGAAACATACCGCAAGTTTGAGCTCATCATTTTTCTTTTCAATCTTCTTCTCCAGTTCCTAGAAAGTCAGACTTCAGTTTAAATGTGGAACTCATTGCTGATGCTGTCGAAAAGGAGAACCCTAAATGCATATTTTTAACTTCTCCTAATAATCCAGATGGGAGGTATCTCTCAATTTGAGTACTCTTGCTTTAAATATATTTTTTATGTTCTGCATTACACTCGACTTTGAATCGTTAAGATATCTGAATTCAACGTCTATATGAGTGAGTCGATTGTTGGTTTTTCTACTTATTATTGCCTTAAAACTCACAATAAAGGTCACTTTTGTTAATCTCCATAGCATCTTGCGTTGTGCTTTTGTGCAATTCACACTATTAAGATGATACACACTTTTATAGTTGTGACTTTCTTTATTTAATGTAATCTGGATCTGCTAATCTGGTAGTGTAATAGCAGTTGTTGGTACTGTAATGAAAGAGCTATCTGCCAATACTTGACTCAGTGTACTAATACTGCAGTGTTATTGGTGATGACGATCTCATTAAAATCCTGAAACTCCCAGTGCTGGTTGTGTTGGACGAAGCATACATTGAGTTTTCAGGGATTGAGTCTCGGATGAAATGGGTGAAGAAGTATGAGAACTTGATTGTTCTCCGGACATTTAGCAAAAGAGCTGGTAAGTATACAGTCTCGCAGTTTCTGGAGATTGACAGATTATGATGGTTCTATTTCAATTTCTTTGAGGAACCTTTAAATTCATGGATGTCGGCAAATTTATGCCAATGTAGGTTTAGCTGGACTTCGAGTGGGTTATGGAGCATTTCCTTTGAGTCTTATTGAGTATTTGTGGAGAGCAAAGCAACCTTATAATGTATCTGTTGCTGCTGAAGTTGCTGCATGTGCAGCATTGCAGAATCCAACTTATCTGGAGGTAATTCTTAGTTAATAATAGATGACATTCTCCATGGAATTCTACCTTTAGTAATCTGAAAGCAAAGGATTGATGTTCTTAATTCTCAAAGCCCTATCTTTTAACTGTTTGTTGATTATTATTAGGATGTGAAAGACGCTCTGGTACAAGAAAGAGAGAGGCTTTTTAAACTTCTGACAGGAGTTCGATTTCTCAATCCATATCCTAGCCATTCTAATTTCATTCTTTGCGAGGTCACATCTGGAATGGATGCTAAAAAGCTGAAGGTATGTTAGGACTCTCTCATTTTGATGTTGTCAAGATTTGTTTACACATCATATACATTGAGAATTTTATACAGATATTCAAGGATTCACCCGTAAAAAGGACATTCAAAGATTCTTCTGTATGTTATCTTTGTCAAGTTCCCCCATTATCCTGTTGTGTTATTGTGGCCATAAATATTTACTTGTTGCAAGGATTACATGATTTCTTTTGATGACATGTTCACTGAATTCCTTGAATCCTTGGAATTTTTTTCTCTTCCTTTATTTTCCACAAAGTAATGCTTCTACAAAATGATGCAGGAGGACCTTGCCAAAACTGGTGTCATGATCCGTCACTACAACAACAAAGAGTTGAAGGGTTATGTCCGTGTATCGGTTGGGAAGCCTGAGCACACAGATGCTTTAATGCACGGTCTTAGTCGTCTTTCACAATGAATCTCTGTGATTCCACAGCTCTTTCTGAAGAACATGGTGGAACAGGAAATAGATCTCTCTCACATTCTCTACTGCTAAAAACATTTGCCTTGCTCATGTAGAATTTTCTTAGACAGGTTGAGTACAAAATCCTTGTTCTAGTTGCTGAGGTATGTGTAAGCGTATCCGAGGCCTGGATGTGTATTTTGTTTAGGTTAATTATTCTGGATGCATCTTTTCAATTTATTCCAGTGAGGTTTCACTGTGTAGCTGTTTCTGATAGCCCCATCTTTCATCTCTATAAGAAATCTATAAGGCTTTTACAGATTCATGCCATAAATGACATGAGCATCGTCATCAATAAAGATCCTCTCCTTACTCAATCTCACAATGTATGAATCTATTGTTGTGTTATGGTGCAGATATCTGAAGTACAACAGTCAAAACAGTTTTGTTGAGGCATTTGTACCTGGACTTTTTTTTTGGTCGGTAGTACTGGACTTTTTTTTTTTGGTCATATCTTTTTTCTATGATTTGGGGTCACATTTGGGGTTTTTATATTCTCATATAGTGGTGGGCGTGAAAATTAGCTTGTGGCAAATTTATCATAATTATTCCATATGCCTGTGACTCCGTACAGTTGGAACCGAGGTGTGATGAGTGGTCACATAGTGCTAAATAAAGCATGAAAAGTTCATGAAGTCTGGGTTAAGCATCTCCTTATTACAGATGGAAATGTTCTAATGAATGCCAATTAAAACGAGCAAAAGTACGTGTATTGCTGGATGTTTATGGAACTCCATAACACCAACCGTCCCGGCAGAATCAGCAAGATAACCGACTATGTGAAGTTCTGATGCTCTTTGAGACTTTGCACACCAGAACTATCGTTAGGTCCTTTCATGGCGTTGCGTACGGTCTCTCATTATTAGTATAGATCCCAAAATCATAAGTTGAGTTGGATTTGATTATTAGAGGTAACTATATGAATTTTAAGAGGAAATTGGTAAGATTGAGCAGATTGGACAAAGAAATTATTGGAAACTTCGTCTGGAAGAAATAAAAATGAAGGCCGGGTGAGCTGGTATTCAACAAAAAATTCTTGCAAATGCTTGCCAGAATACTCTGTTCTAAGCTTTTCCATTTTCAATCATTCAGCAATAATAATATGGCAAGCAGAAGCAGTGCCACTTCAATTGTCTCACCCTTGGATGATATCTGATAAATCGGAACAATACAGAGAATTGTCTCCAATAAGATGGCTAATAGACAAGTGACTAGATCTGGTGGCAAAGAAATCCCAAGTTCCGTCAGCAGACTATCTCACCGGGTTTAAATCCAAAACGCGGGTGGATTATCTCATGGAGGATGTTGACATACCATTTGCTTCCAAGCATGTTTTTCAAGCAAATTTCTCAACAGAATTCCACCGTGCAGAATCCTTAACTCTCTTAGCTCTCGACACAATAGCAAGTGTGTAGGCACTTGACCTAGCATTAGGACAAAGCAAAGAACTTCATCACAAAACAAAGAACACGCATTCATTGACGTTAAACATAGTACAAGGTTTTTACCAGCAGATGTGGAAGTTCACAACTTTCCTGTCACTGTGCATCAATTAGAATGAACGACATGTTCAGTCCCGTGTCCTCATGAATGGGCAGAGTGGATTATCTCATTCGTGCAGTGAGACTTTCTCAGAAGTAGCAAAGAACTAGACTTAAGCAAAGAAATGGACTTTGCAATGCTGATACGTGACTGGTGGGATAGGCATCTGTTTAGTTCCTAAGTAGACTGATGTCCCCTAGTTCCTCTTTTGCTTGGTACTGTTGTCCACTTTATGCTTTTTGAATATCAATTTCAATCCCCCCATTAATTAACCTGTGAGTAATCGTAGATGTTTGCTTCATTCACCGGAGAAGTGCATTCAGGATGAAGTATGACAGCTCTCAGCATCCATACGTTCAAGGACACGCTGCGCCTCTTCTTCCGTGGATGGGACAACTTTCCGAATCCTCAATCCGTCATTCAAGGCCTCAGGACGTACAGTGAATGTAAAGTAGAATTTGTTTGACACCTGTTAGGATGATAGATGAAATATATTAGGAGGTATCTAAGACATGGTGATGTGAAGCCAAGTCTGACATAAGATATGGTAACTTCACAAAGGTTCAGTTCATTATCTAGTTAGGATTAAAGACAGACTTCAGTGTCCCCCAACTAGGTGACACTGTTCATTCTCATTAATTCTCTGTTTGAATTTTCTTATGCATGATCATCATGTTAAGAGTTGGTAAATAGTTTGCGCCCACATGAAGGGGAGTAAATAGATAAATCCCCTAACCACAGCATCCTTTGGATTCCGATCAGAGTAGCGAACGATATCAAAATTTGCTAAAAGAAAATGTAACACACATGGGCCACAAGTACCTCGCTTGATCTGAGCTCAGGTCGCATCACATGGGCCACAACTTCGACATTTATCAGGGGTTCAGCTGGATTGTCAAGCTCCGTATACAGAACACAGCATTTGAGGCGGAGAAAATTACCAACATCCACCTACATCCCAAAGATAATATCCTTCATGTTATGATCTTCCACTTAACAGATCCATAATGTTACTCATATACATCAGACTGCAAGAGCGAAGGCACAATGCGAATATCCCCGCTGATTGCCACGATTCCACACTCAGCAGCTAAGTCATGCAACAGCATCACCTACACATACGAATACATCAAGCGCAGGATGAGTACTTACCGGTCTCAAGAAATCAACATGGTCAACTTCAACGAACCACGGTGCCACACCAGCAAAGGCATATGTGGTTGAAAAGGCCAATTCAAAAGCCCTTCGCATTAAATCCTCCGAATATTCTCCCATGGATATTCCTTTGCTGTGGCTGGCATATTAATGAGTTCTCAAAACAAGTATCTCTTATCAGAATGCTATCTCTGTCTGCCAAAGCTGGCATATCACAGAAGACACGACCCTCGGCAAGTAAAGCCTGGAGCCTGGACAAATCCTCTAGCTTAGCATCTCTGTTACTTTCTTCTCTCTTCTTTTTCCTCATTTTATTCCTATTTTCTGCCTCTTGCCAAAGTAATTTTTCTCTCTCTGTCTCTGGTGATATAGGGTTAACTGGAGCTGATTTCCCAGTTCTAGAATCACGAGCCACAAATGTGAAATTGGCGGTAAGTGCAACTGAATCTGAGGAATCCTGAGTTTCTGCATGGAATTGCCAGTTTAAGGTAAACAGCAGAATGGATCAGTCATAAGACTATATCATGGAAAGACTATCTTTATGAAAATCTGATATCTCAATATTGTGCTTGACCAATATGTCAGAAACCTCGACAAACCAATACTTCTTGACAAGAGGATGTTAATTAGCAAGCTTCTCCATAGCATGAAAGGGCTTACTGTTTTATTTATTTATTTTTTGGTAACAAGGGAATGGTGGATGGATAGCAAATTAGCAAATTTCTCCATAATTTTAACGAGTAGAGTAACAAAACCATGCAAGAGCAAGGGCAAGTATGGTTTGCGAACCATAAACATATACTTAAGGCATGGCCATCAAAGTGACACCATCCTTTGGGATCAGGAGTAACACAACTCCTGCAACTGCTTAGTGGCAGCCGATGGAAATGTATGTTCTCGTCCAATAAGCCAACAAAGCAATGCCATCAACTCTAGAAAAGAAAGTTTATCATCATTTGGAAGCACCTTCTAATACCTGGACTGAGTTACTTCCAGTTGGATCTCCATTGATGAGCGCCCAACCCACGTAACAGCTCCCGCTATTTGCAGGTCAGTGTCAATACGGATTGGCCTCTTGAGAACCATCCTGTCTACAGAAGCAGTGACTAGCAATAGAGGCCTTGTGGTGCCATCGTCACTGGAGCAATGCTGGTCCAAAAGAAAAAGGCTAAATACAATGGGGGGGATGTTCTGTTACGCACGATTCTAATGATGAATTCCACACTATATGAACTGTGAATAATCACTAGAGAACTTAAGCACTAAGCCTCCGATTGCAGAACCAGATATGCACAAAGATCGATGAGAATTTAGACATGCTCTTACACAAATGATAGAGACAAGTTACTGCTTATGGCAAATAAGTAGCATGTTGTTCGATCTTTTCGTCTAAGAAATGAACTCCTCTGCAATACCAGATGGCCAATTCTAGATTATTCAAACAAGGACTTGACATTCAGACTACTAATAGCAGAATACTGAACTGATTACCCACCAACTAAGCACCGGTATCTATCAGTTCTATATCGGGAATATATCAAAGCACCGCAAACTGTATTACCTAACTCTAGTAGTGTCAACGACATCATATGCAATCCATCTTCTGCAGAAAAAAGCCCATACAATATGCACCGAGAAGCTTTAGCACGAAAAACATCGCAGAGTATAAACGGCACCGCATTCAGAGAGAGGAAAAGAACGCATCACCATCCGATGGTCGTTCAAAGCTCAGTTTATTTACCTTATAGCATATAGTCCCAGCGAGAGCATCGAGATCTTCCACCAGCTTCCCCATCCTGATCTTATTCCAAGGATTCCTATACTGCTCCCTGAGCACATAATCGCCCGAGAACTTGTAGAAAATGCTCGTCCTGCTCCTGGACGGGCTCCTCGGAACCAACTCGCTCCCCGGCGACGCGGCACTCCCGCTCGCACCGGCCTCCTCGAACATCTTGGATCTCGCTTCCCACAGGGCGTTGGTGACGGGGGAGAAGTACATGCCGGGCCACAGGCTGATCGGCTTCCGAATCGACGATCCGGCGTCAATGGGCGGCGAGCTCTCGGAGGAGGCCGCCGCCGGCGGGACCGCGGTCGCCGCCGGAGCGGAGGCCTCGCCGTCCGCCGCGGCGGAGAATCGGGCGGCGCGAGCGCATGGCTGGAGAGGAGGGAGCTTGGAGAGGAGGCGGTTGGAGAGCGTTCTGCGGAGGGGCGTCATCGTCGTCGTCATCGTGGAGCTGCGGGAGTTACCGGGGATGAAGGAAGGTGGATTTTGAGGGACGTTGGACTTTCAATATGATCTACAGACGCCGCGATTGACGAATACAGTAAAAAATTATTGTTTGACAAAAAAATTTGATAAACTATAGGTTATTACCAATAAAAAAAAACCTAAATTTGTACTTCCATAACAAATTTGTACCCAAATTTAATTTTTTTATCAATTTAATTTTTTGACTATCAAAAACTCCAAAATGATATACCTACGATAAATTTACCTTCAGTTAGTTTCTTTTTAAATTTTATCGTCAAATTATTGAGTTGAATGACACATGACCGTTGATAAATGTATTGGTTTAAAGTTTTATCTTTTGTTTGTTACAGATGTACTCGTTTAGGGTTTTTTTATGGTTTGTTACGGATATACTAGTTTAGAATTTTTTATGGTAAAAAAATTTATTTTTGGTGACAAAATATTAGAAACTTTTATTTTCACTTCTCTTAAACAAAATAAAACATGGTGCTTGCGCCATATATAAGACATTATATTAGAAAAAGCTATGTAGAGAGACGGAATGCATGTCTTAATAATTTTCATTAAATGTCGAAGATGGTTGAGCAAAAAAAAATTAAGAAGGAATTATTTTTTTGATAAAAAGGAAGAAAGAAAATAGCAACCGAATTTGTCATGAAGGACATCATCACCTATAAATATAACCGTCTCATTTTTATTTTTTTTATGATAGGCCTATTGGAATTGGTTCCCAAGGAAGCAAAATCTTAGTTCCATGTAAGTACACTAATTTGTCATCAAAGACCACAACAAACATCCATCGTGGTACTGTACCAAAAAAAAAAAAAACATCCATCGCGGTTGAATAGCAGAATCATTGTTCTTACGACGCAATTACAGGCTCAAAGTTACTCGAGAAACACTCATAAAGACAAACAAATTCGACGAATCCCTTCTTCACCTCCACCTATGACCTCCCAAATATCGAAATGCTGCAACTACAATCTTCTCGTCCGTTTTTCTTCGGCGATCAAGTGCACTTTAACTTTTCTTTCTAATTTTGTAATATTTGGAACTTTCGAAAATCGAAGTGTGGGCCCCCACGTGCTTGCTTCTCATGTCTCAAAGTGATGGGCAAAAAATCATAAACTAAAAAGCATGTGCCCAAAAATTATTGTTCATGTTACTTATAAAATTGAATGAATAAAATATATTTTCGTTACTAATGAAAGATCTAAGTACATATTGTCACGTGAGAATACCTTACACTGATTAATTTTTCTAAGCAATAAAATGTAAGGAGATACTTTTCAAATTATTTATTTTTTTTTTCGAAACAAATAATCACTGCCATCCCAGGCTTTCGTATGAGTTTGTGGGTTTTATCTGTAGTCTCTCCTTCCAATTCTACCCCTCAAGAGCCCACCATTTCACAAATTTTGACACTCGGTGCTGATGCACGATAAAAGCACGAGCTAGGGCTCCTTGTTGTTCTTCTTCTTCTCAATTCCTCTGAAACGCGCGCTCTGCCTTTCGACCCAAGCATCGAGCGAGCGAGCGACCTTCTAGCGAAGTGAGTTCAGCTCTCGCTCTCGCTCTTCGAAATCTCGCGCTCCCTCTTTCCTTTCCGTTCAGGGTTTGTTTCGTTTGGTTCTTTTAGGGGTTTGGTATTGGTTTCCCTTCCGTGAATTCGCTTTGAATCGCTGCATTTTCTAAGCGCATCTTTCATTCTGAGCTTCATCGCAAGCTGCTGCAAAACGAGGGTCGAGATGAGCGCACGAGAGGGTCGTCTGCGTTTCGGTATTTGGGGGGGTTCTTATAGGGGGAGGCGAACATGTGATTTGCCGTGAATCTGTTTGTTCACGAGCCCTTCCATCTTTTTTTCGGGCCTAAATTAGTTGGCAATTTTGTTTCTTTCCCGTTGATTGAATCACGATTGTGGGTGTTCCTGTTTCAGGGTAGAGGAAGCGCCGGCTGAGGATTAGGAGGATGAGCGGAGGCGGAGGAGGAGAGAAAGGGTCGGCCACCACGAAGACCCCCGCGGATTTCCTGAAATCTATCCGCGGGAGGCCGGTCGTCGTCAAGCTGAATTCTGGAGTTGATTACCGAGGTACTTCTCTCAACGTTGTCTCTTTGTGTTGGGAGAGTTCTTCAGCAAAAATTTTCTCGCTGTAGCTAGATAATACTGAGTTTCGGATTATTTCCATGTCCTTGTTTGTTACGGATTGTACTGAATCCTATGTGCCATTGGCTACTTGTCTCGAGCTTTATTTAGTTTGGGATGATCTAGGTATCGAGTTCTTGGCAGCTCATATGAGTGAAGCGGCCACTTTCTGACCTCAAACTTCAAACAGAATTTAAAGTCTACCGGAATTATGAACCAAATGAACCTTACCTACCAAACTGAATTAAATGAAGAAGAATATTGCTTTTGTCAGAAACTTAAAGAGTTATTTGTGACCCTGCATCATGGGCAGTTAAGTTGGTCTTGCCATGTACATTTTGGTCTCGATGTAACTAATTAAGCCTATTCTTTTCCTTCATCTGGTGAGAATATCTCTTTGAAATATGATAACCGGCTCTTTTCTATCAATGTTCACCCTATTCATTGTTGAGAAGAGATCTGCATTAAAATTGAGGCTCTAATGATAAACTAGTCTTGTCATCTATCAGCAATGACTCGATGAGAAGTTTTGTACATATAATCAGTTACTATCATAGATATTTAGCAGATAAAATGATGGTCGCACAAGAACTTCATTTTATTTTTCGAAAACTGTAAAAAGAAGGATCTTGCGCAAATATGCTGCTATTTAATTACATTATACAAAAAACCTTTCTTGATGCCATGAGAATGTATAAGGAAAAACCTGGCTTTCAAACTTCATGGTTTTTTCTTTGGGTGTTGAGAGAGAGGGAGGGAGAACAAGCGCAGAGAAACAGAAGGGGAGCAGCGGGGTCTTTGATGACAAATTGGCAAACTTATATGGAATTAAGATTTGGTTGCTTGAAAGCCATTTGATCCATCCAATGGCCTTATCATGAAAACGAGAGGATGTTATAGATAATAACCTCTATGTGGCCTTTGTGCTGTCATTTTCTCAATTGAACTTTCTCGATTTACAATTTGTACTAAATCATAATGGAGTAAAACATGGTGTCTGTGCGGTATGTGCCTATGACCAAGCCCTTTCTTGTGAACTTCTAGCAATTTTGTAAACCTTACTGCTTGTGGCGTGAGACGTGGAGGAGAGGTAAGTTGGATGATACTAAATTAATGGATGTGCAATGTTTCTGACAAGCTTTTTCTCCTTCCCATGCTATATGCAGGCTATGCTGATGATTAGTTTAGAACCACAATCTTGTGGCTGTCTGAAGTTGTGTGGTATTCTCAGATGTTCTGATGGGTTGGAGATTTATGCAGGTATTCTGGCTTGCCTGGATGGATATATGAACATAGCAATGGAACAGACGGAAGAGTACGTCAATGGGCAGCTTAAAAACAAGTATGGGGATGCTTTTATTCGAGGAAATAACGGTAATAATGTATTCAGAGTTTATGGCGTTTTTAGTCATATCCTTGTTGACTTGGACTGTTCTTAACTGGTGTGACTTATTGCAGTTCTGTACATCAGCACTTCAAAGCGGACTCTGGCAGATGGGGCTTAGCGTTGGTTGATTGTGCTATGTAGTGTAGCGTCTTGGAGTTATGTAGTCATAACTTTTGATGGGTACGTTTTTGGTTGCGGGATCATAGGGCTCTAGAATTGCGGGAAAGTGAACATATTCCAATTTTTAGAGCTGATTTGTGATTCTTACTGATAATCCTGCATCTCCTGAAATCGTTGTGTGAATTGCTTGACGAGGACTCGGAATGCCCTAGCTTTTTGTATTTTAGCATGTCGTCGTATATACCTGGCTGTCTGTTTGTGTATTGCCAATTGGCTTAATACTAAGTTATGAACAAGACGAATTGCACTTAAGCATCAACCTTGGATGCCATCTACCTATGTCCGTGTAACTGACTCTATTGCAAAAGTTCACGGGAATAAATGATATCATGTCTCTTAGAACATATCAAGTCATATTTTACTATGAAGAATGAAAATATATCAATTCTCTGCGTTAGTTACAAAAGTACACATACTAGTAAAGTCTTCTCAAACGAACACCAGTAAAAAAATGTTGTGAGGATGGTAAGTTAGACGGTTGACCCCAGTGAAATATTCATCTCAGTATTCACGATGCTTGCTCCATTGAGGTTTGTAGAAACAATCGAAATGAGTCATCAACAAGCAAATAAAGGCTAGAAGCTCTTCACCTTTGCTCAACACCTGCATATGTGCTTTTCCCTTAATACGACTTGCTGCATGTGATAGCGTCTCAATCCACCCTCCGCTTATCACCTTCCCCTTCATTTCCCCGAGGCCTTTCCATCTTATGGGCTAAATTTTTACCCTCGCCGTAATTGATCAAATGAATCGGGTGAAACTCATTGTAAATCAGTGAAGGCTTTATTCGAAAGTCGTAGTGGCAAATGATTAGCTTAGACAAGCGGAATCATAATGTTAGTTGCCAAAGGAGGATTCAGAAATTCCTAGGTCCGTGCTCGTCACCACAATTCGATCATCTGATTTGGTTTTCTTGTATCATGTTGAAGTTACCGTGTGCTTCTTACGATAAGGATGTCCCATTTCTAAGTCTGAATTAATTGTCATAATTTGACGTGTCACTTGAAATGAAATCTTCCCCTTTTCGGCTTCTTACATGCTCAGCAAATTTCTCCGGCACTGTCTCAAGTGTAGGCTAGTATGGGAAGGTACTCGGATCTTATTGGACCTATCAAATGGATGGGTTGAGTCAGGTTTGGGTCGGGTCGAAATGGTCCAACCCACATTGATCCATCCCATACAACACAATTCTAGCGTCCATATCTGACCTGACTCATATTACTAAACAATTTCAATATTAAATCCAATTTAGAAAAACTTGTTTCTTATAAATTTATATATATATATATATATATATATTGTTAAACATTATGGACAATTTTTATAATTTTAAAAAAAATCTGATTTTTTAAATTCTTTTTAAAATATTATAAAGGGTTAATTCCTTGTTTACAGAACCATTTAATAAAACCAAATACTCAAAGAGCAAAAGGATCAATATGACCAAATTTAAAATTTACGGACTGAATTGAAAATTGACTAAGAGTTGAAGGACTAAGTTTTGGTATTGTCTCTTCTTTCTATTAATGCTAGAAATATAAAACTGTTATAAATGCATTGAATGATGCATTGAATGATGTGGATGTATCACTTTTCCCCATTCAATGAATGGTCTCCTCTTTTAATGTACACGATCAGATCCTCATTAATTGTATACGTGAACACACATATTCATGTTCATTGTATCATCTAGTCTATAAATAAAGACTTTTGTAAACTTGTTGAGGATAATGATGAAGAATGAAGAAGACTTAACATTTGCACCAACCTGGTTAGGTACTTCTAGACCTTCTTTTCTTTGTGGACCATGTTTAGGTCCTTGTGAACCTCTATCACAGTTCTTATAAGGCTGATTTTTGTAAGGCTGATTTTTCAAGTTACACTATTTGCCCTTCCAACGTCCGTGGCTCTTGCTATTATGATGTGCGATATGTGCTTCAGGCACAAGTGCAAATCCAGTAGGGTGAGAATTATGGTTTTGCATCAACAACTGGTTGTGCTTTTCAACTACAAGTAGTGCAAAAATTAAGTCCGATGCTTGGAGCAATTCTTTGCCCTATATTGCTGCTGGAGTACAAGGTTATTGGCATGAAAAGTGGATAATGTTTTTTTTCCAACATTTCAATCTCTGTGATCTGCTAGCCACAGAGTTTTAGTTGTGATACAATTCGGTGAATAGCAGAATTATATTATGCTATGGACTTAAAATCCTGAAAGTGTAAGTTGATCCATTCAAATCTGGCATGAGGAAGGACCACTTCTTGTTGATGATCGTAGCGATCCTTCAGGGATTGCCATAGAATTGCAGGGTCCTCCTCAGTCAGATACTTAGCCTTTAAATCTTCATTTAAATGGTGTTGGAAGAAGATAAGAGCCTTAGCCTTCTGGGCTAGAGAACAAGTAGATTCTGGGAGAATAGATCGACTGAGATCTAATGATGTTAAGTGTATCTTGACATCAAAAGCCCATGTTAGATAATTACTTCCGGTAATATCTAACGTTGCAAACTCTCTCTTGGTAATGTTTGACATACTTAAAAAGAAATTGTAGAGAGGTAAAGGTATGTTACCTCGAGTGATATCCGAGATTCTAACCGGCTCGTATTTGAGTGATATCCAAGATTCTAACCGGCTCGTGCTGATAATGTGTTGTAAAAGTAAACGGCGATCTTTGGAATCAACTCAGAAATCAACATAAACGGCGATCTTCGGAATCAACGCGGAGACCAACTTGAAGTACAATATGAGAGAAAAAAGAGACACGAGAGAAGTAGGGAGAAAATGTTAAGTCTTCTTCATTCTTCATCATTATCCTCAACAAGTTTACAAAGGTCTCTATTTATAGACTAGATGATACAATGAACATGAATATGTGTGTTCATGTATACAATTAATAAGGAACACATAACCAGTCTGTGACTTGGCATTATGAGGATATGAGTTTCTATATATTATAAAATATTTTGGAGCCCCAGATGGGCGACTTGTTTACTGCCCCCTTCGTTGAATGTATATTTGATAAGGCACATTTCTTGGCATTAAGGGGAGAAAACCTGAAGCTTAAAGAATGTCGTGAAATTTCTTGGAAGGAAGATCAATTGAATTACCTTGATCCACGTACAAGAACGACTAAACTTGAAGTTCAGAAGATTATGAACAGACTGGTTATGTGTCTCCATAGAGGAACACATAACCAGTTTGAGACTTGGCATTATGACGATATGAGTCTCTATATATTATAAAATATTTTGGAGCTCTAGATGGGCGACTTGTTTACTGCCCGGTTCGCTGATTGTATATTTGATAAGGCACATCTTCCAGCATTAGGGAGAGAAAGCCTGAAGCTTAAAGAATGTCGTGAAATTTCTTGGAAGGAAGATCAATTGAATTACCTTGATCCACGTACAAGAACGACTGAACTTGAAGTTCAGAAGATTATTAACTTACGAAACTTGGCAAGTAAATCGCCAGATGCATTTATTGATCATAAAGGGGTGACTAAGTCCCATATTCCTGTAGAAAACGCACTACCTAGAGTAGAGATCCCCTTGGGACCAAAAATGTTTGATGAGCCTAGTCAAAACCGGAAATGTGGACAACCCACAGGGGCTAAAGACATAAATCCGCGGAAAAAGAAAAAATATTTAGTCACCCAATGCGCCTCCTGCAGAGGAATGCGATCCGGTGAAATTAGTGCAGCTGCTCCAAATAACAAACCCGTGAATACAGAATGGCCAAATCCTATTGATCTGGGAAACGAAGTGTTAGTGATCTGACCTAGGAATTAATCAATATTGATACTCTAAGATTAGTTGTGGATTAGGTTGTGTCGGAAAAATCGACCTTCACTATACTTATGTAGTCATAATGTCTTGCTAGAGACCGCTTATGACTTGTGGGCCAAAAGGGTTTTGAGCACACCGCTAATGTTTAGTGAACCTACATGGTCGCACACAATAGCGAATGGATTTAATATTTTCTATGCGCCTTGATCTACTTAAGAAGTAGATTTTAATTTATTCTCTTATTTAAATTATCTATGCGATTATGCGCATTATGAGATAACGATTAAACGTGGGCCCAGATCGCCCGACCTACTTCTTTTAATTCTACTGGATAATGAGGCTGTATAAATAGATAGAGAATCGTTCTCTGTCTAGGGTTTTTTCGATAGAGTATCGAAAATAAAAAGGCGTTCAAGAAAAAGGAACTTCAAGATCTTTTGTTAGCACGTGGATCGTTGGAAAATTCCGTTCGTGTGTGTGGATACCGGTAGAGGCGTAACACTTGGGACGCTAATCTAGACACAATCAATTATCGATTTATCCTCGATCTGCAAAAAGTACGTTTCGAAATTCCTTTTCAATTTCAATATATACATGGATCTTGTCTAGGGTTCTACATTCCGCTGCGTTGTTTTTGTTGATGAACCCTGCACGAAGAGGATTTGGTTAATGTAAATTATGTGAATACGGGAGTAAGATATGATAGAATTGCAGTTGTCGTTGACGACTCCTTTGCCTCCTTAGTAGCGCTTACTGTCTCAAAAGACAATATGGATCCAGAACCAAAATCCATTCTCGAATGCCAAAAGCATTTAGATTGGAATAAATGGAAGAAGGCAATTAAGGCGGAACTAGATCGCTTAATAAACGTTATGAACCTGTTGTCCGAACATCTAAAGATGTTATCCTTTTTGGATATAAATGGGTGTTTGTAAGAAAACACAACAAAAAGAGTGAGGTGGTGAAATACAAAGCAAGGCTACTTGCCTAAGGGTTTTTCACAGAGACCTGTATAGACTTTGATGTCACTTATTCTCCCGTAATAGACAACGTTATGTTCCGTTATTTGATCAGTACGGCAGTAAATATGAATCTAGATATGCACTTAATGGATGTTGTGACTACATATTTATATATATATATATATATATATATATGAAAGTCCCTGAAGGATTTTCAATTCCCCAGATGGGAAAGAATGAATTTGAAATAAAGGACTTGGGTCAAACCAAGTATTGTCTCGGCCTGCAGATCGAGTACCTCCCAGAAGGAGTTTTTATTACACCAGTCTAATTATACAAAGAGGATATTGGAGACATTTTATATGGATAAATTTCAGCACACCAATGGTGGTCCATTCACTTGAAGTGGACAAAGACCCATTTACACCTAAAGAGGAAAACGAGGATATGTTAGGACCTGAAGTTCCTTATCTTAGCGCCATAAGAGCACTGTTATATCTTGCAAATTGCATCAGGCCTGATATTGCATTTGCAGTGAATGTTCTAGCTAGACACAGTGCCAATCCAACGTGAAGACATTGGAATGGCGTTAAACATATCCTACATTACCTCCAAGGAACTGTTGATCTTGGTTTATTTTACCAAAGAAACAGAGATTTAACATTGGTGGGATATTCAGATGCTAGCTATATGTCTGATCCTCATAATGCCAAGTCATAGACTTGTTATGTGTTCCTCTATGGAGACATAGTAGTTTCATGGAAGTCAGTAAAGCAATGTACGGTTGCTACTTCCTCAAATCATTCTAAGATTATTGGACTCCTTGAAACTGCCAAAGAATGTGTTTGAAGTTTAATACATCACATTCAAGATTCATGTGGCTTATCCTCAATTCATGATGCCCCCTCTATACTTTTTGAGGATAATGCGGCTTGCATTGCACAAATGCGCAATGGATTTGTCAAAAGAGACAAAACTAAAACATATTTCACCTAAGTTATTTTACCCGCAGAAAAAGGTGAAATAGATATTTATGAAATTCGCTCTAGTGACAATCTTGCATATTTGTTCACTAAATCCCTTCCTACTTCCACATTTGAAAAACTTGTATATGGAATAGGAATGCATTGACTTGGACGACTACTTTAATCAAGGGGAGTGAATTAACCATCCCTTAAGGATGAAACCCAAAAGGTTTATGGCTGTGCTCTTTTTCCCTTCATCAAGTTTTTATCCCACTAGGTTTTCCTTAACAAGGTTTTTAACGAGGCAACTTATGTGCAATGATTATTAAAATGAGGGGGAGTATTACACGCACTGTACTCTTTTTCCCTTTGTCAAGTTTTTGTCCCATTGGGTTTTTCTTGGCAAGGTTTTTAATGAGGCAGTCTAAGAAGCGTATAATAAAAAGTGAACATCCAAGGGGGAGTGTTATAAATGCATTGAATGATGCATTGAATGATGTGGATGTATCACTTTTCCCCATTCAATGAATGGTCCCCCTCTTTTAATGTACACGATCAGATCCTCATTAATTGTATACATGAACACACATATTCATGTTCATTGTATCATCTAGTCTATAAATAGAGACTTTTGTAAACTTGTTGAGGATAATGATGAAGAATGAAGAAGACTTAACATTTGCTCCCTAGTTCTCGTCTCTTTTTTCTCTCATATTGTACTTCAAGTTGGTCTCCGCGTTGATTCTGAAGATCGCCGTTTATGTTGATTTCTGAGTTGATTCCAAAGATCGCCGTTTACTTTTACAACAAAAACTAGTTTATGAATCCAAGTTGTAAATGATGCGATACATCTTTATTAACTATTTAAACCTGACTCATTTGTTCAAGTAGCTAACCATAGTTTGTTGCATCATTTCTTCTATAAATCATTGCATTATTTGTTGTTCAATTTGGTAAAGTGGTGCTTATGTTGATCTTAGACTGGTCCTTTTCTTTTAGAGAAAATGTAAATACCATACATATTTTACTGTTGACCCAATGACAGCTTATAACCTCGATATATGTAAATACCATACACATATTTTCAAGTAAAATCCTATAACGAAAAGACCAAATTGCCCCTTCTCGCAAACTTACTTTAACATCTTGCTTAGGGTTTGCGTGGTTTGATTTTTAGTTGTTTTTGAGTATTTTGGATTGGTGTGAGAATTTAGGATTTAGTGATGGTTAATATTTTGAAGAAATTAACATTTTTGTAAATAGGAGCAGAAGGATAATAGGTGCGAATGTGCAAAGTGGCATCCGAAGAGAAAATTCGAGTCTGTGTTTGATATGAACTATAATTTCTTTACCCCATTAAAATATAGGAGCATGTAATTAAGACCCACTTTTGTTTATACCTTAATGTTATTACTGATATGACCGAACCACAAATGAAATTGAAGAGAAGCTAGAGCCATCCCCCTTGATTCTCGTTAATGAAAAGTTTAATCTACCCTTTTGACATGATTGATAATTAACACGAAGGTAATGTTCAAGCTTAAACACGATTTAAATCAAATAGACAAGACCAACCAAATTACATTTATCATTTCAGTTTCAACGTAGTTCACTTATTTATTTAATTTGATGGAATTATGTCTCCATGATTATCACTGTTCATTGACACTATAAGCTAAATTCCTGCGTGTTTTGGTACTTCTCAAAAAACAAAGTATGGGTGAATTCTTTAAAAAACTCCAACTTTAGGTCAAGTTCCAAATATGTCCCGAACCTTTTTTTGTCTTAAAAAAACCTCAAACATTAGGTCTAGTCCCAATTTTGCCCTGAACTTTTTTTTGTCTCAGAAAAAATTCCAAACTTTAAATTTAGTCCCAAATTTGCCTCGGATTTTGTTTTGTATAAAAAAAACAGCAAATTTCAATTTATTTTAAAAAATATACCCTGTGATCCAATTCCAACTTGACATGACACTTCCATGTTGACAAAAAATCCACATCAGCAAAGTAATGGGGCGATAGGTATAGATCAACGTCGTATTTCCACTTCGATAACCAATCCAACCCAATAAAAATTGTTGAAATTCGTCAAAATAAAATCATCTTAGGATATGAAAGTTAGGAACGATAACAAATCCACCCCACCAAAACTTTTTTTAATTAAAAAAAAAATCTAATTTTTAGGTTCAGTCCAAATTTGGTTTGAGCTTTTCTTTGTCTAAAAAAAAGCTTCATTGTTTTGTTGATGTGGATTTGTTTTCGACGTGGAAGTGCCACGTCAAGTTGGGACTAATCACGCGGGTATATTTTTTTAAATAAATTGAATTTTGGTGATTTTTTTACACAAAACAAAATTCGGGGTAAATTTGGGAATGAACTTAAAGTTTGGAGTTTTTTCTGAAATAAAAAAAAAGTTTAGGACAAATTTGAGACTGAACCTAAAGTTTGGGGTTTTTTCTAAGATAAAAAAAAGTTCGAGGCAAATTTGAAACTTGACCTAAAGTTGAGGGTTTTTTAGGGGAATTAGGCCGAGTAACCATAAGTTGATTGATTTTCGTACTTATGGATTTGTCCAAGTATTCGTTTTGAACACGTGGTTCTCAGGAATTAGAAATTGATTTAGGCTGCGCATGACAACCATTCTATCTCTAAAAATTAATAAATATGACTGAGATCGACCACTTTCGGATTGCATCTAATACCTCAAGTTATACACTAAACAGATTATTGGAGTTGTCTTACATCAACCAAATTTTGCTCATTTCCCAAAAGGTTTCCACTAGTTCAAGAGTGCTCCTGTCATTAACTCAATCATGGTTGAGCCACTTAACAATATGTCATCGTCCCGACAGCACTTGTGCTGGGCTCATGTATCAGCAGCTATCATCAAAGAGATAGATTATGATATACGGAGACACAGAAGAAATAAACGAAGGATGACTTCTTACAAATATAGAAAAGAAGGAAGAGTTGCTTATGCAAAATCATATACATGACTTTGGATAATTCTTCAGACAACAAAGTGCTTATTCGAGGGCGTAACAACAGCATAAACCCATAACAAAATACAACAGAAATTACTTCATTAGCTTCCATCACAAAATACAACAGAAATTATTTCACTACCTTCCATGACAAAATACAACAAAAATTACTACATTACTTTCCACCATAAAATACAACAAACATTACTTTTTTTTTGGTCGAACAACAAACATTATTTCATTTTATACGTAAACATCCAGAAAATATGAAATATCCAGAATTGATAGTGGCATACCGAATCATAAATTTGCCAATGAAGTCTTGTGACTTAGGGCCTTGGCATTGGCATTGGCACTTGATGAGTGAAGTTGAAAAAACCAAAATGAGCCATCAACAGCCAAACAAAAGTTAGAAGCTCTCCACCTTGGCTCGGCACTTGCATATGTGCCTCCACCTTAGTATGACCTGCTGCATATGACAGCATCTCGACCCACACTCCGCTCATCACTTCCCACTTCCTTTGTTGGAACCCTTCCATCTTTTTTGGCCAATTCAATCCCATTTCTAAGTGGAAACATCTTATTCAATTCTTCTAACCGATGCCCATCCTCATACAATGCCTGGGATAGCCTCTCCACATCCCTGGTCATATGACCGATGTACATCCGTAGCTCGGACAACGTATCCGCTGATGTGATTTGCAAAAGTTCCACTACAGAGGAGACCAAATTTGCCTGATTAAGAAAAACATACAACATGTAGTCGGAGAGGATTTTGCTGAATTCTCTTTCATCTTTTTTATAAGATTGTTTGTCTCTGTTGTACCAAATTTCAGTAGCAAGATGCCACGTTAAAATACTGTAGCTATAATTAGCACCGGTAATATACCCTAACAGACTGGCACAATCGATATCCTGGAGAAACCAATTACCTCTACCCTCAAATATCCCTTTCATCTCTGTCGGATCACTCACGTACTTAGATTTACGTTTCACCTCCTTAAAAATGAAGATCCATAGATCCTTATTAAAGGGGTTCTTGGACATGTACTTTGTATTCTCAAGCATTATTTCCGGGTTCATTAGACCACAGACTGTGGCGATTGTCTCGCCAGCTTGATAGAAAGAAGAGATGATCTTCTCAACCATATGGAATGGAAAACAACAGATGGCAACGGTGATACCCAAGCACTGATTGTCCTTATACATCTTTCTTGGACTTTCTTTCAAGCTCTCGGATAAAAGGTTGCAAGCAAAGATGGATTCTGACCACCTTCGTAACATCCATGGCGTATCAAAGACCAGGTAAGCAACATTGGCGCTAGACTCTACTTCACGTCTGGTGAATTGGGGCTTCCTCAGCTCAACCATGGGGAATACCAATTTGAGGTAAATTGAATCTAATATAGATGATCCTGTCCCGTACCACTTGATTTTGGCAACAGTCCAATCGGAGAAGATGAACATGAACAAAGCTATCACATCAAGAGCAATCGCTCCGAAAAGAAGGATAAAAGTAATTTCCACATCGAGATTGGAGAATCGATCCCTCTTCAAGCAATTGAACAGGACCAAAGCCATCACAACGTTACCAAAGGCTATGAAGCGGAAAATATAGCTCCGCTTCGAATAGATTGCCAATGCTTTTGTGTAGAGCACCTCGTAAATGAATTGGAGTTGGACTGATATCACCCTCAACGCATCCACTGCAGAAACTTTGAGGAAATAGTTGCGGGTCATTTCGCGCTCTCCAGATGAAATGAGGATTTCACCGTGGAAGAACTTAAAGGTTTGATGGAAGTAGTAAGCATGCTTTACCACAGTGCTCTCGGCAAGCTTTGCTCCTCTTTCATTAGAATATCCATTCCCTAGAACTTCGAGTTCTCCAACCAACTCGTTATCTGCAACAACAGAAGAGTTACGTTGCAAGAGCATCATTTCCCTAAGCTTCGGGAAGCTCGAGAGGTAAAGTGCCAATAACCTCTCTACGTTTTTTATAATCCCAGCGAAAAACACCAGCATCGTTGGGATCATTAGGTACGTATCGGTCAGAAATATTTGCACAAAAACATAGACGGCGGCACCGACTTGGAAGACGATACTAAGCAAGTGCCGTCGCCAAAGCGAATTGTCCTCTACAGAGAATGCAGTGATGGTGTCGGGACCGCCGAGATGTAACAAGAGAAATGAGGCCCAAAATACCTGAAGGGCTCCATCTACTTCAGCTACACGAGCCCAAGAAATTTGTTGGTTGTAAGAGATGACCCCGATCGTGTATGCAGCTATCCAATCGGCCATCAAATAGGCCAACCACAAGAGGATTACGATGGTCTGGTTCACCATTCTCTTCCTCAGGGATGCAAATAGAAAGAGAAAGACCTGAAACAAGAGGCTTAGCATGACAAAACCTCGGATGTTCCATTTGTTCCACGCACCCGAAATGGAGCTCAATTCCATGTTTTTGCTTCGTCTCTAACGTAATTTCGGCTACAACAAAAATATTATCTCAACTATCCATCGAGAGAGCTTACATGCATCTGGAAAACAGTGCTTTGCAGACTTTATAAGGAAGCATTGGAGAAGAAGAAATTTACAATTGTAGTGTAGAGTGTGAAAGACGGGGCTTTGGGACTTAAAAGGATGAAGAAGCACGGGCAGAGTACTGGCCTCTCTCTCCGTCTGCTTCAGGGAGTGGTGTTGTTAGATTCCAGGAGAGATCACAAGAATTTATATGTCTGGCCATGTACTGTAGTTAAATGCACGTGAACCTGACATGCTATCGTCTCATAATTGAAGGAAATCAAGTTTTTTTATTGGTTAATGACATTACATGTTTTGGTTTAAAAAAAAAAGAATTTAGAGCCAAGAATATAATGACAAAGTGGATTGTTTAATGACTGTCTTTACAGAAATAGAAGCATACAATAATGGTATATACAAAGACCAAAGACTTTAGCCGATATCTTGCGGGACACATTCATTGTTCTGGTCAATTTGTGCTTTTTCTCAAATTTTAAACCGTGTTAATTTACTTGAAATTAGCAACAACCATCGAGATAATTAATTCATAGTGAGGGCAAATGTTAACTAACGCGCTGAGTCTACGACTCTCAATGTCTTGTGAATCTCTTAGATTAACTCACTCAAGTTATTGTTTGTTTTAACATGTCCTCTACCGAGTTATAGGTAGACACTTTCCTAGGAAGTTACTCATCTTAGCAGTGCACTCACTTGAGTATGCTTAGCACTTTCCAATGCTAAGCGTTGTTGTTATATCGTAAGACGTTTCTTTTGAGCTAATTCCAGTTTTACATATATGGCCTAGAATCACTCTCCCTTTATTTGGTTCGCAATTCGATTTTTCCCACCTTGTTGAACCAAGTCATTACAATATCTACATGCAATATCTTTTAGCTCAATTGGTTTTCAAAATCCAATATATAAATGATATTTCCTTTATTTAAAAAAGTATAGTGAATGGGACCACACAAAAATATAGGGACATGTAATTAAGAGTTGACACTTGCATTAACCGAGTGCAAATGAGCTTAGTCAATCCCAATCATTGAATTAAATGGGTCCCGTGTCGAGTCCACATAATTCAATGAGTTAGAAGCATTGATCTCATCATCAATTACTAGATTTTAGAGTTAATATCATGAAAAAAACCCAAACTAATACACTTATGATAAATTTACTCCAAACTAATTTTTTTATCACAAAAAATTTTAAATCGGTACACTTGTGATTGATTTACCCCAAATTAATTTTTTGACCACAAAAAATTCCAAACTAATACATCCATCAACTGTCGCGTGTCATCTAACTCAGTAATTTAACGTAAAATTTAAGGAAAACTAATAGAGAATAAATTAATTCTGAGTATACCAGTTTGGGATAATTTTTGATAAATTTATTATGAATATATTAGTTTGAGAATTTTTGTGATATTAAATCGAGATTGTATCATTGTAAAGATACGAAACTTCAAATTGCGGATTTTGTCCACGTCACTGATGGACTTCGCAGTCAAAGCTTCCCACCACCAAATGGAAAACCAGTGGAACAGTCAGCAGCCACTTTTCTCATTGAGCGAGCACGCTTTATCTCGAGGAAGTAACTGTGGTTGCATTGGGACCACTCATCGTCTTTCTATCACTGCCTCTATTTTCAAATTTTAATTTTCATCTCCTTTGCATGAGCATTTACTTTGTACCCTAATCCATATTTGACATCATTTTCTAGCAAAACTTAGGAAAATTATCAAAAAAATCATAAACATGTTATGTAAATTCTAATTTAGTATTAAATTTTTTAATTTGATGAATTTAGTCACAATTTGCTAATACAATTATTTCGATCAATTTTGATAAAAAAATCCTTGACTTGGACGTTGGTTATCTTACATAGCACGGCCTCTACTGACATAGACAATTTTTATGAATTTTTTATATCTCTTCTCGTTTTCTTTTCTTTTGTTTTTTTTTTCACCATGACCAGCGGGAGTCGTCAGGGCCTCACGATGGCTGGTGACCTTCGCCACCCACTAGACGAGGGCTGCCTCGCCCGCAGCCGATGAGGCCACGATGGCCTCGTCAAGTGGCCAGTGAGGATTGCAAGGTTCAAACGAGTAATAGAGAGCCTAAATATATCTAACCAGATCGCATGGACCCAGGTAATTGTTAGGAATCGAGCACCGATTTTAGAAAATAGCCCAAGCAAACGATCCTCACTAGCAGAATATAATAATAAGAGAACAGAATCAAAAGAACACACCAGATAATTTGTTATCGAAGTTCACCCAAACCTGGGCTACATCTCCGCGCAGAGGCACTCTACGAATCCACTAGACTTCGAAGAAAGTAGGAATACAATTATGATCTTCTCTCAAGATCGGAGCACAAAGAAATTGAGAACCCTCACAAAGAAAAGACTAACTTTTTTTTTCTCTCTTTTCTTTTCTCTCTCTATTTTCTTCTCAGCACTTGACCGGCTAACTTCTATCAATAGTTGATATATAAAGCGTAGCTTTTAACCTAAAGCAAAATTAGTAGAAAAGACAAAAAAGCCCTTAATAACAATATTTGGCTTCATCCTCCAACAATCTCCCACTTGAAGACAAATACACCGGATGCACCAAGCAACTTTGCATCCTTCTACTTCAAAAGCTAGTAACCTGAACTTGTGCCTCTGCGATACTCCTCATCAATTAACATGGAGTAATACCAATGGTAGTAGTACAGAGAATAAGTTTCTCTCTGCCTACTACCTTGGTAAACATATCAGCTGGATTCTTCAAGCCATCAATCTTATGTAACTTTAACTCATTATCTTTCAATGCTGACCTGATGAAATGATAACGCTTCTTGATGTGTCTAGTTCTTGAGTGATAAGCTGCATTCTTTGCTAAATGTACTGCACTTTGACTATCACTCCACAATGTGCTCACTGGCTGCTTTCGATGTAGCTCCTCCATGTAATCTTGTAACCACATGATTTCCTTGGAGGCTTCCGTGATCGCCACGTGCTGCTGCTTACGTAAATCGATAGAGCCACTACTTTTCTGTAGTTGAGATACCCAACTCAACTGCTGTACACAAATGTAAAGACATATCGATTGGTACTCTTACCCTTTGTCTCGATCACCAGTGATCTGCATCCACATAACCACCGCAATTTTAGAGATGTCCCTCCATAACAAAAAGAGTAATTTGATGTACCTGCTAGATATCTTAATATCCATTTCTTTGCATTCAATGCTCTTTGCCGGGTTACGCAAATATCGACTTACAACTCCCACTTTGCATGTGCAATATCTAGTCTTGTGCTCACCATGGCATACATTAAACTTCCCATCTGGCGATGCATATGGGATTTGTTGCCATCTTATCTTTCAAAGCCTGAGTAATTGGGCACATGACCTTAGAAAGTTTGAAGTGACTTGCTAGAGGAGTCGCAACCGGTTTTGCCTTATCCATGTTAAATCTCTTTAACACCTTCTTCACATAGTCTTCTTGCGACAACCACAATTTCTTATTTTTTTTGTCTCTAATGACTTTCATGCCTAAGATATTCTTGGCCTCTCCCAAGTCTTTCATAGCAAACTGCGATGCCAACATCTTCTTCACTTCTGCGATTCTCTTCATATTGGAACTAGCCACCAAAGATGTCATCTACATATAAAGAGATATACGATATCACCATCGCTATAATTGCGAAAATAAACACAATGATCAGCTTCACAGTGTGCAAAACCTTTTTCTTCCATGAAACCATCAAACTTTAAGTACCATTGCCGCGGAGCTTGCTTCAAGCCATACAAGCTTTTCTTCAAGTGACATACCATGTGCTCTTTACCTTTGACCTCAAAACCTTTAGGCTACGCCATGTATAACTCTTCATCTAGGTCCCCATGCAAAAACGCCGTTTTCACATCCAACTGCTCAAGATGAGGATCTTCCACTGCAACTATACTCAGCAAAACTCTTATTGATGTCATCTTTACTACTGGTGAAAATATTTCGGAGTAGTCGATTCCTTCTTTCTGAGAAAAGCCCTTGACCACAAGTCTCGCTTTGTATCTGATACTGCCATCTACTTCATTTTTTATCCTGTACAACCACTTGTTTAACAAAGCCTTTTTATCTGCAGGCAACTCTGTCAACTCCCAAGTTTTGTTCTGAAGTAACGAGCTCATCTCGTCTTTCATAGCACGCTCCCACTGCATGTGAGATGTGTCTTTCTTTGCCTCATCATAAGTCTCCGGTTCTCCCGAATCTGTATATAAGACATGGTTCAGAACAATATTAGCTGATGGATCAAAAATGACCTTTGGCTTTCTAACTCGTGTAGACCTCCTCAAGATAGGTACTTCAGGGTTGTTAGTATGTTCTAGATCATCGCGTTCGTCTTGAACTCCCTGTTCA
Source organism: Syzygium grande (assembly GCA_024733475.1). Classification (NCBI taxonomy): domain Eukaryota; kingdom Viridiplantae; phylum Streptophyta; class Magnoliopsida; order Myrtales; family Myrtaceae; genus Syzygium; species Syzygium grande. Next base: position 28,597,369 of record JAMXDD010000004.1, on the reverse strand, counting down.
TTGATAATAGGTTCATCCTGAACCTCCCCTTCAGGTACATTTTGATTCGCTGGAACTATTTTCACAGGTATTGTGTCCAGCTCAACATATTCGGGTTCTACTGCCTTCTCATGCTCCATCTGATGATCCTTGTATATCTTTTCTTCATGGAATACCACATTCCGACTGCGGATGACTTTGTTATTTTCATAATCCCAAAGCCTATAGCCATACTAGTTGCCACCATATCCAATAAAGACGCACTTCTGGGATTTAGCATCAAGCTTCTTCCTATCCTCCCTATCTATCAGAGCATATGCAATACAACCAAAAACTTTTAAATATGAATAATCAATCTTTTTACGACCCACTTTGCTCTTGTGGTATTTCTCCATCAAAAGCGCACTAGATGGACTCCTATTAATTAGATAAACAATTTGCATCAACTGTAGCGACCCATAAGTGTAGCGGAAGACCCGCATGTAACCTCATGCATCTCGCCGCGTTCCAAAATGGCTCTATTCATCCTCTCAGCTACACCATTCTCTTGAGGCGTTCTAGGAACAGTCTTCAACCCGTGTATACCTTCTCGGCTCAAGTATTCTGCAAATTTCTTACTCATGTATTCACCCCCATTATCAGATTTTAGAGCTTTAATCTGATAACCTGTCTCTTTTTCTACCATGGCCTTCCACATTTTGAACATCCCAAATACTTCTGATTTTTCTCTGAGAGCATAGACCCAAGTCTTCTTTGTTGCATCATCAATGAATGTAACAAAATATCTCTTACCACCATAAGAGAGTTCCTGAGCCGGTCCCCACACATCCGTATGAACCAACTCTAATTTTTTTACCTTTGTTCTGTCGCCCATTCAACTGAAAACTAACTGCCTTTTGTTTTCCATAAATGCAACTCTCACAGAAATCTAATTCAACTTTTTGCAAACCTGGAAGAAACTTCCTTGAGTGTAACTGTTTTACACCCTTTTCACCAAGATGTCCCAACCGATAATGCTAAAAAGTAGACAAATTACTTGTAGTCATTGTAGTTGCAACCATATCACTGATATTGTCTCCCTGGAGAAGGTAAAACGTACCTGTACGTTTTCCCTTTGCTACCACTCTAGCCCCTGAGGTTATCTTCCACTCTCCGCATCCAAAGGTTGTTACCAAACCTTCTTGATCAAGTTTGCTAGTTGAGATCAGATTTTTCTTTAATTCTGGGATATGCCTAGTTTCATGCAAAACTAAACGTCCTCCACCTGAGATGTTCATAATCATAGTTCCTTTTCCAACAATTGGACACATATGGCCGTTTCCCACAATCACTTGCCCAAAATCTCCACTGGCATAATCAGCGAATATGTTTCTTTGCGAGGTGCAATGGAAAGAAGCACCAGAGTCAATAAACCGCTTGTCTGTCGTCAAGTCATACCCTGCAGATAAACACAAGTTCTCTAGCGAAGGTTCATCGCTAACCACATTAGCTCCTTGATTCTCGTCCCGCTGCTTCTTTTTGTAGGCCTCATATTGAAACCTCCGATGTCCAGTCTGGTGACAAAACCAACACTCATCTTTTGTGACCTCTCTCTTTCCCTTGACTTTGTGATCTACCACGCCTTTGAATTTTCCTCTGCTTTTACTTCTCCCACGGTTCTCCATTGCTAGTGCCGTGGAAGATGTAGATGGCGAAAAATTATTTCCACCTGAGACTTTTCTTCGCATCTCTTCATCCATGATACTACTCACAGCATCATCCATAAGTCAAATCATCCTTCATGGTGCTTGAAATTCCCTGCACTGCAGTGTTGTAGCTTTCTGGAAGAGAACATAAAAATAATAAAGCTTGAAGCTTCATATCCAGATTTATGCTGCAGATTCCAACGACCTGACTTGCGTGAAATCAAGTAATATGCTCTGCTACGGAACCTCTATCAGATAACTTCATATTAACCAACTTCTTTAGCAAAAATACTTGATTCGATGTGGATGGCTTCTCATATATATTCGTAAGAATATCCATGGCTTCTTTTGCGTTTTGCTTTCGCGATGTGGTACCACCTTTTTTTAGTCAACCCTAGACGAATCGCACCTAATGCCTTTCGATCAAGAATTTTCCATCCCGATTCTCTTTGCCGGATCCACTTCCGCTATTTCGGTTTCCAACCATCAAGTGGTGCATAGAGATCTTTCGATAAAGATAATCCTCGATTTGGAGTTTCCACCATCCGAAATCCTGCCCGTCGAATTTATCGATCCTGATTTTATCTTCTACCATATCGTTTGCTTTCAATCAAAAATCACCGAAAAACCCCTCGATGTTCTCAATTAACCAACCAAGCTCTGATACCAATTGTTAGGAATCGAGCACCGATTTTAGAAAATAGCTCAAGCAAACGATCCTCACTAGCAGAATATAATAACAAGATAATAGAATCAAAAGAACACACCAGATAATTTGTTATCGAAGTTTACCCAAACCTGGGCTACACCTCCGCGCAGAGGCACTCTGCGAATCCACTAGACTTCGAAGAAAGTAGGAATACAATTATGATCTTCTCTCAAGATCGGAGCACAAAGAGATTGAGAACCCTCACAAACAAAAGACTAACTTTTTTTTTTCTCTCTTTTCTTTTGTCTCTCTATTTTCTTCTCAGCACTTGACCGGCTAACTTCTATCAATAGCTGATATATAAAGCGTAGCTTTTAACCTAAAAGCAAAATTAGTAGAAACGACAAAAAAGCCTTTAATAACAATATTTGGCTTCATCCTCCAACAGTAATATGTCAACTCATTTAACTAATCGTGTATTAGCCTGTCATAGATAGAGTGAAAAGGTCAATTAGCAAAGAACGCATTTTTTTTTTGTGTATAAAAAGTTAATCCGTTTAAACTCAATTTGAATAAGCTTACAATCATAAGTCCTTTTCAGTTCATGTTAATGAGGGTTTAATTCCCTCAAAACCCCCAACTTTACAACCAACTTCAAATCTTTCCCGAACCTTTTTTTGCCTAAAAAAAATTCACCAAATTTTACTCTAGTCCTAAATTTGTCCACGTGTCCAAAAACTGTAACAAGTTTCTTCAAAATTATGAATATTGATGTCAGTTAGAGGTTTATTATCAGAACACACGTCTTCATCGACACTTTCACCTTCAAATAAAATAATAGCAGCCTTCTATATTGAAGAAAACAAGCAGCGTTTTTTGGATAAAGGGTTAACGGGGGTAGATTTGGACTAAAGTGAAAGTTGATAATTTTTTTAAGACGAAAGAAAATTTGGGCTAGAATTGAGATTAACCTAATATTGGTTTTTTTTATTATGAAATTAGGCTTATTAATCGGTGGTGTCAAAAATTGGCCATCCGACAAAGCGATGCTACGATACTTGGCCTGGCTCTTTTTTTTTTTTTAACTGGGACCCACTTCATGTTCTTTTTTCCTTTTTTCTTTAACTTTAGATATTTTTTCTTTTTATCTTTAACTTAGACCCTTTTATGTTCTTTCTTTTTCCCTTTTCACGCAATGCTCTTAACTTGCACGAGATTACGTGATTCGGAAGTCACGTTATCTCCTTTTGAAAAAAAATTGGCAGGAGTTTGTGAGTCATGGTGGCGTCCTATTAGGGGTGAGCATAATCCGAGCACCGAAAATTATCTATTAAAGACCGGTTTCAAAAATTGAAATTGAAATTGAAACCACCTGTTGGTTTTATGGATCCACCCAGGAATCTAACCACCAGTCTAGTCCGGTTCCCGGGTGGTCCACAGAACCGGTCCCATCAAGCTTCACACAAATGGAGGTGATCGAGAGTGAGAGAAAGAGGCGATAAACAGCTAGAGGCACGACCGTGAGTCGATGGGAATTGAGAGTCGAGGTCATGAATCGATAGACGTTGAGCTTGAGATTCGAGATCATGAGTGATAGATAGAGAGACGATTGAGATAAAGTGAGATTGACACGAGAGACGAGCACTCAGTTGATGGGAGTTGACTTTAAGATTACGGATTTTAGGGTTTTCATTTTTCTTAAATTTTTTTCTTTTTCTTTTGGTTGGAAATTTTTCTTGAAAATTCTATATATTACCGATCCGGTTGGGTGGGCAGATCAGCGATTCCACGCCTAGAACTGGGAACCGGATCCAATAAATTGGAATCGGGAACCGGATTGGTCCCCACGGGAACCGTCGGTTCCAGGCTGATCTTGGTGATTTTCGATTCCTTTGCGCACCCCTATGTCCAATAGTTGATTCACAACTCTTGGCTCTTTATTCCAAAATAAACTTATTGAATAATTAAATTAATAGCTTATACGACTGTACCTTAAAATTATTTAACATTTTCATTGCAAAATCTGGAATCAGGTTGGTGTTTTGAGCTTCGGAAAAGGATGAAAAATTGTACAGGACATTCTAGTATGTTTTCACAGATTCCAGATGTTTAACATCAAGATTCAAGAGAGCCATAAGAAAATAAACATGCGAAAATATTAAGCAATGTCATTTTCTTCCTTAAATCTACATTTGAGATCATGTTAAATAAAGAAAGAAAGAATGAAGTAAATTCTCCATATCTGTTAAAAGCAGAGATTTCAATATTGCCTTTTCCTTTGTTCTTCTCGTCGTTTTTTGAGTTTTATGGAATTATTTCTAAAACCGCTCTTATTAGATAGGGTTGCGTGGATGAAAATTCTGTTTAAAGTAATTAAACGGAAAAGAAATGTCTATCCGTAGTGAGTAGTACGTGTAGAAATGGTTTGCGTGTGATTTGTTTTCGTAGTTAAGTGAATAACTACACGTATGAAACTTACTTGAAAGATTTTTCTCCTTCTGACATTAATTTTATGAGAGTAGTGTCCATATTAGCAGATTTCATTAATGCTAATTAACAAAATGATGATGTTGAACACTTAGTTCCAGTGACTACTCGAACCAATTGTTTTGCAAACCTTGGGTAATTCAACGGATTGTAACAAAATGCCTATATATATGTATACATATATACATGTTAAAATGACTTTTTATTTATTTGTCAAAAGACTGTATTTATTCAAAAACCCAGGAAGCAAAAAGAAACGTCAATCGGCCATTCCTCAAATAAAATGGAGCTCAAGATAGACCTAACTCGAGTTGGTTGAAACCACAAGTGGGTAAAATTTAATGTTTTCATTGCGTCATGTGTCCACGAGAGTGGCAGACACCATGAAGTTATGAAATGTTAAACCCGACATATTTTCATGTACTTGGCAAGATAATGACAATGTCTTTTCACTCAATTACGACCTTGATTCAACCAACGACAAAATTCCTCCAGAAAGTTTAATTTAGCCAAAGAAATGGAAAAAAAAAGAAAACTTGCCCTTTCACGTGGACGATTGATATAAGCCAAAGCCAAATTGAGTTACTGTAAGTGGGACGCTTTAAGAAGGCATCTCCCATCAAAAAGCAGGTGGCAACTGGTTTTCTACAAATCAGGAATCTCTCTTTCTTTCTTTCTATTTCTGGATTATTGATTACTTTGACCTGAAGTGATTCCCTTATTTTCTCTTCTTTTATTTTAAGACAAGATTAATTGTCATAAAATTAAAATTTATAGAAATATAAAAATTTTCTGTTAAGATTGCAAGAACTCAATAAGCTTTGTCCATATAACGGGCATAATATTCTTTTCTTCTCTTTCATCACCCTTTTGCCTTTTGTCCATGTAGGGCAATATATTCTTCTTATTTTTTCTCATCTTTTTCCCTCTTTATATGTAGATCTACTATTTAAAAGAATTGAAAATTTCAAGGGGAAAAAATCACCAAAAACCCCAAACTTTACCCCCCGTAACACATTTACCTTGAACTTTTTTTGTGACACTAAAAACCCCAAACTTTGCTATTGGTGACACATTTACCTTAATGTACTGTAGCCTAGAGTATTTTAGTCTTTTTCCTTTTTTCTATTTTTTTTCTTTTTTCCAGCCAGGGCGAGGGACCCTCACTCGCCCAGGCGAGGGCTGCCCTCGCTGGCGTCGGGCGAGGGCCGCCCTCGCTCGACGCCGGCGAGGCCTCCCTCGTCGGAAAGAAAAAAAAAGTAAAAAAAAAAAAAAAAAGCGGAAAAGATGAAAATGCCAATGACAATGTACATTGGGGTAAATTTATCATAAATAAGAAAGTTTGGAATTTTTGATGTCACAAAAAAAATTCGAGATAAATGTGTCATAGGAGACAAAATTTAAAATTTTTGGTGACTTTTCTCAATTTCCGATAAAGATTATTGCTTATTTACAGGTACCCCACGCATTAAATGACAGAAGAAAAGTTTCATATGAACAGATGATATTTATTGCTTTGTGTCAGGTTCACGTTTTACCGTCAAATCTTAGGTGCCTCTGGTGATTTCACCGTAAAGAAACCACAACTCTAAAATGACGACACGTGTTCGAAGGGCTCACCGTATCAGGCTCCACAGAGTTTCAGTTTGACCTCCCCCTCTCTTTCTCTACATAAATTACCGTCACCTACTCTGTCCTTCTCCCGCTTGCGTTTCCCCCTCTCTCTTCTTTATTCTTCACTGGCTCGCTCTTGGGAGGGAGAGAAATTTGAAAAAGAGAGAGAAAATGTTTGAGGCCTTTCGTGCAGCCTGACACGGTGGAGAAAACTTCCTGGATAAAGAAGAGTAGGCACTTTCGTGCAGCCTGACACGTTGTCCTCTTCACTCTGAAGAAGACTAAAGAAGAGAGGGGGGAAATGCGAGCGGGAGAAGGACACAGCAGGTGATGGCAATTTATGAAGAGAGAGAGGGAAGGCCAACTTAAACTCCGTGGAGCCTCACACAGTGGGCTCCTCGAACACGTGTCGCTATTTTAGAGGTGTGATTTCTCGACGGTGAAATCACCAAGAGGCACCTAATATTTTCTCTCCAAGCTTGATCCACCCCACCCCGACCCCACATCCAATCAGTCACTTTTGAATGGACAGACGATAGCTGTACATAAAGGGTAGGACCACAACGTGACTCTAACTTTTGCCAAAATCCTTTTAGATAGGAAACGTGAATCACGAATCATGTGATTTCGTACAAGTTAAATACCTTGTGTGGGGACACTCAACAAAAAAGGGAAAAATTATTTAAATGATCGTAAATTTATTGTCAAGATGTTAATTTAATTTTAAATTTTTCTTTTTTATTAATTGAGTTTTAAATTTTTTATATTTGTGTCAATTCAGTTAATTTGGCCAATTTTAATTGAAAATCGCTAACATGGACGACGTCGCCCATCCTACGTAGCATGGCCGACGCTAACGTAGGATGGGCGACTCGTCTTGGTTAGGGGTGCAAACTATGACTTCATATAGTATAAAAAGACGTGATATCAAATATCCCCATAAGCATTTGTAATGGGAAAAGTAAAAATTCAGTTCTAAATATTTTACATTTGTATTAATTCAATCATAAACTTTTCACATTGATACCGATTCAATCCATTCGGACAATTTAGGTTGGAAATCGTTGACATGGATGTCGACTGTCTTGCGTGGCGCAACTGGTGCTGCCGTGAATAATTTTTAAATATTTTTTGAACTTCTTATTAATTTTTTATAAAATTTTTCCCTTTTCTTTCCTTTCTTTTTTTTTTTTTCCCTTCACTTCCCTTTGGCATGTGGTCCGTATTTGGCCATGGCCGGTGGCCACATGCAGGCCGGTTGCGGCCCCGCCTGTGGCCGGTCTGAACGCGGTACCTTTTTACGCTTGTCTGGTCTCTTTCATCTCTTAGTGAAAGTTGACTACAAAGTAAATAATGTACACGAGCTGATCATATCTATAAATAAAAATAAAGTGAGTAATCTCTCCGTCTCTTTTTGAATACTCATTTCACTGTTCCTGCTGGAGCTAGAAATTCGATTCGAGTGCATGAAGAAGAATGTAGTTGGATAAATTAAATGTTAGTCAGAACAGACGGAAGAACCTATCACTAAAATGATTTTGCGCAAAAAACAGTCGTATGGGTGTTCTGATTCTAGTTGAGGAAGTTTTCATCTTTTGTTAGGGGTTGCATTTGACTAGAATAATTTTTTATGAGGGGGTTGTTAGTGTGAAACTTGAGATCATATAACAAAAGAATAATGTTCATTAATTTTAATGATGGTGTGAGTGATTTGTGTGCGGCAAAGTGTGTGGAAGTATGCTTTTTGCACACATGGCTAAAATTATTCAACATGAATTGCCACGTCATGTTAAACGACTCAATTGAAATGCATTCAATTCTTTATTAGGCTCCTTGACATTGGCTAATAATATGCTTTCTCTTATTCAATTCATCTTAAACGGCTCAAAATGTCGCATTTGCGATTGTGCATGTGCATCGTGAGTATAAAACCCAAAGGAGATGGAGATGGGTCGCCGCCGCAACCGCTACCACCCTAGACAACCTCGAGAATATCTATATGTCTAGAGTGCAAGGCTAAATATCCTCACTTGTTTAGGAAGAAAGAAGATTAAGCATTCCAAGCGTGTGAAAGCATGTAATTGACTTGTTAATATGGTCTTTGTCCTTTGAGAAAGAGAAGGAATGGCAATACTCGATTAGTTACTTGAACTAAATGTTTAATGTCACCTGTTAATGAAATCTGCTGATATAGATACCGATCTCATAAAATTAATATCAGATGGAGAAAATTATGCAAGTGAGTTTCATACGTGTAGTTATTCCTTTTATCTACATGTAGTACTCACTTTGGATAGACATTTTTTTTCCGGTATATTTACTATAAATAGAATTCTCATCCACATAACCTAAGCTACTCATAGTGATTTTATAATTATTTTCTCACAAACTTAAAAAATGAGAAGAAGAATAAAGAAATCTCTGCTTTTAACGGTACGTAGAATGTTCTTCATCCTTTCTTTTCTTTATCTAAAATGATCTAAAATGATCTCAAATGAAGGTTTGAGGAAGAAAAAGAGTACTTAATATTCTTCCGAAGGTTATTTTCTTATTGCTCTGGCAAATCTACAAAAACATACTAGAATGTCCTATTCAAGTTTCCATCATTTTTCGACGCTTGAAACACGTACTTGATTTCAAATTTTCAAGGAAAATGGTAAATCCCTTTGTGTACAATCAATAAGCTATTACTTTAAGCATTCTATAAGTTTATTTCTCTACTGTCGGTAGAATAATTGACGAATGTGAAGGAACACCCCACCCCACATCCAATCAGTCAAATTTTGAATGGACAGACGATAGCTGTACATCAAGGGTAGGACCCCAACGTGACTCAACTTTTGCCAAAATCTTTTAGACAGGAAACGTGAATCACGAACCATGTGATTTCGTGCAAGTTAAATACATTGTGTGGGGACCTTGAAGTAAAAAGGAAAAAATGACCAGAAAAAGTTTTAAATATATTATAATTGTACTAATTTTGATTTGAATGAGATCTAAAGGAGAAAATAATAATAAATGTCATGTAGGATAGAGAAATTAATTTAAAAATGCTACGTTGGCATTTTCTGCTAAATAAATTTAAAGTGTTAACGAAAGAACTTGACTGTCTTTTTTGTAAGTCTTATAACTCAATTGCTATTTCGTGATAAGTTCTATGATTTGTTATGCATTTTTTCTCTAAAAAAAATCATTGAGGATGAAATTACAAGGAAGTATTTCTTTGGGAATTCTGCTTCCCCGATATGAATGGTCAAAGTTTTGACTGGGCGAGAATATAAACTTAATTTGTTGTCCGAAAATCATTGAAGTTAAAAGAGATTGCGTGTAGATGCGGACAGGAAGAGTCGGAGACTCCCCACATGGGTCAATATTTGTCCTCATTGGGAATTGATTGTCTGGTGGATGGTCGGTGGTCTCCAGTTAATCCACGAGGATCGAACTATGAGAAAAAGCACAACTGGCCAAAACAATGCATGTGCGTCCTGTGTTCCAAGAATATTTAATATTGAACATCCGAGATCTACGAAAGCGTACTAGAATGTCCTACACTGGTATCCATCATTTTTTTAAGCCTAAAACACCTACTTGATTTCAAATTTTGCAAGGAAAATGGTAAATCCTTTTGAGTACAATCAAATAAGCTATTGATTAAGTGTTCTATAAGTTTATTCCTCTACTGTCGGTAGAATAACTGACGAATGTGAAGGAACGGGCCAACAGGAGACATCCAATCAGTCAAATTTTGAATGGACGGACGATAGCTGTACATCAAGGGTAGGACCCCAACGTGACTCAACTTCTGCCAAAATCTTTTAAGACAGGAAACGTGAATCAGCATTGAGTAGTAATTGACAGTAACTTGAAGGTCAACATCAATAATTGAACAATATCGAGGTTAAACATGGATAGCAATGCAGGAAAATACATGATGATCATTCAATATATTATATGGGATTGGGGAATGTAACAATAACAAGCAGCTGGGCCTTAGTCAATAAGTAGGCTCAGTGACAAGGATCCTCTTTACATGTTACGTAGCAAGATATCAACAGAAAAAAACAGGTGAAAGGAATAAGAAAAAAAGAAAACATGATTTGAAGATTCCAATTAACATGTCGTCAAGCACGTAAGCCCTCCGCAGGTACTCAGAACCACATTAAACACCCCCGCTAACTTACATAGAATCAGATCTTGCAAAAATGTTCAACTGTATCCCCTGCATGACCATAAAAGGGTTTGGTTCTCAATCTCCCATTACTTCGCAACAGTCCCTTCTCCACAAATCAACAGTATATCCAGGAACAAGTCAAGCACAAGATGCACAATTATCAGATCCCATCTAGAAATCTATCTACATATATATAAGGATAAAAAGATCATCAAGCACTTCCCATTCGTTTAATGAGATTTCCGAATTGCAACAGAATACAGGGCTCGTTCTTCTCCAGTTCTAAGTGATCTCATTTCTCATAGTCAATCTATACGATGGTCATATTCACTAAAAGGCGCTTGATGCAATCTTATATGGTCATGTGGACCGGTGGAGGAAAACGCCCGGCTCGGGCCTGTGATCCCGGTGGGAGCTGCGGCTGTCGGAGGAGGCGGTGGAGCCGGAGGGGGGAGTTGCGAATTTCGGAGGTGGAGCGGCGAGGAGGAGAGGGAGAGGGAGAGAGGGAGATGCGAGCGCGAGAGAGGGCGACTGGGCAAGATAGGGCTTTTTAGGGCTAAAACCGAATTGTATATTTCAGTTCGGTTCGATCCGAACTAATCCGAACCAAACTGAAATAAATCCAATTGAAAAAAAAAATTGGTTAATTTTGGTTATCCGAACCGAAACCGAAACCGAATTGAAATGCATGAAATTTTCGGTTCGGTTCGGTTCGGTTTGTATCTCGGTTCAGTTTTTCGGTTCGGTTCTGACACCCTTAAAAGTGACGAATGTACACGAGCTGATCATATCTATAAATAAAAATAAAGTGAGACCATCTCTCTCTCTCTTTTCGAATCCTCATTTCACTGTTGCTGCTGGAGCTAGAAATTCGATTCGGGTGCCTGAAGAAGAAGTTAGTTGGATAAATTAAATGCTAGTCAGATCAGAGAGAAGAACCTGTCACTAAAATGATTTAGCGCAAAAAACCAATCGTTTGGGTGTTCAAATTCTAGTTGAGGAAGTTTTCATCTTTTGTTAGGGGTTACATTTGACTAGAAAGTAGAAACTGTCTTTCGGGTGCCTTTCTTATTTTCGCCTGTCTTATGAGGGGGTTGTTAGTGTGAAACTTGAGATCATATAACAAAAGAGTAATGTTCATGAATTCTAATGATGGTGTGAATGATTTGTGTGTGGCAAGTGTGTGGAAGTATGCTTTTTGCACGCATGGCTAAAAATATTCAACATGACTTGCCACATCATGATAAACGACTCAATTGAAATGCATTCAATTCTTTATTAGGCTCCTTGACATTGGCTAATAATATGCTTTTTCATATTCAATTCATCTTAAACGACTCAAAATGTCGCATTTGCGATTGTACATGTGCATTGTGAATATAAAACCCAAAGGAAATGGAGATAGGTCGCCGCCGCAGCTGCTACCTCCCCAGACAACCTCGAGAATACCTATATGTTCAGAGTGCAAGGCTAAATATCCTCGTTTGTTTAGGAAGAAGGAAGATTAAGCAGTCCAAGCATGTGAAAAGCATGTAATTGACTCGGTAGTATGGTCTTGGAATGGCAGTGCTTGTCTTCTTGTTTTGTCAGCTGTATGATCTAAACCTCTCAGTGTCATACAAACATGTGCAGTATGATATGCTTACTGATCTGCAATGAAATACGTATTGGATGGAGTATTTATTGGGGCTAACAATACAACCTACAGGAAAGTGAATAGATTGTTTCAATGGTTTTTCAAACTTTTGCGGAAAACAGCAGGTGTCAAGTAAGTATTGGATTTAACCAGATATGTGAAAAACGGTGACCTGATTGTGTGCTTAAGAAGATTAACAGGAAGATAAACAGTAGTACACAAAAATATATAGTGGTTCGGCTTTATCCTTAAGTCTACATCTACTCTCACCATTAATAGTCACAAGTCGGGCTGGAATACACTAATAATCTGCTGAACAAGTTACACTTACATACACCAATCCTATCAGACGATAAAACACACTATCAGGAATTAAATGCTACTATTACTTGGTACACTTGATCTTTCAGCACAATTATAAAGCAGTAAGTATTACAGACAAGCAAGAGCTTTTTGTTAAGAGCACAGCAAGTAGCAAATTTCTAGAATTTGTATGAGCGTGTGTCTATTTTTCTCTCTCATAACTTTTGGCTTCAAAGATCTTCTCTTTTATGGGTACCTTCAATATAATCGTTGAGGATGTCTTGGAGAAGCAGGATAACTGTTAGAGTCCATTGGTGCTACTGTCCGAGGAACCAGTTGCCCATATGGTCTTTTTCTGAACATTTGCAGACTTTCCGAAATAGCTTCTACTGCTGTTATGTAGTTACGGCTCTGACATACTGTCAAACAACTTGTTCTCTTATTTTTTTAATCTTCTACTTTGTATGTCCAGTCGACAATGCTATAATAGTGAGTCAACGGTCATACTCAATGATCCGTTATCCTAACATCTCCAACGGTCATACCTTATCTTCTTCAACTTCAATGAAACATCGTCACGTAGATGATCTTTTAAGTCTGTTGATGCTGTTTACATAAAAACTTCAAGGATATCTTGTGATCTTTTTTTCAGTGGATCTCACCATGAATATCACTTAGTCCCTTAAATATATTTGCACTAAACAATGTGGATATTATACCAATGATAATTTGGGTATCATCAAAATTTATTTAGAGATGTTCTCCAACAGAACGAACTTCGTTAATTTCATTATCACGATCCAAAGTTTCAAATAGAGAGTAGTCCCCACCAATTTCGCCTTTCTTAGGAAATACATTCTCTAAGAATGTGACATATCGTGATTTAAATTCAGTTACACTTCCATTTTCTGGCTCTCCTATAAACACATACCCTTTTGAATGCTCTAAGTATCTTATGAAAATACTCTTTTTGCATCTTGGATCCAAATTTCCATATTTGTGAGAAGGCTCGTGAATATAGGCAGCACAACTCCAAGATTTAAGAAAATTTAAATCGGATTTTCTACCTGTCAATAACTCATATGGAGTAGAAGTAACTAATTTAGAAGGTACATGATCAAGTATATAAGGAGTAGTTAACAAAGCATCACTCCAAAATGTATTAGTAAGTTAGCTTGTGCCTTTATAGATCTAACCATTTACAATAGGATTTTGTTTCTTCTCTCTGCAACACCATTTTGTTGAGAAGTATATAGATTAGACAATTGTCTTTCTATTCCTTTTTTTTCATCACATAAATTTATGAACTCGTGAGATAAATATTGTTGACCTCGATCGAATCTTAATACTTTTATTTTCTTGTCTAATTGATTTTCCACCAAGCTTAAAAATTTCTTAAAGCAACTTAATATGTCAGATTTATGAGAAATCAAGTAGACATATCCGAATCGAGTTAAATCGTCTATAAATGTGATGAAGTATACAGCCTCATGCTTTGCTCTTACATTTATTGAACCATAGATGTCCGAATAGATCAATTGCAAAAGAAACTCATCTCTTGTTCCTTTTGCAAATGGTTTTCGTGTTGTTTTTTTCCGCTAGGCAATGCTCGTAAAATAGGCAAATCAACTTTTTCGATATTGCCTGATAAGCCCTCTTTGGCTAATCTATTCATTTGTTGTTAGCCTATATAACCAAGTCCAGCATGCCATGCATTGACATTATTATCATAAGAGTTAGGTGATGTGTGATATAGCTAGTAGGTATCATATAGAAGGGGTGAATAAGTGATTTGAGTGATTTTGAATAATTTAAAGCAGAAATGATTTATGATTAGTAAAGTTTGAACAATGTTCAGATTCTAAATGTGCTAGTGTGCAATGTAAACAATATAATGAGAGATTAGAGATAGTGAGAACTTGCACACAAGAAGTTATAGTGGTTCAGCTTAGATCAAGCCTACGTCCACTCTTTCACACTGACAGCCTGCAGGCTGGATTCCACTATGTGATAAAAAAAGGATTACAAGATCTGAGTAATATCACTTGGCGAATGATAGAACTCTCTATCTCACACAATCACTTTTACATAATGTTCCTCAAAATCTCAGTATTTAGCTCAGGAAAGACAAGTAATAGAATCGGAATGTGCTCAGATTTTGAACTTGTTGATTCTCGATCTCGTTCTTTATTTTCTGCTCCTCATCGGTCTCCTTTTATACTCCTCAACTTCCAAACTAGCTATTGGACAGTCTTCAGAGGATTATCTTCCAATCTTCACCTTGGATAGATTTATATAAAATGTATTGAGTAGCTGTTGATTAACAAAATTTGAATCCCACTGAATCTGGTCGCCCATACAACCAAAATCTTGGTTTCCATAAGTAAAGCTTTATCCGCATGATATATACTTGCCATAATGTTTGATTGTCAATTAATTAGCCTTAGATTGAGTCAATCAAAACTTTCCTTTTGTGGAATTCACATCAAATCACTAGCCGTTATGTTTTCGTTCGGAATAAATTCTGAGTCTGAAGAGTTTCTGATTCTTGCTATACAGTTAGAAACAAAGTCAGTGTAGGTTTTTAGTAAAGTCTAAGTCCTTCAAAAGTAGAGCTAAAGTTCTTTGACATTTTAAGATAAAGTCTGAGTGTCTATTTCAATAAAGTCTGAACTTCTCGTTCTAAAACCCGAAGAGTCTGAAGTTTTCCTCCTGAACCTCGTAAAGTCTGAGCGTTTAGAAAGTTAAGTTCTCTTGAAGTATTAAAATTTCCATTTCCAGAATATATTTACCTGGATCAAAATACTTCAGAGTACATATCAGATTTACAAGATTAACATGGATAGTTTTGTCAACTACAAAATTTATTAGGAAATTTCCTCAACAATCTGCTCATTTTTTTATGGTGACAAAACTTCCATGCAGATTAAAAGACTTGATAAGATTTGAGAATAAAATGAACATAAATAACTAGTAAGCACATAAGGCACAGATAAATGTAAGTGCAAATCATAAGATTTGTGTCCTTTTCTTTTCTTCAAGTCCATCCAATAACCTACATGTTAAAATATATTATGTTTGCATATCAAGTAATAATAATATCCTACATCTTGCAATATATATTCTCCCCTTTTTGTCAGCAGCAAAAATAGATAATTAATGATCAAACTGAATAATCATGTCACTCACACAAGTCAAGCCTAAATGCAAGTAATAGTTCAAATTATACATCTAAAAGCAACGTTTTAATCAAAAGGAAGATGAAGTAGGCTATTTCTTTGAAGGGGTGCGAACAAGTTGAAAATTCTCTAGTATTTGAATAGTTTCCTCAATCATGAGGGAACATTGACCAACAGCATGCTCCAGATGGGTTGAACACTGAGCAATTGCCTTCTCAAGATCTGCTTTGTCTTGTTCTGCTTCAAGACGAAGATTTTGACTATGTTCCTTAACAATGGTCTTAAGGTTCTTCATATCCTCTTCAAGAACTGACTGCTTATTTTTAATTTCTAGCAGAAGTTGGAGTATGGTCCTGTCCTCTGAGGGTTGTCCCTGGACATGTTCAGATGCAGAGTGTTCAAACTCACCTTCTCTTGCAGTTGGAATCTCCTCCTGAGTATCTGCATATTCTGCAGCAACATTCTCTGCCATCATTTGTTCAAGGTGTTGTTGTGGAGATGGACCTTCTTCTGGTACTATAGGAACAATGCATTGTTCCTGTTGTCTTAAGCTCAATTCCTCTGGTGCTGGTTATGACATTTGTGCAGCAGGTTATGTGGACTCTTGTTCTTTCTCAAAACGTGCTTGACCAACATTCTGTCCTATATCAAGGCTTTTTGTTTCATCGTCTTCATCTCTGAGGAGAAGTCTTCTTCTCTGTCTATACACTTGTAAAGGACTTTTTGAGATGGTTTGTTTCTTTACTTTCTCCTTTCCTTTGCTTCTTTCTTTTCTTCTTTCTTTCTTTCTTCTACTCTTGCTTCTAACTTCTCACCAATATTTCCTTTGGCTCTGCTTCCTGGAATCTCTCTATCCTTTCTGACATTAAATTGTTTAAAGTTCATCTTAGCTAGCATCTTCTCCCCAACATACATTAAAGGAACAAAAGTCTTGCACAAATCATTAGGAACATTAATGTTAAGATAGGCAAAAATCCTAGTGATCAATGCATCATAAGGGAGTTGACCTTTGTCCTTCAGTAGAATTCTGTACATGTAAAGGATGATAATATGAGGAAGAGAAAATGGAACTTCATTCAAAGTTACCCAAATAAGCTTGACTTCAAATTTAGACAAGTCCGTCTTAGACAATGCTTTGGGCCTCAAGCAGTTTATAATGATCTTATGTAAGATCACTGTCTTCTGTGTCAGATTAAAATAAGCAATGAACTGTTTTGATCTTCTGGAAAAATTCGGATTTTCTGAGGCTGCTTTGGAAGCTTCTTCTTTACTAACCTCAATGGGAATAAACTAGCTATGTTTGACTCCAATAATAGTAGCCAATTGATCAACTTTCAGATTATACTCCTTATCACCATCAGTAAACTGAATCCAATTAGGAGACAAAATGGATAGATTGGAGTAGAAGTATGCAGTCAATTCAGCATACATATGTGCAGACTGAAGGCAAAATTCAGACATTCCCAGGTTGTCAAAATGATATTTCATGAAAATGCTAGCTTTTTCCAGAAATTTGAAATCAATACTCCTGTGGTTCATAATTCCTCCTGACAGCAAGATTTTGTAGTACTCACTGTGTAGTCAATTTCTAAATGGACTTCCTTTTCCCTTGATGCCAAAAGCAATTCCCATTTTCTTCTCGAAATTGTTAACAAGCCTTACACCATCATCTTCCTTTATTTTGTTAATGTTAGAATCTGGGTTGCTCTGTGACTTAGGGCTTGTAACAACAGATTTCTTTAGAGAAGATTCTCCCACTTTTTCTTTTCCTTTCCTTGATGCACTCTCCTTTCGTTCAGGACTAGATACATTCTTTCTAGAATGACCAGTGGCAGACTGAAATAAGGAATATGTTTCCACAAGCTATACTTTTGATCTAAAACCATTATCTTTTAAACATGCATGTAAGACTGACTCAGAAGCATTGCTCTTCTTCAACTTTTCGTAAGTCTTCCAAACAAAGTTCAGATCTTTAAAGTAAAAATCTGTTTTACTAGAAGTTTTTGGAGGAGAAGACAGTTGAGATGCTTGAGGAGTTGCTTTCGAAGATGTAGTCTGATTCTGTTTGAGACGAATCTGTGACCTCCATATATTCTGCTTGTCCTGTGTACTTTGAATCTCTGTTAAGAATCCGTGATGATCATCTTTTGTAAGGCATTGTGGTTGTACAAAGATCTTTGGAAGAGAAAGGTGGGATCCTTGAGAAATAGACAGAAATATTTCAGGCACACTTAATTAATCAGATAAATTAGAATGCATACATGATTTTCTTCCAAAAATAAAATACGTGATTGGAGATTGCCATAATTTCTTGCTAGAAAATAAAATATGCCTGCCAAAATTTGAAACGAAAAATTTACCTTACATTTGGGTCTGAATATGGCTTTCAGATTTAGATTGCTTGAGTCTGAAATATTCATGTCTTAGAAATTCTTCAAGTAGAAGGGTAAGTAATGCATAATTTATTTCGTATAAATTCAAACGAAGATTTATCTAAAGGTTTTGTGAATGTACCAGCTAATTGATTTTTAGAATCAATGAATTGAATATACACATTACCGTTTTGAACATGATCTCTGATGAAGTGATGCTTGATTTCAATGTGCTTGGCTCGTGAATGGAGAATTGGATTCTTGGTCAGATTGATAGAGCTTGTATTGTCACAATTGATTGGAACATTTGATTCGTTGACTCCAAAATCTCGCAGTTGTTGTTTCATCCACAGAATTTGAGCACAACAGCTTCCCAAAGCCACATATTTCGCTTTTGCTGTAGAAAGTGCAATTGTGCCCTGTTTCTTTGAGTACCAAGACACTAACATATTTCCAAGTAATTGGCATGTCCCTGTAGTGGTATTCCTGTCAACTTTACATCCAGCAAAGTCAGTATCAGAATAACCAATAAATCTAAAATCTGATCCCTTTGAATACCAAAGGCCTAAAATTGGATAAGTTTCAATGTATCTGATTATTCTTTTGACTGCTGTAAGATGTGATTCCTTTGGGTCATATTGAAATTTGGCACACATACAAATACTAAATAATATGTCAGGTTGAGATACAGTAAGGTATAGCAATGAACCAATCATGCTTCTAAACACCTTCTGATCAACTTGTTTGCCATTTTCATCCTTGTCCAATTTAGACGAATGAGACATTGGAATGTTTGTTTTCTTGTTGTTTTGCATTCCAAACTTCTTCACAAACTCTCTTGCATACTTTTCTTGGCAAATGAAAGTACCATCCTTGGTCTGTTTCACTTGTAGTCCAAGAAAGAATGTCAATTCTCCCATCATACTCATTTCAAACTTATTTTGCATGCACTTTGAAAATTCCTTGCAAAGCACTTTATTATAGGATCCAAGTATAATATATATATTTTTTTTGGTAACTCAGGGAACCCCCGCACGGCCGACAGCCGGGAAGTAAACCTTGGGGGCGACACGTGCTAGCCACCACACACGTGCCACCGGTTAAGTCACCCTGCGACGCCCGGGATTTGAACACTTAACCTTTTGCGAGAGGAAGAGTGCGCGCTCCAGCAGCGTCACCCAGGCGGGTGGTGGATCCAAGTATAATATCATCCACGTAAATTTGAATAATCAAATATCTTTACCTTTTCTCTTAATGAGCAAAGTTGTATCAACTTTACCTTTTATGAATTCATTCTGCAGAAAGAAATTACTTAACATCTCATGCCAAGCACGAGGTGCTTGTTTCAGACCATAAAGGGCTTTCTTAAGCTTGTATACATGATCAGATTTTCTTGGTTTTTCAAAGTTAGGAGGTTGTTCTACATATACTTCTTCCTTGATATAACCATTCAGGAATGCACTTTTCACGTTCATATGAAATAATTTAAAATTATGGAAATAAGCATAAGCTAAAAGTAGCTTTATGGCTGCTAACTTGGCAACCGATGCCACCTCGACAAAAAGGCAAAGTAAAAGTCCTAGAGAGAGAGAGAGAGAGAGAGAGAGAGAGAGAGAGAGAGAGAGAGAGAGAGAGAGAAGGATAGAACAAAAAAATATTACGTGAATGAAAAACAACCCATACATCATGGGTAATCACATTTGGACACGTCCTGCATCCATCTAAGACTTCTCCAGGTTAAAATTGAGGTGACAAACATAGAAGTTCTTTGACTTAACTGCAGAGAGGAACCTGGCAATCATCAGGCTCAGTACACATCCGAGAGTGCAGTTCAAGAAGCTGCCACATGCGCTTGCAGTGAACACATCCTCCAGGAACGCGGACCTTGCAGCTCGAAAAATGGCGTACTAAGGTCTCAAGTCCTTTACAAGCAGGGAATCCACAGGCAGGCTGCGATACTACGAGGAGTTTGTCGTGTGGTCCAATTGTCCGGCAACCATCTCTGCATATGTGAAGGAGGGCTTCCATGGCCTCGTAAAGTTGCAAGTATGCCTGTCTCTCTTCCATCTTCCTCAGCCTCCCTTGTTTCCTCTGCAACAACGGTAGTCATAAGACCACAATGCAAAAAATTCTCGACAGTCAAGTTTATCATGAAAGTAACATATGGACCGGTATGAGAATGATGCATAGATATTTTCATAAGAGAGGAGTAATGATAATCTCCCAGGAATCAATCTGGTTGTCGTGTTGATAAAGGTGAAATCACAACCTTGTTCAATAGCAACCAGAGGAACTTGATAAGAAGAATAACGTAACCAAAAAGATAAGAATGTAGACATTCAATGATTCTTTGCTATGAAGGACTTGTAAAAGGCCAACAGCAAAATGTTGATGCTATTGTAAGAAGCTCAGATAGAGCAGAAGCATCTCTTAATTCTGAGGCATCTAAAGAAGGAAACACAAGCATAAAATTGAGAACAATCTAGAGAAAATTTTTCAAGGTGGTTTTATGGGAGAAGCTAATTCAAGAGAGAAAAGGATAACATAGAAGACATCAATAGTGAAACCCTCGAATGGATCTAGAACCGATGAGACCGGCCCCATCTATGTGGGAGGTCTTACTACTAAGACAGCAGCAGAAGCTAAAGATCTGTAATGAACCAAGGTCCATTACAATACAAATAACACAGTAGCCAAAGATCTGCAAAGTTATAACTAGTTCCGCTACTTATGTATCTCATGCTATCTGCAGAACAAAAACATTCACTGCAAGTAGTAGATGTCACTGTGAATACGATTGTACTATTTTAACCTCAAAATCCTCAATTCGAACTCCAAGTAATTGTAGTAATGACATTCGCATGAGTTGCACAATATGATCCATAAGCACCTAGCAAAAAGTAACCTACTATCATGCTATGAGTAGATCAGACATGCAAAAGGATTCCCGTGTTGTTTGGGTTTTCTTTAAACCTATCATGAAAGCCTCCGTTTTTTAAAAGACTATATAGATCCCTCCTCCGTGCAATGATGCCATACACCACAGGTTGGCCCATAAGAAAAAGAAATATCGGAAACGCATCAGCACCTCCTCCAGGGATTTCACAGAACAGGTGATGGTCTCATGCCACGAGCCCAAAGGTTCACAAAATCGACCCGAAAAAGTGTGGTCATATAGGATCACACTACACACCCACCGACACCAGCTTCTCTTTCCGGATTTCACTGCAAATTATATATTGAGTTGGGAAAATGGTGGTACGAAGCTCACCAGAAGGATTAAATGGCTCTCAAGTAGGCAAATCTCAATTCCATATGAGTTGCCTAACTTGTCATCAAAGATCAAAACCAACATCCTCTCATCCCCATCTTCTATAACAATTCGACGCATTTAACTTTTTCTTTTTCCAATTTGAAACATTTGAACCTTTTACAAAATATAAATATTATTTTATATATATTTTTGGAATCTATATAATATTTCACATTCTGACTGGAAAATATTCTTTGATTTTTTTTTTTATAAATCTTAAACAAACAGGGCCCTTAGAATGAATGATACATCCCACGATATTGGGTTTCAAGCAAACTTAGAGAAGGGGAAATCGAGGCGGATCAGTATACCACCAATACCTACATAGAATAAAGTGGGGCCCGCGAGCTGCACACAAACCAAAATATGAGCCCCCACCCTCACCCATTTTCTTAGAGAATATTCAGCGAGCAACAAATAAAAAAAACTTAGAGAATATTCATGCGAAGAAAATTTGTTCGCAGCCCTTATAAAAGTGAATAAATAAAAAATTACTTTTGTTATATATGAAATAATTTTGACATGTGTTATAATTGAGAGTGAAGGCACTTTCTCTTGATTAACTTTTCTAAACAATAACTTTTAGGAAGACTCTTTTCAATTTTTTTTTTTCGTGAAACAAAGTCCAGCTAAAGGGGTTTTCTTTTCTGACAAATTACAAAATTATTAAACATAATTTAGTGGGTGTCATGTCTCTAGTTACTCCTTCAAATCTTAGCCCTTGAAAGCCCCATCATTCACAATTTTGACACTCTAGTGCTAATGC
The DNA here is from genome assembly GCA_024733475.1 of Syzygium grande. Classification (NCBI taxonomy): domain Eukaryota; kingdom Viridiplantae; phylum Streptophyta; class Magnoliopsida; order Myrtales; family Myrtaceae; genus Syzygium; species Syzygium grande. Next base: position 28,575,215 of record JAMXDD010000004.1, on the reverse strand, counting down.
TTGGCTTGGGCACTAGCACTGAAGGCTCGGCCTTCCACCGAGCATCGAACGAGCAACTCTGGTGAAGAGAGTTCAGCTTTAGCTCTTGCTCTTCGAAATTTCTCGCTACTTTTCTCCGTTTTTCCTTCTAATTCTCCGATGTTGCTCCTTCACGTATCATGTGGGTACTGAGCACGCGGTGAGTCGTCTTGGGTTCGTTTCTTTCCGTTTTTGTGGCGGATCGGTGTTGGTTTCCCCTCTGCAAGTTCACTTGAATCACTGCATTTTTTTTAGCGCATCGTCCATTCTATAAGTATTCCAAGTTGCTGTAAAACGAGGGAGGAGATGAGCACAGGAGGGTCGTCTGCTGTTTGATGTTTCGGGGGTTATAGGTGGAGGGGAACAAGGGATTTGCAATATAGATTTGTCTGCTCGTGAGCCTTTTTGTTTGTGTAAATTAGTTGGCAATTTTTGGTTTCCTTTCCACTGGGTTGAATTAAGATTATCAATCTTCCCGTTTCGGGTAGAGGAAGCACCGGTTGAGGATTAGGAGGATGAGCGGAGGCGGAGGAGAGAAATGGTCGGCCACCATGAAGACCCCCGCGGATTTCCTGAAATCTATCCGGGGGAGGCCGGTCGTCGTCAAACTGAATTCTGGCGTCGATTGCCGAGGTACTTCTCTCAACATGGTCTCTGTGTGTCGGGAGAATTCTTCCAACAAAAAATTCTCCCGATGTAGCTCGATAGTGTGGAGTTTGAGATTATTTTGGTTCTCGTATTTACCGATTGTACTAAATCCTATGTGCCTTCAACTACTTGTCTCAAACTTTAATTAGTCAGGGATGATCTATGGGTTGAGTTCTTGGCAACTCGTATGAGCAAAGCGGCGACTTGCTCACCTGAAACTTCAAGCAGAATCTTAAGTCAACCGGAATTGTAAACCAAATGAACCTTACCTATCAAACTGAAGTAAATGAAGAAGAATATTGTTTTTGTCATACACTGTCAAAGGCATTTGTGACCCTACATCATGCTGCAAGAATGGGCAGTTAAGTTGGTCTTGCCATTTACATTGTGGTCTCGATGTAAGTCACTAAGCATTTTCTTTTCGATCGTCAGGAAGGAAGCTACATCTAGTCTTTTAAATATAATAACCATCTCTTTCTCTAACAATGTCCGTGGTATTCACTGTTAAAAAGAGATCAATGTAAAATTGGGGCTCTAATGTTAAACTCGTCTTCTCATCTATCAACAATGGCTAGATGGGAAAGCTAGCATAAGGAAACTGTTTTGTTCATGAAATCAGCTATTGTTATGGATATCTGGCAAACCAAAAGATGACCACACATGATATTCATATTTCTTTGGAAAACCGTAGAAACAGGGTTCCTGCACATACATGCTGCTATTCAGTTACAGGATACTGAAAACCCTGCTGCAATGGCATGAGAATATACAAACAAAACTGGCTTTCAAACTTCATGGATTTTCTTTTGGGTTTTGAGAGAGAGGGAAGGAGAATAAGCGCAGAGCAAGAGAAGGGGAGAAGCAGGGTGTTTGATGATAAATTCGTGAACTTATATGGAATTAAGATTTGGTTTCTTGAAAGCTATTAAATCCATTCCGATGGCCTTATCATGAAAATGAGAGGATTGTAGGTAAATACCCTTTATGTGGGCTTCTCAATTGAACTTTCTCAATTTACTATTTGTAGTAAATCCTAATAGAGAAAAAGCTGATGTTTGTGGGTTATGTGCCTATGACCAACCCTTTTCGTGTCAACTTCTAGTAAATTTCCAAATCTTAGTTCTTGTGGCGTGAGACCTGGAGAAGAGGTGAGTTGGATGATAATGAACTATTTGATCTGCCGTGGTCCTGATAAACATATTCTTTATCCCAAGCTATATGGAGGCTATGCTTATGATTAGTTTAGAACCGCAATCTTGTGTTGTCTGAAGTTGTGTTGTATTCTCAGATGTTCTGATGGGTTAGAGTTTTATGCAGGTATTCTGGCCTGCCTGGATGGATATATGAACATAGCAATGGAACAGACGGAAGAATACATCAATCGGCAGCTGAAGAACAAGTATGGAGATGCCTTTATTTGAGGAAATAATGGTAATGATGTATTCAGAATCCTGCTTCTTAAATCATTTCTTTGCTGACTTGGAATGTGCCTAATTGGTATGACTTATTGCAGTTCTGTACATCAGCACTTCAAAGTGGACTCTGGCGGATGGGGCTTAGCGTTGATTGTGCTATGCAATGTGGCGTGGTGGAGTTATGTGGTCATAACTTTTGATGGGTACATTCTTGGTTGTGGTTTAATGTGGCTGTAGAACTGGGGGAAAGTGAACATATTCTTACTGATAATCCTGCATCTCGTGAAATTGGTTTGTAAATTTCTTGACGAGCACTGGTAATGCCCTAGCTCTTCCCAATTTAGCATGTCATCATATTTATCTGGCTCTCTGTTTGTGTATTGCCAATTGGCTTAATGATTGTCCTGTTTATGAAGAAGGCGACTCTAAGCTCACGATATATGAAGTCATATTTTGCACTCGCAACCAGGGAGAGTCAGACTAGATTATTTAATTAATCGAGTGAAATTCCACTACCTGAAAATTTATGTCCTTGCATGAAAAGTGAACCTTTGGTTTGTAATAAATAGCTATTCCATTTCAAATCTATTTCCTACGAAGCAATTACTCATTGTTTTGTAAAAAAAAATATAGGAAGAATAGCTAATTAATTGGCCCTTTACGAGAATAACTTGGTGTTTTAGTCGGTCCAAATTGCTCATTGATAATAGGATGCTTTAACGTCTGCCCCTTTAAATGTGAATACAAAATCTTGATAGTTTTTAATTTACATACTGTCTATGAGAAAATTAGTATTCCATGTAAATTTACATTGTGCCATTTCCCCTTAAGAAAACCCAATTTATTATATTCATTTTATATTATTATCAGTATAAACTGCAGTACAAAGTAGGCATGCAGGGCTTACCATGAGGAATGAAAATCCATCACGTGGCAGCATCAGTGACAAAGACAAATAGATACACAAACCAAGGAAAATAGGTTTGTGGAAACAAGACAGCCGATGCGTATGAAATATCTAATCCCAGACTTCATAAGACGTCCCCAAATCAGATTTGTAGAAACAACCAAAATGAGTCATCAACAGCCAAACACAGGGAAAAAGCTTGCCACCTTTGCTCAGTATCTGCACCTGTGCTTTTCCCTTATTTTGAATTGCAGCATACGATAGCATCTCAACCTACACTCAGCTCATCACCTTCCACTTCATGTCCTTGAGCCCTTCCATCCCTCGGGCCAAATTAAGCCCTCGGCGAGCGTCCTCGAAGTGATGGGTTTGACGTGGCCCTGAAACAATCTTATGCATAGCCTCTTCACATCGTTGGAGCCAACATTCACACCATTACAGCCAACGCGGAGGTAGTTCTGTAACTTGAGCAGTATATATATTCCCTGATATCACTTGGACAAACCCCGCCACAGCATATACCACATCATGCTGAGTAACTAAAAGATAAAATATGTAGTGAGCGAAGATCTTGCTGAATTCCCTTTCATCTCTTGCTGTGGGGCTCATTTACTGTTCCTTTCTGTTGTATCACATTTCAGCAGCAATATGTCACATTACAACACTAGAGTGGTAATTAGCCTTAGTGACGTACACCGAAACATTGCTGCAATCAATCCCCTTCAGTATACTACCGAGAAATATAGCACCTCTAGCCTCAAATATCTTCCCCACCTCTATCTGATCATCTACGTTATCGGACATCTGTTACTTTGGAGGATGAACTGCCACAACAAAAAAAACGTGTAAATTGACGGAAACGGACATCTGTTACTTTAGAGATGGAATTGATGGAGTCTGGGGAAAGAAATTCCGGCAAGATAGGCAAACCCAATAGCGCCGAAAAAGGTATAAAGATGATGATGTCCTCTATTCAAAATATAAGGATGGTAATATACAGAGCCCAACCATTTTAGAGAGCAAGCGAAAAATTCGCAAAAGATGATCAAAGCAGTCTGATCCTTAGTAATCGATGAGGGAAAGAACCATTGTGCAAATCCAGTCCACTTTATCATCCAGTATTATTGATGGGCTTCTTTTTAAATTATTAGCTTTTTATATTTTTAATTCTTATCATTTTTTATTTTATCCTTTTTTTTTATTTTTTATCTGTTTTATCCTATTTTTCTTTTTTAATTTTTTTCTGTTGTGGAGCTTGGTGGGTAACACACCGACATTACGGCTGCGTTTGGTCAACCGGATAAAAGCCAGGATAGGATATGTTTTATCCTATCCTGTGTTTGGTAGTGGTCCAGGATAGGATAAGGTCGGATATGGGCCAGGATATAAATTTTGATAAAAAATCCGAGGGGGGAGGTGGGATAGACCCGGATAAAATTTCTAATGCCTATTTTTCTAGAAACTCTATGCTCCACTTACCGTCATCTTCATCCCCACACCTTGTGCGCTTTCACCAAAAAAATTTCTCGGCTTTTTTTCCTTTACCGACTCCTTCGGACTCGTGAATAGCAAAAATAAAAAGTAAAAATTATCCTATCCGACTTTAAATCCGTAGTCTACCAAACAATGGATAGGGTATGAAGAAATCCCAGGATTTCTTATCCTATCCTATCCAGTCCTATTCAGTTTAGAAATCCAGACGACCAAACGCAGCCTACGTGTATTAAGAAAGTAATAAATGGAAACACGTCATCATTTTCCACAATGGATAGAAAGATTTGATTGCACTTTTTAAAAGTTTTAGGATTCAATTAGACTTTCGTAACAAGTTTCATGACTTCCAGTACACTTATGCCTATTTTAAATCTTGGGTTTTTACTTTTCCTTTAATTCAAACAAACATGCACGCCTTTGAAACTAGACCACTGATGTTAATTCTTGATTGAACGAGTGTTTTTGATACGTATGAAGCTTTGCTTTTATTTTGTACATATATTATCCACTAGATTCAATTAAATGTGTTTATGGTATCGTTTTATAAATATGCATAATGAATACTTGAACCGTTTCGATATTACTACTCACTAAGTAGTGTTATGCTCATATCATTCATCACATTTCTTTTTCAGGTTCTTCCACTTGGATAGATAGGACGAGAGCTTTATTGGTGGGGAGTTTTTGAGATTTGGATTTTGAATATTAGTTGAGATAGTTGTATATATGTTTGAAATGATATCTGTTGTGTTTAGTTTGTTATCTATTGGAAATGTATGAATTCCTTTTATTGAAATTTTGAACTTTGAATATGTAACCCACTTCTTGTTTTATCAGACATATAGTTGGTTATATTTTTTTATAACAGATTAATGTTGATGGCGTATTTGACACTACGTCCTTCGGGTAGATGAACAACCACATCATTTTCCCTCTACTTGTAGAGGTGGGGTGTGACATTTGTTGGTATCAGAGCTCAAGTTACGACGATTATGTATTTATATTTTATCGGGTGTTGTGAGGTTGTGTTAGTTTTTTATGACATTAATCTTTTGTTAGGTCCTCAAGTGCATATTGCGGGTCCCGATAATCATGAGTCTTAACTCAAAGACCCTTGCTTTACTATGTAAAAACAATAGCCGTAAGCGATTCATTACCTCCGACACCAAAGATGTGACTCGAATTTCTCTAGGTGCGGGTTCGACAAGGAGAGAAGAGGATTACCTATAAGAATTTCTTAATGTTGGCTTCATTAATTGAAATTAACTGAATTAGTTTGGTCTAATAAAGTTAAGATATATGAGTTCTTAATAAGTCTAATATGGGGCTGGCTGGTGTGGGCCGAGTACAGCCCGGCATGTAATGAGAGGGCCCGTGGTCGAAGACTATAAATAGCGCTTAAATCCCTCCTCTAACATGATGATGCACAATTTGACTCACATACGGATCAGAGAGAACTTTCTTCTTGTCAGTGGCAATCTCATTAGGCCAGTATTCTAACGAAGGGTATAGGGGAGAAGCACTTGAGTTCGTGTTCGAAAACCGTCGCAAATTCTGTGTCAAGTTCGATGGATTCCAAGCCAGGTACGCGAATCGATAATTTCTCCATTAACGTGTTTCGATTTCTGATTATGGTGATCCTGGGCGTGCCATTTTCGTAGCCAACATGTGGTATCAAAGCCTGCCATAGATTAGAGCCGAAACATGCGGATTAGGACCATTTTTCGTTAAGTCCGAGAGGTTTTTGCCCATTTTCGGAATTTTTTGTTAGATGATTTTAGAATTTTATTACATATTTGGAATCTACTCGTCGAGATGAGAAGATTGACGGGCGGCACATCACCGGAAGTGGCCAGACGCGCCCTCACGCGCTGACACAAGCTGTGGGTGCGACGGCACGTGAGGCCACGCTCGGCCGTGCCGAACCGGCGCTTTGTTTCGCCATAACTGTAGCTGACGTTAGCGAGGGCGCGGATCCGGGTTGACCCAGATCCTGACCCAACCCGGTCGTTGACCGGACCCATTTCGACCCGACCCAACCCGACCCGATTGTTGATCTGACCAGTCAGACCCGTCCATTGATTGTTGACCGATTGGACTAGTCAACCGGTCGAACCAGCTGTTCAGACCGATTTGACCGGCTGAACACGTGCGCATGCACCGCACCTTCCGGCAGCGCATGAGGGCGCGTCCAACGTCCGTTTTGGACGTTCTTGGTACTGACGTGCTTGTATTGAGATACTCTACATTGTGGTGCATTTATTTTACATGTTTGAAGCTTTTACAGATGTGAAAATACGTATAAAACCCTATATATACGTATTTTTAGGGTATTTTTGCGTATTTTCTTGTGTTTCTCTATGGTTCGAAAATATATATATGGTAGCTCACATGTATATCACCATATAAGGATTGTGTGGAGTGTAATTTATTGTCTATCAATGAAAGAAACAGTATAATTATCATGATATGTAATTTCATAGACATATGCCCCAGTCTTTACTTCTAGCATTTTATGTATATAGTGAATGTGATACATAAAGTTCATATCCCTAATATGAGAGATTTTCAAGGATTCAGTTGGGTAGTGATTGGCAAAGTGGCACACTTGACTGGGTTCGAGAAATATCGGTCTCATATTGTGGTGGGATCTTTCCTGTTCTATTACATGATTATACTCCCAAAAGGAGGTGGTCTTGTATTGGTTCATGGAGGGGTACATGTATAGCATGTGCTTGAGAAATGATTGATCTTAATGGTTCATACACCCAAAAATGGTGATTTCACGAAAGATTAGAATATGTTCTCATGGCCGCTGTCATGTGGAGAATGTACAACTGCATGTCATATTTTCTGCCCAAAGGTGATTATATGATGATGTATGTAACTCTCTAGATAAGTATTCACATGATACTGATTGTATTGTTTGTTTGTTTTCTAGTCACCTTTTCTGTAAACGGCAATTTCATTTCCATTGAGGTCCTTACTGGGTTGAATTTTAAGAAATTGAAAGAGGATTTTCTATTTGGAATGGAGCTGGCGGATGTTCATATTGCTCTCACAAAGGATAAGCCAGCAAATATCACGGCCACCAGTACTGAAATTGAGAAAACGGACTATGCTGCATGGGAAAAGAGCAATTGGATTTGCTTATTGACAATGAAGAAATCCATTCAAGAACACTTACAAAATGGTTTGCCAGGTGACTGTACTGCTAAGGAAATGATGGCAGCCTTAGAGGCTAGAAACCGCATTTCATCTAATGCTGAGATTGATACACTTCTTGAAAAGCTCTTCAATATGAAATATGATGGTACTGTTGGGTTAGAGATTATGTCCTTAGGATGGTAGGCCTAAAGATGAAGCTTCAAGCTCTTAATGTTTCCATTCGTGATGCTTGCATTGTGCATCAAGCCCTGAACACCCTTCCACCTGATTTTGGGATTATAAAGACAAGTTACAATTCCCAAGATGAGAATTGATCAGTTAATGACTTGATAGCAACGGTGGTGGTAGAGGAAGAGAAACTTAAGAAGGAAAAATGGCATCTAGCCTTATATGTTTCTGGTTCCCACAAAAGAAGAATAAGAAGTTCGGAAATCGTACTCATAAAGGTACTCATGATACTACCGGTCAATCTGACAATATGGGTCCAAAGAAAACAACCTTTAGAAGCGATGGTGACTGCTACTTCTTTTGTAAGAAGAAAGGTCACATAAAGAAGGACTATGGAAAATTTAAAGCTTGGTTGTCTAAACATGAGCCTACAGGGATTTATAAACCGGAGAAAGCCAAATCAGGATGAGTCAAGACTCACTATGGGAAACAACGAGAAAGCCGATGTTGTGATTGTGGGAGATGTTATATTGATTCTAGACTCTGATTTTAGATTAATGTTGAAAGACACTTTTTATGTACCTTCTTTTAGACGGAACTTAGTTTCCGTATCATGTTTGGACATGTATGGCTACTTTTTTGAAATCAAGAACAATGTTATTTCTTTGTTTCTTAATTCAAATAAGGTTGGGTGCTGTTATATGTCCAATGGATTGTACGGATTGTGTTTGTCTCCCAATGACATATACGTTGCTTATACGGCTGAAAAGGTTGTTTCTAAGAGACCACTACGTAAGGAACGGTCTTATGCATTGTGGTCTTATGCATTGTGGCATAAACGGCTTGGTCATATCTCTAAGGATAGAGTAAAAAGGCTAATAAAGACTAACATCCTACCTGCTTTTAAAGATGACTTAGAAACATGGCGTAGACTGTTGTAGAGGTAAAATGATCAAGATAAAGAAGAAAACTGCAGTCCGAAATTCTGACTTGTTGGATGTCATTCACACTAATATAAGTGGACCCCATACGGCAACCTTGTGTAGAAATTTTTATTTCATCACATTCATTGATAACTATTCTCGATATGATTATCTGTACTTGATTAAAAAAAAGTCTGAGTCTTTTGATAAGTTCAAGATTTTTTGGACTGAAGTCAAGAAGCAGTTGGAAAAGGTCATAAAGGTTGTTAGATTTAATCGAGGTGGAGAGTATTATGGCAAGCATGGCGATGCCGGACAGCTTAAGGGGCCATTTGCCAAATACTTAGAGGATTCTAGGATAGTGGATCAGTTTACTATGCCTGAGAGTTCCGAGTAAAATGGTGTAGCCGAAAGGCGCAATCGCACCCTATGGAAATGGTAAGGAGTATGAGTAGTAGGACAAATTTACCTGATTTTCTGTGGGGTGAAGTTTTCAAAACAGTTTTGTACATTTTTGAATCGTGTACCTACTAAAGCTGTTCCATTGACTCCTTTTGAGTTATGGATTGGAAGTAAGCCTAACTTAAATCATCTTAAGGTTTGGGATGTCTTGTAGAAGTGAAGTTATATAATCCAACATTAAGTAAGTTAGACTCCAGATACACTCGGTGTTACTTTGTATCTTATCCAGATTATTCGAAGGGATATCGGTTCTATAATCTCAATGGAGGCACAAGAATTGTGGAATCATAGACAGCCAAGTTTTTGGAGTTTAATGTGGCCAAAGAAAGTAGCTGCTCACAGACTATCGAGGATAATAATACGATGGATAATATTGTATCTTTATCTCCTCCTATACAGATAATTGTGGAGACTCTTACACCATAGACTGAACCTGTTGAAACTCAGGATCCTGTTGACGAGACAGCTCCTAATGAAGTTCCTCAAGGCTCTCAGGTGCAGGATGTGGCTATTGCTGCTCCAATAAGGAGATCAATTAGGGAGAGACAATTAGCTATACCACCAAAATATTTAGTCTATATAGGAGAGCAAGACTACGATATTGGTTCTATGGCTGATCCAGTGACTTATGCGGAAGCTATTTCTTGTCCTCAGTCGGAATTGTGGTTAGATGCAATGAAAGATGAAATATAATCTATGAAGCATAATGGTGTTTGGGAACTTATTGAACTACTTGATGGTCATAGACCCATTGGCTGCAAATGGGTATATAAGACTAAAAGGGACTCCAAAGGAAAGATTAAGGAAGTTTAAAGCTAAACTGGTAGCCAAGGATTTCACTCAGAGAGAAGAAGTAGCTATGAAGCAACTTTTTCTCCAATCTCTTCTAAAGATTCTTTCAGAGTGATCATGGCATTGATAGCTCATTTCGATATAGAGTTACACCAGATGGATATTAAAACTACTTTTCTCAATGGAGACCTTAATGAAGAAGTCTATATGATACAACTCGAAGGTTTTGCGGCAGATGATTCAGGTACGCTTGTATGTAGACTGAAAAAGTCTATTTATGAACTCAAGCAAACTTCTAGACAATGGTACTTGAAGTTTCATAGTGTTGTCGCTTCATTTGATTTTGTTGAGAACAAAATAGATCAATGGGAGGAAATTCATTTTCCTTATACTCTATGTGGATGATATCCTGCTTGCAAGTAGTGACCTTGGTTTACTGCATGAGACAAAGTAGATGTTGTCAAAAAAACTTTGATATGAAGGACCTTGGTGAGGCGTCTTTTGCCCTTGGCATGGAGATTCATAGGAATCGTTCTCGCCGACTATTGAGTTTATCTCAGAGGGCATATGTTGATCGTATCTTAGAAAGATTCAACATGCAGCAATGTAAGCTAAGAATTGCTCCTGTCAGTAAGGATGATAAGTTGAGTCTGTCACAATGTCCTCATTCAGATTTTGAGAAAGCCCAAATGAAGAATATACCTTATGCTAGTGCATTTGGGATTATTATGTATGCTCAAGTATGTACTAGATTAGATATTGCTTTTGCAACAGGACTTCTAGGCCGATATCAGTTAAATCCAGGACACAATCATCGGGTTGCTGCCAAGAAGGTTTTGAAGTACTTAAAGAGGACAAAAGACTATATGCTGATTTACAAACATGTTCAGGATCTACAGCTAGTTAGGTATTCGGATTCAGACTTTGCTGGCTGTCAGGATGAAAATAAGTCGACAACAGGTTACATCTTTAAATTAGCAGGAGGTGCAGTATCATAGAAAAGTGAAACAGAAATCAATGACATCCTCTACCATGCAAGCGGAGTTTGTAGCATGCTTTTCAGCCTCTAGTCAGGCAATTTGGCTCCGGAACCTCATTAAAAAGTTGACCGTATTTGATTTTGTGGATAGGCCCATACAGCTGTATTGTGACAATAACTCTATAGTGTTGTTTATTAACAACAACAGAGGTCTCAAGGGGTCTAAGCATATGAAGGTCAAGTACCTGACTATAAAGGAAAAATGTCAGACTGGTGACATTGCAGTAAAGCACATTTCAACAGATGATATGATTGCAGATCCACTAACTAAAGACCTTCGCCCTTGTGTATTTGATCGACATGTCATGAACATGGGCTTAGGAGTATCATGTGATACTGTTAATTAGTGGGAGCTGTTTAGTTTTATGTTGCTCTTATGAAGTTTGTATCTGATTTTGTTACATTTTGCAATATTTGAATATGTATAAACTCTTTTGCATTCAATAAGGTATTTGTGAATGTAGATCTATCAAGTTAAGTACATATATTTGATGAAAATCTCGAGGCATTGTGTAAACCTTGAGTACAGGGTATGGGACATTCTTGGTATTAATCTTAACGATATGTCTTGTTAGACATAAAGTACAATTAACTATCAAGATAAGACATATGTAGGTTCGTTGGAACCATGAAGGACATTCTCTAGTGATACACTAGGTTTTGTGACATTTAAGAAGAGAGAATTTGGACTAACAAAATGGATAACACATGAAGTATCACTCATTTTGAGGTATTGTCTATTTGACACATTACCATATTGAATCCATATCAGTAAAGTTGAAAGTACTCGTGACCATGGAAAGCTCTGCTTGAGTACATGCAGTTACCGCCATGATTCGGTGTTCAAGACTTTATGGGATTAGATTGACTATTAAGAATAATCTGTAGACCAATATAAGGGTGCGCACACAGTTCTGTTTCAATTAATATCGCCCAAGTGGGAGAATGTAAGAATTCCTAATGTGAGCTTCGTTAATTGAAATTAATTGAATTAGTTTGGTTTAATAAAGTTAAGATATATGAGTTCTTAATGAGTCTAATATGAGACTGGCTGGTGTGGGCCGAGTACAGCCCGGCTCGTAATGAGAGGGCCCGTGGTCGAAAACTCTATAAATAGAACTCAAGTCCCTCCCTTAATATGATGATGCACAATTTGACTCACATACGGATCTAGAGATAACTTTTTTCTCGTGAGTGGAAATCTTATTAGGCCAGTGTTCTAACGAAGGGTATAAGGGAGAAGCACTTGAATTCTTGTTCGGAAACCGTCGTAAATTCCGCGTTAAATTTGATGGATTCCAAATCAAGTACGCAAACCGATAATTTCTCCATTAACGTGTTTTGATTTCTGATTATGGTGATCCTGGGCGTGCCATTTTCGTGGTCAACATTACCATGATTTAGGTCCTGATTCACAAGAAGCAAAGGATGAGCCCCACAAACCTATCGCCCAAACTGATTTAGCTGGAGTTTGTAAAGTAGTTATCGATTTACATCGTCAAGTGAAGGAATTAAGTGGAAGTGAGGCTGCTGACTTCGAAAATGAAAAACAATGCACCTTTGCCCTATTTAGTAAGGCTAATCCACCCACTTACGATGGGAAATCATACCCTCTTATGGCTGAGCGTTGGATCAGATGGATAAAGGGGGGCTTCAGGGCGAAAAGAGACTTTGCCACTCATCGATTGGAGGGGACTCGACTAGCTTTTGGTGGTGATAATGCAACATAAATATCCATTGCATTCTGATAGGCCATCCATATTTTTATTAGCACGGGGATTGCATGTAACGTAAAAAATAAATAAAATTGCATGAAGTACTAAATCTTGTATTGATTATTCTATAGCTATCGAAACAAATATTTCCTATGGAAAAATACAGCAAAAATATACATCATTTTATACGTAAACATACAAGCAATATAAATGGATTGAATCGATAGTGTTGCATCGAATTATAAATTTGCTAATGAAGGCTTGCAATTTGGAAAATTATTGATTTACCTAGGTAGTACAAGTGAGCACTAGATCCAGTTCAATCCAAAAACCCGACCGCATCGGCCGGTTCAAGGCCGATTGTAGGAACCTAGAACAGGTCGATCCCGGTTCCAAGGCAAGAATTGCTGGTCTACTTGGGAACTAGTTCCTAGGTTGAACCGGTCTTTAAAAAAACCTTTTGCAAATATGGAGAATCGAATAATGGTCTTCAACATGAACAGATAACAATATAACCACTTGGCCAACATATGTTTTGTAATAAAATGGTGCAATATTTTTATTAAATTATAAAAATTTCATTTTTTTTACAACACAAAAAATGGAACTAGGAACTAGATCGGAACTGGCTGATTCAAGAACTGGAGGTTCCAAAACAACTCAGTTTAGTTCTCGATTTCAAAAAATTGAAACTGGGAGTCATAGGGTTGGTTCTCAAATCTAGGCTAGGAAGCGATTACCCATATTAGCTGGTCGATACATGTAGAACCTTCTATCATAATAGATGCCCCATCTGGGTTTGTAGAAACAACCGAAGTGAGCCATCAACAGCCAAACAAAGGTAAGGAGCTCTCCGCCTCTGCTCAGCGCCTGCACATGTGCCTCTCTCTTAATATGACTTGCTGCATATGAAAGTATCTCAACCCACACTCCACTCATCACCTGCCACTTCTTTTCCTCGAGACTGTCCATCTCTCGAACCAAATTGATTACCTTGAGGAGCAACCCCTCCTCTATTTTGGGCTTTTCCTTCTTTGTTTCGGGCCTTCTCATCTCTGGGGCCAAATCGATCCCCTCGTGGAGCAACGTCTCCCTTACGTCGGAAGTGAACTCATCCAATTGCTCGCATAGCCCCCCTACACCCTGGACGCATCAATGATGTAATTTTGTAGCTCGTTCAACATCTCCCTTGATATTAATTGGGCAATGTCCGTCTCAACGGACACCACATTAGGCTGATTAACTAAAAGATAAAACATGTAGTCGGAGAGAATCTTGCTGAATTCCCTTTCGTCATTTATGGCCAACCATTTCTCTTTATTGTACCATACTTCAGTAGCAAGATGCCATATTATAATACTGGAGTCGTAATTAACTGTGGTGTAATGCAAAAGGTTGTCGCAATTGATCTCCTCCGACATACGCTTGAGAAATAGATCACGTCTAGCCTCAAATATCTCCATCACCTCTGCCGGATTATCTGCTTTCTTAGATTTACGTCTCACCTTCCTAAAAATAAAGATCCATAGCTTCTTAATGAAGGGATTCTTGGACACGTACTTCGTATTTGCAATCGTTGATATTCCCAATAGTTACAAAACCCCGCACCCCAGCCTCCAGCAATTGTCTCACTAGCTTGATGGAAACAAGAGATGATCTTCTTAGTCATGTAGATTGGAAAACTGCATATATTAGAAAAAGGGATGATGCCCCAACCTCGATTGCGGGTATACATCTTTCTTGGACTCTCCTTCAAGAACTCGGAGAAAAAATTGCAAGCAGAAATGGATTCCGACCACCTTCAAAAAATTAATGGTGTATCTAAGACCGTGCAGGTAACATCAGCATTAGCCTCTGCTTTACATGTGGCAAATTGAGGCTGTCTCAAGTCATCTGTGGCAGCTACCAACTTGCGGAGAAATGAATCTAGATTGGATGATCCTGTATTGTAGCACTTGATTCCGGCAACAGTCCAATCTGAGAAAACAAGCATGAACAGAGCTATCATATCAAGAGCAATCCCTTCAAAAAGAAGGGTATATGTAATTTCCACATCGAGTTTGGAAAGCTTATGTTTCTTCAAGCGATTGAACATTACAAAAGCCATCACAACGATACTTAAAGCTATGGAGCGGAAAAGGTAGCTTCGCTTGGAACGTATTGCCAACGCTTTTGTGTGGAGCACCTCATAAATGAAATTTAGTTCGACTGATATCACCCTCAACCCATCCATTGCAGAAACTTTGCGAAAATATTCACGGCTTATTTCCCAATTTTGACGTGTGAACATGAAATCTCCAAGGAAGATCTTAAAAATTTGAAAGAAGTAGTAGGCATGCTTTACCACAATGCTCTCAGCTAGCTTTGCTTCAGTATCAAAATATCCAATTCCTAGAGCATTGAGTTCTTGTTCAAAAAATTTATCTCCTCTATCCCATCTTTCATCGAGTTCTCCAACCAATCTGTGCGATGAGAGCACCAATGCCCTAACCCTCAAGAGAATCAAGAGAATAAGCGCCAGTCCTCTCATCATTTATTATGATGCCGGAAAAGAACACCAGCAATGTTGGGAACACTAGCGACCAGTCGTTGGGAAATAATTGCAAAAAGACACAGATGGCGGCACCTACTTGGAAGACGAGATTGAGGAGGTGCCGATGCCAAGGCAAACTATCCTCCAAAGAGAAGGCAGTGATGGTGTCTGGATTGCCAAGATGTAACAATAGAAATGAAGCCCAAAATACCTGAAGTGCTCCGTCTACTTCACCTGCATGAGCGGACGAATTGCCTTGGTTGTGAGAAATGAGCTCGATAGTGAATGCAGTTACCCAGTCATCCATCAAATAGGCCAACCACAAGAGGAAAATGATGGGGGTGGTTTGCTCTTTTCTTTCTAAGGGGTGCAAAGAGAGCTAAAAAGACCTGAAGCAAGAGGCTCAGAATGACGAAATTTCGGGTGTTCCATTTGTTCCACAGAACCGAAATGGAGCTAAATGACATGTTTTTTTTTTTCTTGATTTGAATTTTATCCCTCCTCACTGATAAAACTTCGGTCACAAGAAAACTATCCTCTCAACAATCCATCAAGAGGGTTTGCATGCATCAAGAAAATGGTGTCTCGGAGACTTTATAGGGGAAGCTTGAAGTAGAAATTGTGTAATAACGGAAAAGGGTATATTTGGAAGTATATCCTCTCTCTTGCCAGCGACTTTGGGACATGAGAGGATGAAGCAGCACGTGCACCGCATGTGGCCATGCTCAGCGCCTCAGGAGAAAATATTAGGTGCACCTTGTGATTCCACCGTAGAGAAATCACAACCCTCATATGGCGACACGTGTTTGAGGAGGTCCCACTTGTCAGGAAGGCTCCACCATGGAATCATTTCCACGGCATGGCACAAGCTGAGAGATTTGGATGAGAAAATTTTTGAATAAAATCAAGCGCCCTCTTTCTCTCTGGTCTCTCTCTCTTTCGCACTCCCCGTCCAGATCCAAATCTCATCCAAATCTCTCAGTTCTGTGCTGTGTCTTGGGAGTGATTCCACCGTGGAGCCTTCCTGGCATGTGGGTTCTCCTAGGACACGTGTCCCCACCTCAGATTTGTGGAATCACAAGGTGTAGACATGGCCACGATTTAAGAACTGGTAGTTCTGGTTCGTGGCCATGTATGAACGGGAACCAGCGATTCCGGGCCGGTTCCGGTTTCGGCCGGTTCCGTTCGTAATTAAAAAATTAATAAAATAAATTATAAAATAAAAATTGCAGATCTAGTCCTCCGTCGGTGTTGCTTGGGCTTCTCAGCCTTGGCCACGGTGGCGGAGGTGGGGTTCAAAGCGGCGAGGAGATGGGCGGAGGGAGGCAAATGCGGGGGAGAAGGAGGGGCAGGAGGGGAGGGGACGGGGGAGGAGCGGGGTATCCCTCCTTCGGGGTTGGGCGGGGTTGGGAGGAGGAGGAGGAGGGGCGCCTGGGCAGCTCAGCTACTATGGCTAGCCAAGGCCATGCACCAAAATGCGATCCGGGAGATGGGAGGCGGATGGAGGAGAAAAGGGGATGAGGCGAGGGGAGGAGGGGCGCTGCCGATGGCCGGGCGCTATGGGCGGGGTGACTCACAGGGTCGTGAGCCAAGACGGGGCGGTGTGGAGGAAAAAAGGGGAGGAGCGGAGAAGACACAGGAGAGAGACCGAGAGAGGTGAAGGAGGGATTTGGAGGAGGAGGTGGGCGTGAGTGGGGTCATGCTGGGGTGGGGCGGGGTGGAGTTCGGTGACTTGATGTGCCCTCGAGACTTCAGGTCGCTGCAAGTTTCTTTTTAATTTTTTTGATCGGGTTCGAACCGTTGGTTCCGGACATATTTCGGGCTGGTTCCAAAATTTCTAGAACTCGAACCGGGCCCGTAGGTCAGGCAGTTCAATTACGAGCTGTGGCACAGTGATGGGTGACCCGGGTTTGATCGGACCGATTCCGGGCCAAAACTGCCCCGTGACCATGACTAATAAGGTGCACCTAATATTTTCTCCCTCAGTGAGTGGTGTGACTGTTGACAAGTGACAACTATATAAGATTTTCTTTTTTTCTTTTTTTTTTCCTTTGGTGTAGCGCTTGTCATTTTATGGGACAGGCTTAATGCGTGGTTAGATTCCTGGAGTGGTCACAAGAATCTCTATATCTGGCCTTGTATTGTAATTTTACTTTTTCTTCCATTAGATTAGATAAAATTGTCATTCTAACATTGTCATGAAAACAAGATACTTGCATATCGTTTTTCGTTATTTGAAGCATGATTTTTAAGTCGTACGCAGATGGACATTTCAAGTCGTGTAAAATTCAATGAAGTCTTTTCTTTTTTTTAGAAAAAGCAAATGAAGTATATTATTTGGGACAACTTAATCTTATTTAAAGTCGCCTCGAATCAGAAATAATTGCTATTCAATACTAAACATCTCAAATCTTTTCTTCATCGGGAGGGAAACTAAGGCTGCGCATGACAACGATTACGTAACAAAGGGAGCAGTTACTTTCGAAAATGATTCTTTTTTATTTTGTTCCCGGAATTGATTCTAAACATTTTAAGGCGTCTGTTAACGGCCCAAAATTCCATCCCTGAAATAGAAAAAGAACAGAAATGCGTTTGATAATGTCACAAAATATCTTTTTATTAATAATATTTTTAAATATTTTAATATTTCTTTCTTTTTTTTCTTTTCTTTTTTTCTTTTCCTCCTTCTTGGCCATGGCCTGCTCATTGGCCATGACCGGTAAAATATTTTTTTTATCAATAATATTTTTATTAAAAGTATTTTTTCTTTTTTTTGGCCATGACCAGTAAAATATTTTTTATTAAAATATTTTTATTTTTTTTTTTTTGGCAATTTGCTTCTGCCATGGCGGTAAAAAGTTTTTTTTTTATTAATAATATTTTTTATTGAAAATATACATTTTTATTTTTTTGGGCCATGGCCTAGTTGTTGGCCATGGCTGGTAAAATAATTTTTTTATTAATAATTTTTTAATTAAAAATATACATTTTTATTTTTTTTGGGCCATGGCTTGGTCACTGGCCATGGCCGATAAAATATTTTTTATTAAAATATTTTTATTAAAAAATATATATTTTTTTTTTTTGGCTTGGTCGCTGGCCATGGCTAGTAAAATATTTATTTTATTAAAATATTTTTATTAAAAATATTTATTTTATTAAAAATATTTTTTTTTTTTTTTTTTGGCCATGGCCCGATCGCGTAAAAATATTTTTTATTAATAAATTTTTTATTAAAAATATACATTTTATTTTTTTTTCGCCATGGCCTGGTCGTTGATCATGGCCGGTAAAATATTTTTTTATTAATAATATTTTTTTATTAAAATAATTTTATTAAAAATATATAATTTTTATTTTTTTGCCACGGCCTGGTCACCGGCCATTGTAGATAAAAAAATTTTTTATTAATAATTTTTTTATTAAAAATATATATTTTTTCTTTTTTTTGTTTGCCATGGCACAGTTCTTTGGTCATGGCCGATAAAATATTTTTTTTTTATTTTAATAATATTTTTTATTAAAATATTTTATTCTCATCAGATCCGGCGAGGGCGGTCCTTGGGTTGGACATTAGAAGCTACATTAAAAATCAAGAAAAGAAAAAAGAAAAAAAATTGATTCTCAAAATTGTTCCCAGAATCAAGAAGTTACTTTTTTTTTTTATTCTTGAAAACTGATTCTGGAAACAATTTTTGACAAAATTGTGCCCAGAATCAAAAAATTAAACAAACGCATTTCTATTCCTAAACTGATTCTGGGAACAAAAGAATAGAATCAAACACTGTTTGGCAAGTGAGCGAATCCGTCAGAGAGTACTCCACCACGAGCTGCCAAAGCACGCCAACCAATCGTCAATCTCCCAGCCCAAAGCTGACCAGTACAACCATGTGTCACCCCGTGGGCTTCGGCTACCACTGCCTACTGCCTTTAACCGCCCATTTGTACCCAGCTACAATCTATTCCCTTAGGCCCAAAGGGCCCCTCGCCAATCGTCACTCGCTAGCTCCGTCCTTGCTTAGGCGATCGGAGTGAGGCCGAACCCCTATTTCTTTCTTGATTGATCTGACCAGACGCTTGCTTTTTCTCGCGTGCTTGTTCATGCGCAGCCTAAGTCTATCCTTCATTATTGTAACGGTTTCTAACGATGTTCATGGTATTCATTGTTGAGAAAAGATCTGTAGTAAAATTGGGGCTTTGATGTTAAACTGTCTTCTCATCTATCAACAATGACTTGATGGGAAAGGTAACGTAGGAAAAATGGTTTGTTCATGAAATCGATTATTGATATTAGTATATGGCAAATTAAATGATGATCGCACAAGATATTCATTTTGTGTTTTTTTTGGAAACATGTAGCCATTAAATAAGTCAACTACACGAGGAAAACAATGCAGTGGTTCCCTATTTTCTTTCTAACGCAAGCAAACAGAAAGAGAAAGACTAGAAATGTGAGACTTAGTATGATAAAATCTCGGATGATCCATTTGTTTTATAGAGCCAAAATAAACTAAATGCTATCTTTTTACCATTTGTTAAAATGTCTGAAAAAGTCGTGTAAAATTCTATCAGTCTTTTTTTTCCTCAAAAAAAGTAAATGTAGTATTATCTTGGACAACTTAATCTTATTGAAAGTCACTATGAATTAGAAATAATTACTATTTAGTATTAAATATCTCAAATTCTTCCAAAAAATTCATCTTAACATTTAAAGAACTCGTCACAAGAAGGTATGCCTTAAATAGGTATACTCCGAGTCTACGTATACCTTACTAATACCATGTTTTCAATTAAAACGAAAGCCAAAGCATAAATATTTGGAGCCAAACCTTCAAGAGACCTGAAGTGAGAAGTTCAGTATGACGAACTCTCAAATGTTCCATTTATTTTACAAATCTGAAATGGAGCTAAATGCCATGTTTTCACTTAGTTTAAATATCATCATTCCTGTCTATATAATTTTGGTTACAATAGATTGTGTAAATATATACATATTTATATGGTTTCTAACTTATTAATCAGAAGACAATACCAGTACAAAAGCCAAAAAGATAAAAGAATCATGAATCAACTATTTTGCGAATGAAATGGAGCTCAAGATAGATATAATTTGAGTTGGTTTAATTACTGGTGGATTGAATTTAAGTGTTCACGATAATTCATTTCATGGAAGACAACAGTGTCCTGGACATATTGGTCCAGTAAATATGACTCCTTTTTGCTTGAATTAATGTGAGGTACAAGGTTGGTTGTAAATTGGATAAGCTCATGTGCATTTATTATGTCATTATCCATTTTCAATAAGAGATAAAGGAGACCGGATAAGCATAAACCCAATGAGGGGGGTTGTTGATTGCATCTCTTATGAGAGGAATTTTGAAAGCTATGTCCATGGAAGATATTATCCTCAAGTCTTTTAACTCTCTTTGAGCTGTCAATCCCAATTAGTCTGCCGAGGAAAATTATGAAAAGTGAAAAGGCGATTGCATCGCCAAATTTTAACGCGGAATCTCATAGGGAAAATGAACAATTGAATCAATTAGTTGGCTCGCCAGTCAATAATTTATGCTCTTAGAGAAATATTTAGAAAAAAGGGTCCTACTTTTCTGTTCTCTTAATTGAACGAAATTAAGTTTTTGATTGGTGAATTACATTACATGTTTTGATAGAAAAAATGAATTTAGAGCCGAAGAGAATATAATGACTAAAAGAATTGTTCACATACAGTATCTGTAAAGAAATGGAAGCAGAAAATAATAGTATATACAAAGACCAAAGACTTTAGCCCGAATCTTGGATCGCGGGACGCATGCATTGTTTTGGTCAGTTGTACTTTTTCTCAAATTCCAAACCTCGTTAATTTACTCAAAACCGACAACCACCATCGAGATAATTGATTCATAATGAGTACAAATACTAATCAATCTACACGCAATATCTTTTAGCTCGGTCAGTTTTCAAAATTCAATGCGCAAATGATATTTTCTTATTTTTAAAAAGTACATTGAATGGGACCACTCAAAAATGTGGGTACATGTAATTAAGACCCCCTTTTTTTTATACCCTTTATGGGATTTGGGCTGGACAACAAATGAATTGAATCCTTGATTCCCACCAGACTATATTATTACTTATTCTTGTCCATGTCTAGAGTCTTATCTACCCTCCCTTTTGACATGATTGATACTTAATGCAAAGGTAATGTTCGAGCTCCATTTGGGCTTGTTCTATTGGGATTGACTTATGACATGGCAAACTGTCGTGTTTGGGAGATTCAACAGGGTGAGTGGCCCATCTCAATCTCCTTGGGCTTTTGTATTCACGATGATAGTGAGTCGTTGTCCCTATGAATTTTTGGCTTATTAAGGACAGTCACCACCTATTTTCAGGATCATTTCTCTTTTAGTTGAAGATTTGTTGGTCAATCAAAGACAGGAAAATTGCGCAGTCGACGCTTCTTTCACCGTGGACTAAAGATCAGACATCATAGAAACAATAAATGACCAAGACTTCTCCTGATCGTGGAGACGGCCCATGTACATCAAAATGAAACTTTGAATACCTCGGCTTTGGAATTTTTTGTTTTTTGTGGTCATACGGCTTTGGAATTTGGCCGGTTTAAATTTTAATATGGTCTCAGGTTTCACACTTCTTAGCAATGACTTTAGCAATTATAGCCTACTAATTTAGACACCGGTTTTTGTGCCCTGTCAATTTTTGCTCATGACATTTGGCTCCATCCAACCACACAAGTCACATGCAACACCTTGAAAATGAATGGAAGCTTCCTCAACTAAAATTAAATCACCAAATTTTTTTTTTGCGCTGAATTATTTTAATGACAGGTTTTTCTATTTGATGTGACTAGCATTAAATTCATCCGACTAATTTTTTCTTCATGCACTTGTATCTAATTTCTAGCTACAACAACCGTGAAATGAGAATCCAGAGAGAGACGGAGACGGGGAAAAGTCCTAAATTATTGCATTGCTGTCAATTCAGTTATAAATTTTTTTTTAGTATCAATTTAGTCCTAAATTCTTTATCTTTGTGTCAATTCAGTCATTTCGACTAATTTTGACCTGATTTTGCTGACGTGAACGCCAATCGACCTACGTGATACGCCGGCATTGATGTGGATAATTTTTAATAATATTTTAATTTTTTTCAATTTTTAAATATTTTTTTCTAATTTTTTTCTTTTTTTCCTTCTTTTTTTTTCTTCTTTTACCTTTTAGTTGGTGACCGGACACTGGCCATCGGCCATGGTTAGTTGCCTGGCGAGGCCCCTGTCGCTTGGACGTTTCGCCATGCTCGTCATAGGCGAGGCCCGGCCTTGCGAGATCTAGGCTAGGTCGACCCTCGCCTGAGCAACGGTAAGCCTCGGTGAGGGCCCTCACTAAATTCGGTGAGGCGCGCCCTCGTCCAGGCCATGATGGCCTCCCTAAGCGTCGCCTTCGATCTGGTGAGGGGAGCTCTCGCCGAGGCTCACCCAGCCTAGCTGGGGCTCGCCCAAGCCAAGCTCAACCTAGCGACGGCAACCCTCGCCCAGTCGAGGGCAGCCCACCCGGCCATGGTTGGTGGCTGGCCGGCCATCGCCTATGGCCGGTGGCCGATCACCGGCTAAGGGGAAGGGAGGAAGAACGAAAAAAAGAGAAAATTAGAAAAAATAATTTAAAATTTAATAAAATAATAAAATATTATTAAAATTTATCCACGTAAGCCGGCCGGCATCCATGTCAGCAAAATCTGGCTAAAATTAGTCGGAATGACTGAATTGACACAAAAAAAAAATATTTAGAACTCAATTGGCATCAATGTAATATGTTTAAGACTTTTTTGATACTTTGTCCGAGAGAGATGGTTTCATTTTGTTGTTATCTTTATTGAAATTATTGTTGATTACTTATTTATTTCTGCGGCGGATGGAAAAGTGAGAAATGATTGGATTTGGTGTGTATCAGCATCTACGTAAAAAATTTGTCACATGTATCTTCTGCTAAAATATTCCTTGGCAATTATTCGTATCGCGATATGTTGTTTTATTCCTTTTCTTTGAGAAGATTCCTTACAAATAAATGAATTCCAACTCATCTAATCGTAATATCTCTTAATAAATCATATAAAACGAGAGGTAAAACCTTATTTATTAGCGACATAAATACGGGATCATTTGCATATAATGATATAGTAAATCGAGCCGGTTTCTTTTGTTAAGATTATCCATCAATATATATTTCTTTTTTAATTATTAATTTTTAAGTCCAAACTATTCATCGTTGTCAACGTGTTAATTAGATATGGGAGATCTTTTAGATGCTTTGTCTTTTTAAAGATGTTAATTGGGAAATATGTAGTGATCATGAACTCATAATACATAATGATAAATAGGAAAGACGTATCAAAACACGAAATGGCGGAATTACGAAGATCTGGAGAATGTGATTGGGAGATTTGACAAGAATTATCAAAGTGATAACATTCCTCATGCTCTGAATGTATTATACATTTCTGATTTGCATGATAATGAATGACATCTAGGCACAGGTACTAATGCTCATATCATCAATAAACCATGTAAACTTACAAACCTGGTACATTTTCATGGCTCCAATAACATAAAGACAAATGAGAACAGGAGAGTATTTCCAAATTTTCCGATTGATATTGTTTCATTGATAAATGTGCACATATATAATAGTCTCATGTTTTTTTTTAATATAGAAAATCTAAAAACAACTCAAACAACTTAGAATACAGTGCGAGATTGTGATAGAAATCTTCTTCATTTGGCTTCAGTTTAGCTCGAGATTGATTGTGTGAATGAATACTCTGGAGTTTACTAAAGATGAGTTTGGGCTTTCGGCTAGGGCTGTGTCAGCTCGTCATAGCAGTCAAGCACATGCTTAAGCTACAACTACCTCTTTGAATCGTATGTGCTTTGTCGGATAACGACGGATTCTCCGACAAAATGCTTCCCCAACAGATAGCGACAACAGGAGATAGTTAATGTGTGCGAACGTGACATGCTATCGTCTCCCAATTGAACGAAATTAACTTTTTGATTAGTGAATGACATTACATTTTTTGGCCAAAAAAAAAAATTAGAGCCAAGAATATAATGACGAAATGAATTGTTTAAGGACCGTGTCTGTAAAGAAATCGAAGCATACGATAATGGTATAGACAGATACTAAAAATTCTAGCCCAAATCTTCTGGGACACATTCATTGTCATGGTCAGTTGTGCTTTTTCTCAAATTTTAAATCTCGTTATTTTACTCAAAATTAACAACAACCATCGAGATAATTAATTCATGATGAGGACAAATACTTACTAATGTGTGGAGTCTCTGACTTTACTTGCCTTGTGAATATTCTAAATTAACTCACTCAAGTTATTATTCGCTTTTGACTTGTTCTATGCCAAGCATTACGGTTTTGTCATATAGGTAGGTACTTTCTTAGGAAGTTGCTCGTCTTAGTAGTGCACTCACCTGAGTATGTTTAGTGCTTTTTAATGCTAAGCGTCGTTGTTATGTCAAAAGACGCCTCTTCTAAATTAATTTTAGTCTTACATATATGGCCTAGAATGGCTTTCTCTTTATTCGGTGCGCAATTCGATTTTTCCTACCATGGTCGAATCGGGTCCTTACAATATCTACATGCGATATCTTTTAGCTCAATCGGTTTTCAAAATCCAATAAATAAATGATATTTTCTTTATTTAAAAAAAGTATAGTGAATGGGACCGCACAAAATATAGGGACATGCAATTAAGGCCCATTTTTTTTATACCCTTAATGTGATTACGACCGGACAGCAAATGAATTGAATCCTCGATTCCCAACATGCTATATTACTACTTATTCTTGTCCATGTCTAAAGTCTTACCTACCCTAGATTCAACAGGGTGGGCAGCCCATCTCCATCTCAGTTTCAATCAAAGACATGAAAATTGCACAATTGACGTTTCCTTCACGTTGGCTAAAGATCACACATCGGAGAAACGACAAAAGACCAAGACTTCTCTTGACCTCGTAGACGACCCGCGTACATAAAAATCAAACTCTGAAGACATTGACTTTAAAATTTGGCCGGTTATTCTAATCGAATCACCATTTAGATAGCCGTGAAACTTACGACGGAAGGGCTGCCGGCCACTTCGTCATGATAATGTTGCAGAAACTCGACTTTTCTGATTAATGGCATTGCATACCTTTCCGTTGTAAAAGAAATAAATAAATCGTATTGCATATACAATGAGAACTTAAAGCAGCTTACTAGAATGTTGTATTTGAGTCATGTCTAAAAATCATGACCCCTAGATGAAACGGGTCCAGTTTTTATGGATCTTAAATCCAAAGTTGATTGATATACTTCTCATCTCATGCAATTGTTGTGATCATAGGTGCAGATTTATACAGGAATTTCCCCAAGTCCGCGGATGGGTCATATCTTTGTTTCTTTCTTTTTTCTTTTGGTGGTGCTTTGTCACACTTGCCATAGACAAATCATTCACACCGCCATTAAAATTCATAAACATTATGCTTTTGACATATAGTCTTAGGTTTCACATTTTTTACGGATGACTTATGAGTAACCGTAGCTTCCTAATGTTGACATTGGTCATTGTACGTAGGGGTGTAAAAGAGAACCACAACCCGAACCCAAGCAAAAAATTTCGGCTCTTTTCAAGTCAGTTTCCTTTCTGTTCTGGTAGTAAGTAAAACAACTCGATTCTGACGGTCTGATCCTGGTCTACTAAGGTTGGGTCATTGTTCTTTTCTTTTTTTACACTAATTGCTTGATAGCTTGCAGCAAGAACTTGTTTCCTTTAACTCTTTAATGCAAGTCTCTGTTATTTATGAAAAAGTACCTACTTCACTCTCTTCAAGAAGTTGTACATTGTGAACTTATCTGTTAACGACATGTATACCGTATCCATATAGGAGACCTTTAGGGCAATCTAAATGATCTAAAGCCAATTTATTGCCCAGATAATTAGGGGTGAGCATGATTTCAGGGTAAAACCTGGAACTTGAGAACTTGACCGCTGGGAACCTGTAGGTTCCAGGTTCCAAGGTATGCATGACAAGTTCCAGGTTCCAAAAATTGGAGAACCCATTTCGACGGGTAAGTTCTAGGTACTAGTTAGGTAGAACTTGGAACCTAAACAAGTTTTTTGTATTTTTTTTTTGTCTATGTCTTCACGTGATCATACAATGTTTCATGGCATTAGATGATGAGTGTATAATATAGAACCACTAGTCTAAGCTTTCATTTTATGACTTGTTAATGTTTTATATTCTTCGTGTGTCTAAATATAAGTTGTGGTTAGTGGATCATAGTAGCAAGCGACGGTCATTAAAGGTAATGATTCACTGCAATTGTCAATTAATAATATAGGTGGAACCTAGACAGATCCTGAAACCTGTGATAAGGTAGGTTCTAGGTTTAAAAAATGAGGAACCTATTCTCATGGGTAAACTCCAAGTTCCAGGTAGAACCTGTACGGAACATGAAATCGCTCATCCCTAGTATTGATTCACGCAATGACTTCTCATTTTGATTGTATTTATTTGAACCGTAATACCAGGAAAACTAGTCTTTTGTATTCTTTTTGGTGAATTATAAGCTCGATAAGTATTATTACGTTCATTTTAGTTTTGTTCAACTAAAAATGAAATTTAAAAAAAAGAACATGTTAGACCCTAAAACTTACCTCGAAACCTGTGATAAGGTAGGTTCTAGGATCTAAGTTTCAAGTTCCGACGGATAGGTTTCAAGTTCCAAAAAATGATAAACATGTACTTGAGAATAAGTTTAAGATTCCAAGTAGAACCTGTAAGGAACTTGAAACCGCTCACCCCTACAGATAATCCTTGCTTTTTTTTTCCTCTTACAATTATTTCCTAGTAGTATTGTCATTTACTATTGCTATGGGAGTCCTCGCATTAAGCTTTTTGCCATGCATACTTCCACCCTATCTTGTAGACCATTAAGGATTAGACAAACAACCAGTCGCAAACATAATTAATGTTTGGATTGTTGATCTCTTGCTGCCAGCTAAGGAAGTGGGTATTGAATACAGTTAGTTTGGAATACATACAATCAAATATAGGGCACTCGAGCGCATAACCAGTTGACATAAAACCATGCGACAGAGATTATATAATGTCTTATATATGAAAAATCCAACTATGTTTTATGCGTCAATTTAATGAAGAGTATTCTCAGAATATTCTAGTTTTGCCTGTAGGGCTAACCACAAGGATGGGCTGTTTTGCTATTATTCCCCTCCGACAATAAGTCCATAAGGTTCTTTTAAAAAGATTTTCATGCAGTCAAGTAGGTCTTCTTTTTCCCCCACTATCTTCTTGAAGAGATTATG